>JAVJGJ010000001.1:33059606-33093262 GCA_035590215.1 Microhierax caerulescens
TATGCTTACCTCTTATAGAAGAGCTCCTTTATGTTCCCACAAATCTTTAATTTTTCCAATGCTCACCTGTACCAAAATGAAAAAGATGGAGGACAAAGTGGTAAAATGAATAGCAACAAATTTCCAGAGCCACGTGGTCAGTGGTCACTTTTTAATTTCAACCATGAAATAGCCAAACTGCTCAATATGGTGCATAACTTCTTGCTTAAACTGACTCCAGTATTAGAAACATGAGAAACAGTAAAAATGGTCTTTAACAACATTTCAGAAATTACAGACTAATAAATCTGATGTATAGAACAAAAAAAGGTGGAAATTATTAGAAATGTGTTGCAAAAGGGAAGAATAACTGTTACTTTTATCGAGAAATTGCACACTAGGGCATCAATTAGCATAGAATTTAAGGTAGGCTTTTGGGTAAAATCAATATAACTGATTAAAGTATGATAAGGATTTGAAAAACTTTTAGATAAGTTTTCTCACCCAATACTTTTAATGGGATAACAGGGAAGGTGCTCCTCTAGATTTGTGAGAGACTAAATATAAGAACCAAAGGGATAAGAATTAATGGAAAGGGATTTATGCTTTTTGCACATTAATAACTTATCTGGGAGAGAAGGTGGATGGTAAAATGACAAATTCATGGAAGTTCCCCAAGTTAATCAGCATGTTTAAATCTAAAACTCAGTAGAGGTACTAGCAGAAGATTGCAAATCTTAATGACTAGCCAGTTAAAAAAAAAACAACAAAAAAAACAACACAAACAGAGAAATATATGTATTCAGAATTAGACACTCTTAGTTCTGGAAGCATGCATACCTTTGGGAACCTTGATGGAAAGGAAGCATGTAACAAAATATCACTATTGCTCTTCAAAAATGCTATGTCCACTTGTTTCAGAAAGGATGTGGTAAATCAGAAGGGTAAGAGAAAGGGCACATTGATTTTTTTTTTTCTTTTTCTTTCTTTTTTTTTCCCCTCTTTTTAAAAATGGCGATGATTCTGTGTGAGGAGAGATTAAAATGTCTATAACACTGCTTGGAAAACAAATGTCGAGATATTAGACACTGGCATATAAATGAAGTGAGGAAAGCAAATAGAGAAGATTGTCCAGTCTTCCCAATGATAGGCAAGTCATGAAATAACTAATGAAAGTGTTAAGTGCCAGACTTAAATAATAAATAGCTCTCCATGCAATGCATAATTAAATAGGGGAGTTCATTTTGCTAACCACTTTATTAATAGCTTCAAAAGCTCCTAGACAAGTTTGAGTAAGAAAAATGCATTAAGTGCTTTTGACAAGTGTTTTGATAAAACCTCTGTTTACCCTTAAGCCACAGATTACTTCTTGTGTAGCCTTCCATCATCACTTACATTGTTCAGTTGCCCCAAGTTATCTTTTGAAATCTTACATGGAAATCTTTGATTGAGTACATAATTTGTACCATTCTTAGTATTTTAATTATAGGCGTTCTTGCTCTCTTTCTCTCTTGCACGTGGGAGAGTTTGTGCTCTCTGTTTACTTATTGATTCCTCGAGGATCAGGAAGGGGGTCCCAGCTGAAGATCTCTAGCCATGCACTTGAATAACTTTCAGTTTCTAGGTCCCCTCCATGTTGCATATCCACGCATGTTTGGAGATCTGCTCTCAGCTGGAGATCACAATCCCAAAACATCATTACAGCATCTAGCCTTCCATGGGTGTAGCTGCAGAGTTAAGTGTTGTGATGTGTACCATCATCTCCCCATCAAGCCCTCAAAAGCCCATCATGAACAGTAGCTGGCAACTGTGGGGCCTCAAATTGTATATTTTACGTTTCTGTTGACATTGGTCTAAATTAGCACTTTGTGCTGTACTTGCAGCAGTGCACGGGAATTACACACACCCTGTAAGCTCTTGATGGTCACTGCTGTGAGGGTGCTTCTTGGCTTGGAGTTCTGCTTCCTTCAGCTATAATCCGCCCAAAATCACTAGAGGGAAAGATCAAATGACTGACTTTGGCTACTATATGGAAGTTCTAATTTTAATCATTTTACAGAGCAATAAAATAAATACAGGGGTGACTATAGCTTGCTAGAAGGACATGAGTTCAAATATTTAGCTGTAAACTCCTTTCAATACAGCCAAGCAATGTGCCAACAGGTGGCAGGGCCCGTGGGCCCACTTGACCTGGGGAGCACAGCCCTGGCCTCTTCCAATCCCAGCTTTCTCTCTCTCTCTCTCTTTTTTTTAAAAACTATTTTTCTTTATTTTTCCATGAAAAGAATCTCATTGTTTTCAAATATCAACTTCTGTTTATCGTAAGACTTCAGTGGCTTAAGATATAAGATCTGCAGAAGGCCCTGATGTTTTCAAATTAGAATTGGAAGATGACACATTGTGATTTTTATTTGTTTTTAATGTGATGTCTGAGTCTTCAGGCTCTACTGCAACCAAACAATGAAAACGAAATGCAATATGAAAAGTGAAGTCTTTATTGCCGCTCTCAAAATTACTAGGCCAGCTTAAAAATGTTATTCATAATGACATTTTATTGCACGAACCTTGGAAATAATTCTAATTCCTTGATTATACTGTTAAGAGAACATGCATTTTATTATAAATGCATATATACTAGCTAGCTTTACACTGACCTTGAACAAACCCTTAGCCTGACACATTATTTTAGTTCCCTTGAAATCCATTAGAAAAGTTAGATTACTCCCCATTCCCGACTTTAGCCTGTCCATAAAATGAGCAATGAATACTGGCTCATTTGTGAATAGTACTAAATGAGTCCAATGCATCTCACTGATTTTTTTATTTTATTTTTTTTCTCCTCCCCGTACTTAAAAATTTTATGGGAATATATGAAGGAAAGAGACATTAGCTATCTGAATATTAAAAAAAAAGGAAAAAAGAAAAAAGCTACTATAGAGTGTAAATGCAGGGCTAGTAGCTTCTCGTAGTATAGTCCTTTGCTTGTCATATTTTGCTGTGACCGCAGGATGACACACCTAACTGCATGCTATTTCCAGGGAGGAGCACTAATACTGCCATACCACGATGCCTAGGTGATTTAATTATGGGCAGCCCGTTCTGCAGCAATGCTGGGAGCAAATAAATGTAAATGATTCTCATGTTACTTATCTAACAGAAAGAGGTAGCCATCCTAAATGCATACATGGTTACTTCAGAAGTGTTCAGCAGGTAGCTGATGTAAAAACCTCAAGGCTTCTGTGATACAAGCTCATCTAAATATAGAATTTAAATCCTTGTAAATATACATTGTGAAATTATTCAAATTCTAGCAAAACAGACTAGTAGACGCAATCTTCATTAATACCATTTAAAAAGTGTAATTAACATTAAAAGTATGCCTTTGAAAGCTTTAAAATTTTAGTCTTTTTGGAAATTTTAGAACTGATGACATCCAGCTTAATTTTGGCTGCTCAGAATTGTCAAACGTTTGAAATCCCATTAGGTGGCCCTGGGAAAGCCAGGGTTAAAGCCAGCTTTTATGCTTTCCATACTTAGCTGGACATAATAAAGTAGGGGTTTGATCACTCAAAAAGGGCTTTGAAAAGCTTTATTTTTTTGCCATTACTTGACTTGACTGCTTCATTTTCAAGTTTGAAGGTTATGCTTAATTTTTGCATGCAGCTGCCTAAACTTGCACGTGATCATCTAACTAATTGTACAAATATTGGTAGACTTGGGCAGGCTCTATCTGGATTACTGCTTTTGAAAAAGCTAGCAGAGCTCTGTGTTAACAATTTTTACATAGTGGGCTTGCTTCATTTAGCCTTTCATCAAGTTTGTAGAGGTTTTGCAAAAAGTTTTCTACTTGTTCAGGTTGCACAGATTTCACGCATCACAGTAGAACATTCTCTTTGTTTACTACTTTGGGGATTTTGATTGCTTTTATTTATTGCTTGATCAAGGTGTTGTTAAAGGCTGTTGGGTTGGTTTGGATGATTATTTTATTCAAGAAGCCTTTGGGAACTGGATTCTTCAAGAACAGATACTAGAAAAAGGAATTTTAAATGAACAGTCAGTTACTTGTGAAGTAACTGTATTGAACCTAAGAAACTGTATGTTTTGAGTAGCTGTGCATTAAAGTGCCACACTTATTTAAAGAACACAAAGTAGATTGAGACAGCTGTGCTAGTTTTCCACTAGCTGTGGTTTCCAAATGTTATCATTTAAGTGCGGCGTAGAAAGTTAGCTTATGTCTTTTTGGTGACTTTACAACCAATATATCATCCTGTGGAGGCCATAAGATCCCCCTTCCTAGCCCTGCTAGGTTACTTGCATCCAGCTTTGAAGGCGGCAACTCTTGCCTTGACACCCCCACCCCCCCCACCCCCATCTCTTTTTCTAAGTGCACTCAGGTTAACCCCCAGATCTTTCCTGGCAGTAACAAGCAGAACCAGGGAGATTCTGACAGTGGCCACTTGTGTTGTCCTGGCAGCTGCTAATTTACTCCTTCCTTCCCTCAGCTGTCCTCCATTTCATAATCTTCTTCATGGGTATATCAAATTCTTTTTGCTTTTTATAACAAAGCATGTGAAAATCTTTTATATCTTTGCTTGTCACAATTCAATGTAGGATAGGTAAATCACCTGTTTCCTATTAGGATGGAGAAACTGAGGCAGGAATCAAATCTGTGGAATAATATTCATTGTTTATGAAGTGGTTTTCTGTCTTTAAAAGGCATGGAAGTGTTCACTTCCATTTCAGTTACTTATGTAACTTTAACGTCATTGGAGTATGGGAAATGTACTGAATGTATTCACACCAAAACATGTCTATGAAAAACCATGCAGCTTTACGAATCAGAAAAATTCAGAAAAAACTAAATGCTACTTGAAGGTCACATGATAAAATTAGACTACCCAGGTTGCTCATTTGATGTTAAATTGAATGATGTTGGGAGAAAGGTATTCCAAAATAAAATTGGTGCGAATACCTCTCTCTGCCCCTTCCTTGAGGAATGCAGCACAGGCGAAAAGCTGTCAGATTTTATTGATTTCTGTGAACTTTCATATAGTTTAGTATTCAAACCACTCAGAACTCTCATTATCTGTTAAATGTTCTCTAACTGCTGCCTTGTCATAATACTGAAAATAGGAAGCAAGTGCTTGAAGGAGAATAGGATTGGCAGAAAAAAAAACCCCAAACCCAAAACTGCTCAGCATCACCTAAATTTGCTTTCAGCTCCTTTTGGCCTTTCTGTAGAATTTTAATTTAGATCTCTATAACCTAGAAGCTTGCTTGGTACACTGAGCTTAGTCTCAACTTCTGCTAGCTGACTTGAATTAGGTAAAGCAGAATAAGATCTTATCAACATAAGACTATAGTTTTAAAATGAACCACTGAATTCTGGCAGATTGTGTATTTTTTATTTTGTTGTTTTAAGTTTCTGAAAGTTCTCCAAATTAAAAACAAACTATGAATTCTTAAGGACTGAAGTATACAGAGGCATATAGAAACTTCTTTTAATCTTTTATAATGCTTTAGTACACGGTATGGGCAATTCTGGAATTTAACTAGTAAGACAGAACTGTTACATAGGGAGGTTGCTCTGCTCACCCTCTACTGTTTCGTCTTAAACTTCGTTATTGAATCTTCCCTTTTTATCTTGCTTTTCCTTCACTGTTTTGGAAAGGATGATAGAAGCAGAAAGATGGGCAGACAGGTGCAGAGGACAGAATCCCACTTGGGAACAAAAGAACGGAGAGGAAGAGTCACGGTAGAGCTTTGTGCTTTTGCAAGTCTTTGTAAAAAAAATTTTGATCATTTGTACTCTACATAATTTAACCAAAATATCAGATTCTTATTTTGGCTATTAGATTGACATATATTTGAGTTAAACACGGCTGTGCTTCCATACCCTGTATTTTTTATCTGGACTCTGTGCTAGCACAGCTGTTTACAGAGCTGTGCTGGAATGAATATGGTGGAAACTATTTTGCAATATTCTGCATGCTATTACTCCCTGCTTTTGCATTCCAAGACTAACTTTAGTTTTTTAGATGTCACATTGCAGTGCCAATGTGTTCAACTGAGTATAAATGGTGCATTTTAAGTTCTTGCATTAGAAAATTACCGTAAAATACATATAGGTCATGCAGTACAGCTTCATGTGTTATAATGGCATCATGACTTCACTACTGTGCATGGTGCCTCAATGTCAAATGCTAGAGTTCAGAAAAAGTACAAATATTATTTAGGTGCCAGAATAACGCTGTCCTTCCCCGCCTGCCAGCTTCTGCAGCATAAATGACAGCTGTTGCTCAGTGCTGTGGCTAACTGAGTACAACCATTTGTTTTCATACCCAGGCTTAAGTCAGGGCAGCAGAGATGCAGAGGAAGGCACCACTGGTGGAAGTTTTCCACAGTCTAGTCACTGAGGGGGTGCGTAAGAGAAGTGCTGACACAGACATATCTCATCTCTTCTCCAGAGACCGGGCGCATTACTGATGTGGCTGTCCTAGTGATTAACCTGCCTAGGCTGTGGGACCTGTCAGATGCCTCTGAACAGGTTTCCCCAAAGGGAGAAGAGTCCAAGCACAGAGCTGAATTTCAGAAGCGCTTCTGGTTGCATCATACGCTATCCTTTAAGGAAAAGTAATATTGACCATTGAAGGTTTTCAGCTAAATAAATATCACTCAATTAAGTGGTGTTTTGTTCGCTCTTTGAAATACATTGCCAGCTTTCGCTGACTGGATCCAGAAGTTGAGTTCTTCTTCTAAAGTCCTTGGCTGCTCTCCCAGAGATCATTCAGAAATGCTAATACAGTTTAGTGATTTTTGTAAATGGCCACGATGGCATAGTATACTTGAAATGGCTTAATTCATGCTAGTAAATAGGATTCTCTGAAACTTTGGCCTAATAAATACAAAAATTTGTCATTATGTCATTCCATACCAGTATTTTAATGCTTTTTAGCAGCCAACATTAAATGCTTCTTTAAAATGGTCATCCACGTATCAGCAAGCTACTTTTGAAACTTACCTACCACCTTTAAAACCTCTCCTTTATGTTTCCAAGGAAAAATATAATGTCTCAAAACATAGTCCAGGGTGATAAATTATACTTCACTTATTTTGGAAATAATTAATACTTAACTTACTAATATGTTGCCCAAGGCTTATAATAATAAATCTCAGAAATAATCATAATACGTGACTGTTACCTGAGATTTGGTTCCATTGTCTCAACAAACTGCACACTTCTCAGATAATATCTTACTTGATTTTGTGTTTGAAGCCATTAAGCATTTCCTTGCATCTTTAAGTAAAAGTCTTAAAATCTGGCAAAACCCTGATCTAGTTTAATAATCCAACCATGAAATAAAAGAAGACTAAAAAGGGGATCTAATACTATTTTCTGAAATACTGGTTGTAGTTTCAAGTTCTACTTCAACTTAAAAGAAACCACCTTGTCTGTGTTCAGAGTATCACAGAAATGCTTTTATGTTTCAGTGATGCCTGCATTTTTTGTACCTGGGTGTTGTGTGTCCCCCTCCTCGACACCCCAACCAAAAAAAAAATTGTTGCATTACGTTAGCAATAGGAAAGTGTAATTGAATCCATATGATATATATTTTACAGAGTACATATACCAATGTGAAGGCAAGTTACAGCAGTTTATCCAGCTTTGCCCTGTAGGGGACATTGTATATAGTATTATAAATATGTTTAATGTTCATCTGTTGTTTGTGAATTTAAGTGTCTGTTCCTAATGGCATAGCTTATAAATCTACAGTACCACGATTCCCAAATCTTACCAAACAACATTACATTCATTTATGGTGGCGCAGTTAGTTACGTGACCTGTTTTATGGCTCCATGCACAGAGGAAGGGTTGCCCTTTCTTCAGACTCTGCAGAAACCTTTTTAACTGCATCTCTGCCCAGCGGGATGTAGCAGAGAGAAACTCGGTTCATTTGGATACTGCAGCTTGCTTGGATTCTTGCCCATTCCCAAACATGTAGTGGCAAAGTACAAGTCTCTTCAGTACATAAAGTGCCCTTTTCTGCATACAGAACTTGTAACGAGTCAACTTTTTTAGGATGCTGTAATATCCTTGGGATTAAGTTGCCCTGGAAGTCATGTCTGGAAGCAGATCTAAACAAGCTTTAGTAGCTGCAGTACAGATGGTCACAATGGAGGCATGCAGAACGCTTGGGCGTAACTGGGGTGCGTGTGTGCAGGGGGGGAGCAAAGGGATAAAACCTTCAGCTTCCTTGAGAGGAGAGGAAAGCATGTATCTGCTATAGGGAAATTATTCAGGAAAGTCCTTGGGTTTTGTCTTCTCTGAGCTGACTTCTGGGGTGTGATAGTGTCCTACCCTCATGCTGGGTGGTTGTCAGTGAAATATAATAGGCTGTTGACTCATTTCCCAAAGGAAGTGGTAAAAGCCAGGTTATTTGCAAGGCTTAAAATGAGACTCAACAAAACCCTTGGCAAGGTACTGAGAAATCATGTTGTGTTTGCAGGGAGATGGAAGTATGCCAGCTTGTGCTTGCCGGTGTTTCTCCCTCTGCAGAAGTATCCTGCAAAGCCAGGCTTACAGGTGTCCAAAGCAGTCATGTGGCAACGGTGACAATCTTGACCTGTTGTAGCTGTTGTGTGCTGAGCTGGGAGCCCTGTGAAGCAATTCACACTAACCGTGCAATGGGTCTGCTCTGCTCGGCTGAGCAGGGGGCCGGTGGGAGCCAGAATCCTGCGTCCTGGCAGCTTAAGGTGGCTGGAATGGGAACTATAGTGAATCCTGGCATCCCACAAGTCCTGGGAGGTGCTGAGCTGTTCATGGGAAACCTTCAAACTGCTTAGAAACACAGCCCTGGAAGGACACAGAAGTCTGCAGGGTGAGCTTCTAGACAGCTGGTGAAACAAGCAGGTAGTTATTCAGATTTACCTCTAAAGGAGTATGTTTTCCAACAAGATGGCTAAGTTTGAATGAACTGGCATTTTCTGACTGGGAACAAGTTTAACAGTTACAAAAAAAAAAAAAAAAAAAAAGTGTTTTTACTAATCTACTAGAACCATACTTTAATTGAATCCTTTGGGACCTGAACAAGCATGGAAGATAAATTCAAGATGCATGCAAAAAAGCTTCAGTTTAATGAATATCCTAGATAGTCAAAGGATTTTAGGTTGAATTCTATCTAAAAAGTTTTCTGCAGAAAGTTGCTGGGGGTTATTTTTTTTTATTAGAGGATAAAGAAAATCTATTTTATGAGCATCAGCTGGAATATTAAACCTATTCAGAAGTAATCAGCGTTGCCAAAGAAGTAATACACCAAATGCTGGACAGACAGGTGAGATGGGTTTTCAGAATCTGCTTTGCAAGTGTGCTACAATCTGTAGACCTAGACAGATTGGGGAGGATTTGGGGTTGTTTTACTCTTCTGCTTGTTGCTCTCTTTCATTTTTAAGACAGATTAAAAATAGAATAATGGCTACATAAATGGAAGTTGTGATATCTGTCACCGTTGATCATCAGGCAGCTTTTTAGCTTTCTGTATTTGCTTTCTGAAATGTACTTGTCTATTTGCATATGAATTGAGTGTAGAATAGTTGTACATGCAGATAACTTCAGAGGTTTTATTGATCAGTGACAACTTTCTCTAAAGTTCTGCAGGAAATAATCCCATCAGTTACCTTAAGAAAACATATTTTTACTTTTTGCCTTTTTTTGTATATTTTATCTTTTTTATTTGTTTCTTTTGGGTTTTTTGTTGATGTTAATCAATCTTTTATGTTATCCTATATATTTATACCTAAATCAATCTTCTATGTTATTACAATAACATTAGATGAAACCAACACGACCTCACTGCAAAAGTAGTGAATCTTCACTACTTTTAAAGTAAAAATTAGATCTCATGCATTGCCTGAAGAAGGGTGGTGTTTGTTTTCCTTCCTATTACTCTAATAGCTAAAACCATCAGCTGAGTTCCAAGAATATATTTAGCTGACTGATTTAATCTAATTTTCTCATTGAGCATGCACTGGAATAAAAAAGCAGATCAATAGCACTCTTGGATATCTTCAAGATTGTTTCAGTTCCTGCTCCCCTATGTCAGCCTCCTTCTCTTATGAGACAATGAGCAAAGACAGCGAACATGGGTATGTAAAGGTCAGTATTCCATGCTTTTTAAATGTATGAGGAAATTGTCGTTCTTAGGTTGTTATTATCTCTGGGGTCTGGTTTGTTTGTGGAATATACGGCTAATGCATCCTTGGTTTAATGGGAAGATGCATCCCACTGTTACAGAACTGATGTCTTGGCAGACCGTTTTCTCAGGTGCATCTAAGACGTGTGTTGCTGTCTATACTGGTTTGCTGTCTATACTGGTTTGTTGTCCTGTCGCGTTGTAGCGTCAGGCGCTCATAAACAGACTGCATGGTCCTCGTTTGCTTGTCTTTTGATATACAGCTTAGCCCTTCTCAGATCAGTCAGTGGGTTTTGTTTACTTCTGATAGCTCCATGAGAAGCTGCTGTTCAAAGTCGACAGACAACATGCATTCATCCATCGTCTTTTCCTGATTATTTCTGTTTCTATCGTACTACGCTCTATGGATATATCGATGAAACGCATCAGGACCTCACCTTCTAGAAAATTCTCCAAGTTTCTTCAGATTTTTCTAAAGTGCATTTCTAGAGTGTAAAAGGATTGCTATCTTCCAGCATTGCTTTCGTGTGATGTTTCTAAAATAAACATGGTCCCCATTTTCCATATGCAGGCAGAGACATGCTCCTGTCTGCCTCCAGAGGCACAACCCTGATTGATACCTGTTTGTCATTGACCATCACTTTGCAAGATCTTCCCAGAGTGGTCTGTGTGCTGGTGTCATGTGAAACCCAAGTGATACTATTGAATGATTGAAGTGATGAATAAAGCTGTATTTTCTAGTAGAAGCTGGAGTCTGCAGAATGCTGACACTGTCACCACTGGCCATACCCTGGACCAACATATTTCATACGTACTCAGACAGCTGTCATAGATTCCGTGGTTGGGAATAGATGTTTACGTTGCTATCGCATGTAGCACAGGAGATTTGATGCTGGTATATGCTGAATTTATCTGGAACCACAGTAAAATCCATAAGGATCTTACGTGTAATCATCTGTGGGTTTTGGGTTTAATTTAAAGCACATGGTAACTTAAAAGGTGAAAAACAGGAGAAGGAAGGAACAATGAGTTTGAAGTACTGGATAGAATGAATTGACATGTAAACCAATGTTACATTGTCTTCAGAAAACAGGAATCGATATCTAAGCATGTGGTCTGGTTAGAAAAGTTCACATTCTTCTGATGTCTTTATCCCTAGAATACTACACAGTAAGTTTAACTACTAAAGGTATAAGGTATTTGCTACCAGAACAAATTTGGTATGTGTGCGTTATGTCATCAAAAGCAGAGAATGCTAAGTGCAGACGTACCAATTTACAAAAAAGTGATGTTCAGTGATCTTTGTTTCCAATTTGAAATTGGAAAAGAAGTTATTAAGTTCATAGTTTGTTATAACGAAAGGATAAATTCTTGTCACATTTTGAAATGAAGGAGAATCTTATTTTCTTCTGAAAAGACTAATTTCCATATTATAAAATGAAGTGGTTTAAATAGGTTTTGACTGTCCATTGCCTTTCTTCATGTTACTGATGTATAAGATTAGTAATTGCCTGTAAAATTTAAAACTAGTGTTCCCTTCTGGAAGGGCCTAAGACATGTTACAGGATGAGTAATACTCTCAACATCCCTCTGAGACAAGATTAAATTTATACCTATGTTACAGACAGATAAATCTTGATAGGATGCATGCTTTGGCTCATGTAGGAAGGATGTGGCCACGGTGATGCTAAGCTTTTTTTTTTAAAAAAAAAATTAGTGCATTTGCTGTGTCCACCCTGGGTAAAGTGGCATAGCTACCTTGTCAGTTCACTGACAAAACATGAAAAACTAGCACCAGAGAGACTTGCTTGGCCATCATTTTGCAAATGTCGTAGCAACACACAACTCTTCAGTCTCTCATCCCCTATGTTTTCTCTGGCTGAACAAATTCAGCCTTTCAACACAAACATGCAGGCAGCTCCTGTCAAACTGAAACCTCTCTGTCTTTCATCCAGGCAAACACGTTGCAGGCACTGTGCTGTAAATATGCAATTCTTTGCACATATATGCATTCTTTTATAAAATTGGAACCAACTTTTGAACTAGAAGTCTCTCCTAGGTTTTCTCCTTATCTTGGCAGAAACATTTATCTTTTCATAGGAATATGACTAAAATATGCAAACCTTTAGCACTGCATATTTTAGTATTAAATGCCTATTTCTGAAGGCAGCAGTTTCATTGTCCAATGTTTTGCCAATACCTTTTTGGCATTACAATATTTCTCCTTACAAAATCTATTTTTTCCTAATTTACGATGCTAGTAGTGACATGTAAGCAAATACAGTTTCTTTATAACTCTCAAAACCTGCTCTTCAGAATTTACTATTAAGTGTAGGTCTTTTTAAGAGTGATTGTCACTTCACTACAGTTTCTCCTGACCTCTGAGGACCACTGATAATTATTCATATATGTTCTAATACTAAGAAATGCCAGTTTACATAGTTGAGTTAAGCTTTTATGCTTTAATGTTCCTTATTTTCAATGCTTTTATAAGCTTTTGAAAAAAAAAATTAAAATGCCCACCCAAAAAAAACGTACTTGCAAAAGTGGTTTCAAGGCTTCTTGAAACCTAAACTTGGCTTTTTTTTTTTTAGAGATTCAGCTTATTATCACCAATAAACTGTTGGAGTAAATTATGTCCTCCTTGCAAATATGGTCAGTTCCTCAGATTTAGGACTACTTCCCCCCCCAGCCCCATGCACTTAAGATATGCCTGAATGTGAACATATGAGGACTCTCAATGGAAATAAAGGTCACAGGAAACTGATTTCTTAATTCTTGTTTGCATTAACAACAAAAGATAAATTAGTAGGAATTGAGACAAGAGGTGACAGGCTGTGCATCACTTAGCTTTCCATGTGCCGCCTGGGCAATTAACTGATCTTGTTCCTTGTTATCACTTCATCAGCATCCAAAAGCCAACACATAATTTAGGCTGGAAAGGATGTTTGGTGGTCATCTGCCCTAATTGCCTGCTCAAAGCTTTTGCCAGCCCTTCTCTGTTGCCTTCCTGGTAAAGGCTTACTGCTGAGCTCAACCTGCCCAGAGGTGATTGATCCCTCGTGGTGGCATAAAATTGTTGAGGGGTTTTTGTACTCTTATAGCTTCTCTTTTGAAAAGAGCTGGTAGCAGTGAGGATGGGAGTGGAGGAAAAAGGAAGTCCTGTGATGCGTTCAGTTTATTGTCATCTTTTAGTCCTGAGTTTTTAAGTCCTATAGAGGCATCTACATATAGAATATGTTGCACACGTGTAGCTTTTTTAATCTCTCAGTAGGAAGTCAGGTGAAAGATGGGATCTTGAACTCAAAGATTAATTTAAACTGCTTCTGTGCATGTGCAGTGCATATATTTGCATGGGCAGATATGCAATGCTTCAATAACCTGGCAGTTATTAAAAAAAGATTTGTTATGAGTATTTTTATGTGTGTCTGTGCACGTATATATATGTAGGGAGAACTATGTATACAAATATATATGCCTACAGTGGAAAGACTGTCAAAGTATGAGGGAACACCCAATATCTAGTATTAGTGCAAGGTACAGTATTCACCTTTCAAAATATTTTTTTTTTTTTCCCCAGTATTTACACAGGGAAACATTCTGGCAGATACTACAATATGTATAAGAACTTACCTGTTTTTCAGCAGCTACTGTAGTTGTTAGTGTACATTTAATGGAATTATTTTTTCTAAGGGCAATAAAGTCTTCCCTTTAAAAGTAGAACCCTAGTGACAAATTGCAGACCATTCTGAGTACTAGATCACTAGGATTCCTTATCTAAGTTGTTTGCAGGTCAGATTTCCTTTGTAGTGCTGAATAATTTGGATAAATGACCCTTCAACTGCTAATTGAATTTTCTTAACAACAGTTGGGTGATGGTACATAAGAAGTAATAAAAACCTTTAGCAGTGCCCTTTCCTGGAGTTTGTCACAGTCTCTACCTCTGATAGTGGATGACACTGATTACTGAAGTTATATTTCCTTAAAAAGCTGTGGCTTTGCTGAGGTTGTATCTAAAATTATACTTTCTCTTTGAAATGAATTGTACAGTGGTAAAAGAAAGAGGAGTTGTTGTTGTTTTGCTTTGGTTTTGGTTGTTTGGGTTTTCTTTTTAATAGAAAATTTGACAGGCAACTCATTCTCAAAAACTAAGGGTTAGAAATTTAGTACCCTATTATTTACATACTGAGAGATAAGTTAATTTAATTGTCAGTAATTTAACTTTGCTGACATAAGGGAAGTTAATTTTGGATTATTTGTGTGACATCTACACAACTTCTATAGCTATGTGCATGTTGTCTGAAGCTCATATGGGACCAAAATCACCCTTGGCAATATTGGGATTTTTGCTGGCCTACAAATTTGAGATTTGGCCTTTAAAATGCAACTATTGTATAATATAAAATTATATAATATACAAAGGAAGAGTAAATAGCAACTTATAGTTAACTAATTTCTTTAATGAAATTACTTTCCCTGATTGTCTCTGACTGGCCCAGCTAAAAGAATTCAAAATCTAACCTTTAAAATAGTCTTGTCAGACCTGTGTCTTGAAGAAAATGCAAAACATTTAAAGTACAAGTATCATCCACATCCAGAAAACCTACATTTTCCAGTATGTCATCTATATTGTTTGAACTCGTGATATTTTGGCTTTCCCAAAATTTACTACTATTTGAATAAAATCTTTTAAACTCTCATAAACACAAAGTTTTGGAAGCATGAAAATTTGATTTGCAGAAATATTTTCAAAAATACTTTTCATGTTGTCTCAACTTACAAAGAGAAATGAGTTAATAGCAATACCTTGAGATCTAATTTTTTGGGTTTTTTTCCCATTACTTTTCCGTGTATCTTTTTTTTTCTTTTTTTTTTTGATTGGATTCTGTCTGTATTTCCATCTTTCCTAGTATACAGGACAGTTTCTGTGGCTTTATGGTGTGTTTTCTACTTTGGCTTTATCTGGCTTTCCATAAATGTCTTGTGGTGCTGCAGAGAGCATAATGCTTGTTAAAAATGATTCATAGGTGAAATACCGGTAATTATTGGTACAGATAATGGCATGAGAGCGATTTGGGAGTACTGGCTACTTGGTTGTCTGGGATAGGAAAGTTCTTACACTTTTACAGTACCATACACTTGAACTCATTTTATCAAATAAAAAAAATGGAAATTTGCTCAGTCTTATGTGCTTATTTGCTTTCTCTTAATAAGTACAATTTGTCTGTTTTGACTCTCCAAGAATTTATAACCTTTGGACTGGGTAATCCTCCCCCTGTTTTTATGTTTGAAAAATACATAGCGCACTAGAAGATCTCCAGAACCTGTAATTAGTTTGTAAGAGTGACAGATGTTTGCTCAAAGCTGCTAGAAGTTGCTCAGCTCCTTGCAGTCCTTAACCTGAAATGTACTGTTTAATCTTGCCTGGTAATAAACAGGGTTAAATCCTGACTGTAGCTGGTACTAGCGGGACTTTCCACAATGTTTTGACTGTATTGGAAAATTGATTCAGATACAAGTAAGCCACTCCATCTTGAATAAAAATACAATAAAATAAACATAACTAGTTTCCTCATGCATCTTTGTCTTCAGTGCCTCAGTTCTGTATGGTTGGGTTTTTTTTTCATTTCTGTGAGATTTATTAGGAGCCATTATACCTGCAAAGTACTTAGTGGAGTTGTTGTATTTGTAGTACTTGTTTCCAATTGCTACAAAGAAAATAATTGAACTAGGTAAGAGAAATCAGTCTTCCTATTGCATGGAAGTACCTAGAACACTTAAAGATTTTGATTGCAAAACTCCAAAAATGCTGTTTATCAAAATAACAGCACAAAAGTTTTGCAAAAACTAAGGACACTTCAGCAATATCTTAAATTCAAATCTTAAAATCCCAAATATTACCTAAATAAAATAGTGAGAACTGACTTTGCTTTGGGGTAAGTGTAATTTTGGTTTTGTTGATAAATAAAGGATATAATTATTTAGAAGACTTGTGATATTTAATGCTGTTTTAATTAAATGATGTCATAGTCTATGTAGCTTGAAAATAGCATTGCTTTCGGAGCTGTAGTAAAGCCTGCTATGAATAGTCACTCACTAAGGGCTTTTGGCAAAGGTTTTTATAATATATAATTTTTACCAATTTTAATGTATTTTAAAGTAATTCTTTACTTGGGCAACAACTGATTGTACCTGCCTCTGAATGTGTGAAGTTGTAACAATTTCCCTAGAAATTTAATTGCTGGAAACAGTGTTCTTAGGGTTGGCATTAAAATGTCAGTGCACCAACTGTTCAGAAAGCTGCTGAATTTCATGACACAAATATTGCCAAGTTCCAAGTCAATTAGGTAAGCCAAATATGCTCTTTTCATCCCCATTGGCTTCTAAGCATCACCAGGAATAGTTAGATAAATGTGACTCCCATTTTAGTAATAATGTATTTATCTTGATACTGTCTAAGATACTCTTCATGACAGCTTTCAAATGAGTACTTTGTTTTCAACCGTTAAATTCTTATATAAATATGTACAAGTGCATAGAAGCATTTGCTTGATTTCCCCTCCTTTTCCAAAATAAGCTGAACACTTGAAATTTCCAATTGTTTTTAAAGGAAGTATGTGCATATACACACAGATGGTGTTTTTAGAAGCCTAATTTTTCTCCCCAACTTTCTAATGACTGCAGTCTTGCATGGAAAGTAGGTCTGGGTTTTGTGCAATTATTTTTTTTGGAAAAAAGTCTGTGCAGTATGGTACTGCTAACAATGGCAAGACTGGGCTCTGGGTTTTGAATAATTTCCCTATTCTTTCTTGAAAACCTAACCTGTCCCTTTAGTACTTAATGTTCGCTTGTCTGGGACCAAAAAGTGCAGCAAAGACCTCTGAGCTCCAAAGCCTCCAAATATCAGTGGTATGGGGGTATCAATAAACTTTTGCAATGAGAACCGGAATGAATGAAGTTGAATTTTTGGACGCTGCCATCAGAAGATCCATGTGGTTGCTGAGGCTTGGGAGTATGCATGCAACTGTGCAGCCCCCTCTAAATCAAACCTTCAGATGCTGCCCCGGCTTCCAGGATATGAAACCTTTCTGAATTTAGCATTTGGTAGGGAAGTTTTACTCTGGAGTTGTGTGCTAGTGATCCATGTGAATGGCAACACTTACAAACCCTCTCAATCAATTCTGAGGCTTTTGTGAAATTGCATGCTGTCTTTGCTTCACAGAAACATTAGTCAGAAGTTTACATAGAACAGCACTGCATTTTGGCAGAACAAAACCAAGCTTTTTAACTTCTGACTTTTTTAAAACTCTTTCTAATTGCCTTCAATTTAATTGATTGTGATTTAATTTCCTCCAACTTAAATTGTAGCAGTATCTTGACTTTTTATGTGTTCTCTAGGTGTACTTTGGTATCAAACTTTCAAACACTGTAACAGATAAAAGAATATAATATGTGCACTGACACCTTTTTAATTCAAGTTTTTAAATACATTTTAGGCATTCCTTTTTGTCTTGCTAAGAGTTAACATATAAATAGTTGCAAATGTAAATCTTCACTCTGTTTTTGCTTGGCTTCTCTTTCCAGTAGTTTTCTTTGAAGCAGCGCTCATAAATATTCTTTAATAGATTAAAATATCCTTGAAAGGCAAATGCATTGCTAAAGCATTGCAAATGTCAAAAGAAGGATAGAGGTAAAAATTATCTCTGAATTTAATATTTCTACCAGAAAATTCCCCAGAGGGAAATAAGCTTGCTGCAAAGAGCACTGATAATGCATAGATACCCATGCTGATTCAAGAACTGATCTTTAAGATCTGATGCATGTTGAGGCTTGTGGAAGGTTGTATCTGTTTTAAGTCACCTAGTTTTTCCTTGTACTAATAAATTTCTTTATGGCTGTAAAGGAACTGAAACTCCATTTCCCTGTGAGCTTCCCTTTCTGCCCTTGGATTGAGTGTCTAATCACCAACTCAGTTTTGCATGATTATATTTTGTGATCATTCTGTATCCCAATGAAGCCTACAGACATACCCTTCTGCTTCCTCCATCCACATGCTTAAGGGATCTGCACAGATGATGTAGATATAGGAGTATACAAGGAGAGTAATCTGTTAATTGTGTCCATGTTGTTAAGTATAGGACACTGTTCTAGCTACCTCATGAATTGTATGTATTTAGTGTTCTGATCAAAGCAGATTATTAAATTACCAATATATTTTGGGCCACTACCAAAAAAAAAGCCCCTATGCATACATCAAAGAGTAATAGACTGCACCAGGATACCTGTTATCTGAGCAAAATGTTCTGGAAAGGCTTTGAATATTGCTTAGGGAGAGGCAGTTAAATGGTGAGAACTGAAAATCAGTGAGGTTCAAGGTGTTGGGGAGAGGTCAGAGAAGCTAAGGAAAGTCTGCAATGCTGAAGAAGGTCTGGAGTACTGGATTAAATTGGTGGTAAGTACAAATCTGGGTGAGTAGGCAGGATGAATCAGACAGCTGGATGTCTCTTACAGTAAGCTGCTTTTGTGTTGTATTACAGAGGTAGAAAGGAATATCAAACTCGGGTGGAATGATGAGTAACAATTCAATGTGTAGCTAATAATGTATGGATTTTGTAGAGGAGATTTGTAGAGTATGGTATTCTGTCAAATGTTTCTCAAGAATCTGTTGATACTGATTTTACTTATGGTGACAAAAAAAAAAAAAAAGAATACTCTGATAGGTTATGAGCATAAAGTTCGCTTTTTCCCACATCCCATAGCAGCTGTGGGGAACAGTAAAATAAAAGACAGGTAGCATGTCCCTGAGGCTTTACCAAATGGGAATCTTCCCTTCAGCTGCTAAAAGTTTCACTCTAATTTTGAATTAACTGCATAGTTTAATACTCAGAATGTCTCTTGAGACATAATTTCATTTTCTGGCTTTACATACTTCCCTAAAACATGGGAATGTTTGTACTATGCATGACACAAACATAAAAGAACAATGCTGAATATTGAAGGCATCTGTTGTTCTCAGTAGGAGTAGGATCCTGAGGGAATAGGATGATCTAATTGAGCTAATATAAATAGTGAACTATGACAGATTCATTTAAAGGGAATCTGAAATGGGTTTCTAATTTAAAATGCTCAGGGAAAAAAAAAAAAGTCTTGGACTTGTAATATTAAACTAATTGTTGCATGAATATATATCTTGTCTTCTCTTTCCATCAGCTGTTTATTGCAACACTGTGTTCAGAGACTTGGCTTACAAGTCTATGTCCAATGTCTTCACTTGTCATCTTCTGCCTACTCCTTGATGTCCTTCCTCTCTTGTGTTCGTCACAGGCTGGAATGCAGATTCACCAAGTTTACACGTCAGCATTCTTGCTTAGTTTTCAGGTTCTTCCTAGTTTTGTAAACACATACAAGATTTGCTAGACTACTATATGCTTAAATAAATTGTATTTATTGCAGTTTAGAAATATGAAACTAAAGTAGGAAAGCTTTGAGAAGCATTTGTCTTTCCTTCTCCACAGACTAGACTAAGATAAAGCACAGCAGGGTATGAGATGAAGCCATTCCTTTTGGAGCAGTCCTCTCTGTCTTGTCTTGTTTGATGGACATGGACTTACCCTCCTTTGCACCCAGTTTTTAAATGCTACAACTACTATAGGTGATGTGAGCACTTCTGTGTCCCCATGGCTGTCTCCCAAGACTTGGAACTTTATTTCTGTACTGATCAGTCTTGTAATCACTGCTGAATGGGTTTTGTTGTTGTTGATTGGTCATCCCTTTCCAGTTCCCTGTGCGTTGTGTCCCATCCTGCACACACACACACATACCCCCACCCCCCTACACACCCAGCTTTGGCATCTGGAAAGGCGAAATAAAAAAAAATCGCAGTAATTTTTACATATACATTTTGTGCAATTTTGATAAATTATTTTTGGCTTGAGTTTCAATTCTGTTCTTTTGAAGTTGGCATAATCTCTTGTATAACATTCTTGGCAAGTAATTCTGGCATCACCCATGATATGTTGTCAGTTATGATACTCTGGTCCAGTCGCTTGCAGCCATACTGTCACGCAATGGGAAACACTACCTCCCCTCTTAGAGAGCCTTCCATGCAATTGGTAGTCATAAAACTCTTAAAAACAAAAGGGGGGGAGGAAGAAGAAAGGCTCATACGGTTGTCTCGTATAGCAATATAAAATAACAATAAATGAAATAACTACAGGTCCATATAATGGATGAAGCACTTCTTTGTTTGCTTCAGATCTGGATGCTTTAAATTCTGGCCACAGGCTTTCAGTCAAAACCTGAATGGGGAGGAGAAGTGCAGAAGACAATGGTCTTCTCCTCTCTCCCTTTCCATATGGGTCTGGGGGCTGAGCTCGGAGGTAGTGATGAGAAGGGCTGGAAGAAGGGTCAGGAGTGCAAGTGCTCCAACTAAATTTGGCAGCAAGGAGCAAGATTCATTCAACTGTACAGCAGTAATAGCAAACAGGTCTGAAACAAGTTACATGAAATATCTTGTCTGAAGAGATCCAAATAATCTTCTGCACACTTGAGAGTGGATATCCCAGAAAGTCCTTTCCAGTCCTGTGTTTCTAATTTGTCTTTTCTGCGCTTAAATACCAGGATTTCTGCTTCAGTCTCTGCTTGTATTCTCAAATATATTTTTTTAAAAAATTTGCAGATTTTTTGAGGAGCCAATGGTCTAATCATGTTGGGATTTTTGATGAAATAATCTCAATAATAACCATGTTCTGGTGTAATACGCTTAGAGATGAGGCCCTTCTCTCTAGTTACAGCATGTGCAGAAGGTGATTTTTTTGTTGGGTTTTTTGGTTTGGTTTTGTTTTGTTTCCCTACAAGCTTCTGCATGACCTGTTGACAAGCATTTCCATTCTGTGCCTTTGGAGCCAGTGGCCATGCAAATGGTGGTTTGTGGTTGTGAGTCAAGATCAACAGCAAACAAACAGGGCTTCAGGCCTCCAGGAGCTCAGACTGATCTGGTGCTGGTTTTAACGGAAAATACTACAATAATGACTACTAATTTGCAACTAGTAGTGGGATTGCATTGTGATGGCAATGAGAACCTTTACCAGAGAAAACAGGCGTTTCTGAAGCTCTGTTAAGTGGTTACTCCAGCCATGCTTTTCTGGTTGGCTCTTCTCAGTGTAATCCTGAAGCTGTGCCAGTTTGCCCTCAGATTTAGAAACCATTTAGAAACTGTGGTGTTTCCTGGTTAATAGGATGTCACTTCCAGTCTAGTGTTATGGCACATATTCCTATACACAAAGGGGGAAAAAAACCCAAAATCCAAACCACAAAACCCCCTATATTCCATAACTTACTTCTATATGCAGCTCTACAGGTAAAGTTTTTTTTTTATTATTATTACCTTTTTCATATCATTCTAACATTAAACCTGCCCACTGAGTTATTAAAAAAAAGGGGGGGGGGGGAAGGCAGGAGGTAATTTATGGTCTCTTTGTGTCATGCATGAGTGGTTTAGGTTAAGTCGCTCAAAGAATCACCACCAAAAGTATGAGCAAAAAAAATTTAATAGGAATATGTGGGAGTGCGACCACAAAGTTTAATGGCAAGGTTCACTCTATTACTGCATAGATAAATCACACAAAGGAGAATAAAAATTAAGCTGGAATGATTTACAAGGAGATTAAAACTGTAAAAGAGTAATGGAGACCTTCCCACTGAGTCACCAGGTTTGGAATGGACCCCCTTGCTTTCTAAACTCTTAATAGAGCTTTAGGTTAGTGCCAATCCTAGTCTCAGACTTGGTCAATGATTTATGTCTAAAGGATATAAGGAATATTTACAGTTTAAGGTTGATCATAGGATTTTAGCAGCACTTAAATCATCAAATAATTTACCATTTACAAAGTGAATCAAATAGGATTTAATTAAAGTATAAGAGTGGCTTAACTATAGATTCAGAATGGTAATACTTATACTTACTATGAAGTTACTAAATCAGTTCACACGCATGCGTGCAGACACAAAGGAATAGAAGTATAGGGATACACGTATGAAGGTATACTTGTTAAGTTTCCCTGGAGTTCAGTGAAATACGTCGAATGCTTTTGCATTTCTCAGCGGGTGAAGGGTTGAGTCTTTAGAAGCAGGAACATCAGCCTGGGTCCCATCATCAGCTTTTGGCCATGGTCCCCCCAGCATCACAAACTTGGGAGTTTGCAGGTCTGAGAGGCATGGCACTTGGAGATGCTGTTCACAGCCCACTGTGGTCCAGGAGAGCTCAAAGGGCCTCACCTAGGACCTTGGTTTATAGGTTCAGAGATAATTGACTTTAGTCATCAGTAATTTTCCATCCCGGCCACAATTCAAGTTGGTAATTAATGGAATTTTTCTCAAAATTCCAGTGATGGGTGGTACCCTACCACTCGGAGTCATAATAGTGTTCCCAGGCTTGTTATGGATGTCGCGGCCCAGACAAGGAATGCCCCACGGCTACCCGGTGCTGCTGCTGTTGAGATAAGGGACATTTCGGGTGCCGCCAGCGCCATCTCCCACCTCAGCCATGCGAGAGTTGCTCAGATGGTCAAGGGACACTTACCTGCCCAGCTCAGCATATGGAGGCTCAGGCCTAACAGGGATTCCTGCGATCATAAAGCATCCCAGAGGAGGGAGTGAGATGCAGCACCACACTTCTTCAAAGTGATAGAGGAAGCCAATTTTCAAGGAACCACTAAGCAGTACTCATATTGCGTCTTTTTATGTTGGTTATAATTTTAAAAGATGGGAAGCTATTGAAACCCCAGAATGGAAGGAAAATCTGGCTGTTTCATGCATAAAAGAAAGAAGTACTTTTTACAGATTTGGGAGGGCCTTTCAAATTGCAACAATGACAATTAAAAAAAAAAAAAAGGTCTTGCTAAGGAGTCTGAGCCAAGGAATTTTTTGAAAGCAAAAGTTGCCCTATTAATTTTTTGTTTTGTCTCTGAGATTCAGCAGAAGGTTGTATCTTCTTTTTTTTTTTTTTTTTTTCTTTAATGCAAAGGACATCAACTGTAGTTTTATTGAATTTTTAAAGCATTATATTGATGTGCATTTTGTGATAGCGGGGACAGCGTACATATGTTTCTAGGCAAGTTATTTCAAGGTGTGTGGTGTTTGGGGTTTTCTATCAGCCTCAGACCTATAGTCCCAGCCATTTTAAAAATCACATTTTATGCAATGTGGATTATTCATGAAATCCTGGGTTTCACGAAAGTGTTTGCTCTTAGAATTAGAGTTCCCAGATTCTGCATATTTACAAGAACTGATAATCGTGGGTAGGCTTTGACCTTCCTCCCCACCCTTAAATGCAGATTACAGCAAGTTTTTCATGTATAGAACAAAATCTTCATGAAAACACTGAGGGTTCAGTGTTGCTTTCCAAAGGGTCCTTCACTTTTTAATTGGAAAAATATCTTTGCTTTAATGATTTGATTGATTATACTTTTGTCTTCTGTAGCATCTTTGTGATGCTTTTATCATCTCTTTTAAAAGTAAAAATCTGAAATTTTGCCACCAAAAATTTTGTACCATTTAAAATGGATACCGTTGCTGATACCCTTCAAACCCAAGGGAAGTGACAGGAGGAATTTTTGCATTTGGTTTAAGCTAACAAAAGAGGATCGTTAAAATTTTATCATCTTTTTAAACAAAGCACTGCTGGAAAAGCAAAAGCAATTGCTCTTGGCAAACCAGGTTTTTTTTAGTTTTAAATATCAGATGGTAATAACCATGCAATAGATTATCTAGTAAAGGACCAGATAAATGTGCTTGCTTTTTTGACTCCTCTTTGAGGAAGTAAATAAAGCCTGGATATGTCAACAGAAGTAAACTAGATCTGTGTTGCAAGGAGTGGGAATGGTTCTGAAAGTCCATGTTCTGGAAGAGAAACCAAGACAGGAGGGTTGGGATAAGGCAGAGGAAGAGCCCAGCCCAAAAATTTCCTTTAAAGAACTAAGGAGTTGATGTGGAAACTGTTTTTCCCCATTTGGATATTTTAATTACTTCAGACGTAGGAATGCCTTGCATGATTTCAAGTAAAAGCTGATTTACTTGTTGCAGTGTTTGTTGTCTGTGGACAAGCGTGTGTACTCTGGTGACCCAGTGTGAATTGCAAGTTCAGGGTGGGTAAAGTGGGTGCAGTTCTGGGAAATTGTTTTTATATTGCTGAGCAAGTTCTGAAACTGGCGCTGCCCCGAAGTGGTGGAAGTGGTTAAGCCATGAGGACACCTTTCTGTAAAAAGTCACTGGAAGGAAAGTGAAATGCAAATTCTTGTAGTAAGAGGTGTTATGCATGAACTCTTACTATAGACAAGATGGAAAACATGCCATATCTACACCTGAGCCATATGTTTGCAGAGCCATGAGAGGTTTTTTTAGCTTATTTAAAATATTAATAGTATAAACAGAATACAAAAAAGTTGTTATTCCAATTGCAATAATATTAACAGTTCATATTGATATGAGATCTCATAGTGGAACAGATTCATGACTAGGGACCTCCAGTACTAATTTCGTTTGGGTATCATCACTCCCTAGATAGCGTCATAATCCTTCCCGAGAATGTAGGATGTATTAAAATAAGGTGTCTTTGTATTGGTACTATTCTACTCTCATAAAGCATTTTTAAGGCAGAGCCACACAAACTGCTCTTGCGGGTTTTGGTGGGTTTTTTACCCTCTTGGTTTGTGTCTCAAAAGATGGAATGTTCCTGGGGAAGTCAAAGCAATATAATATTTAGAAACATTAATATTAAACCGGTTAGGAAATCCTGTGGGTGTTTTCAGATAAATGTTTTAGCTTCAGAGAAAATCAACTGGTTAAAACATCTATTACCTATTTAGCTCCATCTTCTATTTTTTCTTTTTCATTGGGTGGAAAACAAGGGGGTAAGCTATTGAAATGTGACCAGCCTGAATTCTCTCTGAGGAAATCATATGGGGGAATCTGGCTAATGATAATATAATGTAGGATAAAATGTGATTACTGAATCAAAAGCAACGTGAAGTTAAGGAGCGTGGAGTTGCCTAGTTTAATCAAGGGACAAAAATGAAAACTGTATTACATGCTGTAAATTCTTTATTGGCCGAAACTGGTAAGGGCATCTTTGCAATTAAGATGCTTATACCTGACAAGTTACCTGTGTGTTGGAAATTGTAGAAGGCTGCTTCCCTGCTCCCCTCCCCTCCCCACAATCTGGTTCTTTGGACACATGATAACTGTAATAGAATTATTTTTTTTTTCTGACTGAATAGCTTATCTCTTCCATTTTTAATACAGTTTCTGCAGTAGAGGTAGCTGCCCTATTCTGATGGGGAAAAGTTTGAAATCATAATTTATGTAATATAAAACACGATTTCTACTTGGTGAGTAAAGTTCTATATCAGGGTGTACGGAGAAGCTGGTATGAACTAAGACATTTCTGCAGGACTTAAATAGGAGTAATATTCCTGTTCACCCCATGCCATGTAAGACCTTAAAAGTTTGCCATCATTCTTCTGGGGTTTAGGAGCTGTTTTCTTCTAGTAGTATTTCATCTCCCCACAATGACAGAAATGAGTAGTGGTATCCCCCTGTATATTTATGTTCCCGAGCATCAGTGCTGATTATGTAATACGTGTGTGTGTGTTATATAAAACCTATTGTTTTTTGTACTGATCTCTAGAGATGGCAGAAATGCTCATTAGCAGCCTTGTAGTTAACTTCTTGTTCTAGGCTTCAGAGTTGGAAATTTATTTACAGCCAACTAATGAAATATTCCCTTGCTTCCCTAGACCATACACAGGTTATTATTATCACTGACTTGTAACTTTATAATAGCTGAGTTCACAGTAAAAGATACTTTGCTTCCTTAGGCTATAGAGTTGGAAAATTATTTGAATTTATGCTTAAGGCCTTTATGCGATCAGCTCTTAGACTGCTGTCGCTAAAAGACTACAGTGATTTCATACTCAATTTATACTGTTTCCTGAGGTCTCAAGCACGTGGCCCCAAGTACTTACCCTGCCGTGGAATGTTCCCAGCTGGGAACGAAGAATTCTGCCTTTCTCTAATGCCCACAGATCGCATGTGAGATTGAATTCCCTGGTTGCTCTGTTCTCCTGCTTTTAACCTCCAAGATTTACTTTGATTTTGCCTCCTTCCACATCTGGCCCTTAGAGACTGATTTAAAGTAGTATAAGAAGGACAAATGGGGGAGGCTTTCCTGAAGCTGCAAGCAGTCGTAGCTGTACTTCTTGGAGAACCGGTGGTATATATGGTCGCACAAGAATGTGTGTAGGAGGTAGAACGACAAATGATGATACTGCATAGATATTGAATAAAGTAATCAAAATCTATGTAGTATTTGACTTCGAGACCATAATGCAGGACACATTGTTTCCTTTACAGGGCCAGCAATGCTAAATAGGTGCGCTGCTCTCTGATTTATATCCTTGACCACTCATTCCTATCTGAAGCGCACAGCAGGTAGCTTCTTCAGCCTTTATTTGTAGCATGAAACCTAGATGAATTTCCAGTTGACTGGAGATGATCGTAAAATGATTATTGGAATGAATTTTTAATTTGCCTGTAATGAAAATAGGTGTGAAGAGTAGAAAAGCTGTTACTTAGTTTTGAGTGGTAGAGTTTTGAGAATGTACAAACCTTTCTTACTACCCATGAGCAAAGTTCATCTCCGGTTTATCAGACCATAGATATGATCAAATCGATTCTAAGTGTATTTAAAATTATTTTCCTATTTGTCAGAGTTAAATTATGCATATTCTGGGAGAGCTGATCACCTGCATTATGTAGGAGGATCTGTGGGACAGTATTACAGTCACAACAGTTCTGGAAAATCTGGAGTAGACAACTAACTGCTTGTGTTCCCCAAAACGCTTGACCGAAGGATCACATGGGAATGCTGACAGGCTGTTTTTCTTCCCAATATCTGCAGGACCCTGCCTAGGAGGGAAAAGACAGACACCACAAGCCTAGTAGTGTGGTGTAATTTAACTTGCTCTCAACACTGGTACTTCATATGAAATAATTAACAGAATCACATTTTGGATGAAGGATGCCTGTTTCAAAATTCCTTCAACCAACATGTAGGATTTGAAGAACT
The DNA here is from genome assembly GCA_035590215.1 of Microhierax caerulescens. Taxonomy (NCBI): domain Eukaryota; kingdom Metazoa; phylum Chordata; class Aves; order Falconiformes; family Falconidae; genus Microhierax; species Microhierax caerulescens. Next base: position 33,086,901 of record JAVJGJ010000001.1, read on the forward strand.
GTTTGGGCTGTAGGGTGTCTTCCATCTTCCTCTTCCCTGATGTAGTAGCCGCAGCATATTCACCCAAATACATTGCAATTTATGCCAGATTAAGAATGCAAAGACTGAGGGATTGGCACCTTTAAATCTTAATTTTTTAGTTTAATCAGGGCATCAAGCCACATCTCCAGCTTCTACAGCATCCACAATTGTTTTGGACCAGCAAAAAATGCCAGGGGAAAGGAGATCTCTGAAAACGATAGGGAAGCGCTTGACTGACAACATGAAATACAAGTTTTGACCATTTGTGGGAAATCCTAGGGGCAAAAAGGTTTTCACAGATGGCTGAATAAATTATTGAAGCTATGAAATCAAACAGTTATATAAATATGTAAACATACATATGTGTGGCTACGTACATGCATAGTAAATTTCTCAAATATTTTTACTTATGGGCCTAAGCTGTACATATGTATTTGTTATGCATACAGAAGTCTCATAGCTGATTTGGTGCAATGACTCTTCCATCGTCTTAAGAACACTCTGTACCTAGTATGCATAAATAAACGATATTTGCACCCAATTTCTGATAGATTTTTCTTCTTTAACGGTTATTGTAGCTGTTGGGTTCAAAATGCAAGCTCTTCAGTGTTCTTGTTGTGTATAGACATGAAATAGGGATGCTTTAGTTATATCAAATCTTGAAAGATCTATGGAACCTATAGGTGATTAAGGCTATAGTTTCTGTGGCAGGGAAGTTGATTCCTTCTGATTTTTTTTCAGTTTAGCTTTCTCTTGCATTAAATACAGATGTGCGCATAATCTAGTACCACTAAAATGAATTATACTGTCTGGATATTCTTTCCACAGAGGAAAGATTTGGAATTAATAAAACTCTTCTCTTGCAGGCAAAACAATAGTTTCTTAGAAATAGGGTATGTGAAACTAAGGAGTCTAAAGCCACAAAAAAAATAATCTCACATACTTGTTGATAGTAGTATGCCTCAATCTTTTTTGATTTATTTAAGAATACTCAGCATAGTTTGTTTTGTATGTATGGTCATAACTTCCAACTTAAAAAACAGGACCTGTATAATAAGGAAGAAGAGGTTTTAGTGTTCTGCAGAAAGATTATTGATGACACTGTCCATGCAGATTTTATAGCTAGCTTTGCATACAGATATTCAATTTATATTGAACATTAAAATATAGTACTCTAGCTTCTGCAGTGAGAATTTTACAGTGCGTGCACAGAACTTAATGTGCAACATGAAAACTGCATTATGTCATTTTATGTTTCAGCAGGTAACTCTCTGTCTTGTTTATTCTCCAGCACAAACGGCAGGCTGGCTGTGGAAGGTCAGGCTGGGAAGTTGCTCGGGTTTGACACTGCAACATTCTGGAGTGATGAATGTTTAATTAGACAAGTGAGGACTCTGTGGGAGGTTGAGGCAGTTGTAACTCCTGGTTGACTGTCTGCGGTATCATCTTAGAGTATTGTGTGAAAACGACCCCTTGGGATAAGCTTCAAGGACACTATGTAGGTAAAAAAGGCATTCTGACAGAGCAGCTAGTTATAGGGAGGTTAGAAATAAGAGAGACAAATCTCTTAAGTGTTTTTGTTACTCTAGTCAAAGGTTTTATGTTCTGGTGGGCTAAGCCACTGTGTTTTCTTGAATGCCGTGAATGCAACAGAAAATGAAGTCTGAACCTATAGGGTCTGGAACTATAACAGCAAAGAAAGTAATTTATTTTATGCAGGTATTAGCTATTAGAATGGAGCACATGTATAATTTGTTGATGTTATGCAAACAGCATGAGGTAGCAGTCATTTCTCTGTAGTCCTATTTTAATCAAATCAATAGAGCTCTTTGATTTTGAGGATATTATTCTTAGCAAGCTTTCAGGAGAAGTTAAAAACTAAAGACAAAAGCTGGAAGACTGTATTAATTTTCAGTGGCATAGTCCTGAATAGAAATTTCTTAGTATTTTGTGTTCCACATTAAGAAATGTTGCATGCAGTTTGGGAAAGTAGTGGTTGGGCTACTAGAAAGCTTTTTAATGTGCTATGAAGGGTTTAAAAAAAAAAGAAAAGAAAAGCCTGTCTTTATAACCTGGGACCTTGGCAGTCCCCTCACTATCTGTCCTGGGCTCCATAGAAGTTACTATTCCCACACAAGACAGAACAAGATCATGTCCACATCCCATGTAGACATCTATTTTAATATGGAGTGGATGAAGCAGACATAGTTTTGTATTCCTTGTTGTTGCTATAACATTCAGGACAGACAGTAATGAGCAATAACCATGTCAAAATAAGTAAATTTAGCTAGCATGTTACTACTAATCAGTTAGGAAGGGAACGTGTATCTGTGTCTCTGCTTCCCCAGCTTACATTCTAGCACAAACCACCTCTGGTTTGTGTCAATGCCCAAGACTAAATTTGGGTCAATGAGGTGCGGGAAAGTTTTTGTTACTATTCACTGGCTGTGGCTAAAAGCGGTGGCTGATATTTCATAGATATAATTAATAATTTTGAGTTAGTGCTCCAGTTCCCAGTGACTTCTGTAATGAAGGGCTCTAATCCTGCTGCATCCAATTTATGGTAATGGTGGCCAACTCTGGACACCTTGGTAGGGAATACTGGCACGTCAGGAAGTTAAAGTCCAGAGAAGGCTATTAGAATATATACATTGGGATTGTGATTTAAGATGATCCTTACTTTTATGACAGACGAGGAGCAACTGAAAAAGAGATCTGCTGATGGTCATCTACTTGTGGCAGCTGTTTATTATGCTGATCATAAACATCTCACTGTTACCTTGTGTTCACCCATCTGTTTGTTTCTATCCATCTGTTATTTCTTGCCACATGCTTAGGTTATAATTATTATCTCTGTTCTTTGAAATAAGGAGGTTAGAAATCCTCTGATAAAAATGTTCATTTGTGGAATCCAGCATTTGCATGAAGAACAAAAGCCCTGACAAGCCTCTGGAGTCAACAGTGAGGAAGCTGTGTACAGGTTCTCAGTGCTCCTGGTTGTCTTCCTGCACTCACCCTTTCTGATGAGGTTGAAGCATTTAACCGAGTTGATTTTGTTATTTCAGTTTGCTTTTAGTCAATAGCACAGGCTAGCTCGGGAGGAAATTTTGCTCTTTGAAGTCAGAAGAATTTTTAAATAAGGTGTGCAAATGAAAGAGGCATACAAGTCAAATTGTCTCCAAGCAGCCAGTCAGCTTGTGCTCTGTATATGTGATGGCATTTTTTTCTCCTCTTAAACCATTATACTGTGCTTTTTGCAAGTGGAGTCTTTGCATTGTTACTGAGTATGTGTTGACAGCCAAATTTAATTTCTTCTTCAGTATTTTAAGAGGTGCTTTTGCTTTTTGTTATTAAATATAATCTGTGTTTAGTAACTCTTTCTTTCTCCAAAAGAAACTATAATGCTAGCTAATTCAGCATTATTTATTATCTTATGCCAGACCATCACAATATTCTCTTCTGAGACTGTGTATTTTGGGGTTAAGATTTTTTTTGGAAGACAGGTTAGACCAGGTTATCTGAGCAACCAATGCAATCTAAAAATAAGGTTTTTTTTTCTTATTTCAAAATATGTTTTCATATTGCTGCTAATTGATTTCTGCTTTGGTTTTGATTGTTTTGGTTTATAGTGAAACACTATTCCTACAGAGGAACAAGAAAAGAAATACTGATTACATACCTGCTAATACTGACCAGCTCTGAGCTACAAGATTAGTGTAGTTTTGTCTTTTGTAGTGTTGAGACTAAAGCCCCGTCAGTGTATATGCCCCTCTGAGTATGGTTAGGGTGCACTTCAGTTGCCAGCATATGTGCCTGGGGCATAGACTAGCGATGCTGAGACCCTCACTGAAGTTCTAAAACCTCATGTAGAATTGCATCTATGGATTGGATGGAACTGGATTTCATAAATTGATGTTCTTGAGCTTTTTCTTCTTGCCATGGTGACAAAGATTTTTTAAGAATTTTCTTTGTAGCTTTGTTTAGAAATCCTCAAATGAACAAAATACTTTGTTATTATCAATTAATATGTCTTAACTATCAATTATATGTCTTAACTATCAATTATATGTCTATAGTGCACTTGGCATGCTCAGGGAAGCTTTTCCATTTTGTTTTTAAACTAGACGGCTGTTGTGGGCAGTCTTTTTTTTTTTTTTTTTTTTTTTAAAAAAAAAAAGCATATATTTCCTTCCTAGACATTTCATGGCTTCTAAGTACTTAAAAACAAAATAATTTTGTGTTTTATATTATTCTGGGAGCCTTTGAGCTGGACTGGGTAAAACAGTTTGAAAATTCAGGAGTCTACAAACAACATTTACTTTTTCCTTACACTTATTTTTCCTTTCTGTAAAACCCTTTTGCTTTGTGTTGTATGTGTTTTACTACTCTGTTGTACTTAAATAGTGGCTTTTAAACCCTGAATTTTAAGTACCTGATTTCAAAGTCAAGACTTACAGGAATTCATCCAGATCCCTCTGATGTTAATAGGAATTGTCTTTTTTTTTTTTTTTTTTCAGTCGGTGCCATCAATTAAAAAACCCCAAACATAATATATTACCAATATATAGAAATTGATACTCTCCAGCTGTCCTTTATGTTGTTTCACAGTAATATATTTGCCAACAAACCCACAGTGGTTTCATTACAGTTTTCCATTCTAATTTTCCTGTTCACATTTCCCTGATCTGGTCTTCTGATTTGGCTAAGAAACTTCGGTCCAAAGTTTAATCAGCTTTTTCTGCTGAGCAGAGAAATACTGGAAGCTAGATTTGGAACCTTTTCTATCTGAATACCACACTGTTTGTTAAAAGCTTTTTAGTGAAACTTGTAGGAAACCTTTCATTAATTCTTTCTTAGGTAGCAATTACTGCTATTACTGTGTTGAAATGTAAAAGGTTTAGGAAACAGTGTCAGTACTGATGCAGCTTTGTTTGGGCAGGGGGGAGCCAACAACAAAACATAGTGGTGGTGATACATGCTTATGTAAGGCTTTAGAAAACCAGTCTTTCAGTTCTTTATTTTGAAGTAACACTGCTAGTGAAATTTATGTAAAGCAATTAAAAATGTCAAAGGATTAAGAGGTTCAAGGACTCCAGATGAGAACCATTTGCACTGGTCTCTTCAGCCCTCTTCTTTAGAACTAGAGACGCACACGTTTGTGTTTGGTGTCTCTTCACCTCTACCAGCGATTTAAGGTATTTCCTTTTCAGAGACCAGAGGAGTTAGAAATTTGTAAGGCACTGTGCGAGCTCTAATACCTCAGAATTTGATGATTTTTGGTTTTTTAATTTTTTTTTTTGTCAAACTCTCCTTGGCAAAGTTGTTCTGAAAAGACACAGAAGACTCTTACTGCTTGAGATGAGTGGCTGTGGGAAGTGGTGTGAGCATGGAATTTGCTCAGTCCCTTCTTAGGCTAAACACTTCCCTGGGCAAAACCGGGGGATCTGGGCGCTTATTTAATTTTGGTTCTTTCCAGTAACCGTGTAGCCTCACTGGAAGCGTAAGACACAAGCGTTGCTTGTGTTTTGGATAGCAGACACAGAAACTGTGTCATCTAGCTGCAACTTTGATGATGCTTTGATGTGCTGCATCTGTAATGTATGTATCGCCGCTCAGTGCGTAATATAAAAAAAAGCTTGAAGGTGTGCGTTTGTGTTTATCATAATTTTGTAAAGGCATTCACCAGAATGTTTTATGGTCAATTCAGTGGTTAAAATTAGATCAGACGGTGATTTTTCTTCTGTGAAGCTTGTCCTTAATCGGTTCTTCGTCATCTTTTAACTGCATTAGGCATCACGTATTGCATCACCATCTGACGCCATAGAGTTTTCTCTGTTTATGAAGTACAGGGAAGTACTCCAAGGGGAGTGAGAACACATTCTTTGGGATATTTGGCCATGGGTGGACTCCAGCAGACCGGTTTTATTCATAAAGAAACACTTTTCAGGCAAGATGGGGAAAAAAAACCCAGACTTTGTAAGGGAATTGTAAGGGATGCTTGAAGCTTCCCACAGGGAGTTTCTGGGAGACAGCCTAGCCACGGCCGTTAGCTGTGCCAGAGCCCGCTCCCCGCCTGTCCTGCGTCAGGGAGCCGGGACCGCGGGGGGGTGGGGGGTGTCTCGCAGCGCAGCGGCACCGCTCGGGGTCCTGCCGCTTTATTCCGTCCGCACAGCTCTGCAGCGGTCCGGGGCTCCCACGGCCTCCCGCAGACTGGGGTCCTGCGGGCGGGGGGAAGCCCCCCCCAGCTCACCGGGGGGCTCCACTCCCGCAGGCGCGGCAGGGCAGGGCAGCCTGCGCGGTGCGGTCCGCGGCAGGGGCGCGCTGCCGCCGGGCCGGGGTCT
>JAVJGJ010000001.1:33093533-33123566 GCA_035590215.1 Microhierax caerulescens
GAGCTGCGCGGCTGCGAAGTGCCCCAGAAGTTTGCTGGCAGCCTCTGCGGTCCGCACCGGCGAAGTCTGCGGGCTCTGCTGGGAGGAGAACCGAGCCGCCTACGATGAGTGGCTGTAGGACGCGGTGTAAGCGTGAGATACTGAAATGTGCCCAGTACCTCCTCAGGCTCGTCACGGGTTCCCTTCACACAGGTAAATAAACGCCGCTTTCTCGTTGTAAGTCGAGCCGTGCAGCGCGGTACGGAGGTAACTGCCGGAGGTTAAGACAGCGGTGGCGTTGCTTTGTGTTGCGGTTCCTCGCGTCTTGTAAATAATAATAAAGAAATCTGGCAAGTCTGTTGTGGCCGAGCATCATCATCAAACGAGGGCATCCAGTCTTGCGTTGCAGCGTTCAGAGCGTGTAACGTTCCGTAAGCGTTTAGACACCCGAATCCAAAGGGCAGTGTGGGTGTACGCGCCTCTACCTGCCCACTCTGCACGTTGAAGGTAACGCGGAGCGTTCGCATGAGGGTCGTAATGGGTCAACCTGCTGCTCTTTATTTTCACGATTTCTTGAACTGATGTACGTGGACAAGTGGACGACGTTCTTTTTCCTAGAGGTTTGTTTTTACTTACCTTAAAATGTAGATCAACAGCAAACTGTCAATACAATGTTACAGGATTTGGCTGAAAACTTCAAATAAAACACTTGTGCTTTTTGCCCTTATAGAGTTCGAAACACAAGTGGCTGTCAGCTTTATTTTCTGTAACCTTGAACAAATTGTACAGTACTAAATAAGATCGCTAAGCTAGACTGAGCAAACTGTGTTAATTTTCTTTGTAGCACTTTGGAGAATATACTCTTCTCCCAATTCAGCATTTTCTGTGGCTGTTCCCAGCGGCTGACAAATATGATAGCCTATGTGATGTCAGTCTGTATTTATAAAACTTAATTGTGCTTCTTTCCAGACTTCAAATATATATATATATATATGTATATGTATGTGTATATATATATATATATATATGTATGTATGTATATTTTTTTCCCCCTTGGAAAAATCATCAAGCAGAGGTGGAAGTCCAGCATCAGCAGATAATAATCAATTATACTAACATGAGTATTGAGAATTAAAAGCCATTCATTTTACTAAAAGTATCACAGAAGTTTCTGCTGATGGTTTAGGGGATTTTGTTGTTGTTGGTTTGTTTGTTTTTTTGGGGTTTTGGTTTTTTTTTTCAGTTTAGGCATTGACCAAAAGATTTGAGAGCAAAATCGACTCAAGTTGCATGTATCAATAATTATTACTAATCAGATTTGAGGTTGTAATGCTATAAAGATCATGGCATAAATGTTGGCAACAAGTACTTTATAGGATGCTGGTAACTTGTGGAAATCTGACACAGCGTGTAGAAATCTGATACAGGTTTTCAGTAAGTTTGGGTGTCTGGTAACAGAATTTTCCTGACTTCTTTCTGGCGTGTGTGGGTCCGCCCCCCCCCCCCCCCCTTTCCCAGCCTATTCCTAGTCTGTTGTGGTTTCACTTTTGTGAATTGTATCAATTCAGATTTCTCTGAAAATGCTGTCTGGCTGCTTCTTTCTGTGGGTTGCTATGGAAATTAAATAATATGAAAGGGTAAAGGTAAGTTAGAAATGAATACCAACACTCCTCTTTCACAAAGTCATCCAAACTTTTCCTTTCCTACCTACCAAACAATGCACACTACGTAATTTTTCACTGTTTGTACTGCAAGCTTTCCAAGCTCACAATTCAAAACAGTTTTCAAAAATTGTTGTGGATACTGGTTCTTATGTTACTACTAAAATAAGTTCTTTAATTTATAATTAAAAGCGCATTTTCAATACTAAATTACTGGAAAGCTAAGCATAGTGCTATGAAACTTGTTTCCTTAAAGGGAACAGGCAACACCCACCCACCCCCACCCCCTTGAGGAACTCTTTAAATCTGAGACACTTCCTAGGAAATTTTTAGTTCATTTTTGCTACAGGCAATAGTATCTTACTACTGTTACTGGGTTAATAGACCTCGTTGTGTTCAATTGATGTAGCAAATAAGATAAATATAATGTGATAATAATTGAACCACTGAGAAGCAGAGCTCTACTGTTCAGTTCTTGCATAGCCCAGTCTACTCATTAACCTCAACTGTTGCAATACCAGTTGCTGTTCTGCTGCAATATCTAATGCATAATTCATTATGTTGATAATTAGTTGATAATTAATGAAGATGAATGAGGGAGCCTAGTTGAAAGTGTTAGAGAGTTATACTTTCATTTTTGTATTAAAGATACTGCTATTTCTATCTTGAGCAATGAAAAAATGTAGGACAGCTATCAGAAACAAAAAGAAGGTGCTTATTTAGCTTTTTCAGGCAGGCAATCTGCTCACTGAGGTGGCCAATTACTTTCAAAATGTAGATGCTTACTAAGGAGCACAATGGTGACGATTTAACTTCCTCATTGATATGATTTGGGGCCCGGTTTGTTTTTCGGGTGTTCTTTAATGTTTAAATCATACCTGAGTTGGAATTACACATTGCTGAAAGCACATGTACTGAATCTAATACATTCCTCTTTTCTCTAAGGGTAGGCACGTTGAATGCATAGTTCATCTGCGTCGATATAGATTGGTACAAGGTCGTCTGCAGTTGATGTGATTACACTGATTAGAAAACAAGAGAAGGTGAGCTAGGAGGGAGACTAGGTTCACTGGCTCTAGTCACTGCTGAGAAGTCACTGTTAAGTACTGGTTTTACTGCATGTGTTTCATAACAGTTTACACCACTGCAGACCTGTTCTGTGGGGAATCGTGGTATTTAAAATAAAAATGATCACGTATAACTGTCTGTGATAGTACATAAACAGGGACTAGTGCTTAACATTCAACCCAGCTGTATCCAATATTAATGGAACTACCCCCTTCCTTGCAGGGAAATGCTGCATAAATCTTTACAGTGGTTTTTGAAGTGGCAATCTCTGCCTGAATACATCCAGATCTCTACCAGTTTTTTTTTACAGTAAGTTACTGTGATTGACAGCAAAATATAGTGAAATGTTTTAAAGACTGTTTCTTTTCACTACAGAATTTTTCATTTCCCACAATATCTGCTATATATTAAGTTGATGTGTTTCCACAAGTGAAACAGACTCCCTCGAATAATTGAAGACAGCATTTTTCAAATGTCAAACTAATTCCTGGTTTATTGCCTGCCGCCTCTTGAGGTGTGTTGGAAGTGCCTGGTCTTTGAAATGTTGTTTTAGAAAACTTAGTGCTGCCATTGAGAAGGTTTCAGTTTTCAGATGCAATGTGAATGTTATAAATAAAAAGATGAATCACTGCGAGATAACAAATAGATCACGAAGTATTTTGAAATTGAGAAAGCATAGTTTCAGAACAATGGCCTGGAAATTTTTCGTAACTGTCACAACAGATGAAGTATTGGGGGTTAAAGAGATGATGGAAACAAAACTGTCATTGACTTCAGTGGTAAATTTTCAGAAGTATACCCTTTTCAGGCATGTTCACATTAAATGTTGACATGACATATTAAATGTCATAAAAGAGACAGGTTTTCCAGGACAGATTCCAATTCCCAGTTAGCGTATGCATTTACAAAGAAGGAAGAGGAGAACAATTCTGGCTGTGGAATTGTACTTTTTTCCAGCGAACAACTAATCTCACTCTTCTAGGTTTATTTAGGTTAAGCTATGGATTTATTTTTTGATTATTTCTTAAAAATGTAGAGTTTGATGCCATTGATGTAAAATAACACTGATTAAAGGCTTGAGATTTGTCTTAGTTAAAAATATGTTACCAAATCTATTGTGAATGTAGGATGTAGTTTTTGATGGCACTTTGAGAAACCAGATTACCGGGAGGTAATCATGTGTCCTAAATCTTGTCTGTTTGTGCACAGAAGTATTTTCTATCTTAGTGCCAAAAGGAAGACATCACCTAAGCATAGACCTGAAGGTGTGGGAGGAACTAGCACAGAGGCATCCAGGGGCTCACAGCAGCACTGCTGTGACTGTTGTAGTTCATCTGCCTACCGGTGCCTAAACTTCGAATGTGAGACAGCAGAGTGCTTTCCAAGTCTGCCTCTTGGTAATTCCAAGATGATTTACCATTTTTGATTGCAGGTTAATAGTGTTCTGTTAACTTCTGTTGAAAATACATGTAAAATAAAATGACAAGTAGAATAAATTAAAAGAGAAGAAGAATCCAAAATACCAATCCTAAACAACATGAGACAAAAGAGATGAAAAGGATGTTTCCCTTTTTATGCAAACAGGATCTAAAATAAAGTTATTTTAAAAGGTGCTTGTAGCTTAAAAGATGTAATGAAAAAGCTAAAATGTTAATGTAGAAAAACATGGGTTTCATATGTTTTCAAATGTTATTTTTGTTTTGTTTGTGTTGCTGAAATGTTTCTTCTGATACCAAATCAGTATTTTTCATTAACCTGATTAGTGTGTGTGTTTCGTTTTCCTTTTAATGGAAAGGAATCCCAGATTTAAAGTCTACATTCTTGTCTGTTGCCTATGAGGTAGTCTGAACCCTAGGGTTTCAGATATTTTTCATATACAGAGCTACAGTGTTCTCTTTATATATATATATATATATATATATAATCACATAAGTTGTTATGTGCAAGGGTGAAATCTTTGTCATGACCTGTTTAGGGAAGGAAGCCTCATTAATTTCAAAGAAACCAATCAAGATTTCACTTGAAATTCTGCATTGTACTTTATGCTTTTTCAGTTTCATTATTAGCATTGATAACTTCTGCCGGTGCAGTCTTGATATTAGTCTGCTTCAGAGAGAAATCACTTTTGTGGAAGGGTGTGGTGGATACAGAAATGTTATAGGTAGATTCTGAGTAGGTTTCATAATGCTAGTTGATAGAGATGCCTAAGTGTAAAAATCAGTCCTAGCTATATACCTCTCACATGCTGTAGCCTTACTGTGAACTTCCAGCAATTTTGTAGAAGATCTTTCAGAAGATCACTCAGACTTTATGTAATTAATTCGGAAAGGTATGGTAATAAATCACTGCTGAGCACTCAGAAATTGTAAATTTTCCCTTCTTCAGAAAAGGGTCTAGATAGACTGCCTTTGCTTCTCCCAGTTTGCATTCCTCTCTCTCCCTTTAAGCAGTATCTGCAAGACTTGGTGTTGTGCAAAATGTTTCAAATCCAAATGTTAAAATCCTGCATATGGCAGATTGATTGAATATCACAGACGATCAAAGCAGTAGTGAAAAATTGGTACGGGTAGAAGGATATCTTGAAGAAGGGGATCTAAAGGCAATACCCTAATCTTTAAACATGCTCTCCTGAATATTCAAGTGTTTTGCTCGAACGTCTTGTGTATTTAACATGCTAACTCCATCATATAACCTGTTTCAAAAAGATGGTGGTGGTGTTGTTCCCCCGCAATCCTTCCAAAAGAGTCGTCTTTGAAGTCTTAAGGTTTTCTGTGGTATTCTAATGGGAAAAGGAGAGCGAAAGTTACCATGCTGCATACCCTTTCTTTTGAGAAGATTGTTTGTGGGTTTTTTCTCTCATTCCAAATCTGCATCTTAATTATAATGAAAGATACAGTTCAGCCTCTCATACAAATGATGCACTGAAAACCGTCTCATAGCCGTCCTTACTGATGTCTCTTTAGAAGTCCTATTTCTGTAACATTCTTGTAAGAGTCCAAGCTACTGACATAATTTATAAAGATAATACCCAATAAAACTTTAGCTGTATGTAGGACACAGCACTTCACATTATGTTTAAAAGTACTATTAAAGGAACTCTCCTAGAAAATTACGAAGTTATGCGCACAAAATGTTAGGAAATGGCGGCATTAAGACTATGTCAGCCTTAGGCGAAGTAATGCAGTTCTTAGTGTGTGTACTTTTCCTTGAACCATTGTACACAGTAACTTGGAGTACTGAAGAAGTAAGGAGTAGAGTATACTTGGATACAAACTGTAATACATACTACTTTAGAGTACGCAAACTCTTTGGTTGGCCAGCTTTTGTTCATTGTATAGGGAGTTTCTATTATAGACAAATTTTGTGCAATGATTCTCAAAGACAGTAAAATGGCAGATAAAATTCAATGTATATTAATTGTGAGGGGGTACATGCTGGGCAAAATGAGCATTACGGCTAAATGGATGGGTGGTAAGCTTACCATTACCCATCGTGAATGCAACCCTGGGGCTGATAAACCTGTGAAACTGTATTAAAGGGTAAGTGTAAAAAGCCTTGCATGAGTTCAGGGGACGAGCTGGGCAAGCACTTGGAAAAAAAAAATCTGTTGGGAGTCACTAACTAGAAAAACCAGTATATGTGAGAAATCCCCTCAGACAAAAATAGTCTGTGGCTAGGAAAGTGTTCGTATTCAATACGCATGTCCTGCTTCCCTGGGCATACACTAACAGCTGCTGCTGAAGACAGGATATCGTGCTGGATGGGTCTGTAGTCTGAACAAATACAATCATTCTTATGTTTTTGTGTCAAAATAAACTTCTCTGCCGTTAGGATAATATCACTACTTCCAAGGATTGCATAGTATCGCAGTTTGAGTTGCAAGCCCTGCCTCTTCCTGCTAAGTGTTCTTGACTAAATCATCTTTTCTGAACTCTTTTCTCCAGTCACCAGAAGTGTAAAGCCAGTAGCTTGCGTGGACTTATAAACCGAATACGAAGTCAACTGAAACATAATTCAGCTGGAAGACACTCTGAAAAAAATAAGAAACATTGCATGTGCTTTTTTTTTAATATCTTGGGTTTGGTAGGTTTCATATATGGAATAGCCTTAGAATAAGTTCTAGTACCTTTATAAATATATGCCCCTGCCTCTGCACACACCCACCCCCGAGTGAAAATACTGCTCTTAATCCATTGTCATAGTGTTTGCTATGAATGAGAATATGAACGATTATGTTTGAAGACCTAATGCAATTCCACAAGACTAGCCTTAAAGGCTATTTTCAACCCCCCTCAGGCAATTTTGCTCTTTATGTCCTGAAAAGGGATTAGAAATGTGCTGATGGAAGAAAAGATGAGTATGTAATAGCTAAAGCAGGGATAACTAGGGAAGGTGGATTCATTCTGTCTGTAGTGGTGTGAACAGACAATCGTTCAAATGAAGGTATTGAAACATATAATGAAAACCCCTGAATTTTGGGATCTGCTTCATAGTTTTATTTGTGTCTGTTAGGTGAAAGGTGGAAGTTAAGAATAAAAATGAGAAACCCTGACAGTCTAATTCACCCAAATATGACAATAGAGGCATATGCTTTTAAATTACTGCAGTAAAAGTACATAATTTAGCTTCTAGTTTAATGAATGACAGTCTCTTCAAAACTGGGATGGCCACATACTCATATTTACAGTCTGCAAGGGTGATCTTGGATGTGATCTTGCATTAACAAAAAATATTTTTCTCATTTAGTAGTTATTTGGTAAGAACGTTGAAGATAGATGTCAGCCATTTCGATACCATGTTTGGATAATAAAGTGGACAATCTGGAAAATGGCAGTAATATGTTGCCATAGAAGTATGTGGGCACTGAACTACGTGCTGACAGCACTTCAGTCTTTACCTGGTTGTTCTGTGCGACTGGCTCTGATATAGCTGAGTAGAAATAACAGAACTGGTAAAACAACACTGCTTTGTGGCCATGGCCAAAGCCAGCCTTAGGCCCTGTTAGACTGAAGTCACCTGTTCATGAGCGGTAATATAGTGACACCAGCCATCACACACTGCTGTTCTCTTTCCCAGTGTGGTATGGTAGCCTTTGCTTGCTTTAAGGAGTTTTCAGACTATATGTATTTTTAAAATTTATCATTTACATGTATAAACCAATTCATTTACATTCTACTTGCAGATTTTTTTGTCTCTGAATCTGTTTATATGTTTACTAAATAGTGACACACTTTGTGTGACTCTGAACTCTTCATTTGCCTCTTGCTTCTTCATAATCACAGCCTATCAGGGAAGACAATGTAATTCACTTCAGTATCTTTTTAAATTCCAATATTGAAATACTATTATTGCATTCATTATAATATGAAATATATTATTTTACAGTAATTAAAAGAACAAACAAATCAACCAATAACTACCTGTAATGGAGCTCCTGAACCTTCCATTGCAACAAGCTGTCCAAGTTAGACTAGTTGGTTCTCTAAACATAAACTAAACTACTACCTATAGATTCTGGTTTTTGAGTGTTAATTTACCTTTTTGTATTTTTAGCTGAAGTCAGTAGTATGGTGCAAGTATGCTCACGCTTTGACATTTATACAAGGATCACTCACCAAAGTACTGCAAAAAAATGAAAGATGATATTTTCCAAATGTCTTTTCAAAGCTACAACAGGTATTTTGGGACACCCTGTGTTCCTGTTACTACCCTTCAGTATTGAACTTTAACATGTCATGGTTGCTGCATTTGAAGTTCTGCTTTAAATAATATTGACACCATAATTTTACAAATTCAATTTTGTCATTACTGTGTCTTCAGAATACTTAAATCATCTTAAAATAGGCAGATACAGTAGTATTGGGGGTGTGTGTGTCAAGTAGGCTCTTTAGCTTCCCAAACTGGTTGTAACTTGATTTAACCTCTTGAACTTTTCATAGAGTGCCCATCTAGGCAGTGTAAATAAATTTAAATATAAATTAAAATGTCTGGGATAGGGAAAAAATTCTGTTTTCATCAGCACCCATACTTCATTAATTTAGGGAATTGATTAAATCTGGAATGAGGTATTAAATTTTGTGTCTCCTTTAGTCTGCTTTTTATTGGCAGATTTGTTTGGTGTTTTTTTTAATCCCTTCTATGAGGCACGTGATTAAAATCAAACAGTATTTAGTATTAGTGATGTGCAGGCCTTTCTGTATACAGCCATAGTAAACTTCAGTTAATTTTAGGAAAATTAAGCGGAAGTGGGTCATTTTTATTTTATTTATGTTAATATTTGTAAAGGTCAGCAGAAGATCGATTCCTTAGTCAACTCTGAAAATAGGAATTAGGCTTTTATGTAATTTACTCCTTAAAAGGTTGTCTGTATAGTCTTCAGTCTAGAGGCTATGTTTCATTATGGTAGTTGGAAAAGAATTCCTTAAAAATCCCAGGTCAGATTTTGTCTCCCTTGGGACAGGGACATGACGTGAGGTGAGGTCTCTGGTTTCTGCAGCACTTGAGAGAGCAGAGTTGTTGGTCAAATGTGGTATTGACATGGAGTCGAATGAATCCAGCTCGGTGAAAAAAAAAATTCAAGTTTGTTTTTAATCAATTAGAGTGTGTATAGAAACTGCTAATGTTGTTGATTTAGATTATGCTGGATTATGGAAAAAATACGAATTTTACATTTATAAATATATATTCAAACTGTATAATAACACCCATTGAAAAAACCCCAACAAACAAAACCAAAATAACAAAACTCTTAAATAATTTTTCTTTGTTTTCACTTGCAAGTTTTAAATGCCCTCATAATCAGGCATCTCTCAGGTACAGTCAGTGCTCTTAACTGTCTCACTAGCAATGATGCATCTGGAATCTGTGACAGGAAAATCTGTAGAATTTTCTGTAGAAAATACATCTGAAATTAAAAACTGTTAATGTGAGTTTAATGATTATATAGACTTAGTTACCCCGAAGTATCATGTCTTTCCAGACAAACAAATATCACCAGTGATAATCTGCACTTGAATTGCTGTACTGTGGCCAAGCACAACTTTTGTAAACCTCTTCCATTATCAGTTCAGGGAAGGAATTAAAATGTAAGAGAAATCTGAGGAATTGTCTGCAGGTGCAGATTTAATTCAAATTAAGTAAACCCACAACATTTCAGAAAAATCAGTGCTGAAGTGACCTTATTTTAATTTAGCTTAATTTATTTCTCAAGCAAATTAAACCAAAGTCTATTTTAATTCTGAATGAACAGGCTCAACAGAGACTGAATTAATTTTAAGTATTCCATCTTATCGATTAATTAATATTAAACTTTCCTAAGTAGCCTGTTTGCACAGCTCCTCAGGATACCTGAAAAGGCAACAGGGCTTTTTATTGAGGACAAGAAGATTTTTAATTTCTTCAGTCATCTAATAACGTTTAAAAATCAACCAAACAAAGAAAATTAGATGCAAATTAATGCCAAAGAGAAGGGAAAATATAAAATACGACATTAAGAAGAACCTACCTGAAGTAAAACAGTTGCACGTAACCAGGAGTGTGAGGGTGAGGAGAGAGGATAGAGGGGAAAAAAAGAGTGTGGGTGGCACCAGTATATAGAAATGTGCATATATACACAGCAACATACATCTCTGCTGCTGTGTACCAGGTTCATCCTTGGTATAAAGCCACTGGCAAACCTGCAGTAACTAAGAGAGTCTGGACCGAGAGAAATAGGGGACAGCATGGTGCCATGTCTTAAATCTCTCAGCAATCTGAAGCTGTGAGATTGAGGGCAAGATTATCAAACTCACGATTTCTCTAAAATACAGTGTAGAAATATTTCTTCCTTCAAAACCAGACTGGTTTTTGAGCTCACAGTGTTACAGCAGTAACTGAAATCCATGTCGGGGAAGGCTGAAGTGCTGGTAGTGGCCAGGAGCCACCGCTCCCCTTCGGTTTGGCATATCTGCTGCCTTGCCCCCTGGTTTGGGTGTTCCATGGCGGTTCAGCCTTCTCCCTCTTGCTGCACGCTGGTGGATCTGAGTGCTGCTGCATGCCCCGTGTCCATGTTCGCAGCACTCTGAAACTTTAATGCTGAGTGACAGATGTGAATGGGAACAGCAGGGCATTCCTGCCCCTGTGAAGACTTACCAGATGAAGTGCTTGAAGCTCCTCAAATAACTGCTGTAGTCTATTGTGAGAAACTAATTGAATTGTATGTATTGCTTACAGGAAGTTCTGGACTGATCTATTGAGTTACTTACCTGTTGTCTGTACAGTATCATACTGTGTCAGTAATTGAGATGTCATCCTGTTGGGACAGTGTAGGAATAAGGCCAGTTATTTCATGACTACTCTGCTGAAATGTTTTTATCGATGAAGTTATACCATATAGCAAAAGATGTTCATTTTCGTTAGGGAGTAAAGCGCCCTCCAAAAAGTGATGGAGTTTTCCTAAATATTCATCTTGACACTTAAACAGGCAATTTGCAATGTGCCCCCCCAATGTGTTTTTTTTTAAGAGTATGAATAATAATTTACCTCCTATCCTAACAGGTGGAGTTTTATCAGTGAAGAAAGAAAGTACCATGTAATAACAGAAAATAGTGTCTAGAATTTTCAGGGCTTTTGTATTGACTGTTTACTTCAGTATCAGAAGGACATTTATTTAAATACATATATTTAAGCACGTGATTTTACCTGTATTGCTACTGATCAAAGTAAGCAAATTTAGGTTTGAGGAGATATGGTTTGTTTTTCTATTACAGCTCACCTGTAAGATAAATAGGTGCTGTCTCGTGTGTATATGTGAAGAAAAGATACAAATCTGTTGTAGCCTTTTTTTTTTTTTTTAATTTACACTATTCTTTTCAAGCACTGCAATATTTTCGCTTATATTCCGTATTATTAGTTTTTTACATTTAGCTAATCTGCATCAAATATCAGGTCTGGAGTCCCAAAGTAGTATTGCAAAGTATTGTGACACAACTACTTAAAAATATCACCAAAGTGTACACCTGCAGATGAGGCATTCCACAAAATAGATTTGAGTAAGGCACTGGGACACTGTGACCACCTGTATACCTACCTGGAGGTGTGTGGGCAACTGAAAAGTGTGACAGGGCAAAGGATAAGAGGCAGAAATGGTTGCACCGATGATTCAAAATCATGAAGTGCAGATCTGGGAGCTGTAAGAGGGGATGTGCAGTGCTGGAGCTTTAGCGAGTTCAGCCACAGAGGAGTGGAATTTGAAGGACGAAACCTTAAGACAGATGTAATTGGATCTAGAGGGCATGGGAAAGGCGATACATGTTTCTGCCCACTTACGTGCTAAAGCAGTATGAAAGACCCTCGCTGCACTTACAGATCCCTGCAGATTGAATATGTTACTAGAAGCGCTGCTGGGAGTCAGTAGTTAGGAGGCTAAGTAGTGCTTAGTTTAGATTTTCTGAATGATCTCTTTCCATTTAAGCATCACTTATGTTGGCTTTTCCCAGTGGGATAGGTTTGAGCTGGCAAAACTGATACTGTATACTAAGGTTTCAAATGATTTTTCTTGAAGTTCACAGTGGTCTATTCAGGTAGTGCAGGCACCTGTTTACATACAGTTAAGTGCTTTGTCTTTTGCTATTTTCTACCAAGTCCTTTTTAGCCTAGACGATCCAGGATGTCTTGTAGTACTTAAACGTACGACCCCGTTTTAAGTTCTGTATGTTTGCTTTTCAATTCTTTAATACTTTTGAAATAATTCTAAATGTTTTGCTTGCCTTTTTTTTTTTTTTAAGTGCTGCTAAGCTTAATTTTTCTTAGAAGTACAAATTACAAGACTATGATTCCATTTTTCAGTCTGTAGTGAGTTCAGCCTCCTATGGTGAGATAAAGTTGGTTTTCCTACCTGCCTCATGCAAAGTTGGCTATGTTGTTTTGACTGCCTGCTATCTTTCATCACTTCATCCCCCAGTCACTCTGTTTGGTGTGGCACTTCTGCTGTTCTTGCACTGACTCTCCACTGAGTATCATAAACTGATGTTGCTAGCTTCAATATTCATCCTCTTTTCCTGAACACTTACGAATGTGCTGAACATGCGGAGCTTCACCATTGACCCCATAGGAACTCCTCCTTTGTAACCTTCCTCTGCTGTGATATCTGACCAGTTACTTCTCCATTTCCTGCCTTTGTCCTTTTCTTTTTTTTTTTTTTCCGTATGTAAATATTACCCAAGCCATCTTTATGTTTTGCTGTTATTTTGTCAAGAGTTGCAGATAAGAGAGAACAGAGTGGCACTAACATGTTAAAGATCGGCTGTCCTACCAAATCAAAATCAAGAGGTCATACATATCCTGAAGGGAACTGATGCCACAGGACCTGCTTTGAGAGATCAGTGTATCAAGTCAGACTTGTATCCAGTCCACTCTGTGCCACTCGTTTAAGTGCATTAAAGCTCTTAATAATTTTTTTTAACCTTTTCTCTTTCCTTTCTACTAGAATAACAAGGTATTAAAACACATTATGAAGGCAGAACATATCTGTGTAAGCCACTGTGAATGTCTCCTAAACACACAATATGAAGAAAAATGAATCTCTTGGTCCAGTGCTTTGGGAGACACAATGATGTCTTGCGAAGATTCATCTACAGATGCCACTGGTAGTCAAAGATCTGTTATTCTAAAACAAAGCACAGCTGACTAGCTAGAATGCAAAACTGTGATTTGAGATTTTTGTTCCACCATGAATTCCCTGACAAGGACAAGTTGTTTATTCAACCCATGGGTAAGTACGTTGGGACTCTGGTGGCAATATTCTGAAGTCCAAGAAAACATTGACAAAACTGCTGCCTGTGCTTTGATCCTTCGCAGTCCTGGTGCAGAAGTCATTCTAGTAGAATTAAGTAGCTTTGCATCTGTCCTGTGGTGTAGGATTAGACTTAGCATCCCAGCACTGGATTCTTGAGAAGCCCAATCAAGAACATATGTCAAAAACATGCAAATGCATAAGTGCAGTAGCACTGGACTCAATACAAATCAAAGTTGCCAGAACAACTCTTTTTCAGAAGAGAAAGATAAGCTACTTTTAATATGTTTTTATAGCAATCACAGCCTTTTCTCATCCCAGCCAGGGGCTGGAATACTTATTCTCAGAAGGTCACCTTCCACATAGACTCTTCTTTTTAGTACCCCGTTTATTAACCTTTTCTTCTCTCAGGCAGTCTGTTGCAAGGTGTCCTGTCTCCTAGTGACACAAAAACCCATGTTGAGGCTACTAAAAATTCATCATGTAATTTGTTGAAGATTTTTTTTTTTCTCATACCTGCCTCCCCAGGCTGAGAGCAGTAGCTGTTGGAAATAGAGCGGTTAAATTACATGGCAAACTACGATAAATTTCCAGGCGTAGAACTGTACCAACTGCTAAAGTAAATTACTCATTTTCATTTAAGTCTGTTGTGAAAATGTAATCCAACATCCTGAATCCCAGATGGATGTTTATAAAATTTAATCTGTTTCACTCTGTACAGTGGGGAAGGGGAGGAATTACATGTCCTGAAAGTGAGTTTTCAAACTTACATTTAGGTCATTGTTTTTAGAAGAAATTTTTTACTAGGATGTGTATTTTTTGTTAAATCTTGGTTTGAACAATTCCATTATGCTACATCATAACTTCAAAATTAAATTGCAAGAAAAATGAAAAAAAATGTGAATAATTCTGCCCCTCCGTCGAGATTTTAACTAGTCAACTGTAGAACTGGTGGTAAATTGGTGTGTGTGTGTTGTTTGGTTGGGGCTTTTTTTTGTTTTTTGTTTTAATTTTACAGTACTGCTGACAAAAGGGCGTCAACCTCACACTAATGCCTGTGAATGCTCCTTTGATTTTCATGTGGTCACAGATGTCCTTCAGGTGTCAGTAACTGTTACCCTGTAGACTGGGATTCCAGAAGGCAAAGGTGCTTTGACGCTACAGATAAATGGGAAAAGATGAAGTGTGGGGGCCCTAACTCAAGATCTGCTTTTTGACATTTCCCTCTATAGATACGCAGTACTCAATTGTCGTGGGAAAAAACCAGAAAAAAATCTAGGGGGATATTTTTCATACAGAAGCCATATATTCCTTTTTTTTTTTTTTTGTGTATTTCTCAGCACTCCTAGGAACATATGATTATGGTGTTGGTTTCTGTTGTAGTTTTTTCCCTGTGTCAAGCTGTAGAGTGATGATAAGATGACAGGTTGCTCTTACTCTCAAACATCTAATTAGCAAGCACCAAGTAAGAGAAATGTTTCCAAAAAACAAAGACTAGGCCCCAAATGGATGTCAATTACTGACACGCGAGGCATGTAAGCTGTCAAAACTGGTGATCATTTTTCTGTGTCATATCTCCCACTATGTACAACAGAGGTTTGCTCCTAGAAACTCATTTTCTGTATGTTATAGAAAAAAATGGTTTAGTGATAGAAAATGGTATAACTTGGTTTTCATTTCCCACCCTCCCCCACCCCCCACCAACTTTCTGAATTAAAAGTTTATTTTCTTTTGTGCTAATTTATTTCTGCCTTCATTAGGTAAATCTGTATTGGGGAAAAAAAAACCCGGGAATTTAATAAAGTGCAGAGTAGAAAAAATGCAAAAAATGTATTTTAAAGTGTTCTCAGAATATCACACTGTAATGTCTCCAACTTGTTATAGGCTGTGGAATTGGTTGTGTATGTACTGATGGGAAACCTCAGCCTGAGGTTTCTTTAATCATCTTACTGATTTCTCAAACTCTCTATTAAGATTTTATTCAAAGATATATTGAATTTTCTTGTGTAATACTGTTCTAAGTCAATGGGAGGAGAAAAATTAAATGCAAAGTACTCCCTCTTCAGATTTCCCTGCACCCAAATTCCAAAGATTTTGTAACCGGCTCTCTATTTTCTTGAGAGATCTAATAAATACATAATAAATATGTCAAGTATCTGTTTAATTTCTGCAGGTCCTGTGTAGTGCTACCTATATCTTCAAAAGCTTATTTCCCTGCACCAGACCTCCACCCCCTCGTTACTGCTCAGTTAAGAAATAGAACTGAACTAAGAATCTAAAAAAAAATACCACAAGAAAAAGTTCAGAGTATATCCAAGCAGCCTGTTTTCTGAATGGCCTTTAAAGACTCTGCTGAGGTATTGATTATTGTAGAAAGATATTAATGTGCTTTCACCTCAAAAATATATTCTCTTGAAGAGACTGTTCAGTTTCTGCATTGTTTGTTTGGTTGAGTTTTTCTGATGTTTAAATAGAAATGAAGGGTTCAGTCCTTCACCGTTCTGCCCTTTGCTTTTGGGTGGTTTAACTTCAGCATCTCTCTGTTACCTGAAAAGCTCTTCACATTTCTTACCCTTATGTTCTCTTGCGCCTGCAATGTAAGCAGTTACCGTCTGACTGAGAAAAGGTTTGCTTTGCTCTCTAACACAGCAACGTCTGTTCTTGTCTCCTCTGTGTTTGTTACTAGTCATAGGTTAAGTTCACATATTTCTTAGCTAGTGCCTGCAAACCAGGACTTTAATCTCCTGACTCTTCACCACTTTCCTCTTGCTCCTATGGGCTTGTACAGCTCTGACCACTTAGAATAAACAGGTTGCTTGCTTCCAGGTTGCTGTCCCAGGCAGTACTGGTCACTGGTCTGGGCTGGAATGACAATCATGCAATGACCCTCTTGTTAGAATCTTTCAGAATGATCCCTCTCAATAAAATAGTTCGGACATAAGTGATGAAAGATGGTTGTATGAAGCATTAGCTAGGTCAAATTATGGTGTTTTGTTGTAGAGGGTTAATAAACTTAGCAATGTTAGCACTTTTTTTTGTCTATTACTGTTGAGTTTTGACTTACAGTCTTTTTGACATAATCGTAAGGACGCGTTTCTGCTTAGTGACCCATTTTCTGATTTAGTACAAAGAGCGTTTTCATTCTGACAGCTTGATTGTGAACTAAGGGATGCTTTTTCCTTGATGGAATCTTATTTGGGGTCTTCTACTGGCCTTTGCTTTGTCTTAAATCACTGTGTGATCTGTCGTCAGAATGTAACTCAAATTTGTGAAGCTAATTCTGTGGACTTCAAGAGCACAGATAGACAAGTTGTTTACTTATTTATGATCTTTAGTTCTTATACTATGTGTTTTTCTTTGATAAAATCTTATAGCTCATGCTGAGCTAACTTGAAACTATAGGAGCCACCTATTTTGGGATCAGCTGCTGTCACTACGCTGCTTTGTCCCCACCATGTCTTTGTAGGAAAAAAAAAAAAGCTTTCGCACACTCTGCAGTTCTTTCCCATCTCTACAGAAGTTACATTTCATTCTTTCATTTATGAGAATTATTCTTGTTTGCCTCATAAATTTCATTCTTGATACTAAACGCTATTTGGAAATCACTCCAAGCTGAGCAGCCTTACAGTAGCTGCCTCCATTGTGCTTTTTGAGTAATCCTCACTGGGTAACTGGAAGCACTGTAGAAGATGCTTCTCAGGTGGTGGTTATGTTAACTTTCTCCAAAGATTGGTTGTCCTGCTTTTTTCTCTCCCTTAATTTACAAGCCATCCTCATTTACCTTTCTGAAAAGCCTGATGTAAACAACTGGTCTTTTTGTGAATGCTTTGAAAGTCAACAGGCTTGGGCTTTTTGCCAGTTTTTAATTGAGGCTAATTACTCCTCTGAGTTTTGAGTAAAGGAACTTGCTTCTCTGTTGATAAAAAGCAAGATAGAGAGAATGCATTAGGGCTTCTAGCAGCTTTCAAAGCAGAAAGGTCGATAAAAGTGCTTTGGCAGTGGCCGTCCTGTCGTGCAGAGTGGAGGGAAGTCTGCTTGGAAGATGTGAAGGCAGAAGAGAATAAAAATGTAATCTGGATGGGAAACAGCTTTGAAGGTTTTAAGTAAATTTAAGTAGAAAAGAATACGGAGTCTCATTCCTACTGCCACCTGAAACAGGAGTTTCTTTTTTTGCATCATATTTCAGTTTGAACCTTTCAGAGAATAAATGCTGCCTACCCTTTGTTCTAGAAGAGAGTGCACTGCTAGCTTCACAGGCTGGGTGTTTCTGCAGACTCCTAGGAAGAAAGTAACCCTATTGCATTTAACAGCATCTCAGGAAAGGTGTCAAGTTGTCATCTGAATGTGGTAAAATACAAGAGTTATTCCTGCCTCTGTCAAGAAATTGTTATCTGTAGCTCAGTTCAGCAATAAGAAAACTCTGGTTCTGCTGTCTTGAGGAATCAGTGTCCTTGCTGTTGTGAGATCCCCAGTATTAATACAGTAATTTCATCAGGAAAAAATACTTTTATTGCCAAACTAGCTAACCCTATGCAGAATCACATTATATCAAGACAATGATTGTTGTATAGAATTGAATATGAAACTTAGCAATAGTAGTCTGACAAAAATGTAAGAATGTGGCGTTTGGGGGAGGGAAAATAAATTTTGGAACAAAAGATTTCCAAGTTTTCTGTAGCAAGGCAAAGTAGTCTAAATCCGTAGAAAAAGTGCTGAAGTTTCAGTGACCTGCTTGTGGTTATTGCTGTCTAATGGCGTTATTGCTTAACTAACATGTTATTACTAAGATACTAATTTTTGCATGGAATTTTCTTTAACGGATCTGAAATCCAAAAGAACAAACAATCCAAATGAGAAGTATACAATAAACTACAAAATTTGCTATTTGCCTGATGTTTAAACGGTGCTTCCTGGGTGAGGGAAATCCCTGGGGGAAATCCAGAATAATTCTCAGTTTTTTTTCACAAGGTTTCACAATCTCTGCTGAATTAGAACTTCTAAGTAGTTCTAATGCAACTTTTTAACCCAAATTTACATTTTCTGGAAAACAGGCACCCTAATTTGTCAAAGTGTCTTCCAGACTCCATGAAGCTCACAGAGGATGTTACGGTTAATGAGGGCACCCTTTGAAGCAATTAATTGAGTATGTCTTATGGTTATTTCTATATGGTGAACTGTACATCTGTTCCCAAAATACTAGCAGTGTCATTATAAGAATAACCTGAATTACTGTATCCTTGCACTTTGAGGTTGCTGTTGCTTTTTCAAGGTTTTAGTCTGCTCACCTGCTTTCTCCCCTCTAAACCTTTACTTCCCTTGTGCCATTTGGACCTTTGCCATTTGCCTGCTTAGCCTTCCAAACCGATCTACACATTAATCAACCATGCTGCAAGGGGACTTAATTGCATCTAGCAGTGGTGACATTGGTTCAGGGTGTACAGTATGGTTTTAAGAATAACTCAAACTTTGACCATCACTGCTGTAAAGCCTGTGCTTGATACTACCCCATAGCGTATATGTGAACAGATATGTGCCATTTGTTCTGTCAGCCGTCAAACCACAGTTGTTTAGAAACAGGCACAGAATAAAGATTGGAGAGAGTAGTATTACTCAGTTCAAGTGTAAGTTTGTGTTTAGTTAGTAAAGAAAAAATACAATTCTCCCATATTATTTTATTTCTTAGAACTGTCACTATCATTCTCCCTATTTCCTCAGACATGTTGAACTACTTAGTAAGGGATATTATGGTGCCTTTAAGAAGGGGCTCAAAATAGTTATGATGATTTACCTGTTTATTCCCACGTGTTTTTTTCCCCACAAAGTCTTTCCAGTGAAGTTTCTTTACTTCTCGCTTGAGATCTAGAGAAGGAGAAAGCAAGGGCTGCAGGAAAATGTCTGGAATTTAGCTAGTAGCCACAAAATACAATTTCTTATATATTTTAAGAAAAAAGTATTTTTTGAAAATTTTTTTGAGAAATACTTTTTGAGTATTCTAGGTGATGATTTTCAGTTTGGGCATATGTTACAAAATGCATCACAAATTATTTCAACCACAACCTGCAAATACAAAACTAATACAAGTAAGTTATAATACGTTGTAAGGTAAAACTTGTAGGTCTGGCAAGAATAATGAATGGGACATCATAAAAAAGTTTCAAGGAAAAATATGAAGAGGGTCCTGAAGCTCAAGTCTTGTAAGCAATAAGTGAAAGAATAGGAACTATATGCCAAGGGGAACAGATGGCTCTTCATGTTGACCTGAAAAATGTCAGGGAACTGTGAAAGAAGAATTTATTGCTTGTTTTGGAGACACAGAAAATAACAACAGATTTTCAGAAGCATGGGAAACAAAGTGGCTAATAAAGTCTGATAGCAAAAAACACAAGAAAGTGAATGATCTGGTGTACTTCCTGGGCAGAATCTCTAAATATAATGGAGTTGTTGTACTATTTTTTTTTTTTTTTTTTAAGCAGAAAGGTAATTCCAAAGTAGAAATTGTTCTAGTTATGAATGAAATCATATGAATTTTCATGAGAGTGCACTGAAGGAACATCCAGGAGAGCAATGATTTATTAAGATAAAGGAAAACAGAAAATTTTGTATCTGCCCTGAAGTTATAAAATGGATCTTCTCTGAAGAGAAGTGCCATTCAAGAATGAAGTTGGAAAGTCCATGGGAAGGCTTGCTCTGTTGAAGCAAGACCTATGCACTAATAAACTTGTGAAGCAAATTGCAACCCTGCGGTTGAACGGTTACTTTGCAGGCTGGAATAGAATAGTAAGTAGGGCTTTGGACTGAAGGATGGCCAAACTTGTGCATGGGATTTTTTTTTTTTTTTTTTTTTTTTTTTTGATTGCCTTGGTCAGCTGCAGCCGATGATTAACAGTGGGCCCCATCGCTTTGTGAACTGATCTTTGAGAATGTAAAAAACACATAGGAACAGATACTCAAGCATTTTTGTTTTGTTACTGATAATTCCACTGCCATGTTTTTAGGTTTCTGTCCAGGTTCTGACTGCTCAGTCGGTGCTGTATATACTACTGATAAACAATTAAAATAATTAATCTTCGTTGCTCTTGAGTGAAATATTAACTTGCATTTTCACCAGCAAAAAAATTCTCTCTGTATCCTTCCCATATTAAATATTGTGTATTAAGATTAGTTATACTATTTAAACTGTCCTAATAAATTAAGCATCCTAATACATCCTGGTTGAGGTAGGTAAATAGTTAATGCCATGGCTTTGTGAACAGGAGAACTTCAGTAAATACTAGAAGAAATTACGAGCAATAGCCAGACTTCCTGGGGCAGATCTCAGATTTTTAAGGGATAAAAGTTTATTTTACCCTCATGCCCCAATTACAGGTTGGTTTAGATGTAAAGTTTGGTTTTAATGTCAAGATTTGCTCAACATCTACTTATTTTCTAACATTCATAATCTTTGAATAGCCTAGGGCACTCTCCATATGCTGCTGTTTCTTTTTGCCCCTTCATCAGTGAGTACAGCTGTGATGGAGATAAACCTGTGCAGTATCTTTTTGGAAGGGATATTGGGGCACGGATGCTTGGATTTGGTTGCCATCCAGGACTCTGGGTGAGTTGGGATGGAGGCTGTAGATAAGAGTAGGTTCAGAGAGACCCAGCCTCCATGGAGATACTTCCCCTGCTGTTAGCTGATCTCCTCAATCCTGAGTTTAGTTGGATTAAAAACCTGTGCTCCTTAGGTACTGGAGAAAGAAGCTTCTTGGAAAAATACTGTTACTTTACTTCCAGAGTTTTTCTTCCCCTAATCACTACCCATGGTTGCTTTGATGAGGGGCACGGAGAAGAATGTTCCTTCCTTCTAACTGCAGTTATATAAATATAGATATAATTTTCAGCCGCCTCTCATTTTTCTCTTAATTAATCTTTAATGGAAAATTAAGTTTATTTCTTGCATGCCTACATTTCTCTCTGTGGAGCCTTTATTTTAAAATATATACCAGTGAATGAATGGCTCAGTAATACAGGCTTATACTGTTTTCACTCATTTAACTTTTCCTCTATATTCTCGTATTACTATGCAAAATAGGACAGAGGGACCATATATCATGAAGATAAACCTGTCAGAGCAGCTCAAAGATACCCTTTTATGGGAAAAAAACCACCTGCTATTAAAGTAATAGATATGCAAAGCCCTGTTAAGTGGTTTTACAGAAATGGCTGAAATAGTCAGGCCTAGTTTGTCTGTATTTCGGACTATCTCTATATGGCTGTAGCTTGCATGTAGGATATTTTTGCAATGAAGCTTGAAGTTTTTCTCCTTCCCCTTTTAAGGGTTCTGGTTTTATTCTTTCAGCTGGTAAAACGGAGGGATGACAGAGGGTAGCTGCTCAGCTTCCAATTTCCTTGGACCTGCTATTGCCTTCTGTTAGTACATGGCACAGTACAGCCAAGTAACTGTCTTCACTTGTTTATCCTTAAAGAACTTAAATAATAGCGTGTAAATATCAGGAAGTATGTGTGTTTATATTGTCCAGCAATTTGGTTTGGAGTGAATTATTTCAAGTCCTGTTCTGTTGAATTCAGCTGTTTCAAACTTACATGCATTAGGTAGCACAGTGCAACAGGGGCTGTATGTTCCGTCCTTTTCAGTTTTCCTCTTCCTTGTGTGTATGGCTGCCATTGGGCATAAGGTTACTAGAAACAGGTTTGCATTTTTTACATGGAATTGTTCTGTTGGCAACTTCACTTTTCTGTGCTTGAGTAGGGAGAGTGATCAACTTGCGATATGTTCAGCATGGCAGACTCACAGTTCGTGGCCAGCTTGTGCTTCCGTAGCTGGAGTTGGGAGTCGTGTGGTTCGTGACTCTTCTAGTCGGTTTGTCATGGCAGGCCTTGACCTTTATTTTGGTCTTAGATGCTACAAAAGCACACATTGGTAGGTGCACATACTCTAACACAAGTCTCAGAACAACATACGTCAGCATTTTGGGTCTATAAAGGGAAAACTACCATTGTTTTTCCTTATTCTTATAGAAAAGGCCAAAACAATTTCAGAAGTTTTTTCTTGGTCTCTGAAAAGTATTGAGAAAAATGCTGTCCTGTGTGTTCATGTTTTCTGTTTTTCTTGAATCAATTATAGTTTGAACTGCTAACTGCCAGCAGTATAATGTTTATAAATGCAGTCCCTTCCACCTTTGGTCTGCTGAGATTGGAAGGACAGTTCCAGAAGGGCATACCTCACACACACAAAAAAAAAAAAAAAAAAAAAAAAAAGTTTCCATTAACCTAAGAAAGTTTTGGCTAGGGTTTGTTTGGGATTTTTTACTTTTATTTTATTTATTAAGCACTGCAGCACTTTGTCCTTTCTA
Organism: Microhierax caerulescens; assembly: GCA_035590215.1. Classification (NCBI taxonomy): domain Eukaryota; kingdom Metazoa; phylum Chordata; class Aves; order Falconiformes; family Falconidae; genus Microhierax; species Microhierax caerulescens. The sequence goes on from JAVJGJ010000001.1 coordinate 33,116,366, forward strand.
GGCATTCCCTAATAAAATATGAGGAACTATTTTTTCTCATTTTCTCCTTTAGGAACTTGGTTTTAATTGGTAAAGAAAAATGAAACCTGAGGGTTCACTGAGGCTATATTTTGGCTTTCCTGATGTTTTAGTTTGTTAGCAGATAAAGACCTAAAGAATTCATCTCCTTCTTAGAGCTTTGAGGTAAGATTACTGTCTGTGTTTGTTGGAGCAGAAAACACAACTTAAAAATTCATGAGCCACTTTTTTTTATTTTTTTTTTTCTTCTCTTTCTGCATCAGTGACTTTTAACATGACTTTTTCAGAGGACTGTTTTGGCAGCCGCTTTGTCCATAGTGAATCATAAACTGTAAGATCAGGTCTATTAATTACTTAGCAGTCAGTTTTGAAAAAACATGTTATTCCTGTCAAACTTCATATAAAAAAAATGATGTCTTATTATCCTTTAGTAGTCTTATTTCTGAATCTCAGTCACGCTGCCACAGGGTGTGTGTGTGTGTCTATAGCCATACAGACAGATACACTACTTTATACTTTGCACATGTTACATCTGTAAAATTTGTTGGTAAGATAATCGAGCACAGATGTTGTAATAGAAAATATCCTGTGAAATGACTTCTTGAATTTTTTTCTCACATTTAGCAGCTGGTTTGGCAGCAATAGTGATTTCTCCTCGCTAGAACTCCCAGAAAGCTCTGCTAAGAGGCAGAAACAATGTGCAATACCCAAGTAGGATAAGAATCACTTCACAGGACTTAAAATGACAGCATCTGCTAGATGAGTGCTTGCAAAAGCAGCAAACTGCAGAACCCCCTTGAGCCAGTTTGACTGGGAAATGTAGATTAGCTTTGCATGAATGGACTTATTTTTCAAACTAGGATTATCTTTTTTTTTTTTTTTTTAAGGAAATTGCAAGTGTTACTGAGGATTATCCAAGTTTATCAAGTCTAAGATAATAGTATTAATAATTACATTTTTAAATCCTCTGATAATTTTGGTGACTTCTCAGAGCATTTAACATTTCAGACTTTGAGATGCTTGCTTCTGAGTAATGTTAAAGGCTACATCTACAGGAATGAGGCAATTGCATTGTTTTCACTGTGGCCAGGTTTTTATCTCTTGATGAGAAGGTGGGTCAGTTTGAATCTGTCTTTTCATCATGGGCATGGTGTTTCCCTCAATATTTCAGAACTCTCATCCTTAATTGCTCCACTGATCTTGCATGACTTACACAAGGGACAAAATATATACCAGCTATCTAGGAGGCTGGCTCTATCTAAGATGAGTTTTTATAATATATGCAGATGTCCTGTTAACACTGGAAAATATTCAGCAAAGTAGACTGCTTGGTTGCTTCGGGGTATTTAGTTCCAAATATAATTCTGAGTAGTCTGTACAGAAAGTTTTGATGTTATCTCAGATGCAAACTAGTGTTCAAGACCTACAGACCTCTGCTGAGCTGGTCAAAAGAACAATTTGGTCTTCTGGGAAGGAATCGCACCCGATGCCTTTCTGCAATGACGAGGATCAATTGCCCTTCCTCTGCCTCTCTGGGGTGGAAGGTGTGCTGTCGTGGCTCTGCCCTGGTGTTACAGGCACAGAGGATACTCTCCCACCCCCTTGACTTTCAGCTTTGCTCATAGTTGTTATTTTCTCAATAATTAGCTGAAACACCATTTATTTACTGTCTTGACTTGAAGACATTTTTCTTCCTTGTCCATCTAGTGATCAGCATGGTCTAAAACAGAAAATGTCTTTTTAACTACAGTTAGTCATTTCAGCATGTCACCTACTGCATTTGCTGTGCCCTGGCAAGATCTGGTAGGATTCATGACAACCCCTTAGATAGTACTGAGAAAGGGAGAATCACGTTCCCAGGTTTCTCCTGTTCTTGGCATCTCCTAAGGATCTTTAGAACGCTCATCCATCTTCACATATAGCTAATCCACACACATTTCCCAGTGTCAGAATTAGACATTATGGGTGATTTAACTAAGCTGATTTTCCAGCAATGGAAGAAGAGGTTGAGAGGGTTAAAAGCTTTCAAAGGGTCAAGAAGGTAGTGGTGGAAAAAGGGTGAATGTGACAGCAGCAAAACAGCACCAGATGCTGAAACTAAGGTAAGGATGAAAATGTACGAGAAAAAAAAATGTAGAAAGAAATAAAAGTGGAGAAAGCAAGCAATACAGAAAAGGGGTCCAAGTCTGATTTTTCAGTTGAATAAAAAAAGCAAACTTGCACTTTTTTTTGCTGTTGTATGACTGTGCCCAGAAATCCATACTTGTAGAAACATGGCCCTTCATACTGAAGAATGCTCTTTTCCTTTTGAACAACTGTGTCTGTTTTAATAAGTAGTGCAGGTGAACAGGTTAGTTGTTATTTGGTCATTCACCTGGTCTCATGAGTTGAAATCTTCCCTGACTTTCACTTTTATGCAAAGGCTTATTGTAGCAAGAGTTCCTACAGAGTTTCAGCAGCCTCTTCTCTCTAGTACTGCAGGGTGTGCTTTCTGCGCCCCCATTAATAACTTTCTGCACATGGTGGAGTTAAAAGTCAAAAGAATTTTTGAAGTAAAAAGCAATGTTGAAATCAGAAAAACTTGGAATATCTTTTATCTTCAAACCCCTGTTGCAAAAATGGCCCTTTACTTTTAAGAGGATAATAATACGTCTCCTTGGGTTTTCAAGCTAATCATCAAGCCTGTGTGGGTTACATAAGCTTTCTTGAGAGACCTAATAATCCATGGGAGACAACTGCCTGTTGAGATTAATCCATTATTTTTTTTAAAGCGTAAAAATATGAGGCTTTTCTTCTTAAGCCTTACAGTTAGATGTAGGATATGTTGAAAAAGCTCTTGTGGGTTTTGTTTGGTGGTTGGTTTTTTTTTTTTTTTTAATTTTCTCCTGCAAAGTTGGAAAAGACACTTGCAATTATGGTAATGTGCTCTGGATGGGCTTTTTTCAGGAGGTGAGAGTTGAAATACTAGATTACATACACTTATACCTGCTTGATTAGAGATAAAAATAGTTTCTCCTACTGATAAACTGTTTCATCACACAGCAGTGTCTGCTGGTGCATGTTTTCAAGCTATTAGAGATTCAGAAGTCCATGAATCTCACTTCAGGATCAGTTTCCTCACTGGCACGTACCTTGTGCGTGTCGGTAGATAGAAAATAGTCTTCCTAGGTCCATCACAAACAAAGGCCTGTTCTTCATTTTTCCATTCATGGGAAACTCGTGATAACATTTGGAATTATGGTAGCGAAGTCATCTGCAGCAAGATATAGAAATAATTCATCTGTCAGTTTGTTTTCCTGTTACATTTTTGTATACTTTCACTTTCAATGCATCTGGTTCAATCCTTTCACTATGGTAAACTAAGCTTTTCTTACTGTTATAGGAGATGTCAGTGTATATATTGCCCTACTTTCAAAGAAATTATTCTTTCTGCCAGTAGGAATCGTGCAGGAGGCATCTCGTGTGCAGTGAAAAAAAAAGATACTTCTTTTTTTTCAGTGTTTGAGATGCCTAAGAAAGGACAGTGAATGCCCTTGAAGGATATGCTTTCAAAACACCGTGTTAACTGCTTAGAAGTTGATACCTTTGGTGTGTTGCAGTCTTAGGAGTGCTCCCACAGTAAATCTGCAGATTGTCAAAGTAATTTCGGTTTAGATGTTAGTATATTTGGTCAGATGGCATTTTTTTAATAAATCGCTCAATCACTTGATGGTTTACCAGTACCAAAGCACAAAGTATGGATCTGGGTTTAGGGTATTTCACTAGTATCTTCAGGAACAGTCATGGGACCAGTTCATTTTGTTGGATAATTCTTACTGGATTTTATTCTTTCATTTTGTTGGGATTGGTACTGGTAGAGGAATTTACATGGCTAGGCTAGTGTTTCAGTTCTTCAAATTCTTTCTTCGTGGAAAACATTGGGTTATTTTTCCTTGTGGGATTTAGCTCTTGGACAGAACAATTACAATCATATATCTTTGCTATGAAGGGAGAATTCAGGATTTTATCTGTAACTTTCCAAGCATATTTGAATTTATTGTAATTCTACACTGTTGGTCCACCTGAAACTGTGCATGTAATCCTGTTTTGACTGTATGAGGGATTTCATGGAAAGTCATATATTCCATTCTCCGCACTTAATCTGATGGCTGTATTTTAGTATCTGCTTATCACTGTCTGATGTGACAAATAACTATCTCAATGAAAGTAAAACAACTTAAATGAACTGATTGCAGAAAATATCGAAATTATTCTGTTTCAACTAGTGAGCAATTACTTCAGCATGGCTCTTAACCTAGAGGGCAGTTTTGAGGACATTTAAATTTTGCCACTTTAAAATGAGATCAGTAATTAGTTTACAGGGCCAATGATGCTAAATAGAAAGTACAGTGTAACCTTGCTACTTGAAATTTTTTATGAAGCTGTCTAGATGTGGAAGTGAATCTATCGGTGTTCTGGAATTAATTCATTGCTGTTACAGCAAGCGAAGGGTGCAGGTTAGGGTGCTATAATCAGTGGAATTGGCTGAATTTCCTGAAGGAGAAGGCAGGGTTGAAATGCAGAGAGGCTCTAAATGGCTTATGAAGAGCATGCAGTCACTGGTCACTTACAGGGATAAGGACAGTAGGAGGGCTCCAGTATTTCCCCTAGAAGTAAGGGAAAGCGTTTTAGTTGCTCAAACTCCCCATTCACAGTGATGCCATGCTTATAGTACATACTACTACTCCAGCTTCATAACTTTGGTTCCCTCGTGGCGCATTTCACAGGACTCAGGCAGTTTTATTTGTAGTACTTGAGGTGTCTCAGAATCCTGCCATCATGCTGTGGATGGGGAGTTAGGACCTTCTTTACTTCATAGGTATTGGATTTTAGCTGCCACCAGAGTAATTTTATTTTGGTTTTTTTTTCCCCCAAAGACTCCTTTCTGTGCAACCTCCTTGCAACATACCTTATTCCTCCTCAATTTTTGTTTCTAAATCCAGATTAATATCTTAATGGTTTGAATGTATCATGAAGAGAAATGGGAGGGTTGTAATTTTTTTAAGGCAAAAGAAAAAGGAGCTAAACATATTGAAGTCTTAACTTTTGCAAACTAATCATGTGTTGTAAGAAATTACGAATTAAAAAAATTATGATGCAATCTTGCAATCAGACCTTGTTCTGGCTTCTTTTTGGCAATATTATATGCTTCAGGATGTATTTTCTCATGCTACAGCAGTGTCTGTTGGCTTTTCTAAGCCAGCTATTATCATAACAGCAAACCACCCCAAACATAGATGCAAGTAAGTGGCTTCCCCAGAGGCATGTTCATTCTAACAAAACAGACAGCAGAAAACCAGAGGGTAACATCCTTTAGGGATATCAAACATCTTGCATTTGGAGCAGGACTATCCTCTGAGGACCAAAAGCCTGCGTCATGAATACAACCAGTCAACCCTTCAGTTTTCAAATGTTTTAAGTTTTCATTATATTTATTTTCCAATGTACTGAAGGTTCTGTGGTTCATACTGACATTTTCAACTTAAAAAATCAATTCAGACTGACTGGATTAGATAGTAGTGGTTACTGAAGAGAAGGAATAAAATTTAATTAAGATTTAAAATTTAAATAAATGGTAAAGACAAGAATCCACTGACAAAACTAGCCATGGATTTGGATCTGACCTTGCATGTACCTTTCTACAGAGAGAAAAATGTGTGTGTGTGTGAGAATATTGGGCAGTAGTTGTCTAGACACAATTAATCCTTACTCATTTTTTTTTTTCTTCTCTAGGAGCTCCATTGCTTTTATTTAAGTATATGTATAGAAAGGAAATAAAACCTCTGTAATTAATTTTCATTTATCTAATGCTGTATACACTGTACCTCTTTCCTCACTCCATTTTCTTGCAGATCTTTCAGATTTGCGCAGCAATGTGTACAATGTAACACTAGTGCCAGTTTTGCTTTGTAAAAATAATTTGAAAGTACTGATAAATCTTCTTCTGCCCAAAAATAATGTTTTGGCTTATTTCTGAAACAGACTCCATTTCTCAGGTATCCTTTAGAAAGTTTTAAAGGACACATGCAAAGGAGCAGATGGAAATCCCTGAACTGAAGGAAATCTAATGTTAAACCCAGGCTCCAAATAGCCTTTGAAGTTACTTATGCTCTTCTACTGTGTGTTCCATTCTCTACGCAGCGACCTTGAGCACTTTCATAATTTTAGAAAGAACCTAAGCATGGTTTTAAGGTAACAGTGTTTTATTTGCACTTTGGAACATATTAAAGTGAACCAAGATTTGCAAGACACAGGTTAATGTTGGATCTCATCTACAATGCAAAAAAGAAAGAGGTGTTAGCAACTGCAGTATGACCACACTCTTAGACCATGTGTTTGACAAGCCAGTATTTATACTTCCAACGTGCCCTTAGTGTTTGCAAGCAAGAGAACATCGATACCCTGTTATTACCCAAACAACACTGCAGGCTGTGAAAGTGAAGGAGGCAGAATGATTTCATTTCTGTGAATGCAATACAGTGGATTAAGATCTCCTGATTACATCAAGACTTTAGAGATGCTCTGAAATGGTTGGCACTGGAAGATTTTTTTAAGTGACTTTATCAGCTGCTACTGAAGTTTGGTAGCAGAAAGAAACATGAAATTTCCTGGGAAAAAATAGTATACACAAGGCAGGTACAAATCCACACGGGGATGAATAATGGCATTATTTCACAGAATGGCAGAATGGTCAGGGTTGGGAGGGACATCTGGAGATTGAGTCCAACTCCCCAGTAAAGCAGGCTCACCTATAGCAGGTTGCACAGAATGCTGTCCAGACAGGTTTTGAATGTCTCCAGAGAAGGAGACTTCACAACCTCACTCGACAGCCTGTCCCAGTGCTCTGTCACCCTCAGAGTAGTTTTTCCTCATGTTCAGGTGGAACTGCCTGTGTTGCAGTTTGTGCCCGTTGCCCCTTGTCCTGTCGCTGGGCACTGCTGAGAAGAGCCTGGCCCCATCCTGCCGTTAAGATATTTGTACACATAGATAAGTTCCCCTCTCACTCTTCCCCAGGCCAAACAGGCCCAGGTCTCTCAGCCTTTCCTCACAAGGGAGGTGCTCCCGTCCCCTCATCATCTCCATAGCCCTCTGCTGGGCCTTCTCCAGTAGTTCCCTGTCTCTCTTGAAGTGGGGAGCCCAGAAC
>JAVJGJ010000001.1:33123666-33162067 GCA_035590215.1 Microhierax caerulescens
TCCAGTAGTTCCCTGTCTCTCTTGAAGTGGGGAGCCCAGAACTGGGCACAGAGCTCCAGATGTGGCCTCACCAGGGCAGAGCAGAGGGGCAGGATCATCTCCCTCAACCTGCTGGCCATGGTTCTCCTAACATGCCCCAGGATCTCACTGGCTGCCCTGGTCACAAGGGCATACTGCTGGCTCGTGGTCAATTACATAAAGAAGCTGGATTAAACATGTCACAACTTTTTAAATCTTGCTTGTGTGATAGGCACAGTGTCACAGGGGGAGGGATGGCATTGTTTTTTCTGCTCTTCACTAGCGATTGGTCTGATACCACCAAACAACATTAAGATGGTTCATAAGCTATCAAAAATCACAATAATTTTATGTTACTGTTAAATCAAGCTGTTTGGACTAGTAATGATGACTGGAAATTGATGATTATTTAATTCATATGGAAACAAAAGGATTGTTCAAGAAAAACATATGAGTTCAATGAAGGGGAGTCATGTCTACAGCTTCTGTAATACTTTGAAGGTATCACTGATAGGGCAAAGAGAAACTCAGTGGATGGCAATTGCTTTGATTTTCAAAAGACTAATAATCTTTTACTTTTGGATTACAAGCTTAAGTAAAGAACTTGGAATACCAAAAATGATGATGTGAAGAATAATATCAAAAAAGCACCTTTTCATCCTGAAGTATTATGCAACTTGCCAGGCTTCTGACTGAGCTACTACAAAGATTATTTGTGTGACCTGTTGCTTAAACTAAATTACTCATTTTGAATCTGGCGTTAGTGGGATACCAGTAAAAATGTTGCATTGGTGCTTTTATTGGATCTGTACTCAATGACTTGCAGCTGTTAAGAGCCATCCCCTGCTGGGCCTATTGCTTTTAGTAGTGAGTCTCTTGCATCTGTTTGACATAGTGTCATCCATCTTTCACATGCCCTTGCTCACATTGTCCTAGCTAAAGGTTGTTTGCTCCCCTAGAGTTATAAATATTAATACAGACAGAAGTGTTCACTGTTGTTCCACCATTGTATGCAGTAAGGAGTGGTATGGACAACCTCGAGCACTCTGCTGCTGGTGGATTTTAACCATTAGTGGCAACAGTCACTAATGTTCTTGCAGCTTTTTTGTTCTGAGATGGTTATATTTTCAAAAGTCTTTGTAGTGACTTTCACAACTTGGTATTGCTATCACTGAAATGATTCCCAGGTGGCTCCCAGCATTTAGACGTCTACGCTGCGGGAAGAACACTCACCTTCCAGAGGTGGTGGTTCGGTGCATGGACATAGCCTAAACAGAATGTGTAGGCACTGTGACACAATGAAATAAAAAGACTGCTTCAAAATACAGGGCTTTTCCTTTATTACTTCCTTGCTACTGTATTAATATATTAAACATTAACCAGAAATGCTCCAGATGCTGGGACTTAGTCATCTGTCCTGGTATCATGGACCCTGCAAAGCTTCTAGCTAACTTGTTCTCTCCCCAGCAATTCCTGGACATCATTCAGGAGTTAAAACTTTTCAGAGATCTTTCCCTAATGGCAGTTTACGCACAGCTATGCTATCTTGGAGGATAAGGGAGTTTGTTAACAGAGCCATGAGTTGTCATGCCATGTCAGCATGTTAGTACTCAGGGATGTTCCCAGGCATCCTGCAGTTATTAGCATAAATGTACTTTTTTCTGACTCTTATGGTGTGGTAGAGAGGGAGTAGAAACTAACGGGAGAACTAATACATTTCATCAATGAGGTTGTCACCATCGTATATAATTATAAGTGACCCAACTCCATGTTTAGAAGTGAATTAACACAGTGTTTTAAATACAGAGGGTGTCATATTGTGCTCATGTCTGTGCTGTCTATGTTACCTGCCTGCCTGCCTGCTGCTGGTGCATTGGGTGATGTGACTAACAGCTGTCAACTGTTGTTTGTTCTTCTGTGCTCTCTCCAGTGAGTGTGCAGTGAAGTGTAATACGTATTGAGCAAAACCTACTGAAAAAAATCTTCTGTATATGTACACCAGAAAAGGGCTGGTTTGTTCAGGCCAGCAGAGTCTGAATTACTGTAAGGTTCACAGCATAAAACTAAACCTTATGCAGTTAAAAATCTGCCATCACATCTCTTCTAATTCTGCACTTGGCTTTTTGTTTAGCGTATTTATATTTGAAAATGTGGAAATGTAGGTGAAAGGCCAGAAAGAAAAGACCTTTTTCTCCCTCTCTGGGTCTTTCGTGAGGGGAATCAGACATAAGTGTTTACATTGTGTTTCAAAATGTGTAACACTATATGAATAGCTGCTATTAAGGAATAGGGAGGATCCCTTTTGAACCTTTTGAATGAGGCAGGATGAATCAGTGAATACATATAACATTTTAAGTCCTGTTCACTAGCCTCTAAATATATTTATTTAAATTTTTAGTGGGAAATTTCACTTTATATTATGACCAGAGAGACTTCCATCACCTCACTGTGCAAAGAAGTTATCATTACTAATTAGGTGTTGGTTAAATGGGGCAGTTTATACTTAGCCCGATTCTTATTTTCCAATTCAGTATGTCAAGGGAAACCACCGTAACCGCTGAGAATAATAATGCAAAGGTAGCTAACCTGCCGGGGTTTATCTATATTTTGCATTCTGGTCATGTAAACATTTGCCTGTTACTGCATCTCAGTTGTTAAGTAAGTTCTTCATCGGTATTCACAGCATAATGGTCTAAGAAATTTTTTCACAGCAACTAAGTATCTTTTATTCTTAACAAGCACTCTTGGTATTTTCTTTGTGGTATTGGTGTTTGTATGCATGCCTGCAGGTCTTACCACATGACAGTGCCCTCTAAAAGTGACATGATGCTCCTACCTGCCCTTCTCCTTTGTGGCTTTCTGCCTGGCCTGCTGTTCACATGAAACCCCCTGCTGATACGATTTCAGTCACTGCACAGCATGCACTGGGCGTGAAGTATTTGTAAAGGTGCCACGGAATCCTACTTAGAGACACATGTAGGGTTTGTTAAACCCACAGTGAGCTATTTCAGCTGACAGTAAAGTACAGGTAGACAACAGCAGTTACAAATGAGTAGCAAAACAGCTATGCTTAAATTGCACTACAGTTGCAGTAAACAAGGTATCTGTTGCCTTTGTTCATACGGTTTGCTGCTTCTCTCAGTACAAGATGTAATCAAGACAAGGTGCAATTCTATTTCAGACCTTGCATGGATTTTCATTTCTCTGTTAGGGGAGTACTTTAGCTTTCTAGCTGCTCTCCACTTTGAGCTGTTGTAGGCTTGGTTTATTTTTCACCCTGAAACCCCTCTGTCTGCTCTGTAGCGGGACAGTCTGGCCTTTTTTAATTAGAAGTCTCACTTTCAGAGGAACATAAAAGTCATCTTATTTCACTAGGAGTTGTTTCCTGCACATCCCTCCCAGGCTTTAACCAGGAAAATGCAAGAGCCATAAGTATTACTTAATAGAAGAGGCACAGAATTAGCTGATGCTGTGGTTGCTTTCTGCTCTAAGCATGCTATGTTTATTGTTTTTTAATGCCAGCATGATCACTTATAGATATCTAAGAGCACTTCTGAACAGGAAATACAATTCAGGCTAAATAAATACCTGCACAGGAGCAATGGGGTTTCCCGTTGGTTAACATCTGGGCAAAATTTTAAGCAGCTGTATGAAGGTTTAAGGGCAGTTCCTTGGGTGACTGCAGTGTTCTGGAGCCAGCTGATGGGAAGAGGAAATGAACACTGCATTAGGATGCCCCGTGAATACCCTGCTGGGTGCCGTACGTATACTTCTGGAGAACACTGTCCGCGTGGTAGCTGTCGAGGTCTCTCCACCGAAGTCTGGCAAACCTCCTTCATCAGTCGCAGGATGCTGGTGCACTCGGTTCAGGAAACCTCCATGCGCCCTACTGTTTGGTAGGCGATAGCTCTGTTCCCAGGTGTGCAGCGAGTTTTTAGTGGGAAGATCTGACTATACCTCGATCTGCTTCTATACCTCGAGGCACGAGACTATTGTGCAGGTAGTTTGACGGGAAGGAATTAGATGCTGTGGACAGATGGCTGCAAATTCCTGAAGGAGAGAGGTCTGGGTCCTGTCAGCAGGCCGTCACTGTCCCCCTAATAGTTCCGTGTTGCTAGAATCACATCGGTTAATCTGTTTTTTGACATTCTGATATTTACTTTGCCTTAGTTTAAGGTGTGCTTCACTGCTTACAGAGTTTGCTGAGGTAAATAAATAGTGCCAGTAGGGAGATAATGAAGGTATTTATCAGTCTTTAGGTTCAGTTGTGACACTGTGAGGACACCAGTGATAGTTGCATTCTTGTGAATGTTGAGAGGCCACAAAGCCCAGCAGAGCCGTTATTAACATCATTGCAGTGAAATGTCCCCAAAATGTGTGTCATCACACATTCTGAAAATCTGAGGGAACTATGTTGGTTTAGGAAATAGATTCTGATGTGAAGTTTCTGCAAAAATAATCATCTCCACTTTAAATAAAAGCTTCAGTTTTCACCTAGAATCCTGGCTTGGCAAAAGATATTATAAAACTTGATTTGTTCCATAGGTTTATATTATATGTCTGCAAGTATGGTGACATAGTGTAGTGTGGCAGATAAAAAATAAAATAAAAATCTATTACAGACACAGTCCATAAATTCAGCTTGAGAGAGTGTCAAGTGTTAGTTGTTAAATTAATAACCTTCTTTACTGAATGGAGTCATTTGCTAAGATGTCCAGCACCCTTTTAACAGGTAGTTTATTAGTTTCACTTTTTATAAAATACAGAAATTGAGACACTGATGTGTTCACTTTTCTGTTCATTCTGTGTTGATCTCAATGACAAAAAGAGCAAGTCTGGTGTGGAATGAATAGTAAGGCAAAGCTCACTGACACTTCTGTGCTGAAGTAATAAGGATCTGCTGCCCATATACATCAAACTGCTGCATCAGGATTTAAGGATAAGCACAGGCTCTCCAAGAATAGACTTTATTCCATAGCTGTTTGTCTACCTGGTCCATATTCTGGTTTTCTTTCCCTGTCAAGCAAGTAAGTCATGGTTCATTAAATACTGAGGGAAGACATAAGGATCTTTGTTCAAAAGTGCTGTTCCATTTTGAATGTCTAAATACCCCCATTTCAGTTGTTGGACTGCAGACATAAACTTGGCATCAAAAGAGTTCAAGAAACTTAAACTTAATACTAAAATGTTTAATTTTTGAGGTATTAAGAAACACCAGTGAGTTGCCAACCTGACATTGAAAGATCAGTTGTTTGTGGTGAAAAAACTAGGTTCTTGTACCCACAGGTGAGAAGCTGTGCCATACGGACAGTACTCTGGTACAACCTCCTTCTTTTGTCACCTAAAGCTGTTTTGTTTCCAGTATGTGACAGTACTTATAGTCCAAGGAGAACAAATTTTCTCTTCAGTCTGTTTCTCACCTGTGGGTAGTTGTATGAATCTGCAGATTTATCTGGTGAAACTTAGGCTGTTAAAATATAGGTTAAAAAGTTTTTAAAAGTCTCTGCTGTAATCTTCATTAGAGGATTATTTTGCAATTTTACACTTCGGATTCTTTTAATTATGAAAAAGCTTTCAGACTAAAAAAGAATAAGCTTTGTCACTACCTGTTTTCTGAAAGGTATTAACTAAGCCATTTCAGAAAATGTGATTTGAATATGCAGATGTTCTTGCAATTATCTCGTTGTGCAGAAACTGAGTACCTCAGACTCTAAATAACTGTTTAAACTATACAAATTTAAAATTTCTCAACATCTTGTGACATAGCTCTAGGATACCTTTTTCTTTGTCTCTCATGGTAGGGACACTTGCAAAGAGAAACGTAAAGGAGGGAAATGAGGTGGTGCTTCAGAAAGCAAGGTAGTCTGTATTCCTCAATCACTTGCTTTACACCCTATTACTTCAACAGATTTGTGTTTAAATAAACTTTTTATTGATTAGGTTTATGTCTTCGGAAAATTGCTTTTCATTATCTACTTTCCTTTTCTAATACACATATTTATCTTTTATCCCTTATTGGTTTTAATGAATTAGATTTGCACAAACAAAATGCATCTATCTATTAACGTTGTATGTTGTATGTGCAGTTTAGACCTATTTGGTCTGTAATTATGTTTCATTGCTTTTAAGTAAATGTTCCTTTATTTTTTTTAACAAGTTGTGCTATTTTAAGGACCTGTCTGTTTAATCAGGAAACTTGACAATAACTTTTTCTGGTTCATATTCTATCTTCTACTGCTTTCCAAAAAGTTTATCTAAAAAGTCATGAATATGGTAATTTCTCTTTCTGAGCAGACTCTTTTTAATGCTATTTTTATTCCACAACAGTTAGATGTATAGTTCTAAGCCAGTAGGCACAGTGTGAGCATAAAATGGAGAAATGGCTTTCTTACAAAAAAGTTAGCTGTAAAATGAAAATCATTAAATGATAATAGTACAATAATCACATTTCTAAATTTTGCAGTGTTAATCCAAGTATCTCATTTTAGTGTGCAATGGTACTCTTAATAAAGAATAATTTTTAAACAGAGTTAATCTTCTAATGGAGGATAGCTGTCACTTAAATTTTGTGGATCAATGATTTTCAAGTTGTCAGAGAAAAGTTCTAAGTAGAAAAGGAGGACATGCGATGAGTGTGGTGAAGGTCAGAACTGGATTTCAGAAATACTGATTTATACTCCTGTATTTTTCAGAGATTCTTATTTTTTAGATCAGGAAAAAAGAAAATCTGTTTAGCCAAGAGGAGAATATATTAAGAATATCAGCCAAACTTTCAGAATAAATGTCATGATGTAGCAATGAAAATAAGGATAAAAATATTTTAAAAGATAATGATGATAAAATAATGAAAGCATAGTAACAGTTATATTGTGTCAGACTAAGTATTCAATGAAATTCATACACTGACCAGTCATGGAAAGTGTAGGAGAAATTGAGCATACATTTAATGGAATTCTTCCTTGGCATGGCTTTTTAGGCTTCAGCAAGCAGACATTTAAGAACTTCCCAATCTGCATATTTTCTCCAGTTAACAATAGTAATTTCATTAATATTCCATTCTTTTGTGGGTTTTTTTGTTTGTTTGTTTTGTTTTTGTTTTGTTTTGTTTTTTGTCAATGTAGACTTTTGACCTCACAACATCCCATGGCTATGAATGCCATAGTTAGTTATATGGTAGGATTCTCATGGAGCGTGCTATGTTTGGGTTCATTTCTCCATGGATAACTCTTTTCTGGGGCGGACTGCTGTTACACAGAAATCACTCTGTATGTCTGACCATGCGTCTTGTCCTTTCCTCTGAAAGCTTCTTGTTGCTTTACATTCAAGGACTGCAAAATCAGCACTGTGCACAATATTCAAGAGTTGAGTGCAGTGCAGTATATAAAGGCACAATGATGCCCCTCTGTTTCCTTGTCCTTTCCTAACAATTTCTAATGTATTTGGTTTTTCACCACTGTCAATCACTGTGATGATACTTCCTGACAACTGGCTCCTGAATCTCTTCTGAATGGATGTAAATCACTGTGAATAACCATTGCTTTTTGTGCATAATGTGTTAATAATGGATTTAAGTGCTTTAATTTTATTGGTTTATAATTTTAACCTGCATATTCTTTTGCTGAACAAAACAGAACTGAGACAGGAATTATGGTATTCCCAGCTGCAAATTCTAATTCCATGAGCATTTTCTTGCAATATTATTTCATCAATTTGTTGTTCAGACTTAATTTTGAGAGTGTCAATGGTGGTAAGTCTTCAAAGCTCACAGCAGGTTTATAAGCAATAGAAGTTAGTCTTTGTTTTTTAAGATTAAAACCCATGAAAGGCTCGGTGTGCTTCTCATTGGAGAGGAAAAGTCACAAAAAAAGGATTCAACTTCGATCAGGTAGAGGGTGCACGTAGTGAGTGCAGTTGAAAACCTAAACACAAGAAACATCAGGTTACAGGACACAGTGTTTGCAATTGGTAAAGTTTAAGTTAAGATTCATATTCAGTAAATAATTTCAGTGGGATTTTGTAAGCAATAGGCAATTATAGAATTGGAATATTGTGACAGGGGTTGTTCTACCGTGTTTAATGAGTTTCTCCTAACAAATCCAGCAAACATAGGGAAATGCTTTCTGAGAATTAGCTCTCTGAGGCACTGATGAAGGGACTGTCTCTTGCTGTAGTGGCATAGCCAGAGCACAACATGAGCAAGTAGTGTTAAACAAAGACGTTCTTTACTAGCAGTAGATAAAGAAATAAGGTTGAGGATTGCACCAAAATTTATTATTCAATACTATGCAATGCATGAACTCTTTTTACAAGCAAGCAAGAAAACTCCAATTATAAACTATACAAGATATTTTCAAATTCTGATGAAGAGAGATTAAGTTACCCACAGTCTTTCAGCTTCTAATCTTGCCCAGACTGCAATGATGTTTGTCTGTATTTTAGGTGGTTTCTCCTTTTATTTACATTACTTCCTTGAAAATGAGGTTACCTACTTCTCTGGGAGGCTGTGTTAAATTTATTTGTTTGTTGGGCTTCACAGTCTGCATTCTGACTTACTAGTTGAAGAAATGTTTCATTTCAGCAGCTCTAAGGTGAGAGGATTTTTTATTTCTGCTGCCTGCTTGGTTGCTGATAGAAAATGCCTCCAGATATAGTAAGGCCCTCTCCCCATTATTTACCAGTTTCATGTCAACGTTGTGCATAGCAGTGTGAACTATTTAAAATACATAATACATTATATGTTATATAGATACTTTGTAGCACATGTGTGTGTAGTCTTCCATGTTATTAACATAGTGAAGGTTGTAAAATATGACAAACATGTATAACTTCACCTTAAAGTAGGTCATAGTTGATTCCAACCTTTTCCTGTCAAGTATTATTAATTTTGTTAGGCAATATAGCTTTATATAGCTGGTTTATCTGCAGTGAGAATTATTATACTCTTTGAAGAGTTCATGAGGGTTTTACAGGCATATAAATAAAACTCCAGTTTGGCATATAAATGACAATAGAGAACATAACAATCTCTTGTAGGTCAGACTGTTCATTTAGCTCTATATCTCAGCTTTGCCAAAGCTCAAGATGTTTAGAGAAGATGTTTAATAAAAATAAGAAAAGCATATATTGAGATGTCCTAGGAATACCCTTAGATTCTCAGCATTTTACAATTCAAGGACTTCCTGAACAGGAGATAATGATATTGTATTTAATGGTTCTTGACATATTTTTCATCCATGAATTTTTAAAGCTGATTTGTTCTGGGTGTGGTTTTTTGCTTTTGTTTTCGGGGTTTTTTTGTTGTTGTTGTTGATTTTTTTTGTTTGTTTCTTTTTTGTGGATCTTTATTTAGAATCTGCAGCATTCTGTGAAAAAGAGCTTTTATCTTAACTGCGCAGTGTGTGAAGATATTTCTTTTTCCATCTGCTAGTTTCATGGGTGTCCTGCAGTTTTTCAGCTGGAAGAGCTACTGAGCTACTGTTCTTTAATTTATATTTTGTCACATTTTGTACAGAAGTCCATTCCTTATCTTTGATCACGCTCCTTGCCCATCTTTGTTTCTCTTACATTTCTGCTATGAATTGAAACCAAACAAATGATTTGCTTTAGGTTTTTAAAAAGTTTATTTCAATATATCTGAAACTTATGACCATCCTTCTAAAAAAATAGTTTTCTAGCTATTTTTACATTTCTCAAGCTCCTTTCCCTTGTAAAAGAGCAATGGCTGTTCGAATTTGAAATCATCCTACTATACTTCTAAAATGAACATTCTCATTTTTGTGTAGTTCAGGTATCTTTTGCAAGAAAAAGGTGTGCTGAAGAGCAGCAGTCCTCATAGTTTTCCTTTTTCCAGTTGTTATTAAGGGTAAAGGATAAGTCCTGTTTGTAACTTGATCTGTTTTACAGTGATTAGTTGACTCTGATGATGATATCGAATGGTTTATCCCTCAAGAGCATTTAAGGCACATGATCTATTTATTTACTTTGAATGAGCTTGGACTATTTTACCTTTTCAATAACTGTTCAGAGACATATTGAGAGATGGCAGAGAAGTATACTTTTTCATTACACATAAGGCTTCTCTGCCACAAACAAATTGAGATTGATTATACTTTATGGGCTAAACTGTAATGTTTTATGTTGATTTTGGCTGCCAAAGAGATTAGTTACATTTTTTTTCCTGAGGGTATGCACATAAGATTACAGGCACAGCTTTTTAATCTTTTTATTAAACTAAATACTTTGCCATTTTTATTAAACTTAAAGTGGTATTTGTTTATTTTAATCTTCTTTTCTGTGGGGTCATATAGACACATGAGTCTATGTTTTTTTGGAGTTTAATGAAGCACTGTGCTTTGTCCTTTTGAGGCATCAGTCATGGATATACCAGGTGAGCACTGACAGAATAGGCCTCTAAGGTTATATAAATCCATCACATCATTTACAGCCACATCTCCAGTCTTCATTGCTGTGATAAAAAGGTTTTGGGGATATAAATAACTTTTTTTTTTTTTTTTTCAGAATATTTTTCGTTTGGTCAGCAACTAAATCAAATCAAGCAAAAGTAAAAAATGTTTTAGACTTTTTAAGGAATGAACATGTGTGCTCAAATAGCAAGGCTTCTCTTTTATACACTCAATAAAAACCTTGGCTTAAATTCACAAGCCTTTTAGAGAATGAGGAGCTGCTGGTGGGGTCAGTTTTCTCAGAAGTGACTGAACCATGTCCCAGAATGAGGGATGTGCATTCGCTATTTCTATCTGCAAAAGAGGCTGAACTGCAAATCACTGGAATGAATTTCTTAACTCTTGTGTAACGGGAGGTGGAAACAACTTGCCTCAGAATGGCATGGGCCGAAATCTTGGCAGAATGGAGATCTGAACCTCTGCTTCTCATATCCCTGGGCATATTACTCAGTCCCACTGATGGATAACATTAACCCTTCATTCACCACCTTACTTAAAACAGTTGAAACAAAAATTTAAAAGAGAATATGAGAACGTTACAGCTAGGAATAAATATTTTTACCTTTATGTAACAATTTTGGGGATTTTGTGTCTTGAAGTATTCAAATCATACTTTAAGCAAAATTGTATTCTGATTTGCTACATTTTACAATGTTCATATAACTTTCAGTACTCTGCATCTTTCCTTGTTTGCAAAGTGATTTATGTCATGGGGCTTTTCATGAAAAATGTCCTAATTAATAGCATTAAATTCTTTCGTATGTGTAAAATAATTTTTCCTGAATAATGTAGTTGGTAAATCAAAACTTCTCTTTCCGTGTGCATTAAGAATGACAAATAGGAATCAGGCTCAGAGGTGATTTTGTACAGATGTTTTTCTGATGCCAGGGTTCTCAATGTATAGGATAGTGACCTCCTTGGATAAAATTATGACTCTTGCCCTAATGGAGGATGAAGAACTAAGCATGAGAAAACAGGTCACCCATGTTCCTTTAAAAAATTTAGGTTTCTCCTCTAGGTGTCTTTTTTTTTTTTTTTTATAGGAAAGTGGCAGTCTCTCAAAGAACATTGTTAAACAGACCACTATGGTGTATCAAAGAATGTGTCTTTCGAATTAAGTCTTTTTATAGAATTTCTTTTGTAAATCATTATGGCTGCCACTAGTGGTACTAGCTGCTCGTGGGTATAGGCTGCTTAGTGCTTTGGTCTACCTATGAATTGTCTTTCTTTACTCCTGATTTAATCAATGGGAATATGAATTTAGAAATTCAAGAGTGATTAGAGAGTTTAGAGTAGAGTGGCAGCTGAAAAAGGCAGAAATAGATTGGGACAAAGGAAGAAAAGATGGAGTAAAAACATACAACTTTACTGTCAAAGTTGTAAAAGATATTTTTTGAACTTCACGGAAAACATATTGCTACTATTTCATAATGCCTTTTCCCCCATCCATCCACTTCTGAGGGATATTCTTCCATAATGAAGAACAATTTTAAACAGTGAATTAGTTTTCAGCAATAGATGTAAGAATTTGGTATCTGAATCCAAGAAATGTATTCAGTGAAGTATGCCATAAAGCATACCACTCAAAAAAATACAAATATAATGGAAAAATTCCATTATCACCTTTGAAGACAGGTTAAAGGTGTTTCCATATGTAAATTTTTAAAACCCACAAATGACTGTCCCATGTAACAGCTACTCAGGGAACCACAAGAAAATGAGAAATTTGTGAGTTGATCTGAAAGACTATGCAGGATCCAGTTCAAAATGTTACTGGCAAAGAGCTACACTCCAGCTCTTTAGGTCACTGTAATGTAATTAGATTCAATATTCGGGCAAGAACAGAATTCATTATGTTGCTGCCTAACTTAAAAAGGATCTATGTTGAAATGAGGAGTCTATCGAAAAGAAATTGAAAGGACACAAGGGTATAGTACATTCAGATGTAATGGGGATAATTTTAAGTTTAAAATGTCAAATTAGAGGCTCAGTAGAAAGCCACACTACCATATCAAAACAGATTTTAGTAGGGCATAAAAGGTGTCATTAAATAGAAGGGTCAGAGAAATTACTAACTAGGAAATCGATATTCAGAAGGTTTAAGAAAGGAAACTAGAAAAATCTACACTCTATGCTTAACTATAAAAATACTATGCCATTCCAATAAAATCTTGAAAAATAACTTGTTAATAGCATTAAAAATAACATCAGGAAGATTGTTCAGCATGTATAAGCAACGGAAACCTTGCAGAGAGTCTGCAGGACCAATAGGTAACCACAGGGTACTTCTCCAAGAGTAAGTGGAAAGACTAAGTGACTCCATGTGTCCACGTTTCTGTGGAGCACAAAGGAAGGGCTGAGGATATCTCCCCATTCAAGGGCCTGTGTGTTAGAAGGAGTGTTTGAAACTACAGGGCAAGGGGAACAACAAATCAATCCTATGAATCTTAACGATTTGTGAAGCAGGTAGGCTGTTAGGTCGATAGGTGTGTAGCTGGATGGAGTTTACAGGGCTTTTCTAAGGGGAAATCATGCCTCAGATTTTTCTTAAGTCAAAAAGAAAAGAAATGGAGATTGTTAGTGACAGGCCTGAAACACTTTTATATTGTGTATGTAGCCTCACACAGAGAGCTGGGTTTGGGTTTTTTTTTAGTTGTTTTTTTTTGTTTGTTTGTTTGATTTTAATATCATCAGGAAATTTTGTACCTGCAATACAATACAAAAAATTGTATCAAGGCATCTTAGGTCTCCTTAAACCTAGGCAGTATCATCTGTCATGGGAATGCAAAGGCTGAAAAGAAGACCTGCAGGGTAGTCTGCTCCAGAGGAACAGTAAAACCATCTTAATGCCTCCTGTGAAATGAGAAACTGTTTAATTCTTTACATTACACACAATATTCAAAGAACTGAAATGGCAACACTTGGCAGAGGTGCTGGAATTAACTAAATGGAAGAGATTATCAAAGCAAATCTCAGCTCAAGGCATCATGAGCAGAAGAAATTAAGAGGAGGGAGAGGTGCAAGGCAGGAGTGGCAGGCAGAGGGGTCTAGCTCATACAAAGTTAAACTAATGGATCAAATTATCATTACAGAACTTTGCTATCCAGTATGATTTAAACATCAATTAAAGTATTCTACAAGTGTAGAGAACAGTTCACATAGAACTCACTTTCCAAAGGAAAAGCCTATGAAATACTATTGCTCTAGTTATACTTAAGGATGTCTCCATTACCCTGTTTATCTATCTTTTCAGAGATTTCTTTTTGCCTTTAATAAAAAAATATTTTTTCTAACCCTTTGATTCATAATCACAAACGGTGGAAAAAAGCTCATATTACCAGAAAAACTAAACTCGTTTCCAGGTTCTGTGTGTAAGAATTATAACCACTGTTTTTTTTTTTTTTGCAGTGACCTCCTTACATCTAAATCTTATCCTCATTGCTGCTATCATGAGCAAAAGGTGACAGCAGGGGAGGCAGAAGTTGCTCTTAGGGATGGGCAAAAGGCAATTGCAGAAAAATGTTGAATGGATGAGTGATAAAATATCAGTACTCATAAATGCAAGATAATGTGCATGTTAAAAGCACTCCTCCCATTACATCCGCAATGGTGTGCTGTGTTCTTGGTTTTATCGCTCAAGAATGAGATCTCTGAATTATAATAGGCTGTGCTCTGAAAATGTCACCTCAGTGCTGAGCAGCTATCAAAAAAGCAAATATGGCATTAAGAATTATTAGGAAAGGAAAAGAGAACAAAAGCAAATATCATTATATCATTGTATGAATCTGCTGCCTTTATCTTGAATCCTGTACGCTGTTCAGGTGTCTCAAAAAGGACAAAACAAATCTAGAAACAGGGTACAGAGAAAGGCAGCATGGATGATCAAAGATACGGAAGGGGTGTAGTCCAAGGACTAAGGTCCTTGTAGTCCAACGTCTAAGTAGACCAGGGCTTTTCAGCCTAGAAAAAAATAATGAGGGGGAAGGTGGGAGATGAGAATGTTACAAAAGTGAGTGTCATGAAAGGATGTAAAGAGGTTCTCATAAGTATGAGGAGTGAAATTATCATGTGGCAGATTCAGAACGTACCAGCGAGTCACCTATCAACAGTGCATGTGGTCAACTTGTCAATGATACTGATTTTGGCCAAAGCTTAGAAGGCTTCAAAAAAACAATTTTATAAATTCATGGAAGAGAAATCCAACAAAGCAATTACGTAGGAAATTTACCTCTGGCTCAGAAAGCCCGGGCTGAAAATTTCAAGGATATCTTGAAGGAAATACCACTTTTCTAGTTTTCTCCACACATCTACTGGGTGCCAGTGAAGACAGGATAGTAAGCTGGAGGTGTATTTTCCCTGCCCCAGTACAAAAAAAGTTCTGAAGTCACAGTTGCCCGGTGCTGGCTCAGAGGTTGTGTAAGGAATACCCTTCTTAGAAACTTTGGATGTAAACACACATACAAGTCCTACAGTCTGTGCTAGGAGGTGAACACAAAAAAATTAATTAATTTTCTGTTCCACTATAAAATACTATTGCACTGAATGCTCCAGCTTGAAACTATTTTTAAGAACAGGCAGAGCTGGCTGCTTTCATTGATCATGACTGTGGATTTTTCAGGCCATGCCGGTTCCAAATCCCTACGGCTTTTCTAGACTTTTTTTTTCTTGGCTTTTACAAAGGCACTGTAAATAGCTTGTGTCTGTGGTTTGTACAGTATTAAGAGTGCTTACATCATGACTGATGAAGATGCATGATCAGCTAATGTTTAGAAATCTTTTCACCTTGGCTTGTTTCTCTGCCAAAAATCATGCATTTTAGAGCCAGAAGAGTTTAAAATGTAGATGGAAGAGTACAGACAGAACGTCTGAGACAGAGTCTAAAAATAGGGACTAGTTGGTTTTCCTTTAGTCATGCACTGTGAGCTTTAATACTTCAACCATATATGTGCAAAGGTTACTGTGAATTCAGTCCTTTGGCAACTGAAGGCTCATTGTCTTTCAACAGACCTACTGTGGGAGAAACTTCACAAGTGGAACTGGTCTTGCTTGACTTCTTTGCACTGACCTGGGAATTTGCTAGATGTTTTCTGCACTGTTTTGTCTGAGGGTTGTTTTAGGCAGTAAAAGAGAGAGGCTTTGTTTTTTTGTTTGTGGTTTTTTTTTTCTTTTATGCTATTTTTATTTTTCTGAACATGAAAAAGAGAAAAAAAAAAAATAGAATCTGCAGTTTACCAGAGATACTAGTCTAGAGGAACGTAAGAGTCAATACGGTGATGAAAACTCGCATTGATTTCCTTCACCAGTGTAAAATACATTTGTTGAATTGATAAACATCTGTGGTAATTGGTCCTTTAGCTATAATTCAGGGGAAGCTACAGTAGGGTGAGAGTGATTTCCCACCTTGCGTCAGTGAATATGGGGTAGGAAACAAGTTCATTTGTAGAGCACTTGCAGCCAGGTTCAGTAAGGTGGGAGAAGGTCTTGGCTTTCCCTCTGTGTCAGGTTCTGTCTGGCAGCAGAGTTTATTCCCCCAGCAGTGGGAGGGTAGAGGTCGAGTGCTGCAGGCAGCTGTGCCCAGCTTTGGGGGTCTGCAGTACAACAGAGAGTGTGGCAAGCTGGAACAAGCGCCACTGAGACCACCCAGATGTTTAAGCAGCTAGACTACGATACTGAGAGGCAGCTGAGAGAGGCTGGCCTTTTCCAGCCTGAACGAGAGAAAGCTAAAGGGGAACTTGCACTGCCAAAGGGCTGGCTGTAAAGAAGGTGGAGCAGGACTGGTGCACGCACGCCGGCTACAGCAGGGGAAATTCTGTGTGATTGTGAGAAAAACTCCTCAGCTCTGAGGGTTATCAAACGCTGAAGCAGGTTGCCCAGAAAGACGCAAATCTTCATCCTGGGAGGTTTTCAGAACTTGGTTGGACAAGACCTGAGCAGCCTGGCCTAAGTTTGAAGAGGGATCCATCTTTAAAGTTGGCCCTGCTTCCAGCAGGAGGCTGGACCAGATAATTCCCAAAGGTTTCTGTCCAACCTTTACAATTATGTCTGGGTAACCTAGCTCTGTATGGCCTGCAGAGAATATACAGCTGGCTGGTCTTGGAATCAGTTTACAAAACTTTGTTTATT
This sequence comes from Microhierax caerulescens, assembly GCA_035590215.1. Lineage (NCBI taxonomy): Eukaryota > Metazoa > Chordata > Aves > Falconiformes > Falconidae > Microhierax > Microhierax caerulescens. The sequence goes on from JAVJGJ010000001.1 coordinate 33,140,271, forward strand.
ATTGGGGAAAAACATGTTATTCTGTAAGTTCTGCCTCTCCTTGGCAATTTGGGTCAGTTTTAAAAGTGGCTTTCCATAATTTATCACTATATCCTTGTGGATTGATTCTCTGTTGAAGAGTATTGACTCTCTTTATCTCTCTTGGCACAGAAATGCCAGAAATACATTTTCTTGTGTATTTTGTGAACTGCCACATATTCTGTACTCCACCAGGCCACCTACCCTGTAAAAACTTTTTTAATATATATGCTGGTTTGACAAACAAACATGTTTTGTGTATTTTTGGTTTGTGTGGATATTTTTTCTTTGTAGGATTACAGTTTGCAATAAGAGGGGTCTGTTCTGGAAATGATGTGCACACTGGCAAATTATTTGTCTAGTAGCTTATTGCATAATCTTCCAAGGAATCAAAATTAGGCTGATTGGTCTGTCATTCCATCAATTCTTCCTTTTCTCTTCCTTAAGAGACAAATGCTATTTTTGCCTTTCTCCACTCCTCTGGGACCAGCCCTGTCCTCCAGAAGCTCATAAACATAATTTTTAATGATTCAGAAATTGCTGTCTAGTTTCTGTAAGTTGAATTTAATAAGGCCCAGCCAATCTGAACACATCTATCTTATCTAAATATTCATTAATGTATTCTTTGCATATTTTGGCATGCAATCCAATTTTTTTCTTTTAAGTGATCTTGAATGTCTTGTCAAGATTTACCATTTTCCAAAGGCTGTTTTACCTTTCCCTGCACTAATTCTCTCTCTCTCCTTTTCTGTTACCACTGATCAGATTGTTTTCTGGTTTTATTTATCATGTGTTTTTAAATTATTTTTATTCCTTTTGTCTCTTGCAATTTGAAGCTTGTTTTATACTGCAACTTTTTCCGATGTAAATACTTTTTGTCTGTATTTTTCTTTTGCTATATGACCTTGCTTTTTTTTTTTTTTTTTTTTGTATGATTGCTTTTTGACAGTCAGGCATTGAAGATTTCCAAGTGCAGTGGCCTATTCATTCCTTTCTTTGGGACAATTTGTGCATTTTTTGTAACCTTCCTGCATAAACTGCTAGCATAATTGCACCTATTTATTTATCCTCAAGTCATTCAAAAAGACCTTTAACCAATTTCCAGAGTTTTCTGAAATCTGTTGGTTTTGATGGTGGTACAGTTGAAGGGTGTTGTTTTATTTCTGTAGCTGTCACATCTCATTTTTCCTAACAAATCTATTTGTGGCTGCTTTCCCCGGATGACCTCTCTTCATACTGTTAATCTATTCTTTCCTATTCGATAGCACCAAACCCAAAATAACCACTCTGATGGTGTCTTCTTCACTCTGAAATGACAATCTGCCTCCAATATAATGTCCTGACAAGTTAAGTCTGTGTTTATAAATGTGGTATCCGGGTAGTTAAAGTCTGTCAGGTCTCCTTCACATACTTTTAAAATTTCTCATTCACAAAACCCAGCACCCTCCTCCCCCAAAGAAAAAGGTGGAGTCTTCACTTTCTGGCTCAGTTTAGCATGCCTGCTCTTTTCCTTTTTTTTTTTTTTTCTTTATATCCACCCTCCAAAATTTTCAACAAATTCATGTTTTTAACCTGGTTTTCTGATTTATGGCATTTATGTTTTCTTGAAGCTAAGGACAACATTTGAACCTTTTCTCCACGGAGAGAGCGTGCTAAACACATGACTGATCCACATCCATATTCCAGTCCTGCAATTTGCCTCACGAAGCTCAGCCATAGAATCAGAAACACTTAGGTTGGAAAAGACCTTTAAGATCATAGAGTCCAACCATTAAGCCAGCACTGCCAAATCCACCAGTAAACCATGGCCCTAAGTGCCACATCTACATGTCTTTTAGATACCTCCAGGGATGCCATGCTAGTTATGTCTTCTCTGTGAATTAATGTCTCATTCTTTTTGCTTTCTTCCCTCTTGTGTTCACCATGCTGTCATGCCATTCTTTCTGCATGCCACTTCAGTTAAAAACTTTCAGAGTCTTCAATAACCTTTGCAGCCATTAAGACATCCCTGTACTACTCAGGTAACTGATGTGGGCATCCGAATTAGCTATATTTGGACCTTTGTTCGGCTATACCTGTTGGTGACAGTGTCATCTTACCTGTGACTTGACCATACCGCGTGATGTTAATTTTTTTGCAAAGTAGCTTTTTCTTTTGAATGCGATGTAATATTTGTGTGTGTTTAGCTGTAGCCAAAGAGCCCTGTCTGCCTTCTGATCACAGCCTTTAGTTGTGCCTTTCAGCTTTCCTTTCCTGATCAAAAAATCATTTTTGTAGATCTTTGCACCCTTTCATCCATCATAAATTTAGTTTCCTGCAGATTTTCAAAGTCTGCAAACTGAATGGAACATAAATGGTAATCTGTAGAAAAACTGTCCCAAAGGGAATGTCGTATACATAAATGTTCATCTAAAGAAACTGCCAGAACTCTCTTAATGCGTCAGGCACAGTTCTCCACTGTCCTCCCAACTGTAGAGGAATAAATTTCTCAGTTCTTCTCTGGGTCTCTGCATAACCAAATAGTCAGTTGACTGGTTGGTTTGTTCTTTTTTTCTGTTCATTCCTCCTTCTTCTCTTCTGTCTTTTCACGTAGACACATGACCTTCTCAGTTATTTTGGTATTCCCTTAAGGCGGCAGCAATGTTTCTAGGAGTGTCCACTGTGAAACAGTTGGGTGCCTTCACCTCAGCTGTGTACAGTATTTATAGACTCCTTCCAAAGCTATAAGGCATCTACAGATGTTTCCTCAGGTGTTTTGTCCTTTCCTAATGTGTACATGCTTTGAGTAAGACCAAAAATTTAGTATGGTTCTAATACCATGAACTTTTACCACTTACTGATAAAAAATGTGGTGAATAATGAAAATAAAAACTAGACAGTAAACTCTGCATTTCAAACACAGATTTCTTGATTTTATTTTTCTTTATTTTTTCTTTTTATGTTGTTTTATTTACTTTTTTTTTTTCAATGATAGCGTCATTGACTCTTATACTACCCCGACTTGTGTCCTCACATTCAATTTAAAATTGGCAAGTGTGCATATATTTCTGGGCTGCTGATCCATTCATCATCCATTATAACGTTGTCTTTCTCCCTTGAAGCGTCCCTGGGTTTTATAAATAAGGTTTTTTTGCTCTGTTAGGATTAGCTAAAAGAACAAAGATAGAACATTCTGAGTAAATAAAATTTCTACCAGGCAAGTGAAAAATGAAGTGAGAAGGAGCAGCTGCGATCCTGCATGGAGGGGCAGAGGAATCAGAAGCTCTTCTCCATCTCATAGCAGAAAAGAAATGCTGAAGGGACTGGAGAAATGAGGCCGGAGCCCTCTGTCAGAGAACCCCTTCTGCCATAGGGGGCAAGATTAAATAGTGAGTGGGGGCTTGCATAATGCTGCAAAATCATAGAAAGTCCTACATGCTGACTCAGGGACAGACGCACATAGCACAGAAATTTCTTAAGCCCGTTAAACAGAGTTTTATTTCAAAACAGAGAAAGTGCACATTTAAGGACAATTCCAAATTCCACATCAGAGCATTCTGTGCAGAATGTGGCCATAGTGGCAAGTCTGTCTGCTGTGTGGGAACTACATTTACAAGACTTCCACTTAAAGAAGTTATTATTTTGGGAAGAACAGTCATTCTCTAAGTAAAAAATGTCAGAAAATTCCTCTCTGGTATTAACTGTCAAAACATTTTTTTAAGTTGTTCCCAAACAACTAATTATGAAATTAGGGCTTTTTTATCATATGCTTTTCTGTTCCGTGAGTTTAGAGATCATTTACAGTCATTAATGCAGATTAGTCTTTAAATTCATAATACACAGAGAAAAGCAGTTTTTAGCTTGGATCTTAGAGGTTGCTAATTGTTGCAGAACAGTAAAAATCCATGTGAAAAAATGGGAACATTAACAAATACTCATTTATCTAATTTTTTGCCAGATTTTATTCTTCTGCTTGGTCGAGAGAGCAATTCATTTTTTATCAAGCTGCCAAGGATCTTTAGTCTTCTGGTAATGCAACAGTGTAATGAGATTCATCAGGCTGTCAGGTCTGTGAACCCTAGCTGCATTCAAAGAGTGGTTAATAATTCAAAAAGGAAGTTTCCTGCAACTTTGCAGCAAAAGATGAAATGACTGGTTAGTCCCTGCTATTCAGTATGTGAAAGACTGAGTTTGAAAAATTCATTATTTACACACTCATTGGAACAAAGCAACAAATAGTTTATTTTAATTTCCTCTACCACTTATAATATGGAATTATATTTCTAACCATATAATTTTTGATAAGTATTTTACTTGAGAAGTCTTTCTTCTTGATACCCAGAGAATTAGAATGCAATCCTGAAACTTTGGGAGAAAGTCCAATATGTATCATAGATTTGGTTTATTCTATATTAAAGAAATATAAAATTGGTTCCAATTGATAGGATTTTAGACAATTTTATATATGTATCAGATAATCTTGCCAGTGCATTAGGCAGCACATTTCAGCCTCAGTTGCTACATGGTAACATCTCTGTAATTACATAAATACTTTGTTGTACAGGAGTAATGGCATTAATTTTGCTGGATAAGTCTAAGCACATTTTTGGCCCTACATTTCTCAAAACGCCTCCTGCTTTTGAATGATTTTATTCTGGATGGTTACTTAGCCAGAACTTACTAACTTTTCAGTAAGGAAAATATGATAAACATAGATGCCAATGGTCTATTTTCATGTCAAGTAATGCTCAGATTTGCCTTGTCAGACCTATTTCTCTAAGGTGGCACGTAGAAGAAGCACTCAGAAGAGGGAGCTGGAGCTAAAAATGTTGAATCTTACAAATGCCTCTGCCAGCTCAGTCTTGACTACTGTAATTCAGGACCCCGTAATATTTTTTATTCTAAAAGATGCTTCTTCAGAACAACTCTCATGCTGTGACGGTGGCTGGGAAAGGGGACGGTTATGTTTGCGAAATGCTTTCCTTTCTGCACATCTGCTTAGGTGCTGGTTGTTTTTTTGTGTTTTTGCTGCAGTTCATTTGAAGTAAATGAATACAAAATATACTAACCCAGGATTATTTAAAGAGAATGACTTAATAAGCAAACTGAAGAGATCAGGCATAAAGTCCAAGCAGTATTTTGCAAAATCTAGTGAGGTACCCTTACCTTACTTCAGTTATGGAGAAGCAGAAATAAAATCTTTTATCTTTTTTGAAAGTTTCCCTACTTCTCCTTTAGTTGTGGTTAAGTATGGCTGAATGTTTGACTTATGCACATTTGTTCTTATAACATAGACCAGGGGTCCTCAAACTTTTTAACCAGGGGGCCGGCGCGTGGATGAAGTGACAGGGTCATCTGCGGATGCTTGGTTTCACCCCCCAACCCTGGGCAGGGCGTTCTGTAAATATCGGGGGGGAGGATCGAGGACCTTGGGGGGCTGTATCTGGCCCGCGGGCTGTAGTTTGAGGACCCCTGACATAGAGATTCTGATACCTAATCTGTTTTTTAACTCTGATATACTGTATTGACAGGGCAAGTCACCATTTTCCTCAAGAGCTAAATGTATAAAGACATCTTCAGCAATGTCTGTGAAATAATGTAAATTCATAGACTAATAGGGCAATATTACCTAAAGAACTCTAGCTTTGTTTTTAAAAATGACCACAATACTCTCTCTCTCAAAACACTTGGTCTTACTTTTTATCTTTATGCTGTTCCTTAGTTTATTTTGCATGTTGTGAAACTGTTTAGACAATTATAATAATTCTGTATACCAAAGCTGTGTAGTTTTATTGAATGCTTGCTTCTAGAGGCAGCATCAGCCAATAAAAGAAAATTGTATTCTGTGTTTATGTGCAAACACATACTCAGGTTATAGATATGTGTATATATAAAAAATAATTTCTCACGTCATTAAGCCATCACATCCCCTTTGTGGAACATTTATTCCTCTCTAGAGGAATTATAGTCTTTCCCATGATCCTGGAATTCTGTTAATTGCTTTTCTCTGAGGTAGACTTTAATTCTTCCTCATGCAAGCTAAACCCATTTTTCATGAAGTGACCTTAGTTTATAAATTTCAAACTGCAATAATCTTGGGGTTTTTTTCAGTAACATCCCCTATCCTGACACTAAGCAATCGCCAAACTTTTAGAGGACGAGAAGGAACATAGAAATTTAGGCCTCCCCTGAACCCCAATTCTTATATTTGTGTGTGTATTTTTTAATGGATTGTTAGTGATTTTGAAGTGAAGGAAATCTGTTAAGAGAATGCTATTGTGACATTTCCCAGTGTGACAAGCAAGGGCTCAGCAGACCATGTGGTCGGTTGTGATGGACAGGTTCAGTGGTACTCATCTGAAGCATTATAGGGACAATTTGGTTAAAGACAACACAGGGATATGAATGTTTTTCCTGATGACTGCATTGTATCATAAAAATAGCTGGCTAAACTTTAAACTAACTGATCGCAGCAGCATGGAGCTCCATGATGTAAATTGGTTGACTTCCCTAATGTGCTTGTGCTGCTGTGGGTGCCTGCCTGGGTTTGTTTGAATGCTAGCTTTACTTTACCTTGCTGGAGGGTGGGTACTGAAAGCAGTAAGAGAGAGTTACATGGCTTTAAGCCAAACAGAAGTCCAGTTCTGACCTGTTCCATCTTCTCGTTAAGGTCAAGCAGTTTCTGTTTCAGTGGCCATACATGGTGACTACTTGATAATCAGCCAAGTGACCGAGCTAGTTAATCCTACTGAAGCACTGATTTCAGGTTTTGTGGGTATCTTTGGCGATGGAATAGGCTACTGCACAGAGAACTTTGGCATCGCCATAATTTTTCTTTTTTAAATTTCCTTTTGAATCCTTGTAGGAGCAGTCCTAGTACCGCCAGGAGTTCGTAAAAGATTACAGTCTCCTTTAGTTCAGAGAAATGAGGCAGTATTTAGTAGATTTAGGAAATAATCAGACAATCGAGATTCTGTCTGTAAATTGCATGTAGCTATCTAGCAGGTATATTTGTGTGTTTGTATGCATCATCTAAGTCTTTTCAGTAAGCAGTAGGAGCTGTCAGTGGTATCCTTGTAAAACACTGGCTGTATATTCTTTGTCATTCTTTGTCATTCCTGTTTAAATCAGAGATGTAATAGAGTAGAGCACTTAGCCTACATCATCCTAAAAAGTGTTAGCTAAAAATGTCTATTTTAAATTATACCAAATGACTATGGACTTGTGACATTTAGTAACGAGCCTTTGAACATAGGAAATACCTTGCTGTAAAATCAATAGGTCATGTCATAGCTGCAGGCAGCACACAGGCAGCTACCGTGCTCTGTTCCTTTAACCGCTTTCATTAAATATTTCTGAAATTACTTAGAAATGTTCTATAATATATTGAAGTTAAGAGCTGATCATGGATGACCTTGTAGCAGTGTTTTCATAGTAAATGGACTTAAAGTCATCCATAGCAAAGCATGGATAAATCTGATATATACTGATAAAACAACCTTGTTCCATTACCAAAGATAAAGGAGGGTGACAGGACACAGGAAGTCAGTATTGATTTACCAGAATATGACAATAACAATACAATAACTTCTAAATGATTTATGTTGTGGGTCATTGACTGTGTACTTGCATTACTGAGATTAAAAATTGAAGGAAATCACTATTTTTAATTAAAAAAAAATCCTCCCCATTTTTTCAAGACTCTCTTGAGTGTAGCCAAGTATTTATTTCCTCCCACAGTTTCAAATATTAGAATTTAATAGCTTCTTCTGTTTGATACACACCATTAGACTCTTTCCCAGAAGTAATTTATCACTGTATATTTAAATCATGAGTCAGCAAGTCCCAGATGAGAAATTAACCTCTCTAGTATCACACATCATGTCCATTTTGGCTTGTCTGAATTTCCATAAATCCAAATTTAGCATAATAAGATTTAGATTCACACTGAGGGAGACCAACTGATGCATGTGAAAGTACATACATGTGTGTTCATATTGGGCACATATATTTTAAGAGATATCCTCCAGTAATTTCATTATTCAATTACACTGTAGACATAGGTTTTGCCAGATGCCTAAATAATCCATATGCTAGATGTCTCACGGGATAACCCACATCTAAAATAGTACCTTTAATTAACTGACTATAATGCAGCTATAAAAAACTGTGTTTTAAGTCATTCTTGCATTGTAAATTATTTCCTAAAATGTAATCGTTATTCTATTGTCTATTGCAGAAAAATAAATCAACCATTCTGCTTAGCTTTGCTTAGTTGGTATGGCCATAATTAAATCCTTGATTATTTTCATGACTATGCAAAGTCTTTTCCTTGATGGATTGCTTTGAAACATACTGAAATGAATAACTAATTTTCCTGGAAAAAGTAATTCTTAACTTTTCCAAAATAGTAATGATTTTTCCTTAAGCCTTTAAGAAACTGAGATCACTATGTCTAAGAAATAATTTCACCTTTTGACTTCAAGTGTGAAAGTAGTGTTGTAAGAAAGTAAAAACTCAAGTGATGATCAAAATAGACACCCATAATCTGATGAGAAGAAAAGTATGTACTAAGTAGGGGTGAGGAATGGAAGGAATGAAGAATGCTCAGTTCCTTAATGTGGTTCAAACGAGATGGAGAATTGAGCTGGGACATTGCTGCAATCAGGAGGGATTTAGCCGTTGATCACAGAAATGTGGTCATGATTTTTTTGTTTTTTAAGTAGTGATTCTGAATCTGGAGGGTTACTGAGTGGGGCTGTAAATGTTTTTGTCTCATATAATTCTGCAGGAATTAGATTTCATTATGTTCATTATGTTTGCCTTCTCTCTTACTCGTGTGCACGCACACACATGCAAGGCACTGGGAAGTAAAAAACCAACATAATTTGCCTTTGAATGCTCTGTGCCATTTCTGTATGTGATTTATTTGCTGAACTGCAGGACACTTGCTGCCTGCCTGCATGTTCCTAAGTTCTTCCTATCAGGCATTACAGAAGAAGGTTTCTTTCACATTTTTGCCTATGGGTCTGCAGCATGGTTGTTTAACAGCAAAACATCATTCAAGACATTTGTGAGCTGGTTTGTATTTCACTACTTTTATTATGGGGGGAAAAAAAAAAAGACTGTTAAAAATAAATAACTGGTAAAGTAAGGAAAAGGACTCTGCAGTGATTTGGAATTCTAGAGCAGAGAATTACTCTTCCAAACAGAATCCAGTTCACTGGGGACAAGGAGTCTGTGGACTCTGACTTTAGCTATTCATAATTTTCAGCTGATATAGCAAAATGTTCTGGAGACAGTAAGTTCTTCCTCTTAAAAGGCTTTGCTGCCACACTGTGGAAAAAAATATGTATTCCATTTGAACTACTGTTAAAAATAACACAAGCTCAGCTCCTGTCTCTTCCCCAGCATCCATCCCACCCCTCAAAAAGACAGCTGAAGAACTGTAAACTAAAAATACAATGCTGGGAAAGCTAACACTCTAGTTTCAGATTCAGCTTTGATCTCAGTTGTATACCCTAAGGAAGGAAAACAATGACAATAATATGAAGGATATGATTTTAATAGGAGACTGATATAAATCAATTGAAGGATTCTTCCTATTTCTAAATGACAAGTCCAGAAAAACAATTATATAGAAGAGAATGGCACTGTCATTGCAGATGTTAAGAAGAAACTGGATTTTTTTTTTTTTTTAAGTAGAACCAAAAGAAATTTTGAGATATGACTGTTTTGAATTCATAGTTCCATTTTTTCAGTCTAGATTGGTTTCTGCTTTCAGTGAGCCAAGACATTGATTTCTGTATGATCAACGTAAGGTATGTCTGAAGGCCAGGAATTCACCATGTACCATGCTTTTTTTCCCTTTTTCTTATGGTGGTGTTTTTTTTTTTTTGTTTGTTTAATTTGTTTTGTTTCTTGATCTATTTTCTTAATTATCATTTTCAAAACACTAGTTCAATGACTAGAATGGTAGCCTGGTGTAATGCACCGATGCAAGTGCTTGTCATGGATCTCAGTACAAAAGGAACTCCGACTCCTTAGTTTTGAATAAAAATACCATTTACTGATGTTAAGAGAAAACTAGAGAGGAGAAGAGCATAGTGTAGATACTTTTAGAACCCTTTAGATGAACTGATGGGCAAAACACAGTGCGCAGATCCCGCCGTTAGCGCGTATGGGATTTTCCGAGCAGCGAGCGATTCTGTGCACCATTTCTCCTGCCAAGCAAACGTTCACATGAGAACATGCTGCTTCACATCAAGATAAAGACAAGCACACGCAGGTGGTGTAATTGCTGGTGCCAGGCGGGAGCTGCCTGCAGGATCCCTGGGTATGAATGGCAGTGGCCGGTGCCACGTGCGGAATGGCACAGCCCTGCGCTGCGCCCTGGTCACCTGGCAGGGCCATCACTGTCTTCTCCTGTGTGCAGTGTCCTCCCATTAGCACGCCTGCACCTGGGACCTGGGGAGTAAGCACTAAAGCTTCTTACTGGACTAGCTTAACATGCTCTCTGTGGTCCTAATTTACAAATACTATTTGCATCTTAAATGGGATGTTGATGAAGCAAAGCTATGCGACAGGACTTAGGCAGCGCAGAAACTCCTGCCGTGAATAACTGCTAGACTTCAAATCTAGGGAAGAATGTTGTTCTCAATACATTTTTTTGTTACGCCTATCACATCTTTCAATTCACACATTATTTCTTTACTTTCTACATATGTTATTTTATTTTCTGGCCTTTTAGTTTGTTTTCTAGTTATTTTTTAAATTTAACTTTATGGCTAAGCTAAAGAGAAGAGGAATGCACTCCAGGCTGTATGATGTTCTTCAGTGCGTGGCGTAAAAGTGGAAATTAATAAAAGAGTAGTTTTCAGGCTTCAAGCAAGGATTGGCACAACTGTTCATAGGCTGAGCCACAGTAAACAGGTGAGAGTGAAGCTGAAGATGACACAGTTGAGTTGTATTAATTCCTAACAGTTTCAAGGCATTGGTATCTATGCTGTCCTAAGAGTTCTTAATAAAGGCAGTAAATACATAAAAGCACAGAAAAATTACACAAAACCGTAATGTTTTCCTGGATTCTAAAAAATGAAATAAATTTCTAGATTCTCAAACCTGGTAAGTCAACGCACATTGTAAACCCCTCAGTATAGAAACAGGGGATCATACAATTAAAATAATTGGGATTTCATACAGATAAATAATAACATAATCTATTTCTAAAATTAGAAATACAAAACCCAGATTTAACCACAAAAATAACAAATCTCACAAAATCTCACAGCTAATCCTTCTAAAAATATCCATCTTACCTAATTTTTCTTTCTTTTTTTTTTTTTTCTTTAACTAGAATTCTTAGAAAGCTTTTTGGTGTTCCTGTCTAAAAACAGAATAAGCTTAACTATATCTTTACAGAAATAAGAAAAATTTCTTATACTGAAAAATTATTCACTGTATCAATACACATAAAATCTACTTTATTTAGTAGAATGTGAAATGATGAGGATAGAGTAAAAGTTCATGAGAAAATTTTTTAAAGAGAAACGCAAAAGCTAAGGGAAACATTTGGAACGGTAATGTGTGTATCAGAGTATGCACGCTCATTTACAATCAAAAAGCAAAAAATGAAAGTGATGTTAATTTAGTTGCCAAAGGGATTCAACGCACTTCTCTGTAATTAAAAATGTTTAAAATACTACATTTCCTTTATTGTAAGCATGTGTGAGACGGTAGAATACAGTAAGTGCACTTTTCATTAATTTCCCTCAAGGTTAGATTTTTTTGGAAAGAGGTTTGCAACAGAAGGTATTTGTCAGTTAGCTGGTGTTTTGATGAAATTTTCTGGTTATCTCATGACTAGTTCCTATGATAATCATAGTTTTAAGGTATAGAAAAACAGATTGTCCTACCTGCAAAGCATGGGTAATGTTAGTTTTTGGAAACTACACGTTTTACTTGGAAAAGAACAACTAGAAATCTGGTGGGATTTTCTGGGAAAACAATCTTCCAAGAATTCAAATCTTCTTTCTAATACCATGGAAGAAAAGAATTATCAATTGCTCTATTACTACCTAGCATTACTGCATTAAATTACAACAATAAAAGTGTATGGTTTGAGTAATTGTAACATTGTAGTTAGAACATACTGCATTTGTTATTTTAATTGTCTCAGTAACTCATGCCAGAAATAGCCATGTACAGTACTGTAATGTGTGGGTACAAGGTGATTTTCAAACCCTTAAGAAGCATTTTAGTCAATCAGTCTGGGATGGAGACAATGTTCTTCTTCACCAGTCTTCTCCAATGTACGCTGTCGGCCATGAAAAATGCTGAAATTTCTTCAGAACCGTGCAAAGGAAAGATAGGAGTCCTGAATCTACATGTTTTCCTCTTTACCAAACATAAATAACAGCTTTATCAAGACTGAACTTCTGAGCACTTTCAAGTCTTAGAACCAGGATCATCAAACATTAAAAGCTGCAGAGGACCTCTGCAGGTCATCTGATCCTGCTGAAATCAGCTAACTAAGAAATTAGATCAAATTGCAGGTGACCTTGTCCAGTCAAATTGTGAAAATTCTCAAGGATGGACTTTCACAGTTTCTCTGGGCTTGCTGCTTCAGTGCTTAACCTCTCTCATGGTGAACTTTAGTTTTAGAATATATGTGTGAGGAATTTCCCATGCCTACTCAGAATTTTCCTTGCCATAGCCTGTTCTTTATGTCTTGTCCTTCCATTGTATGCATCCAAGAGAGACATGGCTCCATCTTCTCTACAAGCACCCTTAGTGGAAGGCAGCTCTTAGATCATTAACAAGGGAGATCCTTAATAATACTCTTTCCTCCAGTCTAAAAAAATCACAGTGATCTCATGAGCTCTTCAATGTCATGTGATCCAGTCCCTTGAAGATCTCACTGGCCTTGGCTGTGAGTCCTTGTACTGCAAAGCGCCAAACTGGACATAATCTTCCATGTAAGGTTTCACAGGTGCCAAAAAGAGGGGAATAAGCGCTTCCCTGATGCTCACTCTGTCCCTGATGCACATGAGGATGTGGAGAGCTTTCACAGCTGTGAGAGCACAGTGATGACCCATGGTCAGCGAGGTGTCCACCAGGCCCTAGGTCCTTTCCTGCAAAGCTGCTTTCTGCACCCAGTTGGCTCCTGGATTGGTGCCACAACCTGGGGTTTCCCCTCGCTTTGTAGCTTTATCAGTGTGGCTGGTAGAATGGTATTGGTAGCTGTCCGAAACCCCTTGCTAAGGTCACAGCAAATGACGTGAACTGAGCCAGTCGTTTCATCACAGAAACATAGTTGGTCAGGAATGGTTGGTAAGTCGTGGTAAATCTCTGCTAAATGCTGCTAATGAACCTGTTCGATACTTGACCAGGACTACAGGAGATTCTCCTCTGCGGTGACAGAGAAGAAATGTAAAATGCTCTTAAGTTTTCACATGTGCCTCCACATAACTTTCTCATGAAGGCTTGGTATACAGTAAACAAACGTGCTCCCTAGCTAGTGAAAAAGAGGACAGTGTTCTGTAAAGAAACTGCTGTCTGTTGCTGTAAGAGTGAACATCACGGGATCGAGATAGTCACGGTTTCTGCACTTGTATGAGATGATGTTCTGCTGCTCTCTTCTAGCAAGGGGTATTCCCTCAGTCCCTTACCCTTAGTTTCCTTGCTCATGCACTTGTTAAATCTGCTGCACATAATTTATCTTATTCCAGTGTGGTTTGATCTTAGCTTCAGGGCCTCATCAGGTGCTTTGGGATCTGGGATTGCATCCTTTCACTGAAAAGAACACCAAGAGATTGTATAAAGTGCCTCCTCTTGCTTACCTTTAAACACTCCAGTAATCTAATTCACTTTCCAGACTTGTTTTTTGTGTTACCTCTTTGAAATTTTTGAAAATACATACCCAATGTGTGGGGTTTGTTTTTTTTTCCTGGTTTAACTTTTGATAATTTTCAATTTCAGATGACTGTACGTAATAAAAGAGAGGTTCTCCTAAGTGACAGATGTCTTGTCTGACCATTAATTTCTTATAGGAGTCCATTGTGTATGTATGTAATACATGTATACTGTCTGTTCTAGCATCTAGAATCAGCTATTTCGATGTTTGTCCAATGGTGGAAGAAGTGGAGAGAGAGTTACTTAGCCTCTCAGCAGCAATCCCACTGAAAGGGCCCATTAACAGTTGATGCAATATACAATTGCAGAGTCTCCCCAAGACCCTCTAATTAACACTGGACAAATAAATAAGCACAGCAGAATCTTTGTCCTTCAGTCCAAACACCTCGTCTAAAAACGATTTAAAAAACAGTAGTAGGTTTTGTTTCCTAAAGCTTGGTGCTTAGGGCAGCCTGTGTAATCACAGTATTAAGTACAGGTTACCTGGGACTGTAGGTATGGTTGCGTATGTTAGCTGTACATTTTGCCTAGTTCAGCCTTTCTTTTTCAAGTTCCTTTATCATTTGCCCTCCCACACCCCTGCCGCACCAAATGAATTGCCAAAGATGTCAATTGTGGCTTACTCAGGTTTTGCTGAAATACTTGCAAGCGCACTTTCCAGACATTTAGCAGATGAGGAGGTTAATGTTGGAGGGATTTGGTGTTTATTTTTCCTGAAGAGGCTTCCATTTATCTCTGATATGGAGAAATCCTGTTGTCCCACTAGTGCATTCATTCTTACCTGCCATTCCTGTGTTGCTCTTCTTGGCCTGAGAACTATGTCACAACCTGGTACTTTTTGGAACAAGAGTCAAAGCACGGGATAAGATGACTATGCAGAATTTAACACAAATGTGTGGGCAGAAGAGCCTGGCAGAATATTTGCATCTGAAGTACATCTGGACTGACTTTGAGAGAGTGGCAAGAAAGGTATTAGTCACCACCTCTGCAAGAAAGGTATTAATCACCACCTCTATTAATCAGCATAATCAATCTGTACTCAATTTCTCATTCCACTTTCTTGAAAGTAAGCTGTGCTGAGTACATTAAACAAATTGCCATTAAAGAACTGCTTAAGAGAAATCATAACACAAATGATTAAATGCATACGATATTAAAAATGCCATGCACTCTTTAATTCTGTGTTCAAAACCAATGTTGGTGCATTTCTGGACAGTAGTAAGGGATGGGAGAGTGGATGAAAATTCACCAGTGAATAACAATTTTTCCAAGGAGTTTGAAATAAACAGAACTTCATTCTAAAATTGTATCTGAAAAAAACCCACCACATTAGTTCATTTATTCTTTATAAAACATATGCATTCCCTCCTATTGCTTTTCCCATCACTATTACAACTTTCCCTTTCCTTGAGTTCGTATGTATTTGTACTAGGTAGTGTGCTAAGAAAATCTGTGGGTCCTGAGGGAAAGAGCAGCATTATCACCTGTGTTAGCATTCACGTGATCCTGGAGCACGTAGCTGAGTTGTTACAGCTTTAAAAAGTGCAGCTGACGTTTGCAAGAGTGGTATTCATGCAGCGCCTAGGAACTAAGATCAGGATTCAGTTTTTGAAGGTCCTCTCTAAGCATTGAGAAACTAGCAGAAGAGCAACCAATATAAACAGGCAAAGCAGACAAGAGAAACACTCAGTTGGCTGACAGAAAATGACCCTTTTCCCCCTTCATTTTCAGGGCTCTGGAGGTAATACCTTTGTCCCATCTCTGGCTCGTGGAAATTAAAATTCCACGCTGACAGTGCTGTCCGTGTAAAAGAGGTGCAAGTAATCTCAAACACGTAAAATTCTGAGGGCAGCCTGAAAGGAAAATTATGCATAATTTTTTCCTCAAGGAAGGAGAACATTCCCTGATTGAAACAGAAAACATTTATGAAGTATTAGCAGTTAATTCACTGGTAAAATTGGTACTACCATCACCATTTGCTCTGATCACATTTGCAGAACATCGAATGCATGTTATAGCTATGAACATGATTGTTTCTTCTTTTTCTGTTCTTTTCGTCTTTGTGTGACTTATTTGTGCACTTCACAAATTATTAGTAGTCATGGTTCCTTTTATCTGGATCATAAACATTAGCTGTACCCACTTCCTAAAATATTTCAAATATAACATTATGATTTTATAACTATTTTAGAAGTGGAAAATAACATATGCAGGGAATAGAATCCTAGAAAGCCCGAAGTAGATGTAGGGTTAGTTCAAGTAACAGTCTGATTCTGTAAAGTTCACAATGACATAAAATATTAAAAAGTATTGATGATTTAAAACTAGCCCTTCAAAAGTACTTAAGTCCCCTTTATGGACTTTAAAAAAAATATATAAATCCATATTTGTAGAAATAGCTTAGAAAAACTAAAAAAAAAAACTATTTCAGGGTGGGTTGGGGGGGCTAACGACAGTTGGAAATGACACAGAAACATAGCTGCCACAAGAGAAGCTCACATCCAGAATAATCCATTTTGTGTCCCTTGGCTCTGTGTTCTTTGGGAAAGACGAACCAGAAACATATCAGAGAAGTGAACCGGACATTCTGTCCCTTAACCAGCCTACAACTGCAAAGTTGTATTGTTCTTTGGAGAAGAACACTGCAAGATTTCCAGCCAGCTGGTAGCTGGTTTCTTCAACCCTTCCAACATGGACTTTAACATACTGCTTGAAGTTCCTCCGTGAACTTTCACAGTTACCTAGGCAGATAAGATGATGTGGCAGTGTATCTTGATTTGCTGGTTTGCATAATAGTTTCATGTCCTGTCTTAGGATGAATCTAGAATGCTCATTTGTTTTAAATGAAGTGTAAGGTGAATTGGACTTGCTGTGGGCTTGCTCATGAATGGATGCTGGGCAGTGAGTAACTGCTGCATATCACAGCAGGCTTTCTTGGGTCCTGCTTAGTTTTCTGTCATGAAGAAGCAGGGAAGCTTCTGTTATTGACTAAAGCATGAATTATTTCAGTCAAAAAAAGCACAAGCTATCAAGCAACAAAGACCTGCATCTGATTAAATTCTTGCATAATATGCTAGTGATCTCTTCAGGAAAAAGAGGATGTTTTTCTTCCACTCCCCAAGACAGGGTTCTTTTTTATTTTATTTTATTTTCATTAGCTGTAGTGTTGGTTTTACTCCTTCTTGCATGCAGATGTTCTTTTGCTTTGCAGTAATATCAGTGTGTGTCAGTGATTGCTGATGCATTTATTGCTTCCTTCTGCACAAATTTCCCAAAAGAATTTGCTATATTGGGAAAACAGCTGTTTCTCTGTGCCTGTTTGCATTTCATACAATTGCAATGCACAACCAGCCTCACACTAAAGCTTCTTTAACAGAACAAAGAGTTATACAAATTCTAATTGTACATCAGTTCTGTGGAACTATCATGGGGGACATACACTGTCTCTGAATCAAGAGTTTTAAAATCACTGGGAGCGAAGTAAAGGTGCAGCTTCAAAGCTGTGGAGTGTAATTAATTTTGGTTTAAAAATAGCTTCTTTTGTATGATGCTCTAAGTCAGTTAGAAGTTGTCAAGCATTTCCCTCATGTGGTCTGTGATTTGAGGGTGAAAATATTTTTCTGCAGAGTAATTGTAGCCATTAAGTGCATTATAGAGCAATACGATTAAAGCCAGAAATGTTTAGCCTTGCCTTGCTCTACTGTATTTGAAAATAGGGTCCTGAGGAGGAAATCTTCTGACATTTTTTTCGTAGTTCTTCTGTTGTCATTTTCACACTAACCTGAAAAAACCAGTACGTTGGTGGTAGCTACAGCAAACTCAGATAGCTGGAGATAAAGTACTTGTTTCTGCTACAGTGATGAAACCTGTGGATTTAAAATATGCTGACTCCTTTTATTAAATATTTGTTAAAGTTTTATTATTTCTAATGGATTTACTTCTTAGAAATGATAGAGCTGTGTTAGTTTTCTTGGGAGTTGTGAGTGCTTAGTCCTACTGAGGTTACAGGTGCAGGAATCTCACAGTTGCTGGATTTTCTTTTTAAGCATCAAAGGACAAGGATTTGATGATAGTATCTGGGTGAAATATCAGTATTTGTGGGCCTGTATAAGAGTCAGAAAATTTTCTGAATAAAGATTAGAAAACATTACTTTTTAAACTCCCCCCCCCAAAAAAAAAAAAAACAAACCAAAAAACTTTTAACGATGAACTGATTCTACATTCATCTATCCAGTACTACATCACAATCTAGTCCTATTTATTTAATTTTACCACGTGTTATACTCTACCCAGGCTACTTTAATATAAATAATTTTTTCTGTTTGTATCTTAAGATCATTTGAACTCGTATTTAAGGAGGTGTGCGAGTATATACTGCAATGGTGCACGAGCCGTGGGAAGGTCAGTTAATACAGATGCTCCCACCAAAATGTGTCTTTGATTCTGACAATGCGTATCAAAATAGGAAATGTAGAGAGCCAAGCATCTTAATGCTTAGATTGTAAGGAGATTTACGGTCATGACAAGGCAGGTGATAACAAGTGTTACCTTCTTTGTTTTTGTTTTCGCAATCCTAGCTCATTTTCCACACGCTGTGTCATAGAGGATCCCTAATGAGGCAAATCAATATCGAGAAAGAGAGGTGTGGGGCAGAAGGTGAAGGCAGGTATTATGATGATGACTTTTTCTGGTGTATAAAATAAGGGAGATGTAGTAAAGGTGTTGACTTGTTTCCAGTTCTTACAGGGAAGCATATAAGCATTGTCTGCAAGTTTGCAGATTATTTTAGTGTGCACACATATGCATACATACGTGATTTCTATTATCAAGTTAGACTTTGAAATTGTTTGTGACACAGAATGAGCCATATAAGTGTTATTTTTTATGAAATTATTGTTTTGGTTTTATTGTGGTGGGGTTTTGGGGTTTTCTTTGAGGGTAGGAAAAAGCCTAAATATCTACAGAGGAAACTGAAAGGCCAGCGACTTAGACTGTCCAGTGAAACACTCCACTGTATTAAGTAAATTATTCACAATGACTTTCCTGCTACCAGTCAAACTCCAGCATAGTGAAAGTTGACTTCATGATGCTGTTTAGATTTTGCTTGTACTTTTAAGAAGCTATGATTATAGGTTTAGGGTTTGACTTTGCCATTTATAAAGTCTTGACTAATAGGAAATAACAGCAAAACTGACTTTAGCAAGGACACTCTAGCAGGGTATTACAGACACAGTCACAGCTGTCTGGGTTGTGGTTGCAGGCAATCAGATATCCTTGTCACATTCTGTGCTTGATGACAGCAGTTTGGGTTGGACTATTTGTTACACCAGCAGCAGTAAATGTTACTGTAGTATCACAGAAAGATGGCAAAACCTTCATTAAAAGAACACAAGGTAAAGCAAAGAAGAAAGGAAAACCTTAAAATTAAGTCATTCAAGAGAGAGTTTTCCAGAACAGGCACTGAAATATTTCCAAGAGTATCTCAGAGAGATATATGCAAATGTTTATGTACATATGCATATATGTATGTAGCCAAAGAGGGGATGATTAAGGAAGAATAATTCTGGAGAACATTATGAGAGTACATAGGATATTTGTTACCTTTCTGATTTATAGTAGCTCAGCAGCTATCACAGAATAAGAAAATAATTACTGTAACAGGGAAGATTCTGTTGTGCTTTAGGATTTCTGCCCCCAAAGACACAGCTTTCCCAAAGACATTTATTTTTTAAAGAGTAAATAATCTATAAAACCTTGGTTTTCAAAAGATGTGCAACCGCAGCTGCAGCAAGGTCATGGTCAATAGTGTCCTGTCTATTGAAGAGGTTGCTCAGATGCCTTTAGTGCCTTCTAGTGATATCTGAGAGCAGGTGTTGTCTTCCCCCTGCCCTCAGAGTCTTCATCAAAATAGAAAGACTTTAAAGATTTCTGGGTTTTTTTAGTACTATTAGCCCAGTATTGTTTCTTCTAACAGTTTTTTTTGTTTTTTTTTTTTACATTTAAATCTTTCCTACTGTGCAGCTAAGTGGATCAAAATCTACTGAAGCATTTGGGGACTTTCTTACTTAAGACATAAAAAGGTTGTGATGTGATAAATTAGGTTTCAGTGTTATGCACTTGTGGAAAATTTAGGTTAAATGAAATACAAACTGTCAGAATGTTGGGGTGGGTTTTTTGGTTTGTTTTGTTTTTTTTTTTTTTCTAAGTAACATTGCTGCCATTCAGACCCTGGTGTTTCAGAAATAATTACCAATGACTTGTTGGCAGAAAGCTGCCACAGTGACATAAATGACATCAAAATTAGTAGGAATCTCAGTTAGGTTTCTTAATAACAGTTAAGCACAGGCAGCTTTGCCTTGAGTAGTTGAAGTATGGGAGAACATGTTCACTCAATAGTGCTATGGGCACTGAAGGAATGAATCCTAAAATAGCTGACATTAAATTCTCTCTGAATACCACAACTTGTAAATGCATGGCTGAAAGCAAAAGGAAGGAGGGAAAGGGTAAGAAAGGAGCAATTCACTGGCTGACAATATATAACAATACAAACTTTATATTAATAATGAAATGCATTTTTTGCATATGAGTTGCATATGAGTACAACTTAGAATATAACTCCCAAAGGATGTTTAATGTTATACTTTTAAATATTTAATGACATCTAGCTCAGCTGCTGATAGGCATGATTCTGTGATAGCAATATCAGCCCTCCTGCATTACTCAGCAGTACCAGGTTGATCTTGATCATACTTGGATTCATGATCAAATTATGTCAGTTTAGCCAGAGGAACAATCTGGATTTAGACTGGGATATTTTCTCGGTCACCTTTATGCTACCTAGAAATCCAAGCAGTATCAGTTGTGATGAAACCCTAGAGTGATGGTGGCATATGCTCCAACATTACAGCTGCGCTGCTAGTATAAACTCAATATTCCAGCTTTTGTTTGTTTGTTTTTTCTTTTTCCAAAAGTATGGATTTTCAAGAAAGACAGTCTTGACAATTGTCAACATTGTACTGTTTCAAGAAAGACAGTCTTGACAATTGTCAACATTATACTGTGTTTTGCAATAGTCTTACTGTCTTAAAATACCTTCTGACTCAAGTCAATGGAAACCCATTGAATCATCTATGAGGAAAGAAAGTGGATCACTGAGAAAAAAATGTAAGTGTAAGGATTTTTTTTTTTTTGGGGGGGGGGGGGGGGGGAAGGTGACAAAGGTTAAAGGGTAATGCTGCTTCTGCTAAGCCCTCATTATCTTTGAAGTAACTCATGATACTTCAGAGCTATTCAAAATTTTTCCCAAACTCATCCAATTTAAAGGTTCTCATAGGATGTTCTCAGCCTTATAATCAAAGCTTTCCTCTTCGTTGCAAACAAGCACTTTGTGCCAGGTCTTCAGTCTGTTTCTTGAACATGTATCAGTTCTTACTCCTCTCACATGCAATTCAAACCTTTCAATCCAGTGAGGACATTCTACTAAAAATAAATGCTGCAACTCTGGCCTTCTGCAAGGACATTGCTGCGCTGCTCATTTGTTATTATGATTATTATTATTTCTGTTAACCAGAGAGCTGAGTCATAATTTATGCACCTGAACAGACCTACAGAAATTAATGGGGCTGCATGTGCAGGAAGGCAGTATTTTATGTGCTCTGTGGCTACAGAAAAGTCAGTAGAAGTTTCGCTATTTGCCTTCATAAGTCTCTATTATATCCTTTACCAGCCAGAATGTCCTAAGCACTCATTAAGACCTTAGTCCTACAAACTAGTGTTCCCAACCTTTTAAAATTGGTGCCTGACCAAAGACTGAAGACAAGTATTTTCTCTCTCTCTTTTTTTTTTTTTTTTTTTTTAAAATTGGAAGCAGGAAATTTGCCATAATA
>JAVJGJ010000001.1:33162167-33174423 GCA_035590215.1 Microhierax caerulescens
AGACAAGTATTTTCTCTCTCTCTTTTTTTTTTTTTTTTTTTTTTAAATTGGAAGCAGGAAATTTGCCATCATATCTTGTTCTGAGAATTAATCTAAACCTAACATTTTATAGTGGTGCCCAGTTCACAATAGATACAATAGATTGAAATACATTTCTTAACTAGCTTTATTATCAGTAATAGGAAGAATAACAAACCGTTGTTTAATTTTATCCTGACTTCAAGTATTCACCCAGAACAGTCTCTAAATAAAATGATATTTTGGAATGATGACATGGTGACATGACTTTCATCAGAATCTCTGTATCTTGTCAGATGTCTGTCAGCATACGATGCACACCCAAAATAGTCATACTGCTATTTTTAATGTCACCATAATCTAAAATCACCCTTCATTTCTTCACAGTCATTAAAAATCTGTGGCGTTTGGTTAGGTGATAACCATTATCTGAGTTTCCAATGTATCAATAGATTAAGTAGACTTTTATCTCCATAACTCTGCCGTGCTTTTCAGGTTGGTGAATATCTCAGACTAGCCAAAGTATCCTTGACCCATTTTAAGCCTCCATTTTCCACTGCAATTTTATCCTCATTTAAATTGTTTCCATCAGTGTCCTCAGCTGCTGGATTTTTTTGGGGAAAAAAAAAAAAAAGATGGCATCATTAAGCAAAGATGTATTAAATTGCCCTACATAAGTGCAGAAGTGGAGAAAGATAAAACCTGAAGAATAAGAAGTACACTAATATCTAAGTCTGAGCTTTTAAAATAGAAAGCAATGGCTGCATTTGGACTATTAGAAAGGTGATTATAACAACAACAAATCTTTAATTTAGATTTTGGAATCTTGAAACTGTAACCAGTATTAAATTTTTGCACTAAAATGACAGATTCATTTAAGTAGGAAAAGGATTCTTTATACCATTCAGAGCTTCCTCAGGATGAAAGGTAACCAGGCTGTCTGTGGAAGGCTCTGTGCTCAGTAAAGTTAGGGAGCAGTGACGTTCGGTGGTTTAAAATGTCTGGTAGGATCAGCTTTGAACTGATGAACTGGAGTAAGGGAACCCTGGCTAATGGGTACAGCACCTTTAATGAGAAGAAAAAAGTGTGAGTGAGTGTCCAGGAGCAAATGCAATGTACCTCATTTCCTCAAGTTTGATAAAAAGAAATGAGCCACAGCGGGACAGTGCAGATAGCTGGCAGGGACACCTGACCAGCTGCTGTGGTCCCAGCAAAGTCCCCGGCAAAATCCACGCAAATGGGTGTCCAAACCACAGTGACTGAAAATTGGAATTTATAGAAGAGTGGGTGGGAAAGGAAGAAATTGACCGGGGCTTTAAAAGGTTGTATTCTGGAAGTATTCAGGCCATCACTGAAGGTATTTACCTGGTGTTGGCAGGCATCTTGAAAATGGTATGAGGCATTCAAGTCGCAGCTTAAACCTTAGGGTGAGCCCTAGATGAGTCGTGATCTTTGTGTTTTACCTGTAGTAGTCCCTGAAGCTTTCTGAAGACTGTCAGCACAGAAATAGGAAAATCACAGCCTGACGTGAATAAACATTAAACAGTGGGAAAGAAGGATCAACTTTCTTCTTCAGTCATCCAGAATGTGATGTGCCTAAGCTGAGTTAATGAGAAAGCAAATTCTTCAGTGGAACTGACAAATTAAAAGAATGAGAGCCACGTTTTGTCTTTTCATAGCTGTTAAAATAACCTCACACAGACTTTCTGACAGCAGCTCAGACATCGTAGCCACACCAGTGAGTCAGATAGATTAAAATTAAATAACAAACGAGAATGAGAAATAGCGTAGCACAGCCGTTCAGCGTGACTGACGTGCAGCATTTGAAGGAACAACACGCTCGAGTGGTCCGGTGGATAACACTGACTGCTGGCAGTCAGCTGTACCGTGCCGTCTAGTTTGTGCCTTTAGCAATGAGTTTCCTCGGTGATTCATTGGCAGGTGATCCTTGGAGAGAAATGTAGAAGAATAGCACGCTGGATCCTGGAACCAGGTGGTATCCTCCGGTGATAAACACTGCTGCAGGACTGTAATAATGGTATAGAAAACGGGCAGGCGTAAAAGCCTTTCACAGCTCTAAAAGCACTGAAGTATGCCAATTTTAGGAACAAGATTTCTTATGAGCTTTCAAGCCATATGGAACATCAATATGTTGTCC
Source organism: Microhierax caerulescens (assembly GCA_035590215.1). NCBI lineage: Eukaryota > Metazoa > Chordata > Aves > Falconiformes > Falconidae > Microhierax > Microhierax caerulescens. Next base: position 33,164,344 of record JAVJGJ010000001.1, read on the forward strand.
ATCATCTGCTTGTCAGTTTAAAGAGAAATAGTAAATTTATGAGGCACCATAATTCAGCAGAGTCGGCAGGGACTGTGTACAAATGAAAAGAGAGATGTCCCAGAGTACTTGGTACCCACAAAGGGAAATTTTAACAGGCTTCATGCCTTAAATTAAAAAAGAAATAAGTAATAAATTAAAAAAAAAAATGAGTAGATGAGAAATTTGCAGTTGACACCTTCTGATCATACCTTGTGTGATGGTGCTCACCAGCTCTGCTCAAGCTTTCAAGTGAAATCTAGTTAGCTTTGTTTCCTATGGAAATGAAGTTTCTGGTGTTACCAACACTGACTGCGCGTGTTGAAGTGGATGCCTGCATGCATTCTGTGGGGCCTGTCTTTGGCTTGATAATGTTTGGGAAAATCTAATTTCATTCGAATTTGTTGGAGGGTGTATTCCCCAAAGGTATTACATTTCCACCTGCTTCATGAAAATTCATATCTTGGGGGGGGGAAGCTTCTTAGTGGCTGTACAGAGGGAAAAGCCACGAGAAAGAGGATCGATAAAATACCACCTAAGAGCGTCCAGAGAGCTGCAAGTTGCAACTCAAGCAAGAGTCTCATATTTGTTAATATTTTGGAAAGTATCTGGGGCTGTGTTTGTCTTGATTGGTACACATTTATTTACATGCCAGCTGAACATAGCTGAGCACCTTTAACTGAGAATTTTTACATAGCCGAGTCAATGGCTGGTATAGATTCCTCAACTTTATTCCAATATACAAGTGCTTTATAACAGACATACAGGTATTAACAGTGTATAAATCACCCAGATAGTCAGTGAAAGAACTGTGTTCTTAGTCTCTGTTAGAAGATTCTAAACATTTTACTGAAGATTTCAGATGACTTAAGGCTTTTAAGATTTTCTTCCCTTTTTACTTTTTTTTTGTTTAACAATGTTGGTACAAAATAGCAAGGTGATGTTTTTCAGCATCCTTTCAAAGGTAATCCAATCTCATCTGTGCAAATAGGGGATAATTGCAGGGCAAATAAAGTAGCTATCCATTCTTTTTCACTGGTAATTGTATTCTTTTATATTCCTTTTATATACTTAACATTTCATATTTGGTTCTTCACAGAGAGTCTCTTTTAGAAAATGATAGGCTTAGCAGTAGTAATCTTGTTACCCACATTTATGGCAGAGAAAACTCCTTCCTACAATTTTAATGTATTTAGTAGTTTCTTGAGTTGTCATTTTACCCATCTGTGGTTGGCTTTAGCGCATCCATAAAGACACCAAAGTTCCTTACAGCTCTTTTGCACAGCCATTATTTTTTCAGCTGAATCAGTCCTGTGTTTCTGGCCACAGTAGCCACTGTACTGCACAGCAGATGGGAGGGAATATGTACCCAGCAGCCCAGGCTGCTGCTGAGCTGATGGGGTGAAATACAGACAGCTAAGGGAAAGTTTGACTAGACTTTTCAATTTCTCCAGCAGCAGCAAGCCCCAAGCTTTTCTTCATTCGTGCTCTATTGCACTACCGCATGCAAAGTGATAATCGTGCAGAGCACATGGTGGTCTAGATAAATAATGCTGCTGACAAATAAGGAAGGAGAAAAAAAGTTATTTTTCAGCTTGACCATCCCTGAGCCATCCAGCTTCATGAATGGTTGTGCCAGCAAAGTGGAGGAAAGGCTGGGAAGAGATCCAGGACAGGAAGATAGGGAATAAAAGGGTGCTTATAACAGTGCAGATTTAGGATTAAAAAGGCTGTGGTTGGTTGCTTTATGATAGGTCAGATTTGTGGTGGGGTGGCAGCTGTGTTTAGATCATAGTGGAAACAACAACCTAGGGTAACAAATTAGGGAATTAATTTTACTCTACAGTAGATTACAAGTATAAAGTCTCCTTCCATCCAGCTGATGTCAGTAGTGTATCAAATATTTTGTTAGGCAATAGCTGCATAAAACGTGCCTAAAGACAACCCTTTGAAATCTTACTGCAGTACACAGCTGGTACTGTCACAAATGATGTCACAGTCTGCCCTTCGCAGCAAAGACGATGGGCCATGGAAACTAGGACCACTCGCTTAAGATGTGTTTTCATCTACCACAAGTCTGGAAAAGTAATATAAGGCAATCTGTACTGCAGTTATCTGTATGGAAAGTAAGTGGCTTACATCCTATGCTTTCCTCAGAAATTAAGATCTTAACATTTTAAATGAACACTGTGGGGTTAGTTGAGATTGGCATCGTCATTTGTGAGAATAATGGAGTTCTTGGCATGTACACTTAAATTGCACATCCCATACGTGGGATGTAACACGTGGTTGTTTGCCTACGCCAGATCATGCGTTATGTTGCACTTCTAAGCTCTATAGGATGCTGTGAGTTAGTGAGCACTCAGGGGTTCGATAATAGGAACTAAATACAGTCACCACCTAGTTCTACCCCGGCACTACAAAATCATGCCTGTGCTGGTGGGCACGTATTTAGCAAAGTTATTACAGGCTCTGATACCGCATTAGTATAAACTTCCAAAGCAAAGTGCTTAAGCCTTGCAGATAATCTGGAACGTCTGGATGTACTTGTTACTGCGTGGAGCTTCACAGGCGCATGAGCAGCCAGGGGTATTCCACGGGGGGCAGGGAGGGCGAGCCTTGTGCCCCTCCATGAGCAGGACTTTTAAGCAGGCTCAGGTGCCTTGGGAAACACACTTTGACTTCCAGCCTGGACTGTCCCCTCACTTTTCCCAGAAGGGCAGTTTGTATTTTAAGCAGTTCACAGCTTGGTTGACTGTAGCTCCCAAGCAGCTGTGCTTGCATAAACGAGAGAGGTGTAGTGGTGGGCAGGAGATGGGAGGTGTCACTTAGGTGAAATCTGTGCAAGCACAGCCACGTCAACTAGTTAAGTTATCTTCATGGATATGGAAAAAAGCACAGGAATATTCATATCTAACTGACATGTGTGGTGCCTGTTTAGAGAAGAAAACAAAGCAACACGGCAAGGAGCCAATCGCTGTAAGCACATCAGCACCCTGTCAGCTGGGGAGTGAGGTCTGAGCAGCAGGGATGCAGCTGTGGGTGCTTCGGCAGCTGTGGGTAGCGATGATGCTGATCTCTCTGCACGTATGTACGGAAGTATCATGCATGTGTTTGGTTTGTAGACCCTCGTGTTCATGGCTACAAACTAGTTAATGAAATCTGTTGAAAGCCAGTTCATCCGTGAGTCCATCACTTCGTCCTCTTGCTGAGCTCTCACATTCCCAGGAAGTACTGGTTTACTTTTCTGTCATTAATTTGTTTAAATAGGCAGATATATATGTATCTATGGCACATCAGCTGCATTACATTACACTGCTTGCCAGATGACAGAACATGACATAAGGAAGATGCTTGGTGAAAAATTGTACGAAGAGGAGTCAGTGTTTCAAGCTAAGGATTTAATAGTCCTTTGATGATGATGAAAGTTATTATTCAGAGAAGAAAGTGTTTCAGAGTGAAGTTTGCGGAAATTAAAACACTAGGTGGTACAGACATCTGATTTAATTTATAATCTTTTCATCATGGTGAACACTATATTTCCAATTCAGTAGCAGTAATCTAATGTGCTATGATGCTAATGATTTCTCAGATATTCCATATTCACCAAAGCTTTTGTCTTTACATCTGCTCTATAGATGAATTTGCATTTTAATTAAAGTGTTTAAGTGAGTGATATTAAACCCTGGAAAAGGGAAGATAATTTTCACATCCTCTCTAATGTGATCTTAAAACACTGGATTTAATCCATTGTATAATGTTAAAGATATAATCGATTTGTGTATTATTTTACAGTTTATTTAATAGTTGCTTTATTTTAAGAACTTTATTTACTTTAAATGAATACAGTATAAACTACATTGTTATAGCATAGCTACTATACTCTGTGAAATGCATGACTTCCTGAACCTTTACGAATTTGTTCTTACAGTGTCACCAAAAATATTGTAACTAGAGCTTTGATTAAGTTTAAGCATCATGAATTGCACCAGCTCTCATACAAATTTGTAAGTGATAAATTAAATACACTGCATCTATCACTTCAAGAGTTTTCGTTCCATCTTTGTTAATTTTTTGACTGAACAGCAAAAGCATAAAATCGTAACGAACATTGATTAGATGGTGGAATAGCAGAGAAAGACAGTCGACTACCACTTAGACTTAAATATGTAACTACCATACATTTTCCGGGTTTCTGGATGGCCCCAAAGGAGTGCTCTTAAGACTGCCACTTTCAGTTTCTCTTGTTCAGGAAAGCTTTAACTAGGACCTCCAGAAATTTTGCTAGAGGTCCAGCAAGATGGATACATTGTGCTCATTCTCTTACTGTTTTCATCTTAAAAACTTTTAATTCCGAACAGCTTTTCCTTGAAGGACTTTTCTTTTTTCCTGTTAGTGTGACAGAGATCCCTTTATATTCCAGTGAAGAGCGCGGTCTACGAAAGTAGGGAATAAAAATCACTCTCCTATTCTTCATTCAAATAACGAAGGAAACCAGTAGCATTTAAGGCAACTCACCTGTGAAATTCTTCACAAATAAGCTTTCCTCCACAGCTGATGCTCCTCCCACATGTACTTCGGCTTCTCCTCCCAGAGCAGATAGGGTTTCTTATCTTGATCCAGACTGAAGACTTTTTACCATGTGGTAATAGACTTACTGACACGTGTCAATAAGACCCATCTTTTCCCATCTCTTTGACTGTGGAAGCACAGTTATCCCCTTTGTTTCTCTAACCTTCTAGTGCGTTACTTTTTTAACTTTTCAAAAGACACATTCTGGTGTGCAAAGTGGATTTGTTTTGACTGATTCACAACGCTTACTTGATTCAAAGTCATTGAATCAAAACACGTAAGTGGAATTCAGAATTGTTCTATGGACTCAGAGGGTACTTACCTGCCATCCTGTATTACCTGTGCCACCAAACAGAAAGCGTCAATAAGAATGCACTGCTAACAAGAAGTTTTTACATTTTTCAAAAAGAATTTTGAAATTGTCTCAGACTGGGTATGATTACATACATTGTATCAGCCTTTTGGATGCACAGTTTTGAATTGAATAATTTCCAGCAAAATCACCTAGTATTCTGAAAGATCTGATGTTTTGGGCAATATTTGTTTTTAATTCAGAGTCTTCCATAGCTTTATTAAGCATTCTTGTATTGCTTTTTGTATCTTAGTATCTTTAAACTGCATAGCACGTATTTTCATAATAAAAATAAATTTCAGGTGCAGCAATATACTTGTAAGTGATGAAACTTTTTTTTTTTTTTTTGTATTGGGAATTCCTTACACCATGATATAATATCTGTGGTGATATTATAGGGGTGAGAAAGGTAAACTCAGTTTGTATTGGGATACTTTTTTTTATGTGTGTGGGAAACATGGGTCAGACTTGCCATTGAGTTGCGTGTCCCACGAGTCAGACTGGAGCAATTCAGGAGGTTGAGGGTTTCATGCTGGTGCATCAACTGTTGCTTGCTCAGTCTAAACCTCAAAAGGAGGTGTTGGTAGCCTGGGTTGCTCCATGGTCTTGACTGTGTTACTCTGCTATTCAGTGCCTGTTTTTTCTGTTTCTCTACCTGCAGGGAGATAGACAGGTTGAAAATATAACTTAAGAATAAAGAATTATATCTCCACTGTTTCCCTCCCTGGTAATTTCCTCAAGCAGCCGGGGTGCCAGAGATAAGGCCTTTGGACAATTGAATTGCAATGACCTGCTGTCACTGTTTAAGGCAATATTTGGGTTTGTACAAATCTGCCTTGATACCTCCCTCTGCCTACATGCACAGTACATGAAGTACACTGTGCAGTTTAAGGCGTCTCAGCAGCGGCAAGTTTAACTGTAAATAAAAACTGCTTTAGTGGAGGGTAAAGTTACAAACGGTTTTGACAGAGAGTATGCAGTGGTTTGTAAGGCCAGGTAGTATTCAACTGGAAGATGTATGAGGAAGAAGAAAATTTTGCCTTTCTGTTCCCTCTTCCATTGATCATTGGATTGTCATCCAAAGTGAATATTTGAAAGCAAGCAAAGAAAGTTGCATGTTAAAATAAATAGGTTTAGCTTCTGTTGTATAAAAAGTTAGTTTAAGGATTTAGGTTACAGCACATTAATAAAAATATCTAGTTAATATAGAAAACAATGGATATGAATCAGTTGGCATTTTTTTCAATTTTAGGATAAAACCAGCTTTTACACTTTTTACCAGTATTTACAAAGTTCTTTTCCTCTGTGCTATTAGCAAGTGTAAGTTTTCATGGCATTAAAAAAATGGCACATCAGTGGATCCATAATTGTTGTCTTTTCTGAGAAAGATTTTAAAAGTTACCTGAATCTGTATTACTGGAGGAATACATATTAAGAAAGAAATACGTGGAAGAAATAATAATAAAAAAAAAGGACAAAATTTTAAACTGACACACAATATTAATATATATATATGAAGAGGGTATTAGAAAATTAACAAAATAGTCCCAGAAAAAAATGTCTTTTTGTCCATATTTATAGCTCTATTGTACTTTATAATGGGTTAATGATAGAAATATTATAATACTTATATAATATATATACATAATATAATACTGATGTATAATGTAGTACTGATTTACAACATGATTTGAAAAGCTAAGGAACATCTGTTGGGTATTTTTTTATATAATCAGAAAATACTTGCATTATTGGAAGTAGTGAGAGTCAAAGCAGAAACTATGTCAAACTCCTTGGTGCTGAATGTGGTAAACTTTTTTTCATTCAGCTCTGCTGTTCCAGCAAAGTGCTTAAGAGGGCAGCAAAGAAGCTCCTAGAAGTAAAAAGGCTTTTATTAGGAAAGAAATATAAACTAATAATGATTTTCAGTGGAAAAACTGAAATTATAATATGGGGTATAATGATTGCGAAGCTAATAGATAGAACATTCCTGAAAATGTGTTTTTCCACAGCCAGAGTCATCTCCCTGCTGCATATTTTTATTACCACTAATAGAATTATTGGAATACAGTCAAATAATACTGATTGCCTTATAGTCATCGTGAATGAAAAACAGTGTGGCTTGCAGCATCACTGAGGAGTTGTTGAATAAAGTGTGTAAGTAATACTGTGAAGGGAGACCCGACCTCACCAAGTCCCCAATCCCAGGAAGCCTGCTGGGTTTTTATGGACACCGTGCTCTCTGCTCTGGGACAGGGTGGCTCTTGCTGTCCTAAATTGGGGTCCAATTCAACAGGGAGGTGAGCAGTGCTCTGCCAGAGTCCCACCCTTCGCCTGGCAATTCAGGTCCCATGGGAACGGAGCTGCGAGCAGCCAGATGGAAATGGTTTACAGCTCCATCTCTTCCTGGATCACTGCTTCATCTACCCAGTTATTGTGCAAAACAAACCTGCCTCCTTTTCTTTCTCCCTCCATCCTGGTTTTGGAAAGTCAGGTGGAAGTGGAGTACTTTGCTAGATGCTGTCCCCACCTATGAGTGGATTAGGCTTTTCCTGACACCTCCAAACCACAGCTCAGCCCACTGGGTCCCCCGCAGTCCCAAAGGAGGGGTCTGGCAGGTTTAAAGTGCCTCCTAGCTCAGGCAATCAACTTGCTTTTTGGAAACGTGAGCATCTCCTGTCTACACTGGGATTTTGATACTTTGAGTTCAGCCTAAACAACATGCCTTGAAGTCATGGAAATGTTTGTGGCTAAGCAAGGTTTGAACAGAAAACTCTCTTTGGAGAGAGCTGCTTAATCATTAGCCCATGTTTTTTCTCTGTGAAAATTATATATAGGAGTTTGTTTGTCTGGTATCTGTGCCATGCCCAGAATGTAAATGAATGAAACTTTATGATGACCAGGATCGATATATTGGTATGTTTTAATACAAGAGAAGGTACTCTAAGATGTTGTTTTACTATTAAGAAAGAGCCTTTAGAGAGCCTAAACCCATAAAATGCTGCACAGTAGAAGAGCAGCCTGTCAGACTTGACTCAGTGAAGTGCTCCCTCTGCTTTAGATCTCCTCCTCTGCTGATCTTAACACACACTGGCTTCAGCACCTTATGAGACTAGCTCAGACTTTCCTCCTGTATCTTTCTTTGGAGGTACTGTCTTTGAAACCATTGAATGTATTCTTAAATTCAACAGGTAGAGTCAACTTACTAGAAATGATTAGACTGAGACACGCCTGTGGCGGATTAGCACATTTAAAGATTTTTTTAAAAAAGATTATTTTTTTTTTTTTAATTTTCAACTACTCTTAACTTTAGGTAACACTTTAATGTTTGGTAATAATTCATCTCTGCTTTCCCTTCTGATGCTGCTCATATACTGTGAACTGCCTGATGCTGTATCTTTAGAACAGCTGTGCAATAAACCAGACCTTACTTTTCACTGTAGCTTCTGGAAACATTTGTTCATATTAAATAACAATAAGGAAGAAAAAAAAGAAAGAAATATTCTAGAGGAAGAGACACTGACCCAAAAAATTAGAATAGAAATAGAATAAAATATAATAGAATTGAACTTCTGTGCTTCCACCATAATTCCAGGTTCTTCTTGTGCAAAATAAAAGAGCTTGGGGATTCTAAAATTTGAACTCGCAGGTGTAGAATAAAAAAAAAGTAATTTAATGTCAGGAAGTAAGGAATCAACTTTCCTGCAATATGTTTTGCATCTCCTTAAAAAAATGCATACACCATAAATGAGATGTTGAATATGAGAAGTGTCACACATCTATTATACACATGCACCCCATGGTAAATTGTTTCTGGTCATATTGACTAAAAAAATCCTCTTTGTTCATTGTTGGTTTAAGGTGGTTGTTTGGTTTTTTTAAAATACTGCTTATTTTTAAAATAATATAAAACCCCCCAAAGTTATTTATAACTCTGAAGTTATGAGGAAAATGATAAATGAGCTTATGTAGGTTGCACTAAGATTCAGAAATGAAATTACTGTATTTTTTCAGTTAAATTACCAGACAAAAGAAGTTGTCTGACATTAACTTGAATCCATTTTTTTATGTTTCTGCAGTAAGAGTACTGTTTGTCATTTGAAAATGTGTTGCAGTATTCCTAAATAATTCATTTGAAAATGTGCTGTAATATTCCTAAGTAGGTAATATGTTGAGGGAACAGTGTTTGAGCATTCAATAAATGTAATTAAATGGCATTCCTCTCCCTAGATTGCTCCAGCTAGGGCATGTCTGCTAGCTGAGGAAGGTAAGGCGGTTTCTTTGGGCCAGATTGTGGAAAGATGCCGAATGATAATGTCGGCATCAGTGATAAGGTTGAATCAGCTGGAGCTAGGCTGCTAGAGCTGGAACATGTGCTCTTACCTAAAGCTATGTGAGAATAGCATTCATATTTATGATACCTCAAAACTTGTTGAAGGAGATGTTTACAGACCCACCACCCACTCCACATACCTGCTGGCGGGCAGCCTGGCAGCTTTATGCACTTCTCCCAGCTGGGGGGACCTTGTGCTGTGCAATCAGTGCCTCGGGAGCTCCTGAGTCTCTAAAGAAGCTCCCCAGTGCACAAAAGCAGACGAGAAGCAGAGAGAAAAGCTGGAAACGCTACAGTGTGTTCTTGTAGGTGTGAGCCTGGGTCCGTATTGGAGACAGAAGGGAGGAGGATGCGGTACTCAGGGCATCTTTGATCAGTGTAAGCATGGCAGCTGCTCTAAAAAGTTGGTCATAAATAGCAGCATGTGACAGAAGCCCTCTACTGTTGTGAAGCCTCAGAGCACATTACAGGACTGACTTCATACAGTTAATGAACCTGTGGGTGGCTCAAAGTACGAGGACCCGCTCTGCATTCGTTGGGGCGCACACTGGTGGGGTCCTGGGTCACAGCCACTGCTCAGGGGTCTCCCGTCCGACCCTGCTGTGATTTCTACATGGGGTGCAGGTTACTGGAAGTATTGAAGAGGAGTTATTTTTAGTTGCAGTGTTGGATCTAGTAACAAACTAACTTGGATAAACAGAACAGATTATATCACTGTGCTGGTTTTGGCTGGGCTAGAGTTACTTTTCTTCCCAGTGGCCAGTCCGGGGCCATGTTCTGGATCTGTGCTGGAGGCAGCGCTGGT
>JAVJGJ010000001.1:33178457-33205814 GCA_035590215.1 Microhierax caerulescens
CCCCCCCCCCCCCCCCCCCCCCCCCCCCCCCCCCCCCCCCCCCCCCCCCCCCCCCCCCCCCCAAAGAAAAAGTTTCATGTCAAAGACTGTGAGTCTTCAGGAACTTTAAGAAAATCATCTGAGTTCCTGTGAAAACTTATTCATGGGCAGTTTAACCATTGATGCTTCCTTGTCTCTCTTCCTTGTATTTATCTCTTTTATTCAGCTGTTGCTACAGTTGGGATCTTTACCCACCATTTTCCTCTAACAAGCAAGCCAACCTTTCCTGACCTCTCACAAAGGGCAAGTCTGCAATGTCTGTCTCTTCGTGGAAGACAACTGGAAGAGAACAGGATTTTAATGAAGAGTGAAGTCCTCTTTTTTTTCACCTATTCTGACGCAGTTCTAGTTAATTTTTCTTGAACTTGGATGGCCAGAGATGTTTTCTTGTTTTGATATCCAGTAACCTGACAGCTTCTCATTCCATGGTGTTTATACTTCTTGCCAGGGAGTTACTCTCCTTGCATATTCTGTAATCACATACTTTTAGTATTTCTTCTTTCACTTTTTGTTGCAGAAGCGTTACTTTTACAGTTTTTTTTTCTAGTGGGATGTATACTGTCACAGCTCTTGAACCCTTCATCTTTAGGAATATCACTGGAAACAAATTTAGAATGTTCTGGGAATCCTTGTACAGTATTAATTAACTGATCATCACTAAAAATTCAAAGAGGCTTTGTATCTCCATCAACTTTACTGTCCTCAGCTAAGAATCCTATGCAAGTAAAATGAAAAAAGAGGTTTGTCCCAAAGGGAACATGCAGTCCATACTCTTTTCCTACTGTAGTACTTATGGTGCTTACCACCATTTTACTCTGTATATTTTGATTTTAGTAATTCACTTATGCTGACTTCTGTGTTATTTATTTGTGCACACTTAATCTTGCATGTGCTATAGACCACATAGGTTGGGAATGGCTCTGAAGAGATTTATTCTTGCATTGCTTTCATCCTTAGGATTCAGCTTGCAAGCAAAAATTATCTGAATGCATCTCACCTGCGTTGCTATTCCATTAATAAATGTTATAGGCTTCAGGCAAAACTTAAATGCTAAGTACTTATGAGATAATCAGGAATAATTAATCCACAAAAAGCTAATAAAACATAGAGTAGCTTCTGACAATTAATTTGAACAAGTCAGAAAACAAAAATAAGTTATCAGATCTGCGAGAGTACAGTAGTGTCTTAACTATCTCTGGTGTTCCTTGAACATTTTCTACCCTCTAGTGGAAAGTTTCTCCTGCAGAACAGGATTTAAGGAACTGCTCTTAAAATCTATGAGATGCAGCAAACAGGGTGAGAAGTTTATTTCTACTATTACATGTAAATTAGGACGATTGCTCTGACATTATTTTTCCTATTAAATTTTTTCATTGGTCCCTGGCTGATAGTTACAAGGTTGCTCAAAATGTTCTCCGTCTGGATATCCTGGTTTAAAACAGTCTCTGCCATTGTAGAAGGAAAGTGAAACAGCTTTTAACGGAGAAGGGTACTTCAGAGAAAAGAAAATCATGGCTGAAATTCTGAGAGATTCTGACAGAAAAAAAACTACTTATCTCTGTTCTATGGACAAAGTTAGCTGAAATACAAATGGCACAGAGAAGAGGTTGAAAGTAGTGTTGTAACTCTTTGGTTATCAATAGCCTCTTTGCTCTTTGTTTGCACAGTGTTGCTCAGTTTAACACAGTAAAAATAAAATCATCTCTCTATAACTAAGAGGAGTCCAAACCAAAGCACCAGGTCAGTATTGAAGGAAAAAAAAAAAACCAACCAAACAAAAAAACAATCATGGATCCATCTTCCCGTAACGCAATTACCCACACTAGAGTTTGTCAATTCATGTTTATTAAACCAAGACTTTTCTAGACAATTTTCTAGACAAACAAAAACCCAAGACAATTCCTAGACTTTTGATGTGGTTCTGGGAGTGAGGAAAGCAAAGCATGCCAACGACTGAAGAAAAGGAAAGACAAAACAGAGGCAGGAATGATTGAGGGCTGAAGAAAAAAAAAACTGGTTTGAAGCAGAGATGGATTCACAATAATGACTTTTCTCAAAAGAGTTGTTTTTCTTACTCCTGAAACAGCAGGAACAGACTTCTTTTCATGTATAAAATTATTTCAGTGTTGAGGAGGAGAATTAAGGCTTTGGCACATTTTGAACTTCACTCACTGTATGTGAAGAGAATTTTAGATTTACATTTTTGAGGAGGAAGACCATATTACAAGCAGGACACTTTACTGAGTTTTTTTCTATAGGAATTGTTAAATAAGTAGTGGAAGAGAACCAGCTATCAGCCTTTCTTTACCCAGCATAGCACAAACCACATAGATTTGAAGACGCAGGATGCTGAGCTGAAGGACTCTCTCCTTCCTTCAATTTAGACAGTAATAGAAAGCAGCAGGACATGCAGCCCTGCATCTTTTGGTTTTTTTCTTTCTGAGACAGTGGTAATTACGTCTGTGGAGAAAGTGGAGAGGAAGCAGGGCACTTGATTCCTCATTTCCTTCAATTCTTTCATCTAAGAGTGAGGAAAGGACCAGGTTTTCGCTCAGGGCCCTGCATTTCCAAATGCTGGCGATAACAAGCATGCGGAGAGCCCCAGCAGTGCGTGCAGCAAGGGTAATTGCATGCTCTTTTGCTGAAGTGCAGAGGGTGAACAGAACTGCTTGAGAGGGAGGTTATTATTTGGTCTTGGTTGTGATCATCCTCTTTATGAATTATAGTATTTCAGCTGATCCAGCAATAACTCTGTTTTGTGAGTCTATCAACTAGCCAAAGAAGCCTTTGATTCAAAGTCAGATTGGTTGTTGCTTTCTATAAATGTACTCAGTGAGAGCTAGAATTACTCAGAACCACTGCAAATGTGCAAGATGCTACTGATATTTGCTGTTGTCAAATGTATGGTGGAGCTGTCATAAACATTTTGTTTTTTCCTAGCCAGAGTCAGTGCGAGGAAACAGTAGCAATGTATTGACTTTAACTCCTGTCTCCAGTTCTTTGCTGAAAAGTTTAACAGCTGTGTCATGTCTGGCTTTCAGAAGGAAGAGAACATTTCTTGAGTTTCCAGACAGTAGTTTCTTATGCACCCTCTGTATTAACTACTCAGTTTTCTTTTTTTCTTTTTTTTCTTTCTTTCTTTTCTTTTTTTTCTTCCCCCCATAGCTATTGACCAGTAAATTAAGAAATGAAATGGTAATGTTTTTTACTTCTGTACTTTCCAGGCAGAACCTGCAGTGTAAATAGCTACTCACATCAAGGTTATAATGCTGTAGCATCATTCTGGGAGCATTTGTAACAGAGTGCCCACAACATGCAGCTCTTCCTCTGGTCTCCAAAAAACACAATTACACTGTGTTACCTTCCAATGGCTTCTAGTTGAATTTGGTCCTAGGAGGCTTATATAATAGAACAACTGAATTTGAAACTTGAAGCTGTCACGGTTTGACTTGAAATCAAACTAATTTTTTTCTAATTATTATTTTTTCCATAATAAAACAGTATGAAATTAAGTGATTATCACTTAGGGGAATAAATAATTTATGATTCCGTATTTGATTATTAGTACACCTCAGTGTTTAGCATACTCTGAAAACAGTTTTTTGCTGTTACTACTTAGATATGCACACAGGTCAAATTTGTTTGATAAGAGAATGTTCTGAAGAGGTAGGAAGAAATCAGAGGTAGCTTTAAATTTCAGTATTGAGATTGCCCAAGATATAATAAACAGTGTCCTTGAAGGCTTCCTGTCTTACTGTGACATTGCTGGCACATCTTTTCCCCAGGCTTTAAGTAAATTTTACCTTAAGAGCCTTACTTCTCTTTTTCAATTCCATGTAACTATAAGGGAAGTTGTTGTGGTTATCACACCAGCACTTTGCTGCAAACCCCCTACCATTATGTTCTCTCCTCCAGGAGGAAAAAGAGTGCTGTCAGTAGACAGGTCAGGGAGTCTGGCAAAGCAGTCTACAAAGCCAGGGAAATGGATGCCCCCAAATTCTGTCCTGAATAGGAAACAACAGTTAACATACCCACTTTTGTTTGTTTCTACTGGCTACAAGACCAGAACCAAAGCTGCAGTGATTTCCAGTGCCTACCCAAATTCCCAGGACAAGGGTATGAATGTGCAGAGAAAATGCCAAGGTACTTACAAAGGTATCCTGAATGGGCACTGAAAAACTGAGACAGCTGGAAAGAAAAGACACTTTTGAATGCTCATCTGATTTTTTCCCCCTTATTTCCCCATTTATGTATAGGAGGTATAATATTACAGCTTGTATTTATTTTACTGGGAGACAAAACGGATTAATCCTTCAAGTACTACAAGAACCATGCTCCGAAGGGGCTAGATTATTGTAGATTGTTACTAAGAACAGCCGCTGACATTATTCGTTGATGGACTGCCCTTCCTTTTGTGCATGGGAAATGTGGCAACAGCGCCGTTCACTAAGTTCAGGGTTATGAGTAGGAGTATGCCCATCCCCTCACAGGTCTCGTCCCCTCTAGAAAATCTGGTAATATTTTCTCAGTCCCCAGTAACCTTCTCAACTGGCTTGCAGAGGCAATGTTCTGAGCATTGCAGAGCCTTAGTTTGGAGAAGTCCTTGAAAAGGAGGACCACTGCTTTTCAGAGACCTATGAAAGAAAAATTATCAGAATATTTCAATAGCACCTGTGCCACTCTGCTGATTTCCAGGACTTAACACAGCACATGTCCAAAAGCATGTAATGCAAAATAGTCGCAACACATTACTTAGGACCAAGCAGTGCCAACTGAGGTTAAATGACTTTTTATTACTCTTTGTGAGTATTTTTTCACCCTTTGGCTAAATAAAAAAAAAACAAACCAAACAACACCTCACAAATAATCAGTTGGAACATATTTTGTTGTCATGTAAAAAGGAGCTTTTCTGGGAAGAAATCTGAAAAATAGATTTTTCTAATGATCTGCCATTCTCCTCCAATGATATGACTTAGGCTGTCTGCATAATGATAAGCTGCTTTTAGGAAACAGTGACTAATAATTCAGTTGCAGGGATATCCTTCAGCTGGCCTATTATTGCAACAACTTTTATTCATTTTCATGCATATATACACTTCAGCAGCATACCTAATTTAAAAATCAGAGTTATATACATTTCAGCAGCATACCTAATTTAAAAATCAGAGTTTATGTAAGAAATGAACAGCAGGCAAAAGTCCCTTGCTGTGACTGATAGCATGAGTTATAGTATTGCTTCAGGTGTAATCAGCATTATTTGTCTTTCTGACATTACCACAGTGATATGAGATACAGTATGCTAATATGCCTGTCTTGGTTCTTAAGGTGTTATTAGTCCTTTGTTTCTTTCAGTCTCTTAATTAGTGTCCATTTTTTTATAAGTAATCCATCTTTGCTTACATTTATGCAAATATTCCAAATTATTAACGATAGTGTCAATAGGGTCATGTTTATCCATTTTTTCCAAGAATATATTTTTCTAAAAGCCTCATTTTACCACTGTTGTTCACATAAAGCAAAAACTTACTTTGTTAATAAATCTAGCTGTTTTGGGGAACAAAGAATTGTTGCCTGTGAATTTAAATTATACATATGTGCTGTATCAATAATGCATAAATGAATGCTTCCATCAATTGTACATCAGTGTTTTCACAGGATACTGTGGAGCGGCACACAAAATAAGCAGTGCTGACAGAATAGCCAGCATGCAGCTAAGTGGTTATAGTTTTTTCTAAAATTCACAAATGCTTTTATTTGCATTGAATGAAAAAGGAATTATCAGAGGAAAGAGTAGGAAAAAACCTCTAAATCTGTTAAGTATCTGTTTTCTAAAGACTGACTGCTGACTTCCCTTTGGTTGTGTCTGTGCTCAGTGGTGAGCCATGAGGGACCGGAAAGTGGTCAGAGGTCCCTTCCCTTCTCCTGGCGAAGGAGGTACCTGAGTGGAGGCGCAGGAGTGAGCAGGCAGGGCTGAGCAGATCTGATGACTGTTCCCTGAGCCCTGAACAGCAGGACAGCGCTCTCTTTTCCTCCTTCCTCCTTTCTTTCACTTGTTGCCTTTTATAACGCTGGCAGTGATAGGCAGAGCAGCTAAGATTTTGTGAAGGAAGATGCCCTGTGATGAAGGCACCCACTCAGTGTAATTCAACAGACTCTTAACGAGGAGTTACAGGGGTACATTTTTTTCTGCCTCGTGCCATGGCATTTCCCAGGAGATTGTCCTTTTATGCCTGTCTGCCTTCTGCGGTTTCCCCAATGGAGGTGACTCTTTGATGTATAAACCTTGTGTTTATAAGCACAGTGAAAGCCCCTCTTGTCCTTGTTGATCTTGCTAATGAGCAGGATGCTTATTTTGCTATGCCGTTATGTCAGCTCAATACCAAGAGCCTGAGGGGCTTTGCAAGACTGAAAAAAATACAAACTTTTTAATGAGCTTTGAAAATTCATTCTTACTGGTGCCAAAACAGTATGTGGAGTGACTGAGAGAAAAGTAATTTGACATAATTCTGCTCATTTATGAGCTAACAGAATATTGCATTTGAATACGCTTATTGTTAGCTTTGTAACAAAGATGATTTTATAAAATCATTTGGCTGTTTTTTTTTAAGGTATTCTCTGATTTTTTGCGTGGAACTGGTGGGGGTTTTTAATTTCTTTTTAAACAATGAGAAGGTTTTGAATTATTTTCATTACTGTACATGTTCATTTGCACAGTTCTTTACTGTACATTAATGTACATACAGTACATGCAACATCTCTTGGTTAAGATAGCTGCAAGTGGAACGTTCTTGCGAGATGCCTTTAGCATGCCTAATTTCAGTGCTTCCCAGTAACATGGAAACAAAAAGAAACCTCTTCTTAAATGCTGAAATGAGCCCTGTTCATAGCTAGAGGAAGACTTCTTTTGTAGAGCAGGAGAGTAACATTGGTGAGGCAACACTTCTAAAGTTTTCTTTGGCACTTCAGGCAAAATCAGTGCTGCAGACTTTCATCTATCCTTTTTTTAGAAAAAAATCTAATTTAAAAATTACAGAATACCTCAATTAACAGTATTTTTTATTGCTTTCAGACAAGGAATATACAGAAAAGGAAATATTGAAACTAAGCTTTTTTCTGCTTCTGAAGCAAACATAATGGATTAAAATAGGATTTTCCCTGTTTGCATGAAAAAGCTCTCTGCTGCAACATAAACAAGCAGATTAGCAAATGAAATAGAGGAATTGGAATAATTTACTGTTCTGATTTTTCAAAATACATTCTGTCTGTAAAAAAAACCATGTGAAAACTGCAGTTTGCTATCCTGAGTTTAATAAGAAGTGCATTGATATACATGTACAAAAATGTTTGAACACTAAAACCAAATTGACTTTATTTAGAAAAAGCTTTAAATTAAGAGTGAAATTTCGGTAGTTTGGGGACAGGTTTAAGAACCTGTATTGTCTTCTCCAAAGACCTTTCAGTCCATATTTTAAATTATATAAAGTTGATGGGAATAAGCAGTAGTTCAAAATTAGTTGTCAATCAGTATTGGTAACCTGTAAAATACTGAGTTAATTCTCTGTGCTTAGAAATGATGGAGCTGTGTGCCTTCAGGATATATTCTGAAATACTACAGAAAGCTGTAGTATTATATATATTGTATATATGTATATACACATTTATATATAATATAATATTATATATACATTTATATATATATAATATACATATTATATAATATGTATATATTCTGAATACTACAGAAAGCATTTTTTGTATATAAAAGTTGGCTTGGAAATCTAGACGTTTTATACGTACAGCAAGTGATGCTGGAGCAAGGCAAACTAAGTGCAGAACATTCAGAAGGAGAAAAGCAGTAAAGGTCAAACAAAAGGTTTAAAAAAAGAGAGAAGCAGAATTATAAAGAGTGCTGACACTGGGGTCTTGCCTTACTTCTTTAAGGCATTGTCATTTATAGGCACTGAGGCCAGTTTAGGTGGAACGTTTTGTATTGAGTTTCCATGCCATTGGTGTATGACTTCTGCTAGTGTAGATCTGACCACACAAGGACTTTATTTTCATGTTTCTTCTTCCACAAGGTCTCTCCCCCCAATTTGTCTGTATATTTTCTGCCTTTTTTTGGTTGTAGTGCAGACACTACAACGAATTGCTGGTACAACATAAGCAAATTCTGTTCATTGTTTGACTGTATCCATTGGGCACCCTGTATGAATAAAACTGTCTCCCAGAAAAATGCATTATTAAAGATTCTGTGCTTGAAGTGGTCATAAATCATTATTTAAACATATTTACCGTGCCTGTTTAAAGCACAAAAGAGGAGCTACTTCACTTTAGCTGAGGTGATACCTAAATGTCTGTCACTTGAGAGTGACTCTGCAGATACGCTGGCCCTTTGCAACAACTTCCTTAACAGCTATAAGCATACTTGATCATATTTGGCATTTATTTTGTTTTGCCTTTAGTTAGGAACAGACTGCTGCTAAAAAAGGAAAGGGTAGTTTGTCGAAAATCTCTAATCTGCTTTTACTGAAGGTCAGTACCTTTGTCACATTGTTTTGCTCCAAAGATCCAGCTTGCATTTCAGATGGAAACAGCCTTTCCATGACCAGCACTAGCCCTCTGTGATCATGTATCATTTATCATTTTATTGGAAGCAGCTGAGGATGCTCTAAAAATAGATGTGTAAAATGATGGACAGTTCATGATTTGTTGGCATGGAATCAAGATGAGACAGAAGGGACCTGGCAAGCCAATTGCATCCTCACTGCTGAGGTTACCATGGAAGCTTTAACTCTTTACAGTCTCTTCATCTCTCTTGCTCATGTAACTTGTGCAGTATACTTTAATTGTTATGGGTGAAGTGTATTTCATAGGGTAAAATCTGCCTGCCCACATCAACTGGAGCTGTCAGGCATGATGTAGGGTGCTATGTATATTCTGTAAATTCTCACAGGAGAATGGAGGTACCTTTGCCAAGGTCTTTGAGACAAAAAAAAAGCAGTAGACATGCAAAGCTGAAATGTAAATATATTACATTTTTATATATTTTTATTATATAGCTCATTTGTGTAAATGTAAATATATTTACATAGTAAGAATTTAAGGAAAATAATTGAGAAAAGGAAAAGGAAGGAAAAAGTAAAGACAGAAAGATTACAGAAAAGTTAAATTTCTTACTCGTCTCTTCAGCCAGTTTCTTTGCAGTCTACAAGTATTCCATTTCTCACCCACCCTTCAGTTCAACCTGTCCCCATAGTATCCTTATAACTCTGAACATTTTTTCCTTTTCTGTCTTTTCAATATATTTCTCTCCTTCAGCTACATACAATATTTAATGTAAATGCCTCCTTGTTTAATGCAAGCATCCCACAGCCTCTTCCATGAACCACTCCTCAGTTTTTTTCCACACACAAAAATTGTATTCTATCTTTTCATCTTCACAGAGAGTCTGTGGAGGAAATAATGGCTTTTAAGACTTAAAATATTACACTTTCCCACTTGTTGATACCCAGATGCAGTGATAGAAAACTTTATCCTTTTGAGCTTCCTATTTTCTTAACCAGGTAACAGAGAAGTCTGACAAGGGCTGTAGTGACCCTACTCTCTTTCCAGTTCTTTTATTCCATTAGCCTCAGATTAAAGATAAAAATAATTTTGCTTATCAGCAGGTAGGCATATGGTAGTATTGAGTGTCTCATTTCTGGGACAAATAATTTTCCTCCTTTTCTCAGTGCTTAAGCCCCAAAGGAATGTTCCTTTTCTCTTCTGTCGACTGCAACCCAAATAGGAGAGGTGAAACTTTCCATCAGTTTCCCTTTGACCTCTCTGATAACACAGCAATAAATCCATCACAGTCTTTCTGTCTTCCTTTGAATTTTCTTCTGCCATATTTCAAGATCTTGCTCTCTCTCACACAATCACTAGAGGTTTTCAAATAAATGCCTGGGGTGAGAAAAGCAAATCTACTTAATTTTTCAGTAGTTTCAGTCTCGGAAGTATCTGCTCCACTTTGATTTGGACCTACAAAATAAATATGCATTCTTTTTGAATGGTTTACATTTGTAGTAGTTGTAACCGCTCCTCAGAACAAGCAGCGCCACAATTTAGACTGGAATATGACAGCCAGATCCAGCTAGGTCTCTGAGTTGAATGCATTGGTACAACATCTAAGCCAGGGGTCCTCAAACCACAGCCCGTGGGCTGGATATGGCCCCCCAGGGTCCTCAATCCTCCCCTCCTGGTATTTACAGACCCCCCTGCTGGGGGTTGGGGGGGGGAACCAAGCAGCTGCAGATGACTGCCTGACACTTCATCCATGCGCCGGCCCCCTGGTTAAAAAGTTTGAGGGCCCCTGATATGTATTCCGTGACTGAAGGGTTATGTTTTTGCCTGAATACAATTTCACAAATCTGGGATTTGTTTGGAGCTCCCAGACTTTACAGAGTGCTCTGAATAATATGAAAGTTTTAGCATGGATGGAAAAAGAGGGATACAGCATTTTGTTGGAACCTCCTAAACTTCAGGCAGCTCGGTTAAAGATGTAGTTCCAGTCAAGCTGACACCTGCATACATGGCCACCAGCCACGCTCAAGTCAGCTTTTCTGGCGGCTGGTCCTCACTAGGTCCCGTGTGATGGTGCTGTAGGAAGCTTTGTGCAAAAGTCCAAAGGGTTCTCTTTGCCAGGTAAATTACTACATCTCTGCAGATCAAAAACAGTGCAGGCCTGGCAGGTAGGACATGTCCCAGCTCACTGGTCTCACTGTGTATGTAGTAATTAGTCAATTTTAGTGAACAGCAAAATTCAGAGGTTTTTTTTTTTTATTAGTTGTATGCATTTTATGGGTTTATATTATGCATTTGCCAGAAGGTGTTCCAGTAGCATGTGCGATTCAATAGCAGCTCATAGCTATAGACTGTGCACATGAATTCAAAAGTTTATCAACGTGTTATTTCTAAGTGCTTCCAGGCTTCCCTTTCTCACATCCAACATCAGTAAAGAGCTATGAACTAAGAGGTTTGGAAATGGCTGTTACTGTGAAGACAGAAATTTTGTTATTAAAATGTCCGTTTTTCATTCCCAGAATATAAAATCTGAAGTTTGTCAACTCCAGCATTTTACCTAGCCCAACTAATGCAGCACAAAATGGGGACATATGGTCAATAGCAATCAGACAGTGTATTTGGCACCTTCATTCTGGGATGTCCTCCACTTGCTCCTTGCAATGCTTAGATCAAATTTTGATAGTACTTTGGGAGGAGGTTGGAACTGAGGCAGTACTAAGCTGAGTTGTTGCATTTCTGATTATTTTCAGCAGTAGGATTACCAGAAGCCTCTATGTCATGTAGCATCCTATGCCATTTCAACCAGCACATTTTTCACACATTTGATTTTAAAGTTTCTGAGCCTCAGCAGTTGAAAAAGCCATTACAGTTGAGACTCCTTATGAAGAAAATCTTTTAAGATGACAAATTTCAAAGAATTTTGGAGAACCTTTAATCTTAACCACATAGTCAGCTGCTATTCTGTATAGCAGAAGTCTGCTTCTGCCTTTTCTGAATTGCATTTTTTCACAGCAAGAGCTGTACTCTGCCTTCTTTTTTTTCAATCTTTCACAGTAGAGTAACACACTTAAAGCAATTACAGAAATTGCAACCAAAAAATTAGAGTGTAGTTGTAGATACTTTAAGCTTTACTATAGCAGACAGACCAAATAACAGGATATGCAGGTTATGCTTTTGGCTGTATGTGTTATGAAAAGCAGCTCATTACCTTTTAGTTTGTTTCCCTTTCTGAAGGTAGGCAGCAAATATTCCTCCTCGAGATTTTGTGAAGTTGTCAAGTCCTGTGTGCTATTGGTTACAGTATGGGAAGAGCACATATATACAGGAATGAAGTGGTTTCCAGGACACACTTAAGAATATGTTGGTGAAGTTGAATTCAGAGTAAAAATTGACTTTTCCATTGCGTAAAATCCAACTCATAGACAAGGATTATTTACTGACTGAAGTGCTACTTGTCAATATTCTTCTCAAGGTAAAATACCAGATCTCAATTATCTGCTTCAATAAACCACATTAACAATGAGGTCTGTTGTTTTTCACAGTGTTATTATTGCTGTTATCCTATTCACATGAAGTGAGATTAACTATGTTCACAAGATTTTGATAAGAATGCAATAAGGTACAAATAAGGTCTTTTCTTAAATTTAAAATAAAGGAAAAAAGAAACATAATTGAAGACCTGTGACTCATTTCTCTTAAAAACTGATGTGCATG
The DNA here is from genome assembly GCA_035590215.1 of Microhierax caerulescens. Classification (NCBI taxonomy): domain Eukaryota; kingdom Metazoa; phylum Chordata; class Aves; order Falconiformes; family Falconidae; genus Microhierax; species Microhierax caerulescens. The sequence goes on from JAVJGJ010000001.1 coordinate 33,190,773, forward strand.
TCTATTCATGTACCTTCTATTTTTAAAAATGTAACGGTGCTCTAAGGCACTCTATCAGCCTCTTTTAAAGCCAGCAGAAATATAGAGATAAATTTTGTTTGTGAATATCCTTTATTTGTATTATCTGCTGCATTAAAAAAGCCCAGTCTAAATAGGGCACTGGGTTTCAATCAAAGTTGGATTTTTGCATTTTTTGGGGAGGGGCTGGGAGTGTGTGTGTGTGATTTTTTTTAAAAGAACTGAATCATACTTTAATAAGATAAACTTTTTATTTGATGACAGTTATCCAAAAGACATGCCGCCTGTTTTCAGAGCGACTGAAGACCTATGTTCTTTACCTATCTGTTTCCGCAGCAAAGGGAGTTACGGCAGGCAGGCTTCCCACTGGGGTTTGTGCTGCCCTGTGCAGATGCCAGCAGCTGGGAATGGTCCTCTTCCTCCCCTCATCACACAAGCTGGGCCCAGGTCTCCAAATTAAAGATGACAATACATGTCAATATCAGCAGAGAATTCTGAAAAGCAGCATTTTACTTGCATTTGATGCAAGTGCGAGTGATTACATTGGTTACAAGGGAATGCAATTTTGGTAATTCTGCGTAAGGGGCTCTTGTGTACCCCCATGAGCCTCAGCTGGGGGAGTCAGTGGTGCTGCCCATGGGAGGAGCAGGATCCCCTCCTGGCAGGATACGGTCCTGCCAGTTTTGTGCTGACAGGGGTGGTGGTCTCTTCTTGGTGTGTGTAGTGACAGTGCCCTGTCTGGGAGAGAAGGCTTGAAATCATAGCTGTCCCCTGTGGAAAATAAGACATAAATTAATAACTAGATAGTAAGCAGACATAACTTAGTAATCAGCTGTCCTTTGCATCAATTAATAACTAGTTGCACAGGAATATGTGGTAGTTGTAACAAAACTAATCAGTCCCCCACCTTCAGGCTCCAGCAGTACAAAAGTGCTCTACAGAGAAAAGTTCCTTGTGACCATATGCTCTCCAAAAGTGCAGCCAACACGTGGCAAGGCCAGAACACAGCTGGAGAGAAAAGGTACAGAATACCTCGTTCTGTCTTTTCCCTTTCATTTTCAGTTAATAAAGTCAAACGTAAATCATGAGGTTAAAATTCTATGCTTCGAAATCACAAAGAGAGAAGTCTTGCTCTGTAGTTTTCAGCTGACCCTGGTCACCACCTTTCTCATCTGGCACACTCTTATTAAATATTATGAGCATGCCAGCATTCCATTTAGTACTCCAGTACTAAATAACTGTCATGTGTAATTTTAAACTGGTCAAATTTTGCACCCATTCTGTATTTTGGAAAGGACTGTATATTACAAACCAGTAGCCAATTAAGTCCACTACCTTTGGGACCACTGGTTTATGTAGGTCTTGTTGCTCAGATTGTGTTACAGATTTTATAGGGAATTTGCTTGTTTGTGTGTGTTTGGGTTTAGCTTAGGTCCTTCAATTAGGAGAAGAGGGAGAGACATTATCTCATGTATTATTCCCCTTACTTTTGTGCAATCTCATGTTATTATTTCTCTGTACTCAAAATGGGATTTGGTCTACACTAAAACACAGGCGGAAGTGTGGCCACATGACTCTGCCTTATTTCTTTGGGCATCTTTCTTTTGCTTTAACAAGACATAGTCCAACTTCAGCCAAGCCATTTTATTTTCTGAAAACAGATGCACTGGAAATCTATCTATCTGTTTGGATGCTGTGACAGATGTTATTAACACTTTCCAGCATCTCTTTGAATTCTGCTCATGGATGACCCATACTTCATTTATACTTGATTTTCATGCAGTTTATCCTGAACTATGTAATGAAGATCTCTAGTGTTCATCAAATTACATGGAATTGAAATCCAGACACACAAACTGCTGTCATGCAATGAAACACTTACTTAGTGCTCATCTCTGCCAAGAGATCAACACATTCAAGAGCATAATAATTTATATGTTGAATATTTAGAAGCAGCTCCCTCAGTACAAAGCAGTTTTTCTGCTGGGATACTGAATTCCTCCAGAAGTGTTTGTGAGGTCAGAAATCTGTATTTCTGATCAAAATTCCCTGAAATGGGTCCTTCTTAAACGTATATTAGGGATTAACTGGTATCTCCAGCCAAAACTATTGTATAAATGCTAAATTTATTTGATAAAGCAGACACTGGCTTTTCTTGAATAATGTATACAAGATATATAATTTTTTAGCAAGTCAGGAACTCTGTGACTACATCTCCACTGTTTTCATTTGTCTTTCAGTTAATGCAGTGCTCAAAATGAAAAAGCATTGTGCATAGACATTCTCTTTTATCTGCATGATTCCTGTCAGGACTTTCTATTCCAGTGCAATGGACAAACAGGCTGTGAATCTCCACGTGCTGGTTTTTTTTTTCAGTGAACATGTTCATGGTGCACATTCACATGAGTCAGGGATACTTGCTGACCTCTGTTGAACACTGTGTACCTCTGACAATTTTGCTGGCTGTGCCAGATCTGAATTTGAGGGCCCAAATGATCTTACGGAAACAGTGGTATTCAATGGTTTCCAAATGAAGTAAAAGCATGTCCCCACCAGACACTTCAGTTCAGTCATGTTCCACTTACATAGAAAGTTTAGATGCTTTGCTTCACTTTATTAACATTTATCCACCTGGCATGATTTTCTAAATGTAACAGTCAATGCTTAGGGAAGGTTTTAACTGAAACAAGGAAAAATAGAGGAAAGAGTACAATGTAAAAGCAAAATATTCAGTAGTCAGTTTTAATGAGAGATATGTTTTCCACAGCTGTGGAATAATTTAAAATTTATTCTGGTTGATTTGGAAACTTCTACATTTGTATCTTAGGAAAAATGCATTTCTCACTTTTGTTTTTTCAGTTTTTTGAAAAACAGTTTCAAAAATAGCTGGAATATTTTAGATATTCAGTTTTCTGATTTACAAAAAACGCAGCAGAGCAACATAAGTAGGATGTATATGAAAGGACATATGAAAACTAAGTGACTGCTTCAAAGATTTCCAGTCAATTCAGTTTAAATTTTTTAGACCAGATCTGCTTCTGTGAGTGACAGATTTACAGCGATCTATAAATAAGACAAGATTAAATGGGCTCAAATAGCAGCAAAAGAAACTGGGGGGAACATTGGGTTGGGGAGGGTCAATAGAGAGTGATCAATCACTAGAGTTCTTGAGGGGATGTTGGGCTCTAATTCTTTTTATATTTTTTTAAATTTTAAATGTACAGTCAGGTACAATGCAAGAGACTGGACTAGGTGGGTTCCTGAGAATGCTTAAAATTCTACAACTTTATAATTCTGAGTCTGCAGAATTCTTTGAAAAATATTTTTAGTTGATGCTCCTCTCAGAACTATTTTTTGCCAGCTATATTGTAAGTCTTTCTTCCCAAAGGATTATTTTTGTTTTGTTATTGTTGTCTTGCATAGGCCATATTTTCTAAGGGTTTGTTCAACTTCAGTGATCCCATGTTTGAAACTTGAAGTGCAAGGTCTGTATGTATTTAAAACTCAGCAGAGCTAGGTGCATCTCTTGCTGATTGCTGATCTTACATGTTGCTCTGGTTTCAGATAATTATAATATTAAATTTTTAACTTGACACTTCTACTACTTTTGCCACAATATGAAGTAGTGATTTGGGAATAGGACAGATTTCAAAGCTGCATGCATAGAACAAGTTTCATCGATGTAAGTCATCAGAACAAGGAATGACTCTCTGCAAATTGTACAGTTTTTCAAAATGTCTCTGAATTTATTCTGGATCATTCAAAATTGTTCCCATATGAAAGGAAAAAAAATCCCAGACAATCTGCTAACCTTCCCTGCCTGCGGAACTTCTTTAATTATAGAAATATCTCAAAAGGTCCCATACCTAGTTAAGTATCAGATTGTAATATACTAAATGTTTGGTTCTTTTACTGTCCACTTGATTTTAGTTGTTTGGGTTTTTCTAAAATGAGAAGCTGTGAAATGCCTAATACTAATGACTTTTCAAAGCCACTATTACTAAGCAACTACTAAGCACGTGAAACAACATCTGATGATGAAGAAGAATCAGCATTATTCTGACACCACACAATTAATATTGTTATAGCTTATATATAGTATATTTAGGTTAGGAGCATAACATCATACTCCTAGACTTCACAGACTTTTGCACACATGATTCATAACTTACCAGCTATAGGGACAATAGTGTAGTTTTAAAAGTCATTCTGGGCATTCCCTGAATATTGCATCAAATATTTATTTGGTATTTCCCCTATATTTATCAGAAAAAGGTACTCCAAATCTATTATTCTTCATCCTAGGCTTTCTTTTTTTAGCATATTATCCCCTGCTTGCTAGAGTCTTTATGTAACTAACTTGTTCTAAGACCACCTAGCAAGGATACAATGGAAATGGATCTTTGCAAAAACATGTGATGGAAGTTCAGTTCTTGTAGTCAAAACCAGCATACTGTATCTGCATGCACATTTTTTTTTTAAAAATATGGAGAAACTCTATCTAGAAATGACAGAACTATCAAAAAGGTCATGGTTAAAAGACACAGCAAAGATGGTTTTTAGGGTGTCCTTGGTGATGTACTGAAGATGGCACATGCAACTGTGATTGAGCATAGACAATAGAATCCTAATATTGAATGGGTAGAACATCACATACAGTTCATACCAATATGTTATTCACTAGAGAAGCAAATATATGTTTCTGTAGTTTAATAAATTCAAAGAGGATGCTTTTGTCTTACTGTACCAGTACTTCTGCACCATCCATTGCATACACCATACATTGCATAGCAGTGTAGAAAAGATTACACTGATATTTCACTTTGACAGTGAGATATCAGATAGGAAGAGATGATTAATGTGTGATGTGGATGATGAACTGGTCTGTCAGTTGGCACACAACTAAATTGTCAAAGTACAGTAATCTGTGGCTCAACTGCAAGGTAGTCTCTACTGAAATAACAATTCAGAAAAGAACCTTGAAAACGCAGAGGCAAACTTTCTTCTTCTAATTTGATGTGCATATTTCAAGCGATTAGTGCCAGGGACAAAGGAGAACAATAAGAACTTTGTCCAAAAGAGGAAGCTACAGAACAACACATGCTGTTACTGATTGGCAATGTCAATGGGAAATAGTGCAAAAATACAAAACAGCCAGAGATGAAGAAAAGTTATACTGAAAAGTGATGCAGGGAATGAGATTAAAATACTGCTTCAAAACTAAAATCAATCAAAAGTCTCCCAGCATGGAGTCAAGGCCACAGGCCATGGCAGGCAGATTGCAAAACCAGCATCCAAAAGTCACGGCTTCAGGTTTGTAGCGTTTTTAGAGGTATCGCCGTGGGAAAAATCCTGAGCCTGGTTCTATTGCTGGGAGGTGGCAGACATGCAGTGGGATACTGTGGGGACCCAATGTAGGGTTTGGATGAATGTGTACCACAGCCCAGCTCTGCAGCATCCTTTCACTGAGGAAGTAGTGTAGCCTACATTGTGGAGAAGGTGGATATGGGGAAACAGAAGCAAATTCATCTTGCCATCTTCCTACGGGCCGTCTTCCTCGTATGCAGCAAGGCCAAAAAGGAGTGGAGCCACCAGCCCTGTAGCCACCAGTAACTGCTGCAATACATTTCTGTGGAAGAGCTCTCTACTGGCAACAACCTTTTCTCCCATGGGCTCCCTCTCCCAGACCCTGCTGTTTGCTTTGAATATGGTTTTCTTTTCTGATGCAAAACACTGCAAATGCATCAGAGGGATATTCCTCAGGAGGAATGAAACCCAAAGAGTGGCTGAAATTACAAAGGGGGAATTTTGCATTTGAAGCGTATTGATAATGCTAAACAAGAATGTAAGATGTGAATCACTGTTACCGCCAGCCGCTCCCATATAGCTATGCATATATTTAATTTCATGGCTTTCCAGCCCTCTGATAAGGCTATATTCATAGCTGAATCTAAATTGCATTCTAAAATTAATTTCTGGGAAGCAGTCTTAGGGTGCCTTTTGAACTCTATCTGGTTCTCAGCGTGGGGAAAAGAAAAGTGTTTCAGTATTTCTTTTCCTTCTTCCATACTGCTCTTTCTTTAGCTCTGTTCAATTTTAGACTTTACCGTTTTCACAGGCAATCTCATAATATTGGTCTGGAGCTCTTTAAATTACTTTCTTTTTAACCTATCTGGCAGTGTTAGTACTTTTCCAGACAGAAAGCACAAACACAGTCTACTTGCTTCAAATATTTTTTTAAGTCCTTCCAGTCCTTCCATGTGAAGGGAAGCATTCAGTTTTTGGTTTTGGTTGTTGTTTTTGTTTGGGTTTTTTTTTTTTACTCTGCAAAATATTTTAACCACCTGACGGCCTGTGGAAATTAATTCTTTGTCATGTAAGCTGGCAGACAGCTGGCTGGGAGAGTTTTACTCGGCGTGTATTGTACACTGCATGCATCCTCTGATGCGTGTTCTTACAGTGCCTACCCATGCTACTCAAGTAGGCCCTTTTATGTTTTCAACAGATGAGGAGAAAATATGTGCTCTCTTGCTCAATGTTATCTGTAATTATTAGCGGTGCTAATAATGGTAGCAAAAAGTCTCATGGAAAAGGCTCGATCTTTCTTTGTTTCAGGACCACGTGTCCTTTCAACCTGGCAGACCTGGGCCACTCAGAGCCCTGAAGTGACTGTACGGTATCTGTGGGGCCTGCCCTCTCCCTTTTCATTACCCTAAGTCTGGTGTAGTGTTTTCATTCTTTCTTTGTTTTGATTCCCAAGGAGCAGATACATTCTCACAGTCATCTCTGCCTTACATCTGTTTTCTCATGTAAATTGCACAAAACAGGGTTATGGTTGCCCACTGGAGTACTTTATCCACAACGAAGCAAAGGATTTGCACAAATCTAGTGTCATTTTCATGGTGGAAGAGGATATGGGGATTGACCACCAATCAAAAAATTAATGAGGTAATGAGAGAAAGCAATGGGAAATACAAAATAAATAAATACCTAACCGTAGTAGCGAGGCTTTTCAGGCATCCCACTTGTTTTTTGTTTGTTTTGACAAGCAAGGTGCATTAAATGTCAGATTGCATATTGTTTTACATTTCTGACCTCCTGGAACATTTGGAGCACTCTTTGTCATATATTGCCAGTGAATATAAAGGCAAAGCAAATATTATCTGGCCTCATGTAGAAATTCTTATAAGATATTAAAATGAAAGAGCAGCATTCTTTTGACACATTTGAAGATTAATATGTAAACAAATTTCAGTGTCTTGTTTGTTCTTAGTGTCTCCACCGGGTCTGTCTTTGCTTCTGAAATTTCCATGCCACTTTGGAAGATTAACAGCTCATGCAGAAACATGTTCACCTTACAGACCCAAGTGGAGAAAGTATAAATGAAGACCTAATCTTCCCAGTGCAGCAAATCTGAATTTAAATATAAGCAGATTTTAAAAAGCATAGAGTGAAGAGTACTGAAGAACCAGTAGATTTACTAATCTCTTTAAAAAGAAGTCATATTTTTAATATGTAAACGACCACTTTATCAAGAAAAATATTTCCTGGGCACCAAAGAATGTAATAATAGAGGAAGGAAGTGATAATACAGGCATTTGTATTGCATAAAGACAGAAGATGGAGAGAGAATTTAGATAACAAGAAGAATTTCCTGCCTACTAATTTGAGTTTCTGAGTTCAGCGATGTTGAAAGTCTCCAGGTCTTGGTGCTCAGTGCATGGAAATATTCTGCTCATTAAATAGCGAATGTCAGTGCTTTATGTCTCTCTGGATGGTTGCACTAATGTTCTGCAAACCTATGCTGTAAAGACCACATGTGCAACTGAACTAGGTAGGACTGTCTGCTGAGGCTGCTAACCCAAGTGTTTGTTCTGTACAGTTGTTCACATAAAAGGGCCATCCATCTGCCCTTGTCAGCTGGTTTAAAACAACCATTAACAATCATTGTCTACCAAAGAGATAAACATTACTGTTGAATAGGTAAAATTTTGCACCACCAGAAAAATGGTACAATCACTCTTGATTCTTTCGTCAGGCACACTAACACATCCTTCAGCGAGTTTCTGTAATAAGATGGTTTAGCATCACCCTCCAACCAAAACATAACTTCTCACAAAACTAAGACTCTGATATTTGAACCTACAACGAGCTTTGCTTAGTCACATGGATTTGTTTGGTTCAGGGTCATACATGGTGGAGGCCTGCAGGAAAGAAATGAAGAGACGTCAGATTGTTAGGAAGAAATTGGTTGGGCTCCTTCATAATGCTCCAAGTAGGTTAATTGGGCAGAGCTAGAAACTGAATATACCTGTCAGCTTGCTTTATTTCCTTTATATATGTTTGTTAGCTTTGTATAACCAGTCTGAAAAACCCTGAACTTGTCACTCTTTTGCTCTGTCATTTATCTTAGTAAAAACTAGGAAAAGTAGAAGCTCAACCTTTGAACTAGAAACACCCCCGAACAGCACACGGGTGCTGAAGTCAGACTGTAAGGATCAGTTGACACTGGCTTCAGATTTCCCTGGCTTTTTGGTTCTGTTTTATTTTGTGGTTGTTTGGGGTCTTTTTTTAAGAAGAACCATGAAAGATGCTGTCTTGCTCCAGTCTCTCAAGCTGTTTTCCATAGGCTTTGGAGCTAGGCTTCCCTGTGACTTTTTACTGTTGATTGACATAACAGTCTCTTCTTGTCTGCAGTGAGCTACTAATGATGTATCAAGGGATTAGGAGGGAAAATCTGGTGAACATCCACATGCTGCATCAGCTGAACTAGAGGAACTCTGTCAGTTTTTTATTTTGAGGCTGTAAATAAGTTTCCTAATCATGTTTATGGTGAAGTTAACTTAATACAATGTTCACAGCTAAAATCTGCAGGGAGCTTGACCATTTTTGAATAATACACAGCAAAAAAGGTAGCAAAAATATGCATGTATTTCTAATTATTAATCGTATTTCTAAATACTGATGATGTGCCTTCTCCATTTGCTATCTGGATGAAAATTTTACTACATTCTGTCATAAAATTCTCACCCTCTGTCCATGGCTATAGGTTAAAAAATGTCATCATCCACATACTGTATATCACAGAAACTTTGTAGCACAGGAAGAACTGATGTAGTAATATGTCAGAATATTAAGGGGCTGCATTAATGCCAGCAACATTTTCTATGAATAAAGTCTGACTTCTGAATGAATAAGGCTAGTGTTACTGCTTGAATGGGTTAACAGCTCAATATTCTCTAAGTGTCGACAGTGACTGGGTATGGTAGTAGTACGTTAGGACTTGCACTGAAGGTGATGGCAAATATTTTGTATTTGATGAAGTGGACCCATTAGAAATGTAAAGGGAAGGCTGAGACAGCTGGAGAGGTAAGCCGGAATGATGACCTTTGCAGCAGTATCCTTAATGGATAAAAAAGAGAAAGACAGCACTTGGCAAAGACAGAAAAGAGGTCACAATAGTTGAGGAGCAAAACCATGAAGGTCTGAATTAAAACTTTAGTTGTCTGACAGGGAAAGAACATTGAATCTTAGAGCTGTTGAGCTGAGAGCATCAGATACACTATGGATTTCAAAGTACGGTGAAGGAAGCTGCTGGAAGCCTGCTACCACCTGTGGCATCCCACCGCTGTGTGAGGCACTGGACATGAACTATGTGAGGTCATGGGTCATTTTCAGAAAATTAAATCAAATGTAATAAAGCACCATCCCTTGACACGCTGTGGCTGTTTCAAAATGTGAAATGAAGCTTGCTGCATTCATTCTTCGTTAGTGAAGATGCATAGGGGTTTTACAAATGAAAGTTAGTAACTCTTGTAATTCTGTGTGGCAGGACTTTCTCTGTAGTTTGTAAAATGATCAATATGTTTCCTCAACTGAAAAATCATTATGTTTCTTAGAAGAAAAATCCTTGCTAATAAATAGGTAGCGCAAACAAATCATGAGAATGGTTGAGCTTCATCTGTGGAATTAGAACTGCCAAGTATTTTTCAGCTTCACTTTCCAGAGAGTTTTCAAATACAGTTGTCTGACATTTGTAAGGCATTGAACTTTTTTGAAGATTTTTTTTTTCTTTTAGGTTTAAGGACCTCCAGTAAAGATGGAATTACTGGAACAGTGTTTTCCCATGTCATGAGGAAATTCTGTCTTCTAAAAATTTTTGTCTTCTAATGACATATACTTCATGGTCACAGTTAGTATATCTGCATCATTTTCCAGAAATATACTACCAGATTCAGGGAGCTATATTTTTGCTGTATGGAAAGGGATAAACTTGAAATATAATTCTATTTTAAGGGCTCCAGGATACCCACAAACTATTCAGAAGACCATTTAGAATAACTGACATATTGACAAAATTTGTGCTGCCTCTGACATTATAGCAACCCAAAACTTCAGAAGAGTGATGTTATGATATTATCCAGAGTTTCAGGTATATTTTTCAACTGAGATTATGTCTCAGTTGGCTGGTGAGGATGTTTTATGTCAGTGTCTTTGAAAAGCCTGCTGATGAATATTGCAGTACATAACTTTTTTTTTTGTATTTTAATCAGTGTTGTAAAAGCACAGGATTTATGCACTGCCTTCCAAGTATACGCCAAGCATGAAGAGCCAGAACTTCTGCTTCATAACTACATCTTTCCCCTCTTCCACGACTGGAGACAATTTGGGTGAGATACAACTTCCATGCCAGCCCATAAAATTATTGCTGCCTGCTGACATGGGGCTGAAAAGCCTGTTTAAGGAGTCATCATGCATATCAGTAGCATGGCTTCTTGGGTGGGACTGGGAAGCAGTCGTCTTCTAACATGATGTAAGCATCGTTGTGTCTGAACTGTGGCAGCTCCTTGAGTTAAAAGGAGTCCAAGTTAAAAACACTGGGGACAGCGTGAGATGTAAATTTAGATGAAAGTTGTGAAAAGGTAGAAAGAAGGCATTGTGATGTCAGATTGCTGGACTCTTTTCACACCAGTGCTTAATCTGGGAAAAATTATATGGAACTCAAGCCATGTTGGCTCATGCCTAGAGGAAAGCTGCAAGGTGTAGGCCATTATAGAATTTCACATTTATAATGGCTGAATGCATCAATGCATCATAGCATTTTCTATCATTTCTTTGGATTCATTAAATATTTACTAAGAAAGAGTTTTAAATTAAAACTAAAAGAGAAAAGTTTTTATCGTTTTGCTGGTTTTGCTCAGTATTTTGATGAGCTAGGAGATTTACTAGGGTTTGTATTTTTTTTTAAAAAATGCACATTAATGTTTTATTTTATTCTTTTAATTTCTTATGCTAGTAGTAAGGTTAAGAGACAGAAAAAGGAAGAATAAACTGTAATTACAGCTACTGAGATAAAGTATTTGCACTTATGTTATATAAAGATTTTCTGAACCATTTTCTCCCTTAGAACAAGAGAGGTTTTTACCCCCTTTTAAGATTAAAAATATAAATCTTTTAAATAGCTACACGAATAAATATTTAAATTATTTTATTGGATGTTGGAAGATTTATTCAAAGCTGTTCTTATTATAGATAGGAGAAAAATATTATTAATCTTTGTAATAAGTTGCAGAGACATCACTTCTAAAGCAATTGTTAGATTGCTCTAGCTTTACATGATGATTTTTACCCTTATCATTTGCATGCTTAAAAATATTATTTACATTGTTCTCAGTCAAAATGATGACATTGTAGCTTCTGCTAGATGTTCTGTTCTCAGACTTCATGTATGACATGGGACTCCCACTGATGCTATTCCATTTCAGCTTTCCCTTGTTGTGCAGTCCTGTTTGTACTCAGCTCTGCCAGTTAGCTCTACTGCTAACTAACCCTCTGCCAAGGACAGCCTTCCCCCAAACCTGTTAGTGCAGCAGTGCGGTGTGCATCCCTGTTTGCTTTATGCCAAGTCATCAAGGTTTGCTCAGATCACTAATCTGAACTTTTTAAACAAATCCAACTGATTTTGATTTTTGCAGGCCAGGCTCCCATAAACTATTTCCATAGGTAGAAAGGAATATCACAGGCTAGTAATCAACCTCATGGAAACCATAGTTAAAACCTGAGAGGCTCTTAATGACATCCCAATTAATATGAGCACATAAGGAAAGGAAGTGTAAGGAAGAAATATAACCACTGCTGGAACTCCATCTGTAGACCTACTCATCACTTGTCAGTCTAAATTGATTGGGTCTTTTTTTAACATTAACATTTCATGATATATAGCATTAAGCAATAGCAGTAAGATTAATGGTATCAAGGATCTTAGTCATACTAATGTAAATGGAGTATTGTGTTTTATAACTCCATCACAGGATAAGTGACCATTTACATATGTCCCTAGCTCAAAATATAACCAGTGACTTCAGTTTAATATATTTAATCTCGTGAAAAAAAATAAGAACCTGCAAAATGCTTTGATGAAAAGGAGACAATTTCTATAACACTTTCTAGGTGGAAACCTTATATTTGCAGTTACACATAAAAAATCCACAGATGTGTGCTGATTTGTAGAAAATACATATATAACACGGTAATTTACACGTTAATATCCTTCCTCCCATTCCTATTTCCTACTTTCCTACTTGTAGTCCTTTTCCAAGTTTAATTCCACACTATATTAAGGCTTGGGTAGTTAGACAAGAGAGAAAATAGGGTTTCGATATTTGAACTATGTTAGCTACATTCTTCCTGTCATGTTCTGATAAAACTATGGGTGATTGAAGATCACTTCTTTTTTTTTGTAATGGAAGGCAAAGAAGAAACCAACAGGCTACTTCACTGTTTTTGGCAAGGTGCTTTGGAGAGAGAAATAATTCCGTTGTGCCGTTTGTAACCCTACCTCAGTAGAGTGAACTTCACTTTTAAGTAGGTAGGAACGCAAGGACCAGAGATTTTGCATTCCTACAGGAGAAATATCTGTTGTAAGGTGTTGTAAAGTTTTGCTAAAAAGCAGTGGCCTAATGAGGGAACGTGTATTTAACTGCATATTAGGTTACCTGTATGTATATCAGAAGCAGAAAAAAATAAGGAAGTTCTCGTGGCTGATTCACAGCACTTGAGAAATGGGAGTTTACTCAGAGCTTTCTTGCAGAGACTTAGACTTCCTCTGAGATTACTACTCTTCCTGTGCTTTGGCATCCGTCTGTAAAACTGGTGTAATACGAATTCCCTCCTTTCTTCTGTATTTCTCTGCTCTGCCTTGGAGGAGGAGCCAGTATTAGGCAAGGTGCAGCAGACCTACACATCTGGCAAAAACTTTTAACTTTGCTGGTACTTGAAGAGGCAGATCCCAGACAGCAGATGTCTGTGTGCTCATTTGCCTAGTCACTGCCAGCTGTGGGGTCCAGATTTGAAGGACAATGGCAGAGGCACCTTTGCAGACACACCACCACAAACTGATTTCCAGTTCTCTGCTCTCTGCTCTAAGTGTGACTGTCACAAAAGTAGTGAATATTGGGTCTTTTAAAAGCGTGTTTACATTTTAACATTTTCAGCAGACCAATTTAATGAAAGCTATGAATGACAATTAATATGTCAGTTCAGGTGGCAATGTTGCATGTACCGAAGCACAACCTGTATTAACCTGTTGGGTAAAAGGCATACAGGTTGCAGATGTTATGTAGCTGCTGATGATAACTTAGCCCATTTTAGCCCCACAAGGAGGGAGAGCTGGGCCTGCAGTCCTTAAAGCCATGGATAAGGTGGCTTAGAGGGGAAAGATACTTAGCCTTGCTTGGAACAAAGATTAAATGAAAGAAGAAGAATGTAAGGAGAAAGTTTGCAGCAAAACCAGGCAAAGATACCCAGGGAAGGTCAGCATGCAGAAATGAAACAAATACAATATTTAGGATGGAGTGTTAAACCTTCGGTATTCTGACAAGAGCAGCCTAAGCAGCTTCAGGGAGTCCAATCCCGAGCAAAAAAAAAGCACAAAAAAGTGTGAACATTCCGCTGCATGCATTTATCTCTCTGCTGTAGAAAAGCCAGGTGCCTACATTGCATGTTAGGCCCCTGACTCCCACGTCATTCCACTGTTTTCAGTAATAACACCCATCATAATGCAAGTATACCTGGGGGACATGGCAGTTGCTGCTGGTCTCCCACGACACCATGATAGTTTTTCAGTCTTACCTAAGAAGAGAAAGAAAACCAAGCCCTTGGCAGTAATTTATTTCAACCGTGTGGGGGACAGTAGTCAACCAGACAGAATTAAATTTGTTGCAGTTGTTTCCCGGCTCACTTTTGCTGCAATAGAGGCGCTGGTTTTCTAATGTAAATACTTTCTGAGATGCTAAATTATTAAGAGATTTAAAGAGCAAATCCTTGACCATGAGTAGTGTTGCGCACTGCACGTGACAGTGCCAGCACTGCAAACTGTTGCAGGCAAGGTGGAGGCTACTCCTGTTGTAAGACAGCAGTTCGGTCCTGTGGTTAGCGTTCGAGTGTTTCACCGCTAATATTTTCCATGGAAAACAGTTTGTTTAGGAAATGTTACTGAAGTAAGACACGCTAAAAAAATAATGAGCTTGCTTTTCCTCCTCCTCCTCGGTCTGCTCCTTGCCGTTTTCCCAGTAAGCCCGCACAATAAGCCTTCAAGAATTCGAGACGACGCACTTTGGCTCCTGTTTTAGTCACACGGCGCGATCCTTGCCGCGCTGCCGGGTACGCCGCCCTGTGCCTTACCCGCCAACGGCCGCATCGCGCGGGGCTGAGGCGGCTGCTTCACCCTTCACCCGCAGAAGTAGCGGAGAAGTTGGCCGGGCACACCCTACCCCTGCCCCGGCCCCGGCCCCGGCCCCGGCCCCAGCGGCCGCCGAGCCCCGCGGGAGAGCCGCCCTGGCGGGAATGGGGCGCCGGGGTGAGGTAGGACCTGCCCGCCACCGAGCGGGGCCTGTGCCCGCACCTGCCGGCGAGGGGAGGACAGGGGTGCCGACTTGAGCTCGTTCCTGGGAGGGCAGATCAGTGTGTTACCGGTTTAGTATTACAAACGCGTGATTCCAGACTGAAATGGCTGCTACGTGCACG
>JAVJGJ010000001.1:33205904-33285625 GCA_035590215.1 Microhierax caerulescens
GAGCCCTCGGCGCCCGGCTCCATGGCTGGGCGAGGGCAGCCAGGCAGAAGAGCGCTCTCCCCGCTGGCGGCCGTCAGACCATGCCCTAACTCGCCATGAACTTGGAAGGGCTCGAAATGATAGCAGTTCTGATCGTGATCGTGCTTTTTGTTAAAGTGTTGGAACAGTTTGGGCTGATTGAAGCAGGTTTCGAAGGTAAGGGAGTGCTTTTCAGTGCCTTGTCGTTGTTGTGTCCTGGTGGCTCCTTGCAAGTGGCAGCCACCTGGAGAGCCACCTGCGCCGCCACGGCTCTGGGGTGCTGACCCCCAAGTTGGGGGATTTATTTGCTTTCGCCAGAGAAATGAACCGCTGTCCTGAACGCTGCAAGGGTCAACTTAGAAATGCCTTAAAAATCGGAATCTCCTCTTCCTGGTTTAAATCTGCAAATGTAAAGTAGTAGGGGTCAGAGCAGGTGTCAGGAGGCTGACACGCAGGTACAGCCACACAGCCTTAAAACTGCCTCGTAATCTATTCAAAATGATTTCCTCATCTGTTCCCGTTAACATCATCTGTACTGGGATTGTTGTCATACCAGGATATATATTTTAGAGTATTTAAAAACCTGTTGAATATTTAAGTTACTTTTAGCATTTTAAAATGTGTTCTAGGAAGCAGAACTATGATACTTAGATTCAAAATAAGCAACTTCAAGATTCACTTAGGGTAATCGAGTGCAAGTTTTATTGCTTGATGATTTATCTTAGGCAGATCACCTTTCTTAGCAATACTGTTTCTGTCTAAAGCAGTAAAAATGGAAAATTAGAAGGTTGTTTTAAATGTGCTTTTTATGTGTGAAAGCTAGTGGAATATTCATTGTTTTTACCTTATTTCTGAAAGTGCTGTTATTCTTGCCATAAGAGGAGTTAGGCTAAAAAAACACCAATTGCAGCATAGTTGATAGTGTATTGATATTCATTGCATCACAGTGTTTCATTAGGTTCCAGACTGAAATGGTGTGTTTCTCAAATATTGAAGAAATACTGAATTCTCAAATCTTCCTCCAAGCTAGCATTTGAGTACAGTGTATATACTTATGCCTATGAAAAGGGGAACTTTGTTGACTGAGAGATTGTGGTTTCATGTGTTAACGAGTAAGGCTATAAGCAAAATCTGCTTCTATGAAAAGGTCTAAAGTAATCCTGTTTTTGTAACCCTTTCAAGAAATGCAGTCTTTGCAAGTGATTTTAGATAAGGAAGTTCACTTAACTGTTTCTCCATCAGTGTTGCTGTCTTGTGTGGACTTGCTGGTATTGATTAAAGAATCTGAAAACCCTGCTGGGACTCACAAAGAAATGTTATCAAGTACATTTTTATAAAGCATTTATGTATAGAGTCGAGTGCATTATATTGAGTTTAAAAGTCAACACAGAGATTCCCTTCAAATGTGTGAACTTCTGCTTTTTTTTTTTTTTTTTTGTGTTCAGTTGCATATAGAAATGTCCATCAGCTTGAGAAGTATTATGATAAAAGTTATCTCCAGCATTAAAGGCTGCAGTGATTTGGAAAAAAAAAAGCCATATTTACTTCTTAGGTTGGTCAGCAGGTTTGTGAGTGTTCTGTTGAGTCTGATTGCCACATGTGGTCAGGTCTCCTGGCAAAATTTAGCACTCGGTTGTTGTCTGTAGTGGGTTTTATGGCTGGTGAAGCTGATAATGGAAAGACAATTGGAAACAGTGAAGTCATTGTAAGATTGCTGTAACAAAAAAGTTTCTTGTGCAGTTGCCTGTTTTGTCTGTCTCACTGGCCAAAAAACTGGCAGTCTGCATGTGCATGGAGCCTGAAGTTTCTTCTTACTTAATGCAGGACAGGTTTCCAGTGTGCCAGCTAGATGAAACCACAGGAAGACATAAATGCCCCATTCCTCTGTGGTGTACATCTGCTGTGATCAAGGTAAAAGGCTTGTTTCATGATGGGGCTTAGCTAAACTGCACAGACTTAGGAATTTATCCTCTGGTAGTTCAGGAACAGTGCAGGTTCATTCCCCATTTTTTTCTTAGATTTGAGAATGAAAGATCTGAATTGATTCTTATTACAATAGAGAAAAAATAGATTTATACACTTTTACTAGAGACTTGAAAAAATGTTATGATTTTAGTAAGTGTCAAGGCTATTCATTTCCACCCATGAGTTAAAAGTACATGCCTCATAAAATTGTGCAAATGTTAGAGATGTTTTGAAGTAGAATATTAAGAAATAAGGAATTTTAGAAGTGTACTCACACTTTTCTAGGGATCAGTGAGGAAGCTGGTCACAATTTTCTGGAAATGTTTTTTGTTATAAGGGCATTTGCAGTTGTCTCATTTTGAATAGGTTATATCCCTTCTGTTTGTTTGTTTTTTTTTCTCAAAAGTTAATATGTCACCGTGAAATCTTTTTACTTGTTTCATACAAACGAATAAGTTATGGCATATAAACCACATCCTGCATTTATGTGGAATTAATTCACAGAGGCAATAATAATCTGTAATACAGTGCACCCAACACAGGATGCTAAATCTGAACTCTCTAAATCATACTGAAGCTTTGGCAGATATCTAGGTTTCAAAATTAGTCCCTATCATGGTAACAAAAGCTTGAAGCTAACTTGTCTTCCTTCCTACACTGCGTTTTCTTGATTCTGAACTTTGTGAACCACATGCATGTTAATTTGGAAGAATCGGGTGCAATTTATGTAAATCAAAAGCAGGATGTAATTTTCTTCTTTTCAGTGTCATAATAACTATCGTAAGTGTAAGTAATACTCTGCTTTCTTCAGACTTCAATAGAAATTATGTCTATAGTGATAATAGTATGCATTTCTTTTCATTATTTATGCAAATAATAAAATAAGTTTGGAATGAATATTGTATATACTTGTTTATGCTTATTTTCTGATGTACTGCACTCACAGATAACAGTATGCTTTCTGTGGTTTTGCCTAGTTGCCTTCGACTGCTGAGTGATTCTGTTGTTGTTGTAGGAGAAGTATTTTCAAATAGATGTTTTTAATATTGTATGACAGCTCTTGAAGTGATAAGTAGCAGAACAGATTATACACTTTTGTAGGTTGTGGGCTGCAGAGAATTTATCTCTAGGTTAAATATTATTTTATGATATATTGCACTCCCTTAGATCAGGGTATGCTTTCTGTGGTTTTGCCTAGTTGCCTTTAACTGCTGAAGTGGTTTTACTGTTGTTGTAAAAGTATTTTCAAATAGATGTTTTTTAATATTGTATGACAGCTCATAAAGTGATAAGTACCAAAATAGGTTTAGTCAATCTCATGGGTTGTGGATTGCACAACTTTGTCTCTAGGTTAAATATTTAACTCTTCATAAATCAGGTTATGTTGTCCTTAATAAACTTTACTGATTTTTTAAACCAGTGAAGTATTAGGTGTAAGGAGTAATGATTTTTGATACCTAATTCAAAAGTTTGCTCCTAGATATACCTAGATATAAATCTTATTTCTTCTTGTATGGCAAGTTTTTTCCAGAAGTAATTCACAATATAAAATGAGATATAGGAACTGAACAAGTTGAATATACAGTATGTTAGCATTGTCAGACTGTGAAATATTCAGGATATCAGTTTATATGATTTCAGTGTACTTTAGTACTTTCCTGAAAATGTTGTGATCATCATATGTAAGGATAATATTAACTCAATCAAGATATGGAAGGGGTTTTGTATGTGAATGCCTCCCTTGTATACGAGTCATTCTTGGTAAGTTGTTGGAGACCGAGTGGTTGAAGTGTGATGAGATCAGCCCTTTCCTAACTTAAAATGGTTTTGTCCTAATGTTTCTTGGGAAATCTGTATTGATTTTCAAGAGTGGAGTCACTTATTACTTAAACAATCAGTAAAATAAACTCATCTTCATCGCTGGAAGCATTGAAACCTATACCATTAGGGATAAGGTTCAGAGAAGAAACACAAAGGATATGAATAATCAAAAATATTTACATGAAACAGCCTGCTTGTTAGGAAATCTCTTGTAGCAGTTAGTACCTCTAACAGGAAAAAAAACGGAGCAGAAGTAATCATGGATGTTACTGTGAAATGTGGATTCCATGTTTCTGTGTTATTGTCTATCTAATCTCCTTGTTTAGGAGCCCTGAGAGTGGCAGTAGTAGAACTGTATAGCTGTAATTGTAACAATGGAGTTAAAATAGTGTAACACTTGATTCCTGTGAAGTGTCAAAGCAGCTTCTAGTCCCATTTTAGTAATGTTGGCTATTGACAACTTCCCATTCATCAGCTGCAAAACAGAGCAAAACCATGGACACATAGGGAGTTGCTTGTGATATTTATAACTCTTTGACAAAGGCTGGATATGACTGGAAACGTGGTGGAAGTTGTTTGTGGTTGCTCTAAAATTCAAAAAACTGAAGCTGTTTTGTCATCTGAGCTATGGTCTTCTGGGAATTTCAGCATTTCCACTGAGATGTCCCTCTTCACAGTGTTGTTCATGGATGGAAACGGAGGAATATTCATTTCAGAAGGTTCATCACGACTAGCACTTCATACCAGAAATAGCTTGTAATAAACACAGTGGCTTTTCTGCCATTTTTCTTTTCTTAAGATCAGTCTTGATGTCAAAGAGATTTACGCACAGATTTATGAAGTATGAAAGCAATCATGGACCGAGATGTGAGATTATTAGCCTGAGCTGACAGTGTGCAAAAGAAAAAGAGATGATAGAAATTTTAATATGAGCAATTTCAGGCATTCCTTAGAAGTAATTTGTTCAATTAAATCTTCATATATAACAAGATAAATTGAATTAAAACAGCTGTTGAAACAACTACTCACATGTGAGTGAGTAAGCAGTAGGTAGAAATCTTTTACACAGAACTCCAGTGGAGTTTTGCTTGATTAACTATTTCTGCTCAAACAGCACTAGCAAGTCATTTATAGCCAGTGGCATGTTCTGTAGTTGATTTGGAGCTAACACATGCAAGCACTGGACCAGGCTGTGCATCCTGAATGTCTGGTCAGCAGGCCACTACTGGGCAGGATGAGTAAGAGGAAAGCTCTTCCCCTTCTAGTTTTGTTCGTCTTTTTTTGTTTTGGTTTGGTTTGTTTTGTACTAGAAGCCTCAACTTCTGGGTACAGTTGTAAGAAACAGAAATAGGCAGGGAAGAAAAGAAACTTGCTAGCCAAGGGAATTTGTAGCAGGTGCCTTCAGCCCTCAGTTGCCTGCTTTAAGCAGTCTGACGTCTCTGAATCATCATCTGAAGGCTGGTCCATTGTTGCTGAAAAACTTTCTAGTGTTCCCAGGTCAGTGTCTGCTGAAGAGCTGCTTTTCTCAAGAATAATTGTCACTTCTGGTGATAGTGTGTTTGTCTAGTGCTTCACATCCACAGAGATAGAAGTAGGTAAATACTGTAACTGCAAATGAAGAGATGTGAAAGAAAGAAATGGATAAAGAGCCCTATGCTCTGAGTTATCAATACAATACCTCTTGGAAATTTAGCGGTTTATAATTAACCTTTTTTTTTAAAAAAAAAGAACAGAAATACCTGAGTAAGCAGAGATCAGAGAACTTCCAGCTTTTCCCCAGTGGTAAATACCTGTGATATAGTTCATGAACACAAGGGTCTCACTCCTGTTGAAGTTTGGTTATTAGGAATCTCATATAAAATGGGACTTTGAATAGATGGAAATTGGCTTATATACCATGAAATAGAAGAACGCCAGAATCTTATTGCTCAGTTCTGCTCCTTTGTAATTTTAGGTGATAACCTGGGGAATTTTATGAGAAAAACCTGGATATGAGAGAGAGATGGGATTCTGGTCTATTTTCTCTCCCCCAAGGAGACAACTTCTGATATTTACTTCCCTACTTCATACTGGCTACTCAATTTAGAATTTGTATTGCCAAAGTATCTGTTTTATTTATTTACTTTGAATAAGTAAATGCTACATTCCTGCCGTCAAAGAGCCACTGTAAGCAAAGGAAAATTATATATTGCACAGTGTTTGCCTATCACTGTAATACCTTTACTTTTACGTATTTTCCACAAGAGCTGAATTCCCTTTTAATGAAAATCTATAAACACCCTCTATTTTTATTATTTATTGACTCTTTCTGCCCCCACTTTTTCACTACCTTGACTATCAGTAAATTTGAGTGATATAAATCAAAATACGCACGATTTCTACTAAGTTTTGAGAACATTTATTAGTTTTCAGCATTTAAGGCTGAAATAGCAAAAAATAACTCTGTCTTTTTTAATTATCAAAACCCAATAAAACTTCAATGATGATATGGATTTTTAAAGCAAGATCTTTAGAGCTAATTAGTTTCATGGTCTACTGAGTAAAAAAGTAAACATTTTCTAAGAATACAGTTTTGTCAAAGATGAGGGGGAAAATGGCATACCAAAGTTAGTAGGCAGAAGAAAATAACCCGAGTAGTGAAATCAGGGGTATCCATTTTGTTAAGAAAGATATTTGTGCTAATAATACTTCCTGTGCTGCTTTTTTCTGTAGAATTCAAAATGCTTTACAACAGTAAATAGACATACCACCTGATGTATGCAAATATATCAGGAAAATGAAACTAGAGATCGGTAAATTTCACAGGTTGATATATGAAGTAAAAAGGGGTTGTCAGATCATATGCTTTAAAGTCCTGTATGCCCCAGGGCAGTAACTTTCATATCCGTTGGCTTTTTTGATGACCACCATAGTATGTTTTGACTAAACCATGAGATGCATTTGATGAAAGGAGGTACTAAGTGAACACAAGTCATCGTTTTATTTGGGATCTATCCGTTAAGGTTAGCGATATTCTTAAATTGTGAGAATTACAGGCTTTCTAAAACTAGTTGGGATGAATCCAAAACCTTGACATGTTCTGAAGATGACAAGGGAAGGAGGAGTAATCATTTAATTTCAGAATGTCTTCCTTTTTTGCTATTGTTAAAAAACAGTGCCTGATTCTAGGTCTTTCCCCTTATCATCACCTAGCGAGTCATGTTTTTTTCTCCGCATCACTCCCAGATTTACCCTCCCTTTTAAGTAGGCAGTATAAGTTTTCTGGCCATCAGGTCTGTGTCAGTCATTTGGTATATGTCTCAGAAATCAGGGAGGTCAGCTGCACTAGTATTATCTCTGTGATGCTATCCTTGTTAATATGCTTCCTCTTCTTCCTAATGCATTTTAGAAGTAACCAACCCAAATATAAACTCTACAAGTGTATTCAGCAATGGATTTTCTCCTTTTCCTTTAGTTTCCTCTGTAAGTTTGCTGTATGTCATAGTTTGTTCAGATTGTTATTTCCCTTTTTTTGCATGCTTTCACTATACTTTCACATTTGTAACTAATGTAGCTGCTACACTACAGAAGGAAAATAAGTTTTTTAACCAAATCTGCGCTCTTTATTGCAGGATTGCAATATTTTGGCTATCTAATGCATCTTCCTATGGAATTCCTAAGTTTTATTATATTTTTCTGTCTCACTTTCCCATCAGTCACCTTCACTCAAAATATTCCTCAGCGCCAGAAAGTCAGGCTTTTTGTCAAACCAAGGATATATGGATTTAGATATATTAGATACACACACTTTGAATTTGAGCTGTGTTCATTTTGATCACATGGAATGTAAAGAGATGCTCAGCTTTGGCCCTTATGTTAACTTCTGGTTCACTTTTGATCTCATGGCTTTCTAGTTTAAGGATATTTAACTTATATTTGGCTCAATGTCTCCTTTAATAGAAAATGGTAACTCCAGATTTTAGGAACTTCATTTCATGTGGTTTCAAGCTGGTGTCCCTAATATCTCAGATTACATATATCATTGTTTTCTGTAGTTTGATGGGATCCCTGTGAAAACCCTTACTAGGCTCTGGTATGTCTTTGCATTATGATTATGATCTTTGCATTATGATTAACTCAGCCTGCTAATTACTTTGGATAATCTCTGACCAATGTACTGTCTTCTGCACTTCACTGTAAGATTCCATGATTCGATTCAGGTAGACCCATGTGGATCAACATCACAGTAACCAAATTTAAAATGGCTTATTTCCAGTTATTTTACCTTTTCATTCATTTACCTTACTCATGCAGTAAGAAGATTAGTTAACTTTCCTGTGTTTTTTCAGTTGCCTGATTAGGTCAGTTACATTTGCTAAACTGTTTCGGTCCTATGTCTTCTTATATCAAGGGTGAAAGATTAAGCAGCATCACTGAAAGTGTGCTATACAGCATTATTATTTAGTATTATAGTTTGTATTTTTACATTGCCCTGTGGCCCCTTCCTGAAGTCTTTACCCAAATTTCTTCATATGAAATTACAAATGATTGTATATCTTCTCAAGGTTATAAAGAAAATCTTGTGGTTTAGCTATTGTGTTTTTTATAGGTGAGTTCTTCCTTTATTTATCATCTGGCCTATTTCTCTGGTAGTTATTGATGAATTGTTCAGCACCTGGTAGAAAATACAGTCCAGCCAGACTGAATGCTGCCAAAATCTGAGGAAGCAGATGATTTAATCTGATATGATGTCTCTATTTTTGCTTTCTGTAGTCATTTTCCCCAGTGGTATCTCTAGAAGTGATTTCTGATTGTAGTTGTCCAATCTATTTCTGATAGCCCTTACTGTCACTTTCTGATAACACTACAGAAGCATTAATATATATGCTTCTCCAGGCACGTTTACTTTCTTTGGATCAATAGTCCAAAAATGATTCTCCTTCAGACAGATAAAACTTGGATCATCCAAAGGAGGCTGCAACAGGTATCTTATCATTGTTGATAATGAAAGAAAAAGAGATTAAATCAGGTGAATAGTCATTTATTAATCAGATATTTGCTTTCCAGTAGTTATATCAAAGTTATTGTGTATTTTATATAATATATTGTATATAATGAATGAAATATTACATACTTTTACAGAGAAGCAGTATGATTGTAAGTTTAACACTCTTTACTAACAGCAAATTCTAATACAGAAAAGTGCAACAAAATAAACCTGTATGCTTGAAGCTGAACAGATAAAAGTTTTTTTAGAGCAGTGAACTGTTTAGGACATGAAGGAAGGTATCCTCACTGGACATCTGCATTAGTGTAATGCATACCACTCAACAATACATCTGAACAGACTCTCGTACTCCAGGGTCTACCCCTACATCAGGAAGGTTTGATAGGAAGGTGTCAGCACAGACATGATGTGTCTTTTCTTTATCTATATTTTGAGTAAATCTTACTTGGTTTTACCTTTTATGACAAACTTTTAATTTTCAAATTATGGTTTGTATAAATAGCTTTACTTAAATATCCCTGTTGGAGGGGAGCAGGATTGAGTTACATGGAAACCACCTGACAGTGGTGGTTTTTGGTCTCCCTTTTACCCCTTTCCATCAGTCTGACAACCTTTTGTGTTCAGTGATAGGTTGCTGTTGCAAAGGCAATCATGCATGCCATTACTTACACAGCTATGAAGTTACAGTCTTGTGTTGAGATCATTGATGGGATTGGCCAAATATAAAGATGTGTTTCTCTGCATGCATGTGATGAGAGGGGGGAGAAAAAAGTGCTGAAGAAAGTCCTAACGACTCGCAGTCCAAACTGTAAGATACATTACTTTCAAGGTGAAGAAAAAGTTATGTGCGTTATATAAGTTGCATCACACCTCACAGTTACATGAATATTTGCTGGGACATTTATAAAAAAAGAGATGCCTTTTGGACCCCCTCACATTATCCATACTTCCGGCTGAGCACAAACGAGTGACTGGTAAGAGACCTCTAGTAGAGTCCTCAAGAATGCCACTTTTCTACCTAAACTATCTAATTTATATAAGTAGTTGTAAACAGTACCTATACTTTTGAATACTTCAACTCATAGGTTAGTGTTGCACCTATATTACATATTGCCAAAACCCTGCTGTGACCAAGATTAGCATTTTCTTGAAAAAGTTTAAGTCCAGTAATGCATTATGAGGACGCATATTAAAACACATACATAGTTTACAAATATTTCAAAGCCAGTGTAATACATTTCAAGGTTAATAGCTACTGTTACCTCCAAGTAGAAAACCTGATGCCCTCTCTTATATTTCAGATAAATTATTATGCAAGTATGTGTGTATATCTGCCATATGCATTAGGAGTATAGGAGTAATTTTATCCAAAACTTTCTGTAGGACTCTGATAAGGTGAGATAGCATTTCATGTCAGTGAGGACCAGAAATGAACTGTTCTCCCCTCTCACCCTGCCTTTCAAAAAGTCTTTTCAAATCAGTTATCTTGCAGCTCACATGTTACTTGTTGCTTACCATTTTCTTGGGAAATACCCAGTCAAGGATTTCAAATGCAGCAAACAAGCCATCTAAAGGTGATCTGTTCATTTGGTAGCAGAAGCTCATACTCAGTCAGCATTTTTTCTGGCTGTGTCTACCACACGGTGGGGTTGTCAGCTGGAAATGCAATTGCTGTTGGTCAAAACCCTTATCTATATACAGCCACCTCTTGCCTGTGTCTGAGGAGCTTTCATGAACAACAGAAACAAGATACAGCCTGTGTAACCTTCTCTAATGATGGCATCCCATGCTTATCTGTTGCACCTAAAAATCTGACAGAGATTTATCTTGTAGTGTGTGTCTAGTGAACCTGGTATTTCTAGAAAGCCTGGATTTGTACAGATAATCCATAATGGTCATATGCAATAGCTCTGTTCCTTTGAAAGACGTGACCACGTTCTGTCACTATAGGAGCATGTAGTATGTCCACTTAGAAAAAGAATCTGAGTAAAGTCCTTGACTAATTTTTTCATTAGAAAGAACTTTTTTTCACACTGAGTCAAGTTTAATTTATCCTTAGGATATACAATTTAAATATTGAAATTATATTAACATGCCATCTGAGTTACCTCCTTTGAAGTCTGAGATTTAAATTTATGTTTGCAAGAGAGAGGAGTACCTGTAACCTCAAAAACTGCTTGCCACTGCAAGATCCCAAGGATGGGAGGTGCATTGGAGGTCTGCCTTGCTTCACTTGTAGCTTGCAGCTGGTGGTAAAAGCAATTTTACACAGTTTGAGTTTCTTAATTTTTGATATAATCAAACAAAAGCTACTTTAATATGTTCATTATGTATATTTTATACAATATCAATCTAGATTGTCTTAATTAACTTTGAATTTAAGACCTCTAAGACTTATTTTACAAAGGAAAGTCCTGCTCTTACACAAGTGTCGCAATGTAAATGCTATGCTTGAAAACCATTCGGGATTTGAAGACAAGTTAGAGCTCTTTCCCTCTTACTCATCGCCACAAAGCTCAGAGTTCACATTCTGGCCAATTTTAAGGCTGGATAAGTAATCTGAGATGAATCAGGCTACCAGAACATGAGTAATTGTTTTCAGAAGTAAAGAGGTGTATATATTCTGCTGAAGGCAGAACATGGTGATGAAATTGTTTAGCAAGTTGGCAATTGAAATATAATGAAGTGTAGTTCATTTGTCCACCATCAGAATTGCTGTTATAGTTCAGCAGTAGTAAAAATGTCATTAAGACAGGAAGAAATTCTCAATTGGCTCAGATGCTGAGCCATTCAGTGAGAAGACACCACCTTGGAATTATCATTGCAAAAATCCTAACAGTCTGCTAAAAGTCATACTTTAAATGTTACTACCTTTTTTTTTTTTTTTTTTCTTTTTTGCTTCCTTAGTATTCTCTTACAGGACTATTTTAAGAAACAATTGATTTCTGAATGTTAGAATTTTTTTACCTAGCCAGTAGTTAATAGACTTAAACCATTCCCATTCAAAAAGTAATTTCACCGTAAAAAAACAAGTTAAAGATTTATCGTGACATCCTTTGACAAGCTGGCCCAGCATTTAACTACTGTCAGTACTAGAAATATGCATCTGCTTTTGGCTTTTGTTGCTGTTTAGCTCAAGAGCTACCTACCTATGTAACACCTTTGCCTATTCTAGATTTAAAATGCCATGTAGCATCAAATACAGTTAATCTTTGTAGATTAAGTTGTAAACTGTGTGTAGGTTCTTTACCTTTTTCTCATAGAAACTAAGTTAGTGAAACTACTTTAGCACTTGTACCATCTGTTTTCCAGATTCAAAGTGAGTTTTGTGGTTCTTTTCTGAACCTTTTTCAGTTTTTAATAAACTTCTTAGAGGACTGATACTCAAACTGGACACAGGATTCAAAATTGGTCTCAGACATATCAGAGATAAGAGGAAATATCCCTGCCTTGCCCATGCTTCACAATTTACCACTAATGTATTTGAGCAATAATTAACTCAGCTTATACTTTCATGTAAAATAGAGATCTTCACATTAGTGATTCTACACAGACCTGAAAAAAAAGTTGAATTTCCATCTTTTTCATTAGAAGAGCTCATTAAAAATCTGTGGTAATTTTATTTTTTCCCTTTGAAATAAGCATGTTAAAGATGTGACTTTTGCCTGTGAGGTCTCATATGGATTAGTACAAGTGTACCACCTCCTGTGGTTTTTTTTCCATCTTAAATCAGCCTAGCATAAAAAGTGAAATAACATGTTGAATTAGGAGTGCTGCTTCAGAAGAATTCCATTTGTTAATCAAACTAACTTTTGGAAAAAAAAAATCTGCAATTATTTATGTATATATAATTAGGAAAAGTAATTTATCTTTGTGAATATAGGTGAGTGTAAAGATGTATTTTTTCCTCTTTGGAAGAGCCCCGTTTTTATCTTTTTTGTCCCTTCTTAAAGATTTATTACTCTGGGAATTTTACTTCTGATTTAAACCTGAGTATCGCTACTCCTAATTTATAGAAAGATATTTTAGCAGTCAGGAAAAATGATAAAATGTAACTTTTCATGCACACATTTTTATTTTTCTGAAGTTCTGCAGTGAATATTTATGGTGGTGCTAAAGTAACAAATTCAATATTGGTATATTTTCTATACTCACAAACATTTTTAGACATCACTGTGTTTTATGGATGTATAGAAGCAGGGAGTATTAGAAGTATAGTTCCAAGCACTGTGTCCAACACCTTGTCCTATAGATATCGGTACTTGAATTAAAACACATTTCTTTTTTTCTTGGAGGGGGAGCATTTTCTATTATATATTGAACAGCAGTACTGAATCTATAAATTTTTGTTGTCAGAGCATTGAATGTTTTCCATTGTCTCGGTATGATAGTCTCAGTAACCAAGTAGATGGTTGTTTGGATCTAGTTGAAGCTGATTAGACTTGACCTCAGTCTGTTTCTTGGATGTGAGCTGTAATGGGAAGGTAATTCAAGAACTCAAGCACTGCCCTTGCCAGGCAGATACAAGGGGAAAAACATCCCCACTCATTCATCAGATAGCTTGTCAGTGTGAGGTCTTTTCTCAAGTAATCAGTGAAGAAAATAATTACCTCCCTCTGAGTCAACTACAGGTTCAGCCTGACCTGGTTTGGACTCCGATAATTTTTCAACAGCAGACATAGCTGTGCGTGGTTATCCTGGTGAACGGCTAAATTCAACAGGTGGTGAAGCAATCTGGTCTGCAGCTGTGTTTTGTAGTGCTATAACCTTAATGACAGATCACTGTTGTTGAGTCCTTGTGCTCACATGCCCTGGTTTCGGCTTGAGATCATGGAAAAAAAGACTCTCTTCTAGCCCTGTAACATCTTGCTTTAAGGGTTAGGAAAGTGTGTGTAACAGTGCCACAGAAATAAAACCGTATGCTTTGGTATTGCTTCATGCTGTCACCTGTTAGGAGTTCAATCCTCGTTATACCCACAAACTTCTTCAGCATCTGTGGAAATGCTTGGATTTTCTTGACTCAAGAGAAGCTATGAGAATGTTCCCCTCTAATCAAAAAAAGGCATTCATAAAGATTGCACCTTCAGACATCACTTAATATTGACAATCCAAAGGTTCATTCAGTCCTACCTTCCACTATTGTACACTTTATTCAACACTCAGGAATCAATGTCTTTCTGTTTTGGTTTGGTTTTTCTCTGAAACTGATGACATCCTTAGAATCCCTGAAGACTCCAGAGCCATTCTGCATCCACCTGTAATTTTCATTTGAATTTCGAGATGAAAACGCATTTGCAATTATATTCAGGAGTGAAGTTCTCTGCATTTCCCTTTCGCTACCTCTGTACGGGTACTGACTGTTGTCAAGAGCAGCAGAAAAGGGATGTGTTGATACTGTCCAATAAAAAAACCCACTGCCAGATTTTTGGTTTTATTATTTTTTTTTTCTTTTCAATCTTTATTTGTCTTTTTCTATGAAAGATAATTTATTTGGGAAATTGAAGTCATCCATGAAATAGAAAGTTTTGATGATCTCAGCCTTTGTCAGCTGGCTTTCATGTCTCTGTACCAAAGTGGGGCAGTGATGTCAGACTGTAGGTAAATGAACATCTCTGCCCTTGGGTGTATGTGACTATCACTTCTTTTTCTCCACGACTTACCCTGTCTCTCTCCAGGGATCAGGCAGGAAGTATTGAATATTCCAGTCCTCACTTCAGGAGGATCCTCTCTCCTCCCCTCTCACTTCAGGGGGAAGGACATTTACAGCAAACACTTTCAGGTGCCAAACAGGGTCAACCTTGGGCTTAAAGAGGATCAATATTTTTGTTTTGAAATTCAAGTCTGAGATGATGGTACTGACAGTTACAAGTCCATTGCTTGAGGAAATAACTGGTTTTAATATATGAACTTATTTTCTCACATAGTATACATTGTAATACAATAAAAATTAGGAAATATCTTCAGTTTAAGAAGTGCCATATCATTTGAGTCTTTGATGTTTCCAGGCACCTTCGCCAGTGTCGTGATAGTATGACTCAGATGGAAACAATTAACAGTTTCCTGGTGAAGGGCACAAATAAGGTAACAGAATCTCTGTATTCTATTATTTGTACAATATTACTAGTAAGATTGTTTTGTTACTATTACTAGTAAGATAGCTTCATGAACTTGCCTACAGCTGGATCCCATCTGTCTTGGGACAGTTTTCAAATTCTGAAAGATCCTAAAACATCTACAGGTGTCAAGGTTGTAATGGCTTAACTAGCTTTGTTGGGAGGTACCACAGCATATTCTAAGGTTATGCTCTGTGGCATATTTTAGGTGCACCATGTGATTGTGACTCCAGCTTTATTGTGTCACAAAAATTTTGGGAGTCTGTGTATAACTGCTCCTCTTATCTATTATTTTATTTATACACTGGGAGAATGTCAGCACTTGGAATGATCTGATGGGACTTTTTCTTTTCAAATTCAGTCATTTACTTCCAACCCTACACTCTTCTCTTTGGAGTAAGAAACTTAGTCTGGCATTCCCTTCATAAATCCTGCCTACATTTTGGAGGACTTCAGTAATGTAAACTTCTTGCTCTGTCAGGTAGCACCAACAACATGGAAGCATGAGGTCCTTCCTTAGGTCTGGGAATCAGCCAGTCTTGAGACCATTGGATATATTACATTCATGTGTAAACCTTCCAGGAGCTTTAAGTGTGTTCTTAGGCAGTCAAACTCATATCACATCAGGAGGTCATGAGTGGGAAGTTCATGCGTAATGATGAACTATTTCTCTTTTCTATCAGACCGTGACCAGATTCTTTGCTTGTGAGCAGGCCAGACACTCCAGACAGCCTCAGAGATTCGGGGCATCCCTTAGAAGCCATCTGGAGTTCTAGCCGTGCCTTCATCAAATGCTGTGGAATTGCAGATGTTTCTGCTTGCTGAGCAGCTCTTGGCAAGGCAGTTCAACAATGTTTTCTTAAGGAATTCATGGCCTACACCCTCTTAGGTGGCTCCTGTCTGGTGTGTGTGGTGGGACAATCACAGCAGTAACCCTGCAGTGAATTTGTGTCCTGACAGTCACTTCAGAGAGGAAGGAAGGCTATTTAGCAGTAAGTGGAAGGTACGAGAAAACAATTTAGAAGTTTTTGTCCCTCAGACAGTTGAAGGATTAATTGGGGTTCAGCTAGAGATCTTCCAAAGTGTAACAAGCAGACGGATTTAGGGAACACAGTATGTTAAATCACTGTCCAGTATTAATCTATTAGTGTATGGCTGTCTGCTTGATGTGTCAGAGGTTAACAATATAGATAATCACATCCATAGTGCATTTGGGAGTGCTTTTATCTACATCCAAAATAGTTACATTTTGTATAGTGGCTTTGTCTATTTACTGCTTAGAGTAACTAAGTAACTTAGAGTTGAGATAATGCCTTTGCAAAATCCAGTCTCCTCTGAGCCTCTCTTGTGGTTTATCTACTGCAATTTACAGCTGTTTTGTTTAGATCTATGGGTATTGATGTTTTCCCTGTGCTTTCCTTTGAGATCCTAGCTCTGTATCTGCTGAAGTATAAATCTTGATTTTTTTGTACCTTACAGCATGTCTGTACTGGCTGTCCAGTTTAAACAACACTTCTGTAACCAGACTCACCAGTTTTCATATCCTGCTGCTGGCCCAGTCCAGCTCACAACGGCTACAGCCCTTTGCAACACCAGATACGGCTCCAGCACAAATTGCCCTCTAACACAGGATTTAATCAGTTTTATTCTGAGATGACTCACGTGGTTTTATCTGCTGTACTTCTGCAGCCATAGTCACATGAATATGATCCCTGGACATCTTAGAAGGGTAATGGCCTTTATGGTTGGTTCACCTTGTGTTTGCCTATAGCATTGATTTTGGACAATAACTGCTAACAATTTGGCAATAATTGCTTAATGACAGGAATATAGCCCACAGTTCATCATCTGGAAACAAGTGTGTGTAGAACACAAACCAGCAATGGAGTGCACAGGCAGAACAGCTTTCCTTTCCACAGACTGTTTATAATACTGAAATATCAGTATAGAAAATCAATAGATATTTGGGTCACTCCAAAGGACCATCTCAGCTGGTGTACATTGTCATCTCTCTAATGGTGTACAGAGCTCAGAGAAGCAGTGTATGCTAGTCTTATTAATTTTCCAGGCTCATCTTAAGTGTTGGTGTTACATTTGCTGCTTTTCATTTGTCTGACTTAAGAAACATGCTACAGACAGTATTTTAATTTCATACTAGAGTTCCTCCTATATCCTGAGGGTTATAGGGTTATAATCCTGCTTGCTACAACTTGCTACTACTCTTTATATAATATATATATATTATATATATAATATAACTTTATATATATATATGTATATAACTATATATAATATAACTTTATTGTTATAGTACCTGTTTTACTGATGCTTCATCTGAATTCAGACTGTGCCTTCCTTAAATATGCAATCTCTCAGACTCATCCTTTTTAAGCAGAAGCTTCACCGTAGGATATTTCTTAACCTCTTCTGTTCTGAATTGTTGTAACTATTTGCAACAGTGTTCTCTTAAAAATGTCCTGTGTGGAATGTTTTCTCTATCTGTACAAAGCAACAGTCAGGGTGATACCAGGAAAGAAAGGCTGCTGATGGGGCAGACCAGAAGTGCAGACCAAACATTCTGATGAGTCAATCCATGCAACGGGGACTCTGCCTTTCTTTCCATTTCTCATAAATGCCCTCCATCGTCCAGCACAACACTGCGATACTACCACATTCAGTTCATCTACATGTGCCTAGCAAGGATTTTTTACTCCCATCTCTGGTTTAGATCTTTAGTTATGCTTTTGGACAGTATTTTACAATAGCAGCAGTAGTGCTATTTGTTCTCAGTATTAATAATTGGAATTAATTAATTTTCATTGGAGCAGCTCAGAACTGTTGTGCAACACAGAATCTGAGAAGAATTTATGACTGCCCACACTTTTCTACTGTAGAAATGCATGCAGTTCTGATACCGGCTTTTTGGACTCTGGGACAAAGGGATGAAACCAGCTGCAATAGTCAATTATTTCTGATAGGAAGCATTTTCTTTATGACAGGAGTATGTCCCCTAAGGAATTTGTGTTGGCATATTGTGTCGTGTTTTTCTAAGAAATTGTAACACACTGTAACAGGATCTGGTGCTCTTACTTGTAATAGACATAAACATACTCTTTGGAAAACTGCTTTCTTTTTTGTGTTTCTATCTGATTACAGTCCTTTAGCTAGTTAGCCATTTTCTTTAAAGGTGCTCAAAGGCAGGGCTTTTCATTAAGCAAATTGACAGAGCATAACTGGAGATCCTAGGGAGAGTGTCGGTGGAATAGGGCGGTCTTAGGGGCAGCAAATATCCAGAAGCAATGATGGGCCACCATCAATAAAAAAATAAAAACACAACTTCCCCTAGAATTTCATATCCTCTAAGCAGCCTTTCTGAAACACAAAAAGATCTCCACTGATACTCTGTTGCTGGCAGTTCTATTTCAGGAAGAAGGAATATATAGCAAAAATATGAAGAGGCTGCCAAAACTTAGGACAACCTAGTTATAACTTTGGAGTTACTAGTTTCACCCCAAATGACAGCATTCTAACTCAAATCTTAACACATGATTGTTACATAAAGCCCATGAAGGTTTCATTGTTTTCATAGTAATTTTTCATTTTTTGCAATAAAACCTCGTAAGGGCTCCACTGAGTGCAGCAGTACTTTATTTCCGATATATCTGTATAGAAGTAATTGCTCAGGGTTTGCAAGAAAAAGGAGACTTTTTTCCTGGTATGTCTTGCAAGTGATGTATAATGCATGGTAAAGGGATTGCTTTTTATAAAGGAATTTCCTCCACATTAGAGTCTAACATGTAATTACCCATTACAGAAATTAAAATGCAATTGCTGGACTGCATGTTTCAGTCCTCCTCTGTTACCCAACAATCACATTTGATTTTTAATTGCTAATTTTCTTCTGTCTTCTCTTGGTACAACTGTATTATTTCTTGTTCACATTATCCCATTTTGGGCTATTTTCTACCTTAAAGCGCGCACAATTTTTTCAGCTGTGTATCTGATAATTAGTGTTTTTCTCTTTCATACAACTTTATGAGGATACAGCAAGCTTCTACAGCAAAACAGGTTGTAATCTGTCTCTTATTTTCACGGTCATTATAACTGTGAAAAGACATCTCTGGATTTCTAGCAGGTTTCTTCAGTTGCATGTATCATGCAGATCAGACACTTCCAAAAGAGATTTCTAAATTGCAGCACAATTTTGGCTCTAAATAATACATTATTTAGTTTCTTCACATAAAATGTGTAAATTTTGCCTTACTATATGCAACTAAAACAGGCGTAGCAGTTTTTTCTTCTTCCTTAAGTGTTTCCATTCTAGGCTGCAGGAAAAGTTGCTGTGTTCCCAGTAGCAGTAATAGCACCATTCTGAAATTGCAGATTCCTTCAATATTTGTTCATTTCAACCTGGAATTACTTCGAGTATTTAGAGAGATCAGATGGAGAGAGGAAAGTAAGAAACTGGGAGGCAGAAAAGCAGACATTTCACTGCCTTGAATTTTCTGTGACTAAATGCATATTTTCTGAAGGAAAAGGCAAAGTTAGGCAAAATCCTTTGGTAAATTTAGTCTTACATTTAGTATATCCTGTGATTATTTCCCCACTGTGCTTTAATAGTGACTCCAAGTTTAAAACAAAAAGTAAAATAAGTAGTTTGAGATTTAATCTGAAAGGAGAAAAGCAAGTGATTTAACATGACAGCATGGTATACTGGCAAAACATGGAGTGGCAAAATGTGTTCGAAGGCAAGTCATACTTTAGTAAGCGCAAGTGTTTGTGCCTCTGTTGTCAGACCAGATAAAAACTAGAGAGAAGAGACCTGATCAAATAAAAGAAATTACATTTAACAGTCCCATAGTTTGAATGCACAGAGGTTAATTCTTTACATAGCAAAGTTACTTTTTTCTGCACAGCAAAATTTCTGGATATTTCTGGATGTTACAGATAGTATTTTCCTTTGTTTCTTAATCTTATACATTCAGTAGTGACTTACAGAATGACATGTATTTCAGTGCAAATTAAAAAAAAATAATTCTATTTATGACCCTAGAGAGTTCCTTCAGAGAAAGCTTTTTTTTATTAAAACTTTTCAATATTCACATGACGAAAAAAATGATGTTCCAAATATTATAGACATTTAACAGTTATTTGATAGTAGGAACATATTACTGGCTGTTAAAGCTGTTCAACAAACTACTTCCCAAATTGAGCTCTTCATGCATCATTGACTTCTAATATGTTCAAGATGTGTATTTTCTCCTGTAGTGTCTGTATTTCC
This sequence comes from Microhierax caerulescens, assembly GCA_035590215.1. Taxonomy (NCBI): domain Eukaryota; kingdom Metazoa; phylum Chordata; class Aves; order Falconiformes; family Falconidae; genus Microhierax; species Microhierax caerulescens. The sequence continues at coordinate 33,226,090 of JAVJGJ010000001.1, forward strand.
TAAATGAAATATATTTCATTAAACGACAGAGTAAAGCGTTATTATAGTTCATATCAGTTTGATCTTTAGTGATTTATTACAGAAATAATGCAGGTTACTATTTTGGAGCTATAGGCTGAAGCAGAAACTATTCTGAGTCTAGAAAAATGATCAAGTCCCAGAGGCTGCTGAGTCATACCAAGGAAAGTATCTTTAATTGTTGTTACGCAGTTCTCCGTGGGTCTTTTATGTGAGAGACTGAATACAACGTATTCCAGAAATAATTCAGAAAGTGCCGCTTAAGGCTTAACTCAGTGTATCTTTCATATGGGTTTGGACAAAGCTTGAAGGAAGTTGTTACTGAAAACCAAAAACATGCAAAGAAATTGAAAGTGTTTGTTTCATTTGAAGGAAGTTACAGGTTTGGGAAGGATGTCAACACTTTCCCATGGAGTGAAAAGGAGGAAAGGAAAAGATGTCTACAGGAACATAGTGTTTGTTGTGCCCTTTTTAATTCAAAAGTTATAAAATTAGAAAGAAGTGAGCAAGGTAGCCTGCTGACAGACTACGTGCTTTGGTGTTTTAAGGTAGTTTAGCAGCAAGCTCTTGACGAATATGTACGTTGATGGTCCCAGCAAACGCAACCCTTATTGAATTGTTTTCAAGAATGTTTCAAGAACTCCACATATGGCCTCAGAAGGTGAAGCTTTATTATCTTTAAGATGTTTTCCTGATTTTTTTCTGATTTAGATTAGGTTTTGGAGAAAAGAGAAATAAGAGCCCCCTGGCCAAAGGCCAAACTTGATAATTTTATGATTAATAAAAACTAGGTCCAGTCATCCAAATATGAGATCTGCAATAAAGTGTGGTAATAAAATGTGTAACTATTTGTTGTTGGCTTGTGGGCTTTTTGGTTTCTTTGTTTGCTTGAAGATTGAACTATGGAATTGAAGATTTGAACTTGGCAGTGAAATTAACTTTATGTAATATTGTATAATGGGGGTAACATGAAACAAAGAAAATGCAGTGAGATATTGAAGGAAAAAATATGCTGTTCAATTTCCTGCATAGGTTAATAATTAAGACTTCAAAATTACATCCTAACAATAAATGGTTTAGAATTCAGTTTATTAAAAAATAAGTCTTGCTTTATCTTTTTTTCCCTACTTAATGAAAAGTATGTGAAATCATGCATGCATGGCAGAAACAGAGAGAATTTCTTCAATGATTTAGAAAAGAACTGGTTAGTATTTGTCTCTCTTTAAGGTTAGCAATAGACCAGGTATGTTACACATGACTTATTTAGCTTTATCTTGGGGTTTTTTTTCCTATGGTGTCCCAATTTCTGATGCACAGTTTTCAATTAACTGTTTTTACACTAACTTACATCTCATTTGAATGTTGAACTCACTTTACAGATGGAACATCAAATGCATGTATCTGCGCTATTTATAAACCACAGCATTTGGATTGTTGCATCTAGAATCTGATGACAGGAGTGAATGTTCAGGGCTGCACATCCAGTTTTGGATGTGAGTTTTAATCAAGGATTTGTGCCAAACGTTGATTATCTGTTAATCAGTTCAAATAAACCTGAGACCTGAGGCTCACATGGCACATGAAAAGGGCTATTTTTAGATTCAGAGACAGTCAACATTAAGATAGAATTAAAATTCCAGAGATGAGCTGCTAGAAAGCTGGACTGGAAAAATACTTTTTCTTGCACAGGGTTAAGATTTTGCTGTTTGTAGGGAGCATTTTTTGGAGTCAGTAACAAACAGCGAGGTTTTAATTTTTCTGTTCTTTTAACTTTACTCGTAACAGAATCCATGAAGTGTCTAGTAGGAGACTGGGGAAAATGCAGCCATGTGTACAATACTGTCATGGACAAACTGATTACTCTGTAAATCTGTCACAAATTGGATAGATGAATAGAATGTCCTTTTGCTCCTTTTTAAACTGAATCTGGATCTCACCCAAATTCCCTTAAAACTGACAGGCTGGTATACTTTTATATTGATAATTGTGAAAGTGGTAATTATCACTGTATTATTATATGGTGGGTTTCACTAAAAAGACTTAAACAGTGTATAACTGGAAAAGCCATGTATCTGAAATGCAATCTAAACTTTTCTAGGTTGAACAACAAATTGAGACTTGTCCAAGAAAAAAATAATTTATAGGAGATCAGTCTGAAATAATGTTTCCTGCTGCTCTTTAACATCAACAACTAAATTAAAAATAATAATCAGAAAAAAAGAGGAGCAAGCTGCTGTTTTTTCAGAAATCAGTATCTTAACTCACTGGTAGCTCTTGTCTTGTCTACCCCTTGAAGTCAGACCTGTATCTTTGACCATGAAACTTTTACTCATGGTGTATTTTCTGTAAAAGGACTTTGAGTTTACTATATTTCTTGTAAATGGTAAGAGTACTGTTGACAAAGATATGCCGTATATCTGTTTTACTTATGCTTGTGTTTGGTCTACATCAAGAATTTCAGTTAGCTTCCAGGTGAAGAGAAAGCAGAAAGCAAAACAGAACAAATAAAAAATCCTGAGCCATGAACAGTTTCAACACCAGTCCAGGTAATATTGCCAAATTGTCAGGACATACACAATCTGTCATCTGTCGGGATCTTGCATTTGGTGACCAGCAGTTTATTGTTAACCATCTGTTCAAATCTTTTTCACATCCTGTGGTAATACTGATTTCATAGATAATTTTTAAGAATGTTAACAAAATGTTACTGACCTAATGTGCATTAGAACAAATGAATAGATTAATCTATATGGTTCTAGCCTAGGAATTTTTTTCAGCTGTGTAATTGACCCATAGCATATTTGACATTGGTTAATTAGGCAGATCTATTAACCAGAGAGCCTGTACAGGAAATCCATGGAACTGAAATGATCAGTCTCTGTAGCTGTGTACCTGAAAACTTTTTAGTGTATCTGGGTCAAATTTTAAAGAAATATATAGGCTGTATCTGCATCACTGTGAACAATTTATTTCTATGCACAATATCTTACGAGGCATCATATCATTCATATTTCTGAGCTAAATTTTCTCAAAGCTCAACAAGATTTGCCTCTGTTGGGACTTTCTCTGCCTAGTCAGTGTTATGAGGATGCTCACAGATTTGATCTGCTTTTTGAAATGTGGTTATAACTCTGAGCATCAATTTTAGGCTAGTGTAGTTATATTTTAAAACCGTTTTAACCTTTAAACAGATATTTGCAGTGAGCTTATTGACTGTCAGGAAGAAGAGGAAAAATGCACATGTTCATGACTTGCATTTCACCTTTTACTTTGGCTTTCAAATACAAGGGTTTTGGCTCTGGGTTTCAATATAGTATTGTACTAGCCTCTCTCTTTTTTTTTTTTTTTTTTTTTTTAGAAAAAAAATTACTCACAGCAGTTAACAGTGTGTCCCTTGCAGTGTATAGGAAATAAAGCTGAAGAGTGAAATACCAAAATGTATGACACAAGTCCATGTGACATTTAAAACCTAAACTTAATTCCAGTTAATCTGGAGATCCTGTAACTAAAGTAGATTAATGGTTTGTGGAATTGAAACAAAACCATAAACACTTACAGGTAATTTTGAGGTCATTGTAGTTTTTCAATATGTCAGTTTGGCATATTGAATAAACAAGCCAAGAAAGCAGTTTGAAGATTATAAACTGACAATTGTATCAGTTTTGGGGGGAAGACATTACAAAGAGTTAGGACCCATAAGTTTTAGTTAATTTTTAATGCTTTACTGCTTCTCTGTAGGCACATGGTTATTATTTATAATTATTAGCAATTTTTTTTTTCTGGGTCTGATCATGCCAACCACAAGCCAGTTAGAAGTAAATCGTGACAACCTGAGTGTTCCAGTCTGAAGACAGAAGCTGTGGCACAGAAAGCCTTGAGCAATAGGGCCCAACTCTCCCTCCTGCGATCTTATGTTTTTAATTGTCAGGTGTGCGCTTCCTCCACTAATACAGTTTGCAAGAGGGAGATAATACTGTTACAAGTCCTTAGTACTTTCTTGGCTATTCTTTTTAAAAACAGCGATGGTGTTTTTTATATATATTATCCTTCAGTTACAATATTAGCATGATACTGAATTGAAGATGAGGATTAAGCATAAATAGTAAAAATTCCAAAAGAGTTTGAGTTAATATACTCTCCTTCCTTGATCCATCCCTGTTCCTTATTTATTTGTGGAATACCCTGGATTTTGTGGATGTGGGTTATGGGATGAAAGGCTGAGTGGTTTTCTCACCAGTGGCTTTCCTTCTATAAGTAACTCGACACACTGATCATTAAATTGGAGAAGTAGATATACTAACGCTCACAGGAGGCTTGCCTGCCTCTTCCAGAGCTGGTGAAAAGCCACAGACTTGACAAGTGTGTGACTCGCTTCTGATGAGTCAGTCAGAAGAAAGAAAATCACATGGGGGAGTATAAGTTGATGTTTAAATGAGGAGGATGTAGACTTGATGGGACAGATTGACTGAATGCAGCCAGGTTTTCTCCTGTTGTTAAATGCCATGTCAAGTGTCATCCTGTCACGTCTGTATTCTGAAGCAAGAAATCATACATTGAAAGTCTTGAGTTTCTACTGCTTCATGTGAACTATTTCTACAGCTTGCTTTCCTTCAAGACATTAGTATGGGAAACTATCCCTGAATGTGTCTGTGTTCTGGGACACAACTGAAAACAGAGCAATGTGATTTGTTCCTACATTTCTCACTTCATTCTTTAAATTTTAGCTTTATCTCTATGGATAATGTCTTTCCTCAATTTACTCTAAAGGAAGTTTACTTGACTTACTCTTTTACAAATATGGAATACAAATAACTTTTTCTGCTTTGCTTTTCCCTGTTCTCTTAACATCTACTTATATTGCAGCTACCTGCTTTACTTCTCTCATCTCTTCCTATATTCATTCCATTCTATATTGCTCTTACTCCTCACTACTACTTTTGCTTTATTCTCCAATCTTTAAAATTGCCTGTGTGTTTGCAACATCAAGTGTTTTCACACCAAGCATTTTCATTAGTTCAAAGAGGTAACTGTTCTTTAACTTTTAAACCCATCCTGTTATCTATAACTGGATATCACACTGATGTTATTTATTGTAGTCACGTTATTTATATCTGTCTGTAGTCTTCAGGATGACTAGTCTTCGTGCAGGAAGTTTTTTATTCCATACAGTCCCACAGCAGTTTTACCTGTATCACTTGGGCTTTCAATTGTCCAGATGGCCTTACAGTTGGCATACATAGACTTTTGCTTAAAGGATGTTAGATGTTGGAAACACTTTATCTAAGTGGCAAAAATAGCTGAAATTGGCTAGCTAGGTGGCTGACCTGCATTAGATAAAATATTGTTAATCTATCAAAATTGTGACTGGGGGTCTTTTCAATAAAGAGGCTAAATCAAGGATATTGCTCCATTTATTCTGACACTGACCTGTGCCTTGTCTCATTTTTTGTTTCCTGGACTTCAGTTGCAAGTTAACATTCATTTCTCTGTCTTCATACTGTTGAAGAATCCATTTGATTCTGGTGGAGTTAGACAAAATGTCCCATTCATCTACTGACAAGAAAAAACCCCTCACATTCTTTGATCTATTGAGCTGAAGTCTATGTAAACATCAGTGAATATCTGAGTGCATTGAGACCCCTCCACATTGAATCCCCTCACAATATTCAAATGTGGCACTATAATGTCCAACCCAAGCAGCATGTACTAATTGCAAAGTTCTTTTGGGATTTCATGGTATTCACACACCTTTATTTTGTAGTTCGAACTCCAAGAAGGTATTTCTCAGCATTGATTAATTCCCTTTTCACTCACTTGTGTGATTGCCAGTGCTTTAAATCCAAAAAGGTAAATGCAATTTTAATACTGTTGCCGTTGCTATTAATGATTGATTTGTGACATGTATGCACAACATCATCATCAAATTAGATTTGAATATTCTTGCTAAAACTACTTATAGTTACTGTTGGAATTTCTCATGCATGAGGAAGCCAGAGATTTTTAAACTATATCAGATACTGTTAGCCTGTCTAGTTGTCCTTTCCTGGAGTTTCTGTTGTACGTAAGCTCTGGTGCAACTATTTGACCTAAGAGATCTGGACCTAGTTTTGTAAACAGCATTCCTGGATTGATTCAGTTTTCTCTTCAGACCCTTCCTGATAATTTTACTGCTACTAACTGGTTCTTTGTGTTCTATTGTATTTTTTCATGGTTTTCATTATTACATTGATTGATCAGTTCAAAGTATGTTTCCACCCCCTTGGTAGTCATGTGACCTAATATAGTACCTCATAAAGGTAGAGTAGAAAACTGTTAGCCAAGTGAAGCTGCGATGTCTGCATTTCTTTCTGAGTTCCTCCAGAAAGAACCTCATATGCATGTTCTGTATCACTCACATTTATAAAGCACTGAACCTACTGTGAGTGCTCTACCAAGCTGACACAAGGCCATGCAGCCTGTGTGTGCAGGACTACAAGGTATCCAACAGTCCTGGATGGTCAGAGCCACTTTTCCTGCTCCAGCTGGCTTACCATGCTTTCTAGAACATACAAGTAGTATCCTAAATATGTACATAGATAAAAATTCTGGCCAGCGCAAAAAATACAGTATCCTGAGAACCCCAAATATATGCAGCTCTAGTGAAAGGGAACCATGCAAATAGAAAATAAAACAAATTCAAGATGTTTCATGTTTTGGGGAAATGCAAAAACCAACCAGAAATGTCTTCCACAAAGAAGCTGTAAAGGTAAATTTATGGTCCTAAAATGGTTTTATTACCAGTCACTAAAAGCTTTTTCTTTTGTCATTAGCCAAAGCAAAAGGTCTTTGGCTTGGCAGTTCATTTTTTACATTGAAGTGCAGTCCAGGCCCTTGTGCATTTTTTATGCCACTAATCAGAATAGAACCATACAGCTATTTATTTTGATTTACTACAGGTTTCAGGTGAAATAACTTTAGGACTGTCCCTACTGAAGCACAGAGATGCCAAATCGGCGTGTCTGTTCAATAGAATGTAAAAATGAGTGACTTTGAGATCTTCCCTGAAGTAATTTGACCCCTCTGAGATAATTACAAGCATGATACATTTACCCTGCTGCACCTTCTCTTAGTCCTTAAGATGTCAGGGCCCACATCAGCTGCCAACTGAACTATCCAAAGACTTTAATTAGATGTGCCCTAGAGTTACCAGATGTTATTTTCCTCTTCCCATTACAAAAGAATTGCATTGCAACAGCTTGCTTTTTCAGACTTTTTTTTAATTTATTAACTGTTTCTTGTTTTCATAAGAACTTTTGCTTGCCCCTGCCAGACCTTGGCTTATTCTGTTTATTTATATATGTACGCTCCAGGTCAAGGCGGTGTGAATAATAAAAACCTGCTGAAAGTGATCACATTTCTTTGAATATTGCAACAGCTGACCACATGTGCAATGCTTCAGGAGCTGAACTTCCTGACCTGCAGCTTTAGAATAGAAGCTCTCTCCCAGGTGAATTAAAACCTTCAGAAACTAAAAATTTACATACAAATTTTTTCACAGAAGGCACAACAGTTATTCAACTGAAACCAATGTATTATAGGAATAACTATTGAATTCTTACATAATCTCTTGTCCTACAAAAAATGGGGCTGTAGCTAGGCTTCCATTTCATAAAATCAGAGAATCATAGGACAATTTCAGTTGTAAGGAGCCTCTGGAGGTCACCTTGTCCAACCTGCTGCTCAGAACTGGGCCAGCGTCTTAAGCGGGGTTGGTCATGGTTTTGTTCAGTTAAAGTCTGAGTATCTCCAAATCAGTCTAGGCAGCCTGTCTTGGAATCTGACCAGCCTCATAGCAGAAATTTCTTTGCTTACATTTGATCAGAATTTTCCTTGTTGAACCTTGTTTGTTGTCTCTCGTCCCTTTTTCTGCATGCTTCCGAGAAGAGTCTGCCTTCATCTTTGCATCTGCCACCCGGTAGGCAATGGATGGCATCAGTTACAGTCTCCTTTACCTTTTCTGCTTCAAGCTGAAAATAAACAGTGCTTTCAGCCTCTCCTGAGCTCAGCTTTGGAAACATCCCACCCAGTTCCATGACCAGTTTGCATTCAGTGGTTCCCAGCTTCCCTTAGGATTGCCCATCTTCTGCCATGAACTGTACATTGGCACCAGAGAGGCCACTGAGCAGATGTGGTCAGGAAAGACCAAGACGAAGAATGTGCTGAGTATGTCAGCCTTTCCAAGTTCTTTGTCACTACGTTCCTCATACCATTTCATGCCCAAGTTTTCTTTTCTGCTATACGTAGCAGGTTTTTTATTTAAGATTGGCTTTTTAATGGCAATATGTAAGAAAAGCAAGAGGCTGAGGTAGGGAATGAGGAGCAATGGGTACTGCTGATGATCTCACATGGAGTTGTCTTAGAAAAAGTGAGTGGATTTTTAAACCAGATTTTTTTATGGGAAAAGACCTAGGTGTTTATGTAAACCCCTAAACAGCAAAGAAACACGGGGAAAGCTTTTGTTGCTGTTAACTTAAAATTAAAAGCAGCTGCAGAAAACTGAGGAGATGAAAAAGGAGAAGTCAGATTTGGAAAAGGAGAGGGACAAAACCTGTGGGACAGGGCACTCTGTTCCTAGAAAGTGAAAACATTTTTAAAGTAGGGAGTGAAGAAAGACACTATGGTAATTTGTTCCACTATTTTTTTTCTACCTTATGAGCACAACAAAAAAGCCTTGAAGGACTTCATGCTATGATTCAACTCTTATAAAAGTTATGGCATGTTTTATTAAGTCAAGTAAAGATTAAAAAAATAATAATCCTTTCTACTGGGCTTAGTTTGTTTTGGACACTGATTCTTCCAGATATGGAGGGACAGGATGAGTTCTTATCCTTGGATATACTGCGAGTAGCTTCTGAACAAAGTTAGTGAAGCAAGTATGAAGTAGGACTCCTATAATTAATAGAAGTGGTGGAACAGTAGCAAACGAAGTTACTGTTCAGCCATAATTCACAATGCGACCCTGTATTTCTTTCACCTCCATGTTTATCAACTGAAAACCCAGTGCTTGGAATTCGGACTGTAATTGGAAATTGGAATTTGGCCTTTGACAGGGGTATCTTTAACAATTCTATATGCAGATCTTGCATAGCATACTTTCAAAGTTGTGTTTCTGATGTCACCAGTGAAGCTTTCATGCTCATCTTACAGTTTGTATGTCATTTTCTGTGTATGTAGAGTTGATTTTGCTTCCCCTTTATGAAAATTGTTTCTACAGTGTCGTCTCACAATTGTGAAATTGTTGCTTTTCCAGCACTAAGCTGTGTATTGTTGGTTCCCAGCATAATTTTCACTTTTTAATTCAGTTCTTCTCCTAACTGTTCAGGAGCATTATTGCTTCAGCTTTGTGAGGTTGGGACATCTCAGTGCAGGAAAGGTGAATGTTACTAGATTTGCTTTTGTTCTGTTTCCATGTGACGTGTGAGAAGTCATCATAGCTTATACTGGACTAGGACTTCCTCTGTGCTTGTATGTCTTATGGAAGACTAATGAAGAGCATACAAAGTCTTTGCCTTCCAAGCTGCCAGTAACTTGAGTCAGGTGATGCTTCTCTAGCTCTTCTTGCTGACATCTAAGCTCATAGATAGGAAGGAAAGATCAGCAAGTTTTCAGTTATATGGATCATCTCACAAGGTTTCAGGATTACCACAAAATCAAGTTTATGGTTAGAAATTGATAAAGATGTTGTCAATTTACTTTATGTACATTAATTATTCTTTACAGCACACTTGTGAAGTGGAAGCAGAATTATTGACTTCGATCTGAACACAGAAAGCACAGAGAAATAAAATAGTTTGAAACAAGTTCCCCAAATGAAGATAATGTTTAGCAAGACAGCCGCCTTATTTTATGGTCATGTTCATCAATAAATTTCCATTTAGTTTAATGGAGGAAGAATCAACACTTAAATCTGTTTCCAAGGTGAAGATTTATGAATAGTGACATAAGTAAAACTCCTAGCATACTTATGTGTATTCACTCCAAATCACTGTTCACTTAATCTGCATTGCAGGAAGAGGGGAGTTCCCACAAATACCAGAATTTTGCAAATGGGTTTGTTAAAAGTCAGTACCAAAAGGGTAAACCCACACTGCATAATTAATTCCCCTTTCAGCACTGGCCTTAAATGTCATGTTTTCAGCACACCTGAATTTTGCAAATGGGTTTGTTAAAAGTCAGTACTGAAAGGGTAAACCCACTGCATAATTAGTTCCCCTTTCAGCACTGGCCTTAAATGTCACCTTTTCAACAGACCTGCATTTGTGGGAGCTCTTCTGTGTCAGGAAGGCCTCAGTTAGTTGTTCCACCACAGCTTTGCTGAAGTATAGCTGCACTATTTGTGCCACCTGAGCATCTGACCTCACAAAACTTAGGAGGATTTTTATTTTAAAAGGTGTTGTTTTAGCAGCTGGTGCTTTTTTTGGCAAAATTACGCAAATCTTACTTGCACTCCATTCTTTCTAGAGATACAATTCATGTAAAAATTGAAGCTGCAACAGGTATTGTCACAGAGGATGCTTGAATAGTTTTCTGATAGATCTTGAGTCCTGTAGCATTTGATCCACTGTGCCATTATCTGGCATCTATTGTCTTTGTGGTTTTGGAATGTTTTTAATCTGTGTCAGCTACTGGCCTCAGGGATGCAGTTGCCCAGAACCGACATTTTCAGCATCAATTCCTTGCCTAAAGACTCAGCAGGACAAAATCAGATTACTCACAAGTTGTTTGGGTTCCACAATGTTCGATCTGCAATATTAAGGGTCTCTCTTAAATGTTCCAGGCTCCTGTTGTTCAAGAAAAATAATTGGATATATAAGAAAGCTGTCCTGAATAGAGGTAACTTTGACAGTTAAGAAATGCTTACATCTTTGCGTATGTTTAAATATGCTTCCCAGAACACGTTTTCCAGCCATTTAAAAAATCCTGTAACCCCTGTGTTAAAGATACTTTTTAATGTGTGTGTATCCTGTAGAAAAAAGTTACCTGACAGATTTTTAAGAGTGACTACTATGTGTTTACAAAGCTGCATCTGCTGTGTGAAATCACGCCGCTGTCTGTTTACTAAGCTGCACATTGCACATTTATATGCACAGGTATGAATATCTTGAACTACACAGGCATGACATCTCTGCTTTGAGGGTAGATGCTGACACTGATGGCACAAGAGATGATGGCATTTTAAAAATCTGGTCATTGTCTGTAATAAAATTGTATCTTGGTACAAATTACTACATATGCACTAGTTTGAAACTATGATACAAAAGTTCTTACTGAACCCTAGGACTGTTCATGTTGTCCTGTTTCTTGGCTGTTTATTTTCTTAGCTTACAGGTTACCTATTTCTCTTGTATTACTGCTGTCAGACCAAAAGACAGTTTCTGAACTAACCACCGCTTACAAGTTTCTTTGACAAATGCTATTCCAGTCCTGCTCACTATGCCAAAATTCTCTTACAATAAATTTTCCATCTCACAGTTAATCTGTGAATTTGAGAGCATCTTTTCACCCTGCCTTTCTCAGTTCTGCCTGGCTTCCTCACTGCCTTTCTTACTCCTGCCTATGATACTACATGGGAGCACCATTTGTTACACTGCTCTTTAACCAGTTTTCTATCATTTACTCCAACTAGATGCAACACAGCTATTCAGTAGCACATGCTGGACTACTGTAATGTGCTTTGGACCAATAAAAGCTTGGCTGATATTAGTAAATATGTCCAGTAAATCCAAAGCTCAGGTTGCATTGCTGCTTACCCAGTTGCTTACTAAAATTTTTATGGTTCTTTACACTGATCGAATCTCTTATCTATACAATAACACAGGCAAAATATGCAAAAACAAAAGGCATTTTAGAGTGCTGTCTTGTGTTACCAGTCAAATCATTAACAGTTATTATATGTAGAGCTTTTCATCTCTTTTTGACATGTCCACTATCAACACCAACCTGAATCCAAAGTGGGAAGAATGACATGGGGGAAAAAGCACGAAGCTAATTAAACATTTTGCTTCCTTGGGTTTCATGAAGTGCTAGTTAGTATTATAAGGCTTTTCACAGTATTAAACATGTCCAGTGTACTTTTGAACAAGCTGTTGTACCTGCAGTGCAGAGGATATTGTTGTACATTTGTATTTTTGCATGCATTCTGGTAGCAGGAAAACTGTGCAGCAGTAATCAGCTTAGAGAGAGCAACCAAGGTTGAATGATTACACCTGTCAAAGTGTAATCATTCACAACGATTGTGATGGCTTCTGTAACTTCTTTAGTAGCCTCTGTCCAGCTGCATATAAGTAGTACTTAGAGAAAACTGTATTCGAATCATGCTACTGATATAACATCATTAGGTATTTCCTATTATCCTTGGCTTATGATTCCAGCTGTACTACACCAAAAAAACCCAACCAAAAAAAAAAAAAAAAAAAAAAGAAGGAGAAATAAAAGGAAGACCTTTAAAACTACCTAATAGAAAGCAGTTAGCAAATGGACTTACAAAAGAATTGGATTGCACTAGTGTATCATTCTAAAATAAACATCTAAAAGATCCATGACAGTGGCAGCCATAGCAATTTTTTTTTTAAGGCAAGTATGGGCATACAAGTTTTTCACTAGCACCCTTCTCTTGAAGACTTCCATTGACAATTTTTGAAAACTTGACTACATGTTTATCTGTATCTGCAAAATACCAGAATTTCCTTAATAACTAGGTCAATACAGCTGTGGCCCTAGTTCCAATTGTACTACTAAATATTATGTCACAGGTTAAGTTACACTAGAGAATAAAGGGAAGGATGAGAATAAATGGAATGGCAGGGAAGTAGACTTTTTTTTTTCAGGTTTAGACATCATAAGAAAAGATTGAGGAAAACCAGAAGGATTGATTCATGTATCTTGCATGTAGACAATCCACCCCACTGCTTACAGAGGATTCTAAAGAAAAAAATCAAACAAATATTTGTCAGGAATTACAAAAGTGTAGGGTTGGGGTTTTTTTCTTCATTAAAGAAAAGAGTTTCTGACCCATCAAATTATCTTTCAGCTATATTTTCTATGATTCTGTTAACATATTTTGGACTTTCATTAACCATGATTCCACAAAGGGTATCACAGTAACTGCAGCATTTGTTGTCTACAGTCTGTAATTAGGAAGTGTATTAAAAACTATTTTTCATGTTAATAGTATTTGTAGGGACATTAAAGAAAAGATCAATGGAGCCAAAACAAAAGAAGGATTTGCTACCTTGATCTATTAAGCTGCTATCCTTCTCCAAGAACCGTGTTAGAAAGGAGAATGAGGTAGTAGCTATGAGTACTTTCCATACCCTTCCACATTCCTGAAGTGCCAGACCCAGATTGCCATTCTTGTGTTTGAATCAGATGTTTCTTATGAAGCACAAGTCATCTGTGGCAATTAAGTGGAATCTGTCGAACGTCAAGAACTGCCTTTCTGATGTTATCCCACTTCTCTGCTTGAAATCAAGTGCCAAGTTCATTATCAGTGACCTGCCATTATTTGAATGACACCTGACAAGAAAAATTACATCTTTAACAGGGAAACAGGTCCACTTGGACCATGAGTCTGACTGTGCTGTGTTTTACACAGATGCAAAATACTTCAGTCATCCTCATCACCCCATCCTAAAAACCTTTTTAACAGGGCCCACTTTTCCTATCACATATTTCTCCATGATCCCTGCTGAAGCTGGGGAATAGAGAGGGTTGAATGAGGACTGAATAAAATGTTTGTCAGTTGAGAATGTTTCAAATACCATTTTTATGTTTTTTAACAAGGCGGTTGGTCCTTTGCCTTACAAAGCCAAGTAGAATTGATTTGAAGTCACAGTTACACGAGCTCCTAAAATTAAGCTGAAGAACAAGTAACCTGTCAATGTACTGCTCCTGTGTCATCACACCGTATCATAAATTTCTCTTTATATTAAACTTTTCCACTTGTTTTATAATGTTTCCTGTAGAGTAGTTTTGCATCTGAGTGTACTAAGTGACAAATAAAGGAATGCATTCAGGGGTGACTTAACACTGGCAGTCTTTGAAGATTGAATGACTATATTTTATTACATTCATAAACCATAATTCTTTTATATGCCAATGTTTAACGATTTTCTAAGGAAGGCTTTCTGGTGAGAATACCCCAGCACTATCTTTCCAACTATGTATTTTTTCATTCACAGATCTTACATAATTTCAAATGAAGCTGAATTTAGTGGAAAAAAAACCCAAAACAAAACAGCCCTATAATTACATTTTTATTTTGCACATAATTAGTGTGAGTGGAAAATAATATAAATATGTGTCTTCCTTGCTAAAAGCCATTGAGCTTCTGATTTTAAAAGGGTTGTCTACAATTTATTAAAAAAAAAGCCTACTTTCTATGTTTTATTATTAGATTCCAGTATGTGGACTTGTGTGATGTTGCCAAACAAAATAATGAGAAAGTATCTTTGAATTATAAAAATTGTTCATTTTGTTAAATGGCAAATTGATCCTTAATAGAGAGTAGAGAGAATTATTTGGTTTAACCCTCCTGGAGGCAACATATTTTCTATTGTTCTGGAATGATATGTGCATTTCCAAATAGCGCCCATTCTCTCTGGGGAACATCTTTCTGATATTCAGCCCTATTGCAGAACAGCAGAATAATAAATAAGTATTCATACAGGTATTCTGAATGAGGTATCACTTCTGTAACAGTTCTAAGAAATAGTTCATGGCAAGAATGCGGTACACAGTTTATCACTGATTGCAAGATAGGGATACAGTTGAGTTAAAGCTGACCTTGAATACAATGGCCTTGGGTAAGTGTACATTTTCCTTAGCAGTTAAAAAGCTTGAAGAGTAATTTCTCTAGAACATTATTCTTTATATCATTTTAACCTCTCCAGTGATTTTGTAGTCTTAACTTTTCTGTAGTGTATTTCCTTCCTGAAGTTGACTTGAATTTGAAAACACTGAAAGATAATAAATTGTTACCTCTCTTCATACATTTTGATGTATGGAAAGCAAAATGTTACTGAAATTTCTGGTTTTGTGCTTAAAGTTGATTTATGAGACCATGACTTACAGGAACCTCAAGGTACATTTTTAAATGAATGTTACTAATTGCTGTGCAATTAGAGCAGTAAAATATTTATTCTTTAGGCTATATGTTAATTCATATCACTTTTCAGTAGGGTGAGGACTTTGTAACCATGACAATTTTTCCACATATTTTTAATTCTTTTTATTGGGGGAGTGGGGGGGAGGGGAAGTATTTGACCTGTTTTCTGTGTGCAGCCTGTGTTCAGAGTTGGCAGGTTCAGGATTTTCTTAGATTTGTCTTCCTTTTAATTAAAAGTAAACTTTTAAGATCTGGCAGAATGTTATTTTAATATAGAATCATGAATTTATGGCACCACAAATGCTGCAATATAGACAGCATTTACAGATAACATAGAAACAAACATGCAAACTATAAATACACTTTTTATTGGTCTTGGCAGAGCTGTCCCTTGGAGCTTTAACAAAATAAATGAATTACTGTTTGCCGTCTCGCAGAGAGGAAGCTGAAACCCAAGTAAATGTTCATGTTGCCCTAAGCTAAACATATGGAGCCAAGGAATATTATGGGAAGTGATATACCTTACAATATGTAGTTTGGTAGGTGGTCATTTTGAAAATAATTTATATTTAGTTACGATAGTATGCATTTTCTGTTGACCTTGACAGTTAGTTTAAGAACAATTCAAGCGCCACAACAGAGATTTGAATGAAAATGAGCCTCCACTGAGCTCGAGGGAGAGAACCTCTGTTAATTGTTTTACAGCAGAGTGATCCCATCGGGCTCTTGCTTTGCTCAGGTGAATGCAATACAAAGGATTTACATAAGTTTGCATAAACCCCACGCCCTTTCCACTTCCAGCTCCTAGGTGTAAGGAGAGAAGGTTGGCTGAGCTGTGACGGTGTGCGTGGGTCCCAGGTGCGAGGGAGGCTGGCAGCCAGCATGGATCAGGCAGCTACAGAGAGCAACGGCAAGCTCTTCTTCTCCAGTGTTTGACTACTAAATGCCTCTCAAAATACACAAGATCAGGGTGCTAACAGCAATGAAAGACAAAAGGTTTGCTAATGGAGCTCATCAGTTGTTGTAATCCTTCATTTTGGAAGCACTGAATTAAAAAATAAATTAAATACTTGCAATGGCCCATGTGAAAGTAGTTGGCATTGTATACCCAACTTTAAATAGGCACCATTTCCTAACTAGAAATCTTGTCACCTTCAGCACAGAAGCCAGGAACTGGATGGAAATGAAAGCTAAACGCTTTTCCTGTCACTCTGTGTACACCACTGAGTGACACTGAGTGTACACTGAGGAAATAGCTTAATTTGTATCTATTCTGTGAAATAAACTCAGGACTGTGTTCCTGAGGTAACAGGAACAGGTTTCAGTATCTTTCATGAATCCTGCATTTTCATATGTCCATTTTTACAGCACCAGGCTCAGGAAAGCTACTGAAGTTATTGCTTGAAAAATTAAAGAAAAAGAGATAGGAAGTAATTGGTGCCGAAAGCGTGTGCTCAGGGCAAAGTAATAAGTATCGTAAACTATATAAAAGCAGGTCTATTTATAAATGTATGGGGCATCAAGTTTTCTTTTGATTTCGAATCATCTGGAGTACTGGAGAATGATGTGGAAGTGATTATCCATGTTTTAATACACTGTTATTTTTTAAGCAGAATTTTGAGAACCTGACACACTGCAGAAGTCAGTACTTTTTAAAACACAGCTTGCTCATTTTACAAGCGTATGTACTAACAGGAATGCTAAGAAATTAAAGGACCAGACTGAATATGTTTTAGATGCTGTATTGCTATACAGTCAAGTAAAAAGGGTTAAACCAAATGGTCTTGGGGGACAGTTTCTCATTGTTTACGCTTTTTAGACCTGAACACTTGGCAAACCTGCTGTGTAACTATATCTGCTGCCTGGAAAATAGCTTTTTCCTTTTTATTAGTGTAAGGCACTGATTTATTGAGCCAGAGAAGGATAAGGCAGCTCTAGCTCTTCCATTAACACCAGCTGGGGCCCACATCACATAATGTGTGAATGCACAGCTTCATCCCACAACCTCCGAGCTGCAGCAACCCCCCAACCTCTGCCAGTAGTGCCATAACTTTCTAGAAGTTATTTGTGCCAGATATTGCCTCAATTCTTTGGTTTTCTGTTGGTTTCTTTTCTCTGTGATGGTTTTGCTTTAGTGTAGCACAATCAATGAGGCTAAAATAAAGGAAACAAACTGAGGTGTGTGTAATACTAGCAAGGAACAGTACAAGTAACCATCTTTTCTGTGATGTGCTAAGAAGTCTCAGAGAACAGATAAGGGAAAAATGCTTCACTAAACCTTAAAAAGCCCACCGTGAAAAACATCAGTAATAAATAAATTAATCAGTGATCAGTTCAGTGGCTAGTTTCTTTAAGCATCTGTTTGTCTATTGGAATAAAAGCATATAATTCAGGACCTCTGTAGTTACTAAGCTTAGTATAATCCATCTCTATGTGACTTTTAAAATAATATATTTTGTTAGCTTTTCAGGTTATTATACTTACAGTGGTTGCAAAATATTCTCATTAACTGGCTTTTCAGCCCAGACCTGCAATAGTTGCACAGTTCTGTTTGTTATCTTGCAGATAAGAAGCCAGAAACAAATGCAGACATGAATAAAATGACATTTTTTTTTTTCTTTGCAATGCCAATGCATAAGGTAAAGATAAGGTAAAGATAAGTTTACCCTGTGGGAACTTACCGTGAGTGACATGATGCTTTTTACCTGCCACCATATTTTAAGGCCCATGTTACGTATTGCAAGCCTGATGGCCCCAGCAGTGTGGTCAAGTGGTATGGAATGGCTCATGTTTATATTTTCACAGGTTTTAAGAGACAATTTACATCTGTAATATCTATCATAGTCACACGATTGCCGTGTATACAAGCTGTTCGATTACATTTTGCACCTTACCTGCTTTCCTCCAAGGAAATTGCCTTCCTGCCCCAGGGTCACAAGCGCTGGTGATATCAGTGTTCTTGTAATCCCTTGAAGCTTAGTTTGTGCTTGAGGCAAGTTACACAGAGCTCTTGGCTGCTGGCAGTGTATTCCTTCATGACTAATGATGAGCATACATTTAAAAAGCTGACCATAAGTGCACAGGCACTTGCTGCGGTCTGCTGGGCCCTTCAAAACCTACGTAAAGCCTCAGTGAGCCTGACATCACTGGTGGTTGCTGGGGTATCAGAAGTGCCAGGGTGCCGCCTTTACACAGTGTTACAGTGGGTGCATTACCTTGGGCAAGTGCTTGGCTTCTAGAAATACCTGAGGAAAGTCCATCCTCGGTCAGTGTGACTTTGGTTTCCCCTTGGAGCCTCAGCTCCTTGCTGTTTCCCCACAGACCCCCAGGAAATTTTAGGGTTTTGTAACATTGGTGGGAACTGAATTTCCACTGTGAAGTTTGTGCGTTTATCCCAAAGACACCCTAAGCACTAGTGATAAATAACACTTAACAGCATGACAGCAAGCTTTCCCTCTTCTTCTTCCCGTTTTCTTTAGTTACATTTCCCTGGTCTCAGCGTACTTTCATTTTCTCCACACGCAACTCTGAAATAGTTACCATATCTCAAAATAAGATGGAGCTAATCAGTCATGACAAAAATCATTAAAGAAGATGGTAATGGGAAAAGCATTCATTTGAGTTCTTTCATTGTGTCTCCTGGCGTACTCATTTAAAACCACGGAGTCTAACCCAGAGCACAGTGCAATTCGTGCCGCCTCCTGCTTCATGCTGAGCTCAGGCTCCAGTGGCAGAAAATGGTTTATCAGCTTGAGGTGAAAGGTAGAATGGTAAATGTCATGAGGAATAAAGATTGGTAAGGCAACATTATCATGTGTTTATTAGCTGGATGTTAAGTTAACTTTATGTGTAAGTAGATGATGAGAGAGGCAGCTGAATTAACCTATCTCTGGTTGCTTTCAGCTGTTATAGAGGGGGATACAATCCCTTTGGATGTGGGTCCCAGATTGTTTGTATCTTTAGGAAGACTTGATTTCTTCAGTCTGCTGATGAACAAGTAAAAAGTACATTGCAAGATGTGTACTGTCACTGTTGCTGTTGCTCTGGATAAGCACGTGGTGATAAAGAAATCAACCGTCAAAAGTAGCTGCAGGGAGATTTTTTTTGACCACAGTGATGTAGTGATGGTAAAGCCAAGTTGAGGCAGATTTGCTGCTGATGTGCTTGGGAATCCAGTAAAGAGATGCATTCAGAAAGAACGCAGTAAAAGACAGAATTTCTTTTTTTTTCTCTGAATTTCCTGTAACAGCCTAAATTAGTTGCTCAGAATTTCCCCTAGGCTGAACCTGAGTTCTCCATCTAAATTCATACTTAGATGGTAGGAGGGAGGTGAAGCAAGTGATTGTGATCCCAATCACAATAGCTCAATCACCTACCACAAAACCACCAAAAAAAGTGTCTTTTTGTGTCTGAGAAAGGAGGTAAAGACTTGAATGACAAGTAAACTTTACATGTTGACTTCCTTAGAATTATCTTCTTTTTTCTTAGCGGATGTGAAGAAGTCTTTTGGCTACATTACATAGGCCAAGAGCAAATGATCTGAAATTTTATGGGAACCAGTTGGAAAAGTATTCTTGCTTACTAAAGTGGATAGAAGAAATCTTTATGGTTTCGGTAAAAGCAATAAATGATCTAAAATTTGCAATAGAAATTGTCCAGAACATTTAGACAATTATGAGGTTTAGATTTTGAAATCTCACAGTTGTCATTAAGGAGTATTGGTATATGGGTATTTGATTAAATTTTAATAATAACAACTAAAAAATAAACAATCTGATGTCAGTGTCTTGATAACTTGCAATGACAACATAAAAATGAAAATTAAGGAAAAAAGGAAGTAAAATGTAATGTTGCATTTTTTCTAATCGTGTACATATTTTAGCCATTAATGATGGTTTTTGAATAAATGAGTTTATATATTATGCACATGTATTTGTACAAAAAAGCCCAGAGATCTCTTTCTGTAGCAAAAATTGGATAGGTGCTTTAGTGTATTTTGTAATCTATTTAATCCAAAGCAGAGTTTCAGAAAGCAGACACAGAAATCACAAAATATTTTTTTGCCTGTTATTTATGTTGTCATAGAGTGAAGTGCATTGACATCAAGTAAAGCTGTCTAAGCCATTTGGGAATATATTCTTTAGGAGCAATTTCTTTTAATGTTCTATACTCAAAGCCAATTCAATTTTTGTAATCCCAGACTATGGCTAAACATGTCCACGTACAAGTGCTGAGATATTTCATTGAGAAAAACATGAGTTTGTAATCAAAACAAATAAATTATTCATGTTTCTCTACTTTGCTAAATAAGTTCTTTGATTAACTGAACAAACTGAGTTGTGTTTCTTGCTAGGTACAGATACTGCATTATTTGATGTGATTTGTGGAAAGAGTCTTATATACTGATTGTATAAAATTTCCATCTCATAGTTGAGCAAATTTTAAAATTAGCTTAGTCTACCATAAAATACTTTTTATGAAAAGAGAAAATTATTTTCACACTATGGTAATTTGATGTTGTTTGTTTTGGAGCCGCTTTTGAAACCTCAATTCATACTGAGCAATAGTTACCCAGTGGGACCACTTAATCAAGGACTAGCCAGCTCAGAGCTCCAGAAGTGAGACTTCTATTTATATCAGAATTCAAATAGAAGTTAAGCAGTCTGGTAAGGTCTTAAAGGTGCTTGTAACTAGAAATGGTAGGAAACATACTTGTTTGTTCTTTATTTTTATTTTTATTTTGCCACTTTACCTGAAGCAAAGAATTAAAGCAGGTCTTGACAGCATAATGCTGATCGGAGATTTGCTTGCACCTTAGGTACATACTGGGTGATATACTCTGTTAAATGAACATGAACTTCCAAGAGTAAAAAGTATACACAGGCTGGGGAACAGGATGTTTGCATACAAGCCATTCTCCTGGCTCAGAGGGTACTTTTGCCGGGTAATTCATACTATGAATGTCTGAATGCTAGCATTAGGAATATTATAAATGTGATCTATGAAAGTTTGTACTGGTTGTCATAATACGAATGTACAGATTCAATTTAGATCGTTTAAGGTGAGGTTAGAAAACCTGAATGGAACCAAAATTTGCTCTTGCTCCTTAATGGCTGTACCTAAAACTGCTCCTCTTGCAGACAGTGGGGGGTTTTGTTCAGGCTTTGACTGGTAATTGTTGTAGCTTCCTTTGTCTGTCTGTCTGTCCGCCTTAACAGCTAGCTAGTTGGTTTGGTCTGGACACAATCCCTTCCTATTTCAGAAAATGTTGACATTTCAATCTTGTGCAAATCTTTGTTCCTTGAAGTGAGATGACGGCACAACAGTAACCATGTTGCTTTACAATTTAACTACTTAAATGTTTTCTTTACTGTCTTTACGTTTGACTGTGGTGCCACAAACCTCTGTGTTCGTCAACCTTCTTGCTTTGCATTCCATTAAGTGCAAATTTAATATTTCTCAGTCAGTCTTTTATAGAACTGCACTATGCATCTCATTTTTCTCTTCTTGTTCTAACTTTTCCCGTGGCAAACGATTTATCCATCAAGAACAAATCTGCCAGTTGTCCTCTGTTTTTTCCCACACCTGCAGAACTGTGACAATTTTAAATTCTGTATTTCTGAGCTTTTACAGTTCTGAGTTTAGAACTGGGCCACATTACATTACAGAATGAAAAGTCAATTTTACAGTGCTATTTGGTGACCTGGAAAAGAAAAGAAACATTCTGAAATACAAGTCAGGTAGACCATGAATTCTGATAGCAGAAACCACATAGGATCCAAAAGTAAAATTAGTAATGGTTGTTTTAACAATATAAAAATAAAGTAAAATCTCTTTGATGCCAGTATAATTTAATCCATCAGGCTCTGCTAACAAATTACAGTTAAAAGAATAGGCTCTATATTGTTCTAATACACACCGATGTTGTTACACTACTCATTGTGATTAATATCGTGAACTGGTGATGGGAATTGTTGTCTGATCTGTGAAATGGTCTTCAGTTCTGACACCACACTGTCCCATCATGTCTGGTGAACCTCATAGCATTGGATTTTCATCGCTGATTTCTGAGGTTTAGGCTCTGCTTTGTTTGTGATTTCCAAATTTGAGTATTATGAGTAAAAGTGACTTTAGATGTGTACATCTATTATTAATTGGAATGTCATGGGCTGTGAGCTGGAGATTTGTGTGTGTACTTCCAGTATTTGTTACTGATTTTTATGGTCTCAGGAATATAGACATACCAATGAAAACAAAGCATTGTGATGACTGAGATGGTGATTTAAATGCCATAAAAGAACTTGCTATTCATGTGATATTTACTGTGCTTCCTACAAAATTTTCAGAATTTCGTTTTAGATAGAGGAATAATTCCTTTGTCCAGCAGAGAGCAGCAATGATATACTTTATAAGGACCAAACTGTGAGTCTGCCCTTGCAAAATCCTGTAGCACTTCTCAACTGGTATGAGGGGTGGACAGTATGGTGTACAATTATCATGAACAAGTATTTATGGGACAAAAAAAATGTGTTGAAATGAAATAAATAATGGGCAAAATATGCCCCCTTTTAACTGCATTCATTTATAGACTGTTTTAATTTAAAATACTTCGTTTAATTTCTTATTTGTCTATGTGAAAGTTACAAAGATTTATTACTTAGCCTGAACTATTTTTAAGTCACACTTATTCTTAGTAGATGGTTGTGTTCACATGAATCTGAAAATTTGCTGTGGAGTTGGACAGTACCTATATTTTAATTCTTAGAGTAAAATTTTAGCCCCATAAAGGTCAATAGGATTTTTTTCCACTGATTTATATGAAGACAGGTTGTCACCATTCTTGTGACGTATATATTCATAATTCATTATAAAGGGATTAATAATATAGGGTTAAAAACAAATCTTAACAATGCTTATTTTGTTTTTTTTTCTGCTCTCTGATCACAAGGATACTTGGGCAGTTTTACAGGCCCTGTATAGGAAGGGTGAGAACCTCAGTTTTTCTTGTTCTGGAGTATCCTAACAATGCCATTGGAGATTTGTATTATCTGTTCTGGCTCTGAGGCTCTTGCATGCTTGGTTGTGTAGTGGTACTCTAGAGTAGATGACAACAATTCTTTGTTCTTAAGATTTTTGGCTAACCCTGAAAATTAAAAAAAAAACAAACCCATTTTACATCCCACTTCCTAATGGGAAAGTGGAAAAGAAGAAGCCTTAACAATGCCACTGTGCTGTCACTTTTGGAAAGAAAGTGGGATTATTGTTGGTTGACCCAGTATTTTTTGTATGTTGTGCATATATTACCATTTTAGTTCAAATCAGGACTGTAGTTCAGGAGTGAATTTTCTGTTCCTGGTACCACATGGAGCAGTCTTAGTTTCAAAGGATATATAACTAGAATGTATGTTCCAACCACTAATGAATTTTCAGTTCTGGGACAGACTGCATATGTGAAATATATGAATAAATGTGTATGGAGGAACAACATCGCCTTTGCACCAAATACTCTGCCGTTCAGATCCACCCATACTGTACCATGCCAAGGTCCTTCTGGGTAGGGGAGTTCAGGCTGCTTCGTGCTTAGAAATTTCGAAGAAACTTGTGTGGCAGCTGGCATTTATCTGCTTACATTGAATCATCTCACTGTTATGAATACCGGTGTGCAGGAAACACTGAGGTTGAAACTAGAAATGCTATTTGAATTTAGGTTACACGAGGTTTGGACAGTGCTGGAGAGCAAGCGTTATGGCTAGCTCTCCCCTTTTTTGAGTGTTAACATAACTTGTGTTTAATTCCCTTTGCTTCAGTGTTTCTCTTGCAAACTAGGACAGATTGTGTCACAGAGGTTTTATAAAAGTAAATTCAGTCATGTTTACGAAGCATTGAGGTCCTGTCATGATGAGCTTTGTAAAAAAGCTAACGAGGAAAATACTACTCTCTTCCTTCAGAGCAGATCTTGAGTGTGCAACAAATCAGTTGTGAGACTGCAGACTGGTAAACAGGGGGAAAGAAAATATTAAATAGCTCTTCATTAAATGAGTGCCATCCTTTCTGTAAATGTAATGAAAAAAGGTCTTGAAGGAAAATAATGAAATCATGTAATTAAAGATTGTATCAGCACTCATACGCCCAAAGCACCTGGCTTCACGTTCTATGAGAAATTTATTCTGGAATTTTATCACATGAATGTATCATACTGCAACCTGAGTAGTATTCTTTTAATAAATTGTTTTATTACAGTGCACTCAAATTAGGAAGGAACAGATTTAATTTTGATTAATTTATAATTCTTACCCTTTAATTATTTAACTTGACTTAATTATTTGGAAGATTATTTAAAAAATTACAAGAACCATTTAGTGAATCAGTTGTTCATTGATCTTATCGTTTTTTAAAATATAAAGATATTACTAGCTGTCATTTCCATAATTATTGTCACAGCAGTGTTTATATTGAATCAGTATTAGGTTCTTACTTTGCCAGACGTAATACACTGATAGAAAGAGATACAGTCCCAGACAGGGAAAGATTACTGCTGTTACAAGTAGCAAGGGCAATCTGTAGAAAAGGAAACGTCTAAAATGAAGGCTAAATGAAAAAATGGGATGTGGTGTGCAAATGTCACGTTGATTCTGACGGTGGATTTCCTTTTAAATAATTGTATTTCTAGGTGGAGATTTGTGCAGAAACGCTTAGCTATATAGAATTTAAGGAAGGAAAAAAAATCAAACAAGGATGTGAAAAATAAATGTAGGATAAGGGGAGAAGAGTATGGTGGGCCACCAGACAGAGGATGAATGTGGTAATGGGAGCAGATAGCCCTAACCACAAAGATAATTATCTTAGCAAGGAAGAGGTTTTTCTTCAGCATCTTTTGTAAACTTAACTATCTATATGGTTTTGGAATTAGTTTCTTGATCCTTCAAGCTCTGAATAACATTTGCTTTCCAGTTCATTAATACAGAGTGTAAAAACAGAATTCCCTTAAAAGGAGAGATTAAATTAAAATGCCCATGTTTGCTACAGTCAGCCGATAGTGCAAGGTTCTGCATGTAAATATTTTTATGCACATAACTAGTGTGATATAAATAACAATACAGAGGAGGGTATGATTAAACAGGAAAGCGCATATTTTCACCTTATTGCTCAATTTTCTTGTTTCTCAGGCATTGTTTAAACAAATAGGGCTGTTGCCTGTTTCATTTCAATTTCTGCTTTGCCAAGATGTCCAAGCGCTGGGGTTCACTGCTCCTGCCTCTGCCTCGGACAGGTTCCGTGTGCAGACCTTGCTACCCTCCACATCTCCCACCTGATACCTATCTTCGGGGGACCTCACTGGTGTCTGCTTCATCCTGCTTTGAAAATCCCCCCACACCTTTCAGATAGAGCAATTTTGATTATTTTGCTTATTATTTTGACCAGATGAGCCTGTTGAGGAGATGAATAGGCAGAGAGGAATCAGTGGGCATAGCAGAGATGGCCACAGCACTTGTGGTGGGTTACTCAGTATGGATGAAACAATAAATTGTATAGGGCTTTAAATGAACCTTCTCCACACCCAGTGCCCAGGCCCTGACTGTCCCAGACATTGGTGTCTTTTACTTGTTTGCTTTTTCACCCAGCTGGACACTTGCGAGGTTCAGCCAGATGTGGGAATGTCAGGCTACGATAAGAAGGTGTGTTCTTGCTCTCTACCTGCACATACTCTGAAGCTACTGAAACGTCTCACAGAGTTCTCTAATGAGATTTTCATAGCTTTTGTTTGTCTCACTCTCATTTAAAGTAACATACCATCAGTATCTCCATAATCCACGCAGGGACAGTGTGTTACAAACAGTGTCTCTAGCATTAATTAACATATTTTTCAAATATGTTAATAGTAAGAGAAATGTAAGGATAACCATGGTAATATTATGTATCTGCATGCTGAAACAAGTTGCTTGTTGTAATTCGTATCTATATAACCTTTAATTGTAAGCAATTATGTTAGCTATAGCTAACATATAATAGCGGAGTATATGTTCCTTAATCATTATATAATTGTTAGTAAATACAGCTATAATATTATAAATAAACTGTCTGGAATTTTTGTACTCTCCATGGAATTGCCCACAAATAAATTCTGTTCTTTTCGATTACATTTTACATACATCTAATAAGCAATATAAAAAAGATTACTATATTATTTTCACTATGAATAACCTATAACTTACTCTAATGCTTATACTTTTTCTTGATGTATCTTCAAAAACTAACTTTGACTTCTATTTTTATTTCATGTTTTAGTTCCTCCTTGCAGTTCTTTATAATGCAAAAGAATGAGCAAACCACTGTGATTTACTTTAATCTTTAGCCTATTACATTTTGCACTTGAAGGTCAAGTGTAAGCGGAGGCAAATCTATCTTCTTTAATAAACCTTAATTTTACAAATAAAATGTGATTGAAACTAAATTGTAGTGGGATTTAATTTTAGAATTTCTTTCTTCTTCATCTGGTAAATATTGGTTGAAGGGAGGATAATGAGAATCTGAAGTTTCTTGTTCCCCAGAGTACAGGCATCGTTTTCATATGGCTTTGTTAGAATGTTAAAAGAAGAAGATACCTGGTAAAAATAGTAAACCTATGAGCTTACAGCAGAAAAATAAAAAGACAGTGAAGGGTAACAGAAATTATTAGCAATATGGGGAAGCTTTCAGTGTACAACAAGATAAGAAGACACCTATTGTTTGCTCTAATTTCAGAAAGGGAAACATTGCCAGATTTAACTTTTTTAATCAAGAATTTATTCTTTTCTAGAAAAACTGAATGGGAATTTTAAGTTTAATGAGAAAAGGATTGGACACAATTAGGTGGCCTGTAGTATGTGTTAAAACAAACCACAGAATTTTAAATGATGGCTCTGATGATGAAACTCAGGGGGGTAAAAAACCCCAAACAATAATGCTTTTTAAAACAATTTCTATCATGCAGATAGGATATAGGAAGAGCGAATACCTAAAAGTTCAGAGAAGGCTTTGAAAAGCTTTTAAACATTTCTAGTATGATTATCTAAGAATATGTTTTCCAAGGGGGAGTAAGCCAAAATTGTTTGCTAAGCTGTACCACATTTAAGTTAAGAAAAAACCATTCTTGGCCCGACTGTGTATTTCTTCAAGTCAGAGACATTGGTGGGAGTCTATTAGACCAATGTTGAATGTTTCTTGGGAAAAAAAAAGTGCTGAAAGCAATTTTAAAGAAACTTGAGAATAACAATGTTAGAAGAAACTTCCATGCAGTGAAAGAAAGAATAGGTTTTATTTTCCCGTTACTCTTAGAATCTTATGACTCTTATTTTACGGGTGATAATTTACAGGAAAAAATGCTAGCGTTGCTCTGAAAAAGTAATTTTCCTTTGTATGATGTGAAGCAGACAACACAGAGAGCCAGCAGGTGTGTTAGTGTCCAGATCAGGGGCATCTGCTTCCTGATGAAGGTTTCTCCTGAGCTGTACCTGGGCCGTGGGCCGTAGCTTGCAGGGTGTTCGTCTGGTGTCCTCAGTCCGCCTGGCCCTTTCTGCAGGGGAAGGGCTGGCTTCAGTCAGGCAGAGTGGTTCCCAGGAGCAGAAAATTTGCTCAAACAGGCAGAGGGACCTTCAGTCTCGGAGGTGAGTGAAACTGGGGGATTTGTCAGTCTGTAGCTGATGAGGTGGCCGGCCCCGAGGACAGCTGGGTGGCATGGCTGGTAGGCAGTTATTGGGAAAACAGGCAAAATAGGCTGGAATTTTCACTGGCGGAGGAAAAAGTGAGATTCTGCATCTCTCATATCTACTTACTTAGCTAATGTGTATTAGGGGGATGGGCTAAATCTCCCACAGGAAAGAAGTAATCTTTGGAAACTTCTCTCAGAAGGTACCACATGCATGTGGTTCAGCTATTTTAGGCTGTGGCTGTAGGTCAGTATGGGATCCCTCTAGTGCCTTGAGCCCTGAGGAAAGGCAGAACTGGAAGTATTTTTGTCTTCAGTGCTTGGTGTTGGACTGTTTAGGTAAACTTAGCTTAGTGGACCTATCTAAATGTTTAATGTGGTTCTCTGGCTTTGTAGGAGTTGTCTTGGTGGATACAAAGGCAACTGAATTTTAACCTCAGAAAGGGTAAAACCCCCTGTTGCCCTGGTCTCAAAGTGCAGCAGATGCTGAATACAAGAGAAACGTGGTGTTTCAGGGCTCAGGCTTTTAAAGAAATATTATCAGAAATGTAATCTGAGAAAATAAGGGGTGCTGTTGTGGAAGAGAAACTAGTGAAAAGGAAGCGAAGCTAGCAACAGAGAAGCAAGGCTGTGTAGTGTATTGATGATGGAGCTGCAGGAGGGAGGAGGAGTAACTTACGGTGCTGCAGTGTGTGTGTGGAGTAGAAACACTCCAAGAATTTCTATTTTTTACCTGACTTTTTCAGGGAGTTACTCTATTGTTTACTAGTTCTGAAGGTGAAAGCTTAAGTCTCTTTAATGGCCGGTACAAACTTAGATGTGCTGTTTCAATGTATTAGTGTCAGAAAATTTGTTTACATGCTCAGGCTGACTCTAATTAAATTGAAATCTGCTTAAAAAGCATTTAATTAAAGCGAGCCCTCTGCAGACATTTTAATATCTGTTTAAGTTGGCTATATTGCTTTGCTTAGTACATAAATTTATACTTAAGCTATAAACAGATTATGTCTTTTCAAGTTGCAATTTTCAGATGAGATGTTATCTGAAAATGTGTATCCTCTTGTTATATTGTAATTGCCATCTAAAATGTAGATTAAGTAAAGATGTTTCAGAAGTGATTTAAATACATTTTGTCATATTGCCAGCTCTGTAAGCGTTACATGTGACTGGTCAGCTGGGAGAAGTCATTATATACTGGATTTTAAGAATTTCTCATGTACTGGCACTGACATAATTTCTGTTAAAATTGTTTCAGTCCTGTATACAAAACTGGATTTACACAATGAACAGATTCTTAGAGATCTTATACTTTTTGTCTACTGAAGAGTTAAAACTTGTTTTGCTAGAAGATATCAGATGAAAGGGCTAAAACAAAGTATGACTTTTTTCCCCTGTTCTTCTCAGTAAGATGCACAAGGTTGACTGTCAAGAGTGTACCAAAGAGTGGTTCTGAGATGGAGACCATCTGATAGAAGGAAGCAGCCTCAGAATTCCTGATTTTGGCTGTTTAATTATATATGAAAAAGTTTTTGCTAGTGAGAGAGTATGGTTTGTGAAGAACAAAGACAAGACCTCTGAGTCAGATTTTTTTTTTTTCTTTCCTTAAAGTAGACTATTTGTGATGAGAATGTCAGGGATGTTGCTAACACATCATATGCAGTGATATTTATTTCATGCAGAGTTTTGGAATCCCATAAAAGGTTTTGCCTAGTGGAAAGGCACATCTACTTGTCTGAAAGCCACTGGAGTTACGGCACATTCATAGCAAAAAGAAACAAGAATGGTAGTGTATTATGGAATGTGCTAAATCATATAGGACCTGATAACTCAGGCTCAGGTATCAATTTGTACTATAGTTCATTGACTATTTTGAGCAATTTGCACTCTTCTTTCCTGTAATAAAAGCCTAAAAAGTGTTTATTTTCCTTTTTGGCTGGAAAAATTGCTTTAAGATTAGACCTGCTGCTTTTTTGAAGAAATCTGACATTCCAGATACATAAAGAATAATATGTTGCAGCCCAAACAATTAGTCTTATCCCTGAAAGGATGATCAGTAGTCTCACATGCAATCTCAAATGGAATCAAATTTATTATAGTTTATTTACCATTGTTCTTAGTCATTTCACTGTGCTATTTCATATTCTTATGGGGATTTTTGATGTGGTTGTTTTCCCAGAACTATTTGCTAAGATCTTGGACCACCTTAGAAAAATACTAAACTATTTAAAAACTAATAAAATATCAGACGTTCAAAATTTTCATTGTGTACATCAGTGAAGGGTGTTGTGGTTCTGTAATCCTGGGCTCAGGTGTGCAGCTCTTCTCTCACTATCCTTCACAATTAATCACTTGGAAAGCAAATAAAAATTCCCTATTACTCAGGGAAGTCAATATTGTGCAACATCAGCGCTTAGTTTTGGAGCTATGTAGTGCCCTTGGGAAAAACCAGACAGCAGATCTGCTACCCAAGACTTAGAAAAATAAGGATGCTATGTCAGAAGTTGGAATGGCACATTCTTACATGAGGGCAATGGTGCGCTTTCTTTTTGGGCTCCCTGTCTTCCTCTGGCTCAGCTGGTACTGGAGCTACAGCTGTGCCTTTCTTCTGAATAAATCCACTTAATCTTCTTGGATGGCCACAGAAAGCTAAGAATAACCTTGCTCTTTAGATGTGACTTTTTTTTTGAGCAAGTACACACATCCATCATTCATTAAAAATTGATGTCTACAGATGCAATATAGTGTTCTAAATTTTAAGAGTTTGGAAACAAAAGAGAAAAAAATTGTAGAAACAAGTGGTTGTTACAGTTGCAGAGGGCTTAAGACTCCTTATTTTATCTTTTAATAAAGAATTACAGACTGGCTTGGGGTGAAACTAATAGACTCCTACAAGGTTTATATTGAGTTCTATAGAAATAAAGCAAAACTTATAACAAGATGCAAGCTTCCGTTAAATGTGGGAGTCTATTATCTTTACTATTTCTTTTTTGTTCAGTATTTAGCCTAATGACTTCCGTTGCATACATCCATCATTCTCAAGTGCAAAGCTTGTGGCTATGATGGAAGAACTGACTTATTTTGTGAGTCATTATTCTCTCCCAGGGTGAGAAGTATGTGTATCTCTGGAGAAAACAGGCTACTGTTTATCATCTGTCATTAAAAATGTTGCTCCATTTAAGTTAAAGTTCATAGCTGAAACTTGCTCACAGCATGACCATAGAAAAAATATACACACACAGAGTATTATTATTATTTATTTAGGAGAAGAAATATATGCAAAGTTACAGTTTTGTGGGTTTTTTTTAATCAATTAAATCTTACTTGACATCTACTTTTCCAATGAAATTGAAAAGAGGAGAACAGCAGTTCCTGTGAAGAACAGCATGATAAAGAATAAATAAAAATGGCTATGGCTCATTGATTCTTTTTTGAAGATAGAAAGATATATTATATATTGGAAAATATAATATATCGCAGTGTATCTTTCTACAATATATTGCAGATTAAGCTTAGATTCCTATGTGAGACCAGAAGAAGCTAGACTTTCTCTTGTACTATAGGCTAGGAATGCAATTTCTTTAATGTAGAGACCAATATATCCTTTATATTCTTCTGTTGTAATGTACATTCTTCTGTATGAAAAAGCTGGGATTCTGGGATTCACCCTCCCCAATTCTTCAAACAGTTTTGCCCTCACTCTCGGGTATAACTGTGTAGGGACCTCAGAACATCAAAAGTGTGTCACTGGAGTCAGTGTCAAGAAAGGCCTGTAGGACTCTTGTTTATTCAAGGCTGGCGGGCAGTACTTACACAGATGAGTATCAAGAATAATATCTTTTTCAGAATCTTCCATGCTCACAGCTCACAGTTTTCCTTGCGCTAGATTAATAGTTTAGACTGTGGGTGGGTTCCCAGTACCTAACTCAAGTCTCCTTTATTAAAAGGCAAACTGTGTGCTTCTCATACTGCCTTCACATGGAAACCTTGTAGTTGTTCGTTCTTTTTGTGATATAGTTTCAAGCACTTGAGTACTGTTCCCATGTATCTTCACCTTTTTCTCTCCCTAAGCCCAACCCTTCCTCACATATCACAGTTTCTAAGCTTATTAATTTTCTTGTCAGTTTGGTCTAATTTTATGTGTGTCTTTATTTGACTAAAACTTGTCAGAGTAATCCAATGGAGGATCCTCATGCAGCTCATTGCAGTCAGCAGAGCAGGGGCAGTTTGTACGATGCACTATTCAATCTAGTTATCAGGACCTTCTCTGCAGTACTGCTGCTCAGCCACTTATTTCCCAGTCTTTTTTCCTTAAATGTGTGATCTCTTTGTGCAGGATTTTTATTGACAATCTTCATGTAAAGTGTTAAGTATAAAACTGTCCTATAGAAGATCTTCAGGTGAAACACTAAAGATTGGGAAGTCATAGATTTTTTTAAAGAATATTTATGTATCCAAACCCATGGAACTTTCTGAGACGCTATTAAACATTCCATTTTGTATATACATATGTAAGAGTAAAAATAAAAGCAGGTTAGAAACCTAAGATTCAATATTACATTTCCAATACCAAAAATATTCTGAGAAAAAAATAATCCCAAATAATAGCAATAAATCCACCAGGTTAATAAGGTAATGGTTAGGGTTTATTTTCACTTATTTTGCTAGTCATTCTCTTATACTCATTTTCAAGCAACTCATGTAAGTCTATGTTTCAACGTATCATAGCATACTTTTATTTTTAGGTTTTATTGCACCTGTTTTCAGGGGATTCTTTAGGTATTCTCAGTGACTGTACTGACTCATTTCACTGTAGGTGTCCAAACTCTCCCCTCTGTGTCAGTCATGTGCTGATATAAGCCACTTGGTCTGAACTCACGCAGTTCTGCAGAACTTGCCCTCTGTACAAGTACTGCTCCAGCATCTCTAAGATATGTCCTCTAGACTCTTTCAGTGGAGTCTTCTTTAATCTATAGTCAAAAATGTAAGATTTTTTTGTTTTTTAATTAACTTATTTTAGCAGAGACTATGTTACACTGCATTATATAAAATGCATAGAGTGACTTAAACATCACAGTAATTGCTGTGTGTGTTTGTTTTGCAAGGAGCTAAGATATCCAGGCCCTATGGATAAGAGTCCAATCTGCCAGCTCACCATTCACCAGTCCTTTCCCCTCTGTTCCTGGTTTTATAATCCCGTGACTTGTTCTGTGGTAGTTTTGTTCCTTATCTGCTCATGTACTAAACCAATTCAGTTCAGTAACGTGCAGAAAACTACCTCAGCCTAGGAAGTGATGTGTTCCCCTTCCCCATCTCTGCTTCGTGTTGATGGTTAAATAAGTTTACTGTGCAATCAGGCAAGTACCAGATCTAATAACAGAGAGCAGTCAGGGTCACACAGCGAGAAGAGGGGGAAGAATGGCATTACCCTTTTTGCAGCAGTGAACCACTTAATCAGCTCTTTTGCAATGTAGAGACTAATTAGTGTCTTGAATTTAGATGTAAAATTTGTCATGACAACTAAGCTAAACAGTTTTAATACTGTCCCGTAACTTGCTAGTGTATTTTCATTCTGTCTTACTGTTGACTTGGCACATCTATTCCTTAGTAAAAGGAAAGAAGTTTTTGTATTTTGAGTATTGCTTAACTCGTCAGAATACTTTTTCAAAAGATGGTACCAACGGAGAAAATCAGTTTGGAAAGATGAAGTCATAAACCAAGCGGAAGCTGGCTGTTTTTCCACTGTTCTACTCTGTGAGAAATTTGGAACTAGAAAATGGATCATCTAAAAATTTGCATAAAATTGGTGGAAAGCACAAAGAACTTCCTTGTGTTTCCCACCAAATTCAGGGAAGGTTAGAGTGAGATTGTAAATATTACCTGACTGCAAGTGTTATCTGTCATTTCCACAAGTGGACACTAGTTTTCTTAGTTAACTGAAATGTATCCTGCTTCTTGAAATTAGACTTTCAAGTATCTCTGAAATTACTTTTAAAATTATCTTGTATTAGTAAAATGAACAACAACAAAAAAAAAGTTATTTATTATTGGGATATCAAAAGAAACATGTTTCTTACTGCTTTCTTATTTTTTATTTAAGGATAGTGTGAGCAAAGTCATTGTCAGCTCCTATTATGTGGTATGTAATGTGGTGTCATAGAAGTGCATGCATTAGCAAGAGTCCCCACAGCAATAAATGAGATGCTGCCTCATTTCAGTAGATTTAGCACAGGTAATAAATTTGTAGAGAGAGAAAATTTCAAAGAAAATAACTTTAGCAAATATATAAATAATATATAAATATTTAAATAAATAAATAAATATATAAATATATAGATATAATATAAATATATAAATATATAAATATATATATATATAAAAAAATAACAGCAAATAACCTAAAAAATACAACCTCTCTAAATTGTCTGTTAACGGTTCAGGATTTACCTAGATTACGCAAGTTATTTCTTCCTGGGCTGCCTTTTATCAGCCTGTTTGAAAGAATTCTTTTGATGTGCGTTATTACTGTATTCAGCAGAAGGATGAATAGATCAAATTTTTGGCAATAATTCTGAAATTTCCAATGGAATTTAATCTCTTAATGTTATGCTCACTTACTGCTTGGCGCAATACATTACAATGTTACTACAAGAAATTTCACTGATTTTCCCTCGGATTTTTTAACGTTTGCCACCCTACTGTGACTATGTAGTTAGTAGAAATGACTGGTTAAGAATATTTTTCAGTCCTGATTTTATCTTGGCTTTGACTTAGGAATGTAGGGGGAATTATAGGGGTTAATGTCAAAGACTCCTCTCACTTTGAACCCAGTCTTTGTGAGTGGCCTTGACAATGTTTAAGGAAGGTGTGAAAGAACATAAAAATCATGTTACCAGCACTTTCCCAGTACTCCAGGCCCAAGGGATGTGTATCTTGGGGACTTCTAAAGTCAGAAGATATCACCTCTCTGCATTTATGTGTGGCGGGCTTCTTTTTCTTCTGTTCTTTGTCTCGTAAATTTTTAATCTGTACAACTGTCTCTTGGCAGGGAGTTCCACAACGTAACTAACTAATGTGTAAAGAATAACAACTTTCTGTTTGTTTTGAACTTTTTATCAGTTTAGCACACAAAGCTTCATAACAAGTTTCACAAGCTTCACCACTCATATGCATATTTAAAAACATGGGTGTTCCTACCTGGAATGTATGTAGAAACATTTTAAAATAAATGGGTCATGTTTTACTTGGAAAAAGCTGCATATGAAACTTGTTGGCACTGTGGTTTTCCATGTTTTGTCATTTTTTTTTACTGTGTTTTTATGTTTTTAAAAATATAAAAATAAATATTCCTGCCAGTGGATCTTAAGTTTCCAGTCCAACCTGTTTTCCAGTGGGAAGGATGTTCATTTGGAAAATACCTAGAAGCACTTCAAACTTGTGTTAATATGTACTTTCTAACAAAATCTTCCCAAAGGTTTTTTTAACAAAACCTTCTACAACCACCAGGAGTTTAAGTCCGCTGTCAGTTTCTGTTGCAAACTCTACTGTAAATGGGTCTTGTCTCTGACAAGTATTGTTATCACCATAATGAAATCTAAGCTTTAAGCATGTATAACTTTTGAAGAATGCATGAACAACCTGTGAACACCAAAAACTAAGCTTGCTCTCTAGGGGGTTGCACACTGCCAAAGACATTATTCCTTTAAAACTGTCCTTAGAAGTCTTTGTCCTGACATTTGTTTATTTTTTTTTAAAAAAAATAAGATTTTAAGGAAAAGCTAACAGTTTCAAATGCTGCCTTATGTGCCTCCAAATGTTTTCCATAACTTTAATATTTTTTTAATTAGAAAGAATTAAATCCATTTCATGTTCTGAGAAAATGTCTGGAACAGTTTTTGTTTTCTTACGAAGTCAGAATCTTTGCAGACTGTGCAAGCACACAATAGCTAAAAATATATATATATACACAGCAACTTTTTTGGAAAAAAAAGTCTAGGAGCACATTTCCTACGTATTACTTATGTTACTGAATATTCTAACTCCTGCTTTGAAGATACCCTGCAAAACACATTCAGAGCTACCCTTTAGGAGGGAAAGCTAATCTTTTATGTCATGACTACATAAGGTGTGAGTGACTGACTCGCAAGTCTGATGTGACCTCTAGTGTATTGTTCTGCTTTTATAATCCTTTCACTTTTTCCTTTTGTTTTCTACAAGTTTTTACATTTCTCACTATGACTGAATTTTACAGGGTTATGTGAGGCAAAGTTAGAGGTAGGTGGGTTTAACCTGCACAGCTGTGCTGCCAAAAATTGTAACCATGGAATCTGTTATGCTGGCAAAAATATTTTTTTGCTGTTTCACTTGGGAAGTGAACTGTGACTACGACTGCCTGCTCTAGCAGAACAGCAGGGCAGCTGTGGCTGGATTAGCAGTGCTTTGTATGTACTGTGCATCATACAGCTACATGAGTGGAACTGTTTGGGTAGGTGATGTCTAACATCTAAATTGTAAGCTCTCTGGACCAGAAATCATGCCCACCTCCCTCCTTCCTCTTCTTACCTCAGCATTTCACTTTTGTCCCCTCTCAATAGCCCCTGTAAACCTTTGAGATACCTGCTACTGCCACTAATGTTCATGAGACCAAGGAATCCTTACTGCAAAAACTGAGAACGTGAACCAAAGGAAAGAGTGTTTTACAACACAATCTGAATATTGAAATACTATTACCAGCAATGGATGGTAGAAGTCAAGACCAGAGTGAAAATAGGATCCCTAACCCAGGATAATTCATGTTGAGACAAATTTAAATGTATATCATATCCTGTAGGTATTTCCCTAGATATTTTTTTTTTTTTTTTAAATTCTCTGCAAAACCAAGGCAGCTCTCAATTGCCATTTCGTGCATTGATTGTAATGTTCAGGAAGCTGCTGAGAAGAACTAAATAGTGTTGCTACCTGGTTGACCCTTGAGACTCCTGTGTGTGTCAGGGAAAGGATCCATCAAGGGTATCACCTAGTTATTTTGGGGTTTTGGTGTTTTGTTTTCTTTGTTTTGGGTTTGGTTTGGTTTTTGTTTTTTTGTTGGTTTGTTTTTTTTTTTTAATGGGAGACTGTCTTCCATGTGATGTGCGGAATTAAACTCTGTAACTCAGGATAAGTTATAAAGTAGGTATGTTTAATTCACCGGCGGGCATCAGGGTGGATAATTCCAAAAGCACCTACTGCCCCGACTTCTTTGTGCACATGTGATTTAAAGTATACATTCATACATATTCAACAGATACCTGAGAACAGGTTGGATAGGGTAATTAGTCTACGAGAAGTCAGTATCATAAGTTTGCTCACATTTGCGCTTGCACACTGTCTCCTGGTGGTGGTCACAGGGGTCGTTGAGGATGAAGGCCTAGTAGTCTTCCTCGCTCTGAAATTTTCACCTTCATTCTTTGCGCAGATTCAGTCGTGTCTTGAGTTTCTTCCAAACCACAAAACAGAACAGAACCAGTTTTCCTATCTCAAGGCACAGATATTTGCATACCAGTGTCATCTTATCAGCACACAGAGCATCCCAGCTCCACCTTATCAGTACAAAGGGCCTCTGGACCCGGCCTAATTTGCAAAGTGAGCTCCTTGCTTCATTTGCAAAGTCACACTGTGAAACTCAGTTTTGTACACAGAATGAAAATTTTAATTATTCTAAGTTTTCTATATCCTATTAATCTAGTTATTTCTAAGCTTTCTATCACATGTTACAACCATCTATGGAAACACAGGCACACAATTTGTGCTGTACCTTGAATACCTCTCAGAAACCTCACAACTGACATCTGAAAGTCATTAATTGCCATCAAGGTTACAGAAGAATTGCTGGAATCTGACATACTAGACTGCAAGAGTAGTTTTTTTGTCACCCCAGGCAAGGTTCTTGTACATGCTTAGTGTTGCTGTGTACAAGGGGGAGCAAGAAGAGAATACTCTTGAGCAGAAATCTGAAGAGAAAGTGCTGACATGCCAAGGTGGAACAGCTATTTTTGGTGCTTTAAGACCAGCTAAATTGATTTCACTGTTTGCTCTGGGAAAACTGTCTTGAGCAAAAGAACCAGAAAGGCTATTTGGGTCCTTTACCACTTAGGTCAGGATTACTGTTCTGGCTAGAATACCACCTTGGCTTTTAGGTTAAAAGAAAACAGTGCTCCCGTTTTCTGATTCTGAATTAGTGTTACATAATTCATTCTTCTGTCGACCACTATTAATTTATAATGTTGTGTTAATTTGGGATGTAAAAATAATAATTTGTTAATACATTAATTTATCAACTATTTCTCCTATTGTGACCTTTATTATTCAATTTTGATTGGTTTATAATAACTTTCATAGTACTTTTTAAAAATGTTGATATTTGCGCTCTCGTTAGTTTTCAGGAAATCCGTTAAAACAAACTTGATGTATTGTTGCTGATTGAAAAATAGATCAGTAGTTTCAAAAATCTAAAACAAAAAATTCAAGAAAATTCTAATCTACCACAAAGGCTTTATGCCTGGAGATTTTAACAAGGAAAAAAGAAACCCAAAACCTCACTTCATTCTCTTTCTGCTTCTAAATAAGACATTTTATCTTAACTGTTGTTAAGGATATAGTATCAGGTATACTCCCAGTCATAATTCTGTAGTGTTACCTGTAACAGCCTTGGAATCTATAGCTAATTCTCAATTAGTTAAATAGTTGATCCTTATCTGATTAATCTGAAATACTAAAGACTCCCTAAGGCTGTGGGTTTAGTTTAATTGCCTCTTTTCTGTCTCCGTGCCACTGTTTTATTGACTTATTTAAAGTATTCAAGAGATTAGATGGGCATAATTTTTTACGTCACAGAAATATCCTGGTCTGACCTTACTCAGAGATTATTATGTCTTCTTACCTCTACACAGCACAGTCCATAAAATTTCCCTTGCAAGTCTTGCATGCTTTATCTTCAGGCTTATTGACTCTACTAAAGTAAGGGCGCCTCAAGGTAAAAGATTCCTCCTTGTCTTAATTTTGTTAAATTTACAGAATTATTTTTTTTTTATAGATGAAAACCTAATATTTCTGTGAATGTTTGAATATGTAACCATAATGCTTTCTACTCTGCATTGACTTTCCCATACTCTAGTTTCTATCAAATTTTAATATTTTCTTCCTGGTGATAAGCTTGATTAACTAATGAAAAAATATTTTTAACCATCTTACGAGTCACTCTCATGCAATATTGATGACCTTCTAAGCTTTTTGGAATGATGCAATCAGAATAAGCCCTTAGAAGTATTTTATTTTACAAGTATTTATTCAAAAGCTGTCTGAATTAGGGTTTATATTGATGACACAAGGAAAAAAAATCAACTTGTTTATTGCAATCCATTGTTCTTAATGTTGCAGTTACAGATTGATGTGTTTACTTATTGGAACTCGCTCCTGAGGGGGAAGCATCACCCTCCAATGCATTTAGTTTTCTCCATTGTCATCCATTCTTTGTCATCTATTTCCATGCACTATGCTAGGATGAACATCTGTATTATGAGATGTTATAGACTGTATGTATGGTGACAAAACTTGTGCAGCATGACAGTACGGTGCCTCCAAATACAGTTTAATGTGGAAGCTGAAAAATGCAGTGAAAAAAAAGAAAGGGGGTGGTATGTGTGACACTACACTTCAACTTCTAATAATTTGGTATTTTTTTTCTGATTCTTCTTTTCTCCATGTAAAATGATAGTCTATTAAAAGTAGATCTGATTCTGCTAGTTCGTGCTTTCCAGTTTTGACAAACCATATGAAAA
The DNA here is from genome assembly GCA_035590215.1 of Microhierax caerulescens. Classification (NCBI taxonomy): domain Eukaryota; kingdom Metazoa; phylum Chordata; class Aves; order Falconiformes; family Falconidae; genus Microhierax; species Microhierax caerulescens. The sequence goes on from JAVJGJ010000001.1 coordinate 33,265,751, forward strand.
CCTGTAAAGAAAATAGATGTTTTTTCTTGTTCCACAAAATTAGAAGTATGCAGCTACATCATATTTTGTTTGTGCACTTGTTTGAGTATAAAACAAGGGGAAAGGAAGTGAATAGAAAAGGAAAAGAAGGTGCTTATGATTAACCAGACTAGGTGAAAATACAAACATAAAATCAATACTGTTAGGTTTTGAGAACAAATTTTAAAATTCTTATATTTATTCTTTTATGCTATCTTGCTGATTTCCTCTTTAGTGTATTTTTTGTGCTTTTGTTGCTGTGTTTTCCTTCTCATGCACCCCTTACAATGGCCTGGTTTAGGCTCCATTCTCTTAATATTACACTTCCCCATTCTGAATGCTTTTTCTGTTAAAAGTACTCTTTCTTTGTCCAGCATGTGTGTTTTAGCTGTGATCACACATACAAGTATTTTATTCCCCTATGTTTTCCTGTAAATTTCCAAGTGGTCATTTTCTTTGTCTCTTCTTTCAGTGATCTGGCTGAAGTTCACAGTTCTGTTCTCTTTCTCAGGGAAAATGTTTCAACTTTCATATACTGAAAAGCTAATTAGTTGCTTTGCTGTCAGTCTGAAGAGTACATACAGCACCCAGATCAGCTGGAGGAGCAGTAGATTGGAAAGTGATGTTTGTTGGTTAATTACAATTACTGTTCGTCACTTTTATATCACTGTCTTGAATTTTTAACCTCTTATCGTATTAAGGATGAAAAAAATAACACCTTTATTTCCTAGGATTTCCTTGTGGCATAATCCAATAAATACTACAGTAGACATGGGTCTTGAGAATGGACCTTTATCAGAAAAGAGGTTTATGAACTTGTTCAAGTAGAAAATATATAGATGGAGAAAATACAGCAAGGAGAAAAATACCACAGGAAAAAAAAAAAGTAGCTTATGGGTCAGGATGGGTTACAAAATTGAGTGAAGATAGCAGCTGAGATGATAGCCTGGTAGATATAGCATGAACTGTGCGATAGACATCACTGTTTGAAGTGTGTGCAGAATTCTTGGATAATGAGAGAACAACAGAAGGTAACTGCTAAGTTTTAGGTAGATTCCAAAGTGTATACAAATTAGGTAATGTTTAAGGATTCTTCTTGTAGCTCTAGTTAAAATCTCAGATCTCTTCTGGAATCTTGCCAGCAGCTGCTCTTCAGCCATGAACAAAAGTACCCTGGTCTTTGGTACAAAGAACTGGAGACAAAGCCACTTTGACTTTGGCCATTTGGATCCCAGGCTTGATGCAAATCGGACAAATAATACCTTACTTATATGAAAAGAAAGAGCTTTTTCTTCCTTTTGAAAAGAGAGAAGTGGCTTTTTTGCTCACTAGTTTTACTTTTCTATGGTTTTTTTTCCACATGACCATATCAGTATTTTCCTTCTGTGTTGTCCTAACACTTTGGGAGAATATCCATAAATACCTACAACTTTATTCTTGTCTTTCTGGTTTATGATTCATTTATTTTAAACTTCCCCTGAAACTGCTTCCTTGCCCTGTGTTGACAATTAGCAGTACGCTATGGCATTTTCTACCATGCCTCTCAGAACTGCCCCACAGTTCCTGTGCCTACTTGCATGCAACCCACTGACTCCTCTGAGTAACCCAGAGACCTCATCTTCTCTACCCGTTGTCCTAGACCAGGACTGAGCTTGTCTGTTACAGAAGTCCTGTGTACTGGGGAAGCAGATCTAAGTCTTCAAAGCATACTTGTTTAAAATGCTTCATGCTGTTGGCTCCTTGAATAGCAGCCGAGAATAAGGATGTTGGTCGTGTTCTTCTGCATCACATTGTGTTCTCAGTCTCCTTCAGCCATGTTCGTGCCCCATCAGAGGGGCAGCGGGACAGCAAAGACTGGCAGCAGTCTCAGACCCTTTCTGTGGGGTCCTGCTGTCCTGTGCTTACCACACCAATGGCCAACATCTAGTCCTTGCACCTGGAGAACAGGAATGCTTAAACTCCAGTTTTCTGAAGTGGTAGCGGTTTAAGAAAAGAAGATGTCTTTTGAAAGAGATAGCAAATAAAGAAAAATGATGCCTGGAATATGCATGATGAAACCAGACTGAATGAAATATTTTCCCAAAATGACCTCAATCGAATTGGTGTCAGTAGCTGTAGTATCTATAGCAGCATCAATCCAAGAGAAGGAAGATTACATAGGAAAGTGTGAACCTTGCACTGAAGCCTTCCTGCTTTTTTCCTTAGCTTAGTGGACATTAAAGGTTTTTTGAGGGACAACAGACTTTTCTCATACCTGCTCAGAACTTAGAGGAAAATGCCAAGGATACCTGTGAACTTCACCATGCCTTGAGGAGTTATCCTGTACTATAGGACTTTAAAAAAATAAAAATAATAATAAAAAAAAAGCGCCATAGTCAACATGGAGGGAAAAAGTAAGGTATTACTAATTCTAGCTAATAACCTAAAGGTTGCCTTCCAAATCTATATGAAGATAAGAAGAAATATGATACTAAGATCTGTACAGACATGGACTGATTAATAGCACAACAAAAATCAGGTTTCCTTTTCCTCAAAATGCTACTCTCTTATTTTTAAAAGACATCCTAATTATTAATCAGAGTTGAGTTGTTCTTTTTTTCTTTCCCTTTATCGTAAGGGAACACTGATATATTCATCCTGCCCCTCTGTTTATTATTCCATTTTTGGAATCTGAAACAAAATATTCATATCTTCCTCCAGTGCTAGTTCTCAAATTAGTGCTGTTTAGTAATGTGAAAAAGGTTCCATTTGCCCTTCACAACTTGGTGAGCTGTAAACGCTGAAGTAATTGAGCCACCCACGTCCTGGTCTGCAGGTGATATGAGTGATGGGTTTTATTACCATTTAATTAAATTGCAAATGTTATGCTAAACTGAAATTGCTGGCAAAAGTTGAATAACTGGATTAAATTACACCCTTGTTTAAAAGAATAAATAAAAAGTTTGTTGAATAATCTGGAGAAAATATATTATTCAGCTCTCCTGAAGCAATTCACCTATGTGCTGCTTCTTTTTTTTTTTTTTTTTTTTTATTAAATATTCCTCACCAAACATACTGAAATTTGAAGCTGTTGCAACATTAATTTCACACCTTCCTAGTTTAGGTTAATGACTTCTGATTATAACAATGAAGATGAAATTAATCTCATTCATTCTGTAGCAGTAAAGAGATAATATAGTTTTGTAACAATTGCAAATAACTAAAATTTTATATTATTGCATTAAGATTCAGGGAGGGCTGTAATAACTTCCGTTAATGAAAAAGTTGATTTTATTTCGATTTGGGGAACACTGAATGATTCGACTTACTCCCATTTGCTTATATGGATGTGTGCCTTAAGAAGTCTAACTATGTGAAAGCCATTTGATAAGACTTTATTTGGAGCTAAACATTTCCGGTTAAAATTTATAGCTGTCAGTAGAAGAGTCTGGATACTGCAATGAATGCTGCAGCCAGCTGGAAAGAGGAAGATTATTCTGATGGGAAATGAGAAGTAGGAGGGCTCCAAAATCACATTTTTCATTTGAGGGATGTTACAAAAGAGAGTGGAAAAATACAGTTTTCCTGGTTGCAAAATAAAGATGACTTAAAGACTGGGAGGGGAAGTGTATTTCCATCCAGGATTCTTATTCTTTTCTAGGATTAGAAACAAAACCAACAAAAAAATAAAAAGCATTCACTTGTGGGCGGAGCAGGGGGGAATCAAACACCTTCTGCAGCTGCTGCCTTCATTCAGCTCTTCCAAGCTGAAAGCCTATACTCAGTCAGTAGGTATTGTTTTCCAAATGTTAGCCATTGGAGGATTATTATTTATTTTTAAATCAGGATGATGACCCACAGAATGTAATTTTAAATTAAAATATTTTCTTTGGGGCTTCATCTTTTTGCTAAAGCTCTTTTAAGCTTAAAAAAAAAAAAAAAAAAAGTTGCAAGTGTATACTTACTGCACGAAGCCAGCATTCAATTTCTAAATGGCACTGAAAGTGAGGGAATTGTGATTTCATTTTTGTAACTGTGTATTTCAAGTTGGTTTAAGACATTCAATCTTTAATTTTGTACTGAGCTATCTGGATAACTGGAGTGATTTTGTTGTTGTTGTTAAATATTTTAAGTCCTCTGAATATTCCCTGGGCTCACATGGCTTGTAACTGATATTAATGAGGAATTTTATTATGTGTGTGCACAATGTGCACATGTGCAAATGAAGGCCAGCAACAAAAAAAAAATGTAAGTGCTTTGTCTCCTCTTGTTCTAAACTTCAGTCCATTTTAAAGAAGTCTGGTTGTTCAGATATCTGAATGCTGAGCACTTCTGAGCACTCTTTAATGCTGTCTGTACCTGGAGAAGCAAAAATTTGTGGGATTCCAAATAGCTCATAGATATGAAGTTTCGAATCACAATAGTTTGCAAATCTGTACTATATGGTAGAATTCAGGGAGCTGGGAAGTCTTATCTTTTTCTAAATGAAATAACTAACTTTTGTGTTCTTTTGTATGCTAACCACAAAAATTCTGTATACACTTAGAAATAGCTCTAAAAATACTAGATTGCACTGTTGATATACCCAACAGTCACAGTTTTTAAACAAATAACAGTATGTTAAAGAAGCACAGTGGATGTTGGCAGAAACAAGTTTAATTTCTTATTGCAACTTAGTCACTTGAAGTATTTAATCTTTAATTTCATACTTCTTTACAAAAGATTTCAATGAGCTTGTTAATGATAACTTTCCTTTTAGGTATTTCTTTTTGTGAAATTGTAGCTACATGATGTGGTATTCAGGCAGTTTTCTAACTGAACTGAAACTGCAGGGAAAAGGAATAACAAGATCAGTAGTTACTCTAATCCAACAAGAGACCTGGGCACATACAGGTTACTCTGTGCAAAACTACACCTCTAAACATGTTTTGTGTGTGGGCTCCACATGCCGCCTTAGACAAGGAGACCAGATACAGGGTCAAACAATTGTGACATATAAAATAGCACACACACATATCTATTTATTTTAATTAACATGTGGAATGTTTATGGACCTCTTTTTTATATCCGTAATGCCATTAGATGCTTTGGAGTGTCAGCTGGAAAACGGGAGACAGTTCAAATTAAGGTCTGGCATTATTTTTTCAGGATATCGAAACATCCATACAAATAATATACTGCCCAGTTGTACTGTGTATGCCATGAAGTCTCCTGCACCCCATAGTTGTAGGCAGCTCTGCAGTTCTACCCCTGATTTGGGAGAGTTAAAAATTGTATGATCTAGCTTAGAGGAAAATTTTAAACTCAAGGCCGCTAGTAAAGCGGTAGGTCTTGTGCAGCTAAATTGCCAGACTCACTAGACAAGAAAAAGAAAGATAACAAAGACACAGTTCTAGTCTAGTGAACATGCTATAAAATGGAAGGAAATGCCCTGGGTGTTTATGTATTCCAGGTTACCCATTTCTAAGGAACTCTCATTAATAACATTGAACTGAGGCCTGTTGCTTTTCTAGAAAGTTAAAAAGCAGAAGCAAAGAGCCTAAGCTTCTTTTCTCAGACTTTGCTAGAGCAGGACAGCGATGATACAAAGGAGCAGTAATGGATATTCTGATTCCAAATATGCAAAAAACAAAGAAGAGGTGCTTGTCGGTCTGAGACACCAGACTGGTTTTAGAATGCAGTGGCAATTAAGTCTCCAAACCCATTAATTCTGATTTGATTAGTGTCTTTTTTTTTTTTTTTCTTTTTAACTGGATGGTTACTTTTTAATTAATAACTAGACTTACATTGGCTAGCTTCGCAAAGATTGTTGAAAAACCATTGGAGAGTAATAATTGTTAAACTATGTTGTCCTATAATAATGAAGGCAGTGGCAAACCAACATATACTTTTTGCTTTCTGAATAAATTTCTATAAAATTATTTGTCCTGCTTCTATGAACAGTTGTTACAGCAACTGTTGCTAACTGTAGTTATTAGTTGCTACTTAGATTAGTCCAGTAGTCTAAAAGTCTATGTAAATTCCTGCAAGTATTGTTTACTTGAAATGCTAAGTTCTTAGTTTACATTTTAACTGCTACTGTAGCTAAAAAAGCTCATCTCACTGTACATGCTAGAAATTCTGAATACTGCATGCATACCTGATTGGGTGGTGGTGCGTTTACTCAAATCCTTTAAGATAAATCAAACTAGAACATATAATGAATTAAGCAGTAAGCATTTTGAAACAAAAATTTCATCAAAATTTCAGAGCCTAATATTTTCTTTAATAGTTAGCTAACACTTTTTTTTTTTTTTTTCTGTAAGCTTATTCCCTTTTTTTAAGTTGCTTTAAGACTCAAAGTGAAAAGTCTGATAGTACTCAAGCTTTTCAAGGAATTATCATGGTTTAGGAATTAATAAAAAGTTCAGTGAAACCCAAGGCTAGTGCTAAAAAGGTTTCTACATGTTCAAACAGGCAAGGTACTCTGAAAATTACAAAATCTTTTTTAACTACCATGTGATACAATGGAAAGTATTAACTGAGTTATAAGCATAGGATTTGTTGGTTGTAACAGTTTCTTGCTCTTAAACTTATTTTCCCTAAACCCATTAACACAAAGTGAGTAAAATAGAGGAGTGGAGGAAGACCTGGGAAGTGCTTTGGGTGGAGGTTCATGGTACCTATGCAGTCAGTGATTGCTTGTGAACAGAAGGGACAGGTTTTCTTGAAGTGCATGTGATGCTATGGATAGCAAATCCTGCCCAACTTCAGACAAAAGATTCAAAGTTGTCTAGGGTAGATTGATAGGGTAAGACATGTTGCACGCTTTAGATCTTTAGGTTATGGAGTGGGAATAAAGCAAAGGACTGGGGGAGAACCTTGGGCAAAGAGATGACATTCTGTCAGTATACTGCCAGTGCTTTAATTAAAGAGTAAAAAGAGATCGGCAGCTATTACAGTCACTCTGGCTTTACATTTCCAAAATTTTCAGCTCTAAGGAGTAGAGTCTTGGACTGTACTGCTGTATTCATGTGAAGTGGCGTCCAAGTTTACACTGTAGATGAAAAGCCTAATTGTGAACTCCTCCAACTGCAGAATTTTGAAGTATGTGTTCTGTTCTTTAAAGAAAAGGTTTCTTCTGCATATTTGTCTGTCTAGTGACATCTCCTTTCAAGACTGCTTCTTAGCTTTTACCTTTTTAAGGATCTTGTTACTTCAGTAAGCTGTTTTCCATAGGCAAGCTGTATCTGCTACTTAATCTACTGCAACAGGAATAGTTACAGAACAACGTCCAGAAATGACAATGTTCTTCTAATTATGCTTTTTAAAATACGTGCTCTTTGTCCTGTGTAGGTTCATAAAATAGGAAACTCAAAGCAGAGTTTAAATACTTCATCTACCACAAGTATATACTTTCAGACTTGTGACTAGGAAGGTGATATCCTAGAGTATTTTTCAAGATTACCATATATGCTACCTTGAAATCTTAGTGACAGTAATTTGTAAATTTCTCTCTGTGGAAACATTCTTCTCCAAACCCTGTCATCATTCTTCACATGCCTTTTATTGACTGTGTCAAGGCTCTTAGGACCAGGTAATCAGACATGGTCAATAAGCTGTGCTTGAAGGTTCGCTGTTAGGCAGTGGCAGAATGCTGATCTCTTTGGCTAGGCTGTGTGTCTGAATGCCACACCGGGGTGTATGTTTCTCTTGCCTGGAAAACACAGAACTTGCATTGGGCCAGATGGTAAGTTGGCAACCTGCTGCACCCATATAGAGGAATTACTAAACTGCTGGTTTATGCAGGAGGTGAAACTCCTGGGAATAAGTGATTTCTAGGAGAAAGAAAAAAAAAAAAAAAAAAGAGGGCAGATGTGTCCAGTCATGCCTCATACCAAACTTCCTTGTGCTAAGAACAAGAAGGGAGACAGAAGAGTTCAGACTGGATTGCATTTAATTCCTATAACTGAATGGGACAAATGTGTTGTACCTTATGTCTGAGCTGCTTAAAAAAATATATGCTGATGTCACTAGTAAGTGACAGAAACTGAAATGCGTAACCCTACAAATATCAAACAAAGATGATTACCCTCTGTTTTGGTTAACCAGCAGTTTTTTAAAAAAGTAATATGCTCTAAATGTGGTTAGTTGATTGCCCTGCTGTTTTACTGTTCTAACATGAAACATTCAAAAAAAATCCATTTCAAATAGTGTTCATTAAAATAATAATAAAAAAGGATTTTTCAATAAAACTTCAGAACTCAGTGGGATAAATTGCTACAGAAAAATAAGTTATTTTAATGGTGGCTTCTTTTGTGGCTTGTATTTTTTTTTTTTTTTTTTTTTTTTGGTAACTGAAGTTTTTTCCATCAATAAAATATTGTGTATTCCAGTTTTGATGTTATTCCAAAACATAGTTCAATAAGATCTGTTGAGGATTACTGAGGCTCCATCTGTTCTCTCCATGAACAGGAAACGCTACAGATGATGGTGAGCAGATGTATCCCGCCTATTACAGTCATGCTCAAAAACACTGCAATTATTGGATTGAGAAGGCAAAAACATTTTAGTTCTGTGCAGCTTTCTCCTGTATTTGCCAGACTGTATCTGTGTGTCTCACAGTCAGGCATCTTGAAATAATTTTACGTTTCTCTAAGAGTCTCCAAAATGTTTTGTGGTTTTGATTCTGATTTGTTGAGCTTTTCTTTTTTCCTTCTTAAAATTAACATTGTTCACAGCCCAGGAAGGAATTCAGTTTCACATCCAATCCAGAGCAACATACAGTATTTTAGAGCAACTTGGTGCCAATGAATGTATGCTCACACTTCTCTCAAAAATTATTAGGCCAGAGAAAAAGGGACTTAGGTATACCTTGGATGTTTGATCATTCTTTTTAAGTGCAGAAAGGAAGACAAACACCAACCAGGCATCCTACTAATTTGTATGTCAGTGTGGTGGGTGCTCTAAAAAAGATCCTTGCTTTGCCTTGAGCAGAGGGCGGCTTTGAATGTAGGTCTGTCCCTCTGAGGTAAATACCTTCAGCTGCAGCAAGAAAGGTAGAAGAGAGAGAGGGTCCCCCCTAGTTTCAAAAACGTAACACCGCAGTCTCTGTGAGAACTGATTATTTCGCAGAAGTTGAAAAGCACCCTTAGGCACTTTTAATTAAATGTATTATATTTACTCCTTTTGTTTGGTTTCACACTTAGGACTCAGACTGAGGTGAAGTTGAGGGAGGTGCCTGGTGGTGCAGTGTGGTGTGGCTGGTGGTGTGGATGGCAGCGCTTGCCACCTCCCTGCCATCTCGAGACAGGGGGGCCCTGGCACCCGATGTGTGCCCTGGCACACCGCCTTGTACGTGGCACTGCAGCTCCTCTTCCACTTCAGGGCCATACAGGCCTCGTGCCTGCTCCCCACAGAGGCCGAGCTGTTGCAACGGTGACTCTTAAAGCGGGTGGCTGAGGTGAGGGATGAGGAAGGCTTTGAAGGATCAGTGTCCCTGCTGAATTTATGACTGATGGACGTAACTCCTGTCAGGTAACGGACCTGTTTCGCACAGGGATCAGAGCCTGGGACAGATCGTTGTGATTTATGATGCTGTGCTCATCAGGTTAGTGGTGGAGAGATGAATTCAGATTGGCAAGAGTGGTAATGTACATGGACAGCAAGGGAGATGGAGAAGCTTTCTGACGGGAGGAAGCTGAAAGGTGACTAATTTAGCACAGCAAAGAGAAAGCAGGAGTGAGATATGGTCAAGAGGCAAAAAAATTGTATCCAAGGTAAATGATTAAGTTGCCACAAGTAACAGGTTAAACTGTCTGTGAGTCAGCTTATGCTGGAAATTGATGAAGCTCCAAGACAATTTTCCAATAGGAGCAGGAAGAGGAAAAAAAGTTTTAAGGATTTTCATCAAATCATTAAAAGGATTGTTGAATGTGCAGTGATAATGAACAATGTGTACTTTTAGTGCTGTATTTCTGTGAAAGTGAAAATCAATCTTTTTGTAACTAGCTTTGAATCTTTTGATGCTGGGGGATTTAATGGTACAATAGCAGTATTTAGCTCCCTGAGCAATCCTCCCTGATGGAGAACCCAGGACTCCCATTCTGATGATCTCTTCATTTTCTTTTGAACACCACTCTTTTCTTAGAAGAAATGCTTTGCCAAATACTTTGAAATTTTCCATTTAATTTTGTAACTCCCCTATGTTAGGCAAACCCTTCTTTTTTCTCTTCACTTTTCCAAAGTGAAGAGGATATACAATAATACTGAATTACTTTATTTTAGATAAAGTTGATCTTTAGTGTTTGTCTGCCTGTGTACAAATGGGATCATTAATAGAACAAAAAAGCCCCCTGGCTCAAACAGCTCAATTATTTCTTTGTGCATGTCATATTGTTAATTTGGAAAAAAGTTAATCTGAATATGATGAAAAGAAAGAGTTGCACCACAGGAAAAGTTGGCAGCCATCACTCTAATGGTGCCACATGCTACTTCCTTGAGGCTATGGGAGGGAGTTTAAACAGTGTGATGATTCAATTTGTAGATTGAATAAAATCTGTAGCTAGATTGTATTCAATACCTTCACTGCTGCTCCAGCAGCCCACATGCTGTAGTGTGATGCCACCCAGGCTGCTATTATGGCTCTAAACTTGGTTTCTCTGAGCACTGATATAATAAAGCAATGATGCTTGAAGAGTAGGATTCAATCTGATTTTTAATATTCATAAACTTCACTCTCATTATGATGATTTAATTAATTTTGCCTCTTAAAATGATAATTTGAAGTTCAGGACATTAGTTTGAAAAAAAACTAGTAGTCTGATAACGTGCAAACCTGAAGTTCAATTTTATATAAGACTAGCTAGTAATATATTTCAGTGTGCAGTCATGTCCTCTGGGACCATCGCCTGTAGACCTGAAGATAAGTTCTCTATTTTTGCCTCCATTTTTTCCTGTATAAAGTAGAAGAGAGAAGCATGATTAGCTGTCTTTCAGTGTTATTTTAGCTCTAGAAATGAAGGAAATCTGAGAAGAGTCAAGTGTTATGCAGTTAACTCATTTGTAAAATAATGTTTCTTCACCTTGATCATTATGAATCTATCCTTAGAGGAAACTCTTTGGCCACTGTGGTGGCCAAGAAAGCCAAAACTTTGGCATTACAGTGGGACTGAAATGATTTTTTGATCTGGCCCTTTCAAAAAGTTTCATAAAATCTGGATCTTAAAGGAGACAGTAGTGATTTGTTGTGCCCCATTACAGGATCCAATCATGCAAGTCAATGATTTTTCCGCTTATTTCCTGCAGTGTTATTTGGATAGAGAAATCTGCCAGTAGTTTATCACTTGATGCTCTAACCAGTTTTCAGTTCACTGAGACTTTTGACAAAACAGCATAAACAAACCCTTTCCATTCCAAACTCAATACGTGAAGTGCTTTTTGGTGGTGGTTGCACCCGCCCCCCCCTGCACCCTACCACCTGTGGTTCTTTTTATGCACAAGATCTAACAAAAAAAACCCCAAACAAAACACACCCAAAAAACCCCAACGTATTTTACAATGTGACTGTAAACTCCTTCCAAATTTATATCTGAATAAAGAATGCACAATTTTAGACGTATGCATGGGCTTGTAAATACCAAGTAGCTTGGCGTGTAATTCTGGAGACTTCTAAATAATCTGTTCCTGATCCAACAAAACACTTAAGTGGAACCTTAGCTTTAGCAAAAATAAATTGATAAAGAAATTAAAGACTCTGTACGTTGAAAAGCTAGGATTATACTTGAATTCATTTTTCACTGTACTGTGGGGTTTGAGTCAGACCAACTTTTCCTGAAATATGTATTTCTTACTATTTACTTTACAGTTAATTCAGCACTTGAGATAAATGATAATGCAGCATTAGCTACATTCTTTTTCTAAGTTTATAAATGGTAAAAGTTTCATGGCATTAAGGGAAAGATCACTTTCTTGTACAGCTAGGAATGGATTTTATAAATAATAAACAGATGCTATAGGTAATGTTCCGTGGATCTGGATGAAACTGAATCACTGTTCTGAAGCAGTGATTGCAGAAGTATTACTATTCTTATGTCCTTTGGATGATCTTTTCAGTAAGAAAATTCTATTTTTAGTGGCGATATAAGAAGACAAGCAAGCAGGGAATGTAGTTATTTGATACTACTATTTAAAACCTCTTCAGCCATTGCAAGATAATGATTTATATATATATATATATATATATATGTGTGTGTGTGTCTTAACTTTTGGAATTTTATTCTTAGCTCAAAATTTGGATCAATTATTGATGTTGTAATGTTTAAATATAATTTTTTTTTTATTTTACTTCTTTTTTTTTAGTCTTAATCATAGTCTCTCATATCTTGCAGACATAAGGGGAAAAAAACCCCACTGAAATAGAATGCAAGTATCCCATTGTATAAGTAATTCTTACATGTAAATGACCTATTGGGATCTATAAATTCGATCCTTTTATAGTGTTGCTTATAGCTTCTAAAACTGTGACAAGCTGAGCCACTTATAAAAGCAATTCATACTTTTGAATTTGAGTCTGTAGTCTGTGTCTCTGTTTTACTAGATATTCATCAAAAAATACAAGAATGAGTAAAAGGCTGAGCCCCACAATCTTCTCTTGGATAGCACAGTGAAAAATCAATGAATCTACCTATATCAATAAAAGACTTGATTTCATTTATTCATCAGTCTTACAGAATCTGTGTCCATTTTTCTTGATCATGTGGCATTGGGAATGCACTAAGAATTAAAAGAGCGGAACACAACAGTGAGGGATGGCTGAGGGAACTGGGGTGGTTTAGCCTGGAGAGGAGGAGGCTGGGGGAGGACCTTATTGCTCTCTACAGCCACCAGAAAGTAGATTGTAGACGGGTGGGGGTAGGTCTCTTCTCCCAAGTGACAAGGACAAGACAGGACAAGAGGAAACAGCCTGAAGTTGCTCCAGGGGAGGTTTAGATTGGATATTAAGAAAAATTTATTCACCAAAATGGTGGTCAAGCATTGGAACAGGCTGTCCGGGGAGGTGATGGAATCAGCATCCCTGGAAGTGTTTAAAAAAAAAATGCATAGATGTGGTGCTTGGGGACATGGTTTAGTGGAGGACTTGGCAGTCCTTGGTTAATAGTTGGACTTAACAGTCTTAAAGGTCTTTTCCAACTAAATGATTCTGTTTGGAGTATTTTCTTTTCCCAGTGGATAATCTTGGCAGAAAACCCTTGTACAGTCTAAAAGTAGACTTGGTCATTTCTTTAAAGGCACATGTTTCTGGAGCAACATCATAGTAAATTATCATGTACTGTACTCATTTTTTGCTTAGCAGTAGTGAAACCAAGGGCTTCTGCATCACTGGTTAGAAATGCACATACACATCCTGCAATTACTAGATAAGCAATAAAGTGTTAAGCAGGCTCTATACAAATTATGTGGAAATTTGTAGAAAAAAATATGGGACAGTAAGCTGCCAGTCCATGACCATAGGTCTTCACCATATTGTTCTTGAGATTCTGAGAACAGCCGATAAACTAAAAGCAAGAGCATAGTGGAAAAAATACTATGTGAGAAAAGCAGATTCTAGCGTTAAAAATTGGGAGGCATAGAGTTAGTACTTCTAAGCACAGAGAAGGGACTAAGATTGAAAAAATAATTGTGGAAGAAATAGATTATTTTTTTTAAAATAATTATTAAACTAGATAGGTGGCAAACAAGGGTCTGTGTGGTACCAACAGAACCTCTGAAGGCAGTGAATAGGAGAGCTTCCATTTCTCCTTTTCTTTTTTCCCCACTGGAGGGCAAAAGCTGTTCAAAAAAAGTTAGAACTATGTGCCTTTAACAAGTTAAAATATATAGTTTGCTATAGCTTTCATTGTCTAACATTGATTTAATTAATTTTTATCAGCTATTACTGATTGGGAGGAGTTGCAATTTCTTTGCTTTTCCAATAAACATGTTTAGCTAGCACATTTTGTAGCATTTTCAAACTTAAATGTCTTCTCATGAATATGTGCTTATGATTCAAGTTTGTTTTGAATTGGACTTTTTAGTATTTGGGGGTTTTAGTTGCATGCCTAATTAACTGAGCAGCAAATTACTTCTTGCTGCTTTCTGGAATGAAAATTATTCTGCATGTCCACCTTGAATCTCTACAAGTACGTTAAGTATAATCAACATTTAGTCCTGCTACTCTGTTATAATCCTGTAATCTAGATGATCTCTAAACATCACTGTAGGATAGGTCAGTAAAACAGCTGTGATGCAAACAAAAGTGTTTGTGATTTTCATTGAAACTTAGAAGCTCCTTTTAATAAAAAGTGCATCTTGGACTACGATCTAGACCAGGGGTCCTCAAACTTTTTAAATAGGGGGCTGGTGTGCGGATGAAGTGTCAGGCAGTCATCTGCGGCTGCTTGGTTTCCCTCTGGTGGGGCAGGGGGTTCTGTAAATACTGGGGGTTTGGATTGAGGACCCTGGGGGACCATATCCGGCCTGTGGGCTGTGGTTTGAGGACCCCTGGCCTAGACTCTTATGTAGACTGCAAAAATGCAGATTAGGAATGGGTCTTAGAAATTTTAGAAGGCCACACTCTGTACTGAAGGATTCTGTCAAGTTATTTGTATAGATGCTTGATCCTGCAGCTTTTTATTTCAGGCAGCAATGCATCTCTGTTATACTCTCCAAGCTGCGCTTAAAGATCTAGTAATGCAGCCAGACATAGGACTCAGCCTGCAGCTCTGAACTTGTACTATTTTCTGTCTGTGGGTAAAGCCTGCATGCACTTCAAGTATTATATCAAGGAAATTACAGTTTGGCTCAGTGGACAATGAGGTGGATAAAAAAAGCCCTGTTTGGATGACTAGGCTTAGTGGATAGTGGGTCATACTCTACCTGGAGGCTGAGAACAAGTGGAGTACCACAAGAACCTATCCTGAGGCCTGTCCCATGTGTCTCACAGCTTTATCAATAACCCACAAAGTGCAAAGAAGTGAGCTAACAGGTTTGTGGGTGAGGCCAAAACTGGGTAAGTCACCAGTCAGAGAGACCTAGACAGACTGGAGGAATGGGCCAGCAGGAATCTCATGAAATGCAATAAGGACAAATGCAGAATCCTGCACTTGGGAAGGAAAAAATGCTGGGGAACAGCTCTGCTGGAAAGCCTCTGGTGGACCTGGTAGACAGCAAGCTGAATATACTGCCTGGCTTGTTGCTGCCTCAAGCTGAAGCTAGGAGCATCCATGGCTCTATTAACGGGAAGGATCACAGCCAGTAGATTGAGGGAAGCTGGTTACTACGCTCATTACACTGCATCTAGAGTGCTGCATCCATTCTGGGTCCTCTAATATGAAGTGCTGATAAACAGAAGGGAGTTCAGTGGAGGCCCTTAAGCTGGTGTGGGCGTCTGGAGCATGTGCCCCCTGAGGAGAGGCTTGAGGGAGCTGAGCTGCTGCTTCAGACTGGAGAAGAGAGAGCTTCAGGGGCATCTAGCAGCAGCACCTCAGCACCTAAAAGGAGGTCATGGAGCAGACAGCTGCTTCATGGCAGAAAGATGAAATAATGGTCACAAAATGAAATAGGAGAGGTTCTGGCTTTTTACAAAGACAGTCGAACAGTGGGACTGGCTGCCTAGAGAGGTACGGTCTGGTTTTCACCATGCGAGGGGGTCAATCCCCAAGCAACCTGGCCTGGTCTCATAGTTGTCCCAGTTTGAGCAGGAGGTTTTGCTAGACACTTCCTGAGGTCCCTTCCAACCTTAATTATCCTGTGATTTTTATTAGAAGGATCAAATGCCGCTTCTGAGAATGTTACTAGCCACCATTGTCATTGTGGAGTCTTAGTTCTTCAGTGTAGACCAGGTAGAATTTACAAGTGACAAGTAAATGGGCTGACTTGTTTTGCTACTTCATAGTCTTGGTAGGTTTCCCCTTGGTCACAACTGGAATCACAAAATGGTCAGGATTGGAAGGGACCTCTGGAGATCATCTAGTTCAACCCCCTCTGCTAGAAAAAGTTCACCAAGAGCAGGTGGCACAGAATCGTGTTCAAGTACTCTGTCCCTTCATCCAGGTTACTGGTGGATGGGTTGGACAGACTGGACCCAGTACTGCCCCTGGGGAACACTGCTAGGTTGTGTCTGATGTTTTCACTGGGCGATGAACCTTCTCCTTCCTTGAGTGCTGTTTTTAAGAAAAATCTCTCTGGTTTTTGTCAGATGAAACTCTTTACTTTTTAAGTGAATTGTCAAGAGCCTTTCTTTTTCCCAACATCTTTGCTGTTTGGTTTTGGGTGGGTTTTTTTGTTTGTTTTTTTTTCCTGAGGCCCAATTGGCTGTATGATTTCAGCTCCCTATTAGCATATTAGATGTGATTTGGTGATATGTAACCCCTCATTAAATGAACTAGTAGACATAGCAATAGCTGCAGAAAGGACTGAAGCAAAAGAATTCCAAGTAATCTCAGAGATTCAAACACATATTTTTAAAGTCATGTTAGCAAGTGAAAAGCTTCATGCAAAGTTTTTAACTTTTTTTGAAACATCAGAGCAGACCTGCTTTAAAGTGTGTTCACAGAGAATTAGCATTAATTCTTGCATATACTATTAAAAGTATAAATGGCTGTCATCTGCTTCACAGAGGTACATGGGGGCTACCTTTTAGCCTTGGGAATGCAGCCCCTTGAATTCCAAATGAAAAAGTTCAAAAGAGCTTCTAAAGTGAAATATTTTATCAGAGCTAGAGAAATTCCTGCTTCCCAACAAGCAAAATTATTCAGGACTATACTGAAGATACTAACCTGGGTGAAAGTCGAGTTTGTGGGTTTTAATTTTTTTTTCCTAGTACGTTAAAACTGTGTAAAAACAGGAATCTTGCAGTACGTTTGATTTGGTATGTGTGTGAAGAATGCATCAAATTATAGTCTATAGGTGAGCTGAAGGAGCTTATTCAAAAGATAATAAATTTACAACTAATACTGCAAATGAACATCTGCAATCTGAAATTTTAAACAACACAATTTCTATGCAAAATGTTACTGTTTATCAGGTTTTAGCCCAGTAATTACTCTTTGATATTAGTGAGATTATCATGTTATTAATTTCTATTGTAACCTTTTTTAAATGGTGGGTGTTCAAGGACTCTCTTGAAATTCTGGGTTTTTGGGGGACACCGGTGACGCAGTGTCAAAGGATTTGATTTTTTTTTTTAATGCCAAATCAGCAATGTGTTTTAGTAAGTTAGACAGTCCTTTGAAAAATATTTATAGAATGCAATTTGTTTATTCTCCTAAGCTTCTCAAGAGATTTTTTTGCTCAGTGTTACATAATCTAGGGGATATGGCTTTTCTTATAAGAAAAGGAACAGTACATCACCACTAATTCTCTTTAGGTTGTGGGTTTTTTTGGCTGTAATAAATTTCTTTAACTGCAGTTTTGACATACAAAATCTATGACAATGTACATTCACTTGTTTCCCCACTTGTAGGTGGGTTTTTTTGTCTGTTTTTAAGGCACTGTCCTTGTCATGTTAGCTGTAGAGTACTTCTAAGTACGTTTCTCTGTTGTGTTTTATAGGTAGTGTACAGTTTTCTGTAAATGAACCATATCAAAGTTTTGAAAGTCTGTAACAAAAAATTTTCACAGTGTTTTGAAAACACCTTCTTTTTATCTACAAAGGTTTACAGAAATGAATAAAACTTTGAAAAACATTGTGGTACAATTTAGCAGAGCAGTGATTATTTGTGGTAGCTTGTAGTTAATAATAAATTATGTATTATTCTCCTTGAAAATCTTTTGTCAAATATATCCTCAAAACTGCACTGAACACCTTCCCCTTTGTGAAAGTTAATCAAAACCACTTTCTTATTTCAGTAAATTTTCTTGTCTGCAGTGTGAGATGGAAATAATATGTGCATTTCTTGAGTTCATTTTAAATAGTTTTGGTAAATATTACCTTACAGTTTGTTGCTTTGAGGAAAAAGGCAACAGTAATAGTAAACAGTTTTATTAAGATGTGATAATGAGTCCAAATCAAGGTTAGGTATAACAGATAAATTAAAAATATACTATTTTGAAAGATTAATTTAAAAAATCCTCATTGGTTCCTAGCTGCCTACTTCCTTGGCAGTATAAATACTGCATCAACCCTGGTTTGCATGAAATGTATCGGTTTGCATGAAAAGTTGTGTTACATTGGGTGAAGGAGTAGAGATGAGGAATCAGTACATTCTGCTCAATTTGTGACTTGTGACCTTGTCTTGAGTGAGTCACTTGACAATGGCCTTATCTGCTCCTTTGTAAGCAGCATATACTGCATATGCTGCACTTGTAAATGAACAGAGACAAACTAGGGAGAAGATTTACGACCCATTAAATACCCTGCACTGAATGGTGGCACGTAGGTACATAATCTGTGATAAATATGAAGTGGCTAATTTCAGAGCAGTTACATATCTGCACATCAGATCATTCACTAACTTGAGTCATACTCCTCTTAGCTCAATGCATGAAAGGTTTAAAAAGTCTTTTAAACACATGACATTATGCAGTGCTATATAAATGCATTTATGAATTAATTGAATAAATGAAATTTTAGCAAATTTTGGTCCAGGTTTGTTCTTCAAGTTCTAAAAGCTGGTTTAGAATATGTCATAGATAGAGGCTCGAACTAGAGAAGTAATGAAGAAAACCTGAGATCTGGGTTGATTCTCAGATTATTTTCCTTCCTGTGTAGTCTGTGTTGTCAAATGAACGTTGCAACCTATGCCTTGCCCAGCTCCAGTCGGACAAAATCCTTTATAGAAAGGTATATTCTTTTTGGGTCAATTATTTCTTGATGGTGTTGGAAAATGGAAGTAGAGAAGTACATGCTTCTCTTTTCTTTAAAAGTTGTGACTTAAATAAATAAAAATTAATTTCCTGGTGTATTGTGATGTGTGACTACTTAAGAAGTCCAAAAGGTATTAGTCATTGAAATGGTTCCCATTCTGAAACTGACTCCAGCTGAGAGATTTCACTTAAACCAAAAAAGCAGTATGAGTATTTTCTTCAGGAAGGAAGTCGAGTAGTCAGCCAAATACTGCTTGCCACTTTCCCATTAATTGGATCCTGCAAATTCTTAATTATTCTGGAAATCCAATAAACCACTAGGAGTGGAAAAATAATTAATTAAATGTTATGAAAGTCCAAGAATGGAAAGCAGATCTGGCCTCTACCTCTGGCTTTTGTTGTTTAATTTTGTGATCTGAACATTACTGAGCCTCCATGTACACCTTTGATCTCTGCCTTACAATGACTCTTAGACTTCAGGGTAACTTCTCTCATTTCTGATTACTGCTGGTGGAACTCGGTCTTTGACTTAATCTGTAATCTGAAAACACGGTGTAAACAGACCATGTACACTCAAAAGCTTGCTATGAAATTGTATTGGGTCTGGCTGATCCCCATAGAAGCCGTTCGGTGCTGTGCTTGTACTGGTATAGCTAGGAAGGTGGTGATCACACGCTGGTGTTCTGGCTGGTGCTGAGGCGCACAGCACCACAACTCTCCAGCCTTCTTCCCCCTTGTAGGCAAGATCTTGGGAGGGGAAGTAGCCAGGACAGCTGACCCAAAGTGACCAACGGGATGATATAAATGCTGAGAGAAAGGAGGAGGAAGGGGGGGCATTTGTCATTTATGACATTTGTCTTCTGGAGCAACCGCTATGCGTAATGAAGTCCAGCTTCCCAGCAGGTGATTGCACATCACCTGCTGATGGGAAGTAGAGAATAACATCTTTTTTTTCCTTGGTTTCTACACATGCAACGTTTTGCTGTTGGCTCATTAAACTGTCTTTATCTTGAAAGACAAGGGAGTTTCTTTTAATCTTATTTTCTTATTTTT
>JAVJGJ010000001.1:33285725-33306482 GCA_035590215.1 Microhierax caerulescens
GAACGTTTTGCTGTTGCCTCATTAAACTGTCTTTATCTTGAAAGACAAGGGACTTTCTTTTAATCTTATTTTCTTATTTTTTCATCTTATTTCCTCCCCCCCCGTTCTGAGTGGAGTGATACAGTGGCTTGATGGGCACCTGGCATCCAGCCAAGGTCAACTGACCACAGAAATGTCCTGTGAATGCCTCCTAAGATCTGATCAGTAAAAACTTTGAAGATGATTTTCACAGAGAAGCCAATATTTATTTAATGTGCCATAAAACATGATGTGCAATTCATAATTTCTTATGCACAGAACAATACCAATGGAATGTATTCCTGTGCTTCAGAGGTCCCATAAAAATTGTGGGCACAGTTAGACCCCATTTTTCATATGTTTTCAATATATGAAGTTATGGCAGTACAAGTATATCATGCTTTCTCTTTCCCAAAGAAAACGTGATAAAAGCAGCAAATTCACCTAATCCTTGAGATTAAGACAAAATAAGTCTAAAACTACACCAGCATCTTTTTTTTTTTGTTCATTAATTAGTTAATAGATGCTTGTTAAAAACTCTAAGCAACATATTTAGTGTGTTTTCATCATTTTCAGCTAGAATGCTTGACTACTGTGATACCCAGTAAAAGGAAAATTCTATTGATTTACTTTTTCCAAAGACTTGCGTCTACAGAATACTGTCTCACTATGACCTCTGCATCTTTACTGTTCAAGAGATTTATTAAAAAAGCTGGCACGAAACAGTTGTTCATGCAGAACATTTTCAATATTTTTACTCATGGCTGTTGTAGCTATAACCCATAGTTTTTGAAAAATTGTACACAACCTTGGTAGAACAAAACCTGCAGTAATTTACTAGAACTAGATATCTAGTCCTAAAGACATTGTTACTACATAATTGCCAGTGTTTCCACTAATTTCACTCTAAAATTTTGGATGTGTGCATTTAAGTGTGGGAAGACAAGATGCAATCTTTTTCTGATGGTCTAGTAATAATTAAAAACTTAAAACGTTGATATTTTGTTGGTTTTGTTTTGCCTGTTAACACACAAGGGTGCTAATAAGAAACCTTCGTTATAGTAGGCTGTGTAAACATTTCTAAAACTACTTCTGAGATCTGCTCAATATCCACCATTTATTTTGTATTTTTTTAACTGTGTCTTCCTCAGGCCTTACAATGATAAATGCAAAAGGCTGAAGAGAGTAAAGGGACTGCTCTGAGAACTTAGATCAGTGGGATAAAGGATAATCACAGTAATTCGAACTTCTTTCATATTGTGATCAAACTAGATCTGAGAAAGTTCCCTTTTTCTGTAAAGCAGCATAGCTTCAATACACAGATAGCAAACTAAGGCCAAAGGTGGAATACCTTGCTCAAAGATAGCCAGAAATCCTGGAGCACAAATGTGGAAAAGAGCCCAAGTCTCTGAGCACATTTTAAGCGCTCCCCCCATTAAGAAAGCAAAGCCTGCCTTTTCTTCATTATTTTTCTTTGCTAAGGGCACGCGTCTCTAATGTCTAAAAATTCAGTAGTGGATTGTAGTGAACAGGGCTACATCTGGCTGGTGATCAGTCACCAGCGGTGTTCCTCAGGTTCGAGGGCCAGTTCTGTTTCATACATCTACCAGTGTTCTGGGTGCAGGAGGTGAATGCACCATTAACAAGTTTGCTGGCAATACCAAACTGCGACGTCCTGTTGACTCTCTCAAGGGACAGGAGGCCTTGCAGAGGGATCTAGATAGATTGGAGCATTGGGCAATGAATAATGGGATGAAATGGAACAAGTCCAAATGCCAGATATGCACCTGGGCTGGAGCAATGCCGGGCATAAGTATGAACGTGGAGAGGAGTGGCTGGAGAGCAGCCCTGCAGAAAGGGGGCTGGGGGGGGGCAGTGGGCAGCAGGCTCGGTACGAGTCAGTAGTGTGCCTGGGCAGCCAAGGGGGCAACCAGCGTCCTGGGGTGCAGCAAACACGGTGTAACCAGCTGGTCATGGACGTGACGTCCCGCTGTATTCAGCGCTGGGGTGGCCTCCCCTCCAGTTCTGAAGGGTGTTCAGGTACTCAAGGGCATCCAGAGGAGGGCAACAAAGCTGGTAAGAATGTCCTGTGAGGAGCAGCTGAGGACTTTGGGCTTGTCTAGTTTGGAGAAAAGGAGGCTGAGGGCCAACCTCATTGCTGTCTGCAGCTCCCTGGGGAGGGGAGGTGGAGAGGCAGGTGCTGAGCTCTTCTCCCTGGTATCCAGGGATAGGACATGTGGGATGCTAGGGAGAGTTTAGACTGGATATTAGGAAGCATTTCTTTGCCAAGAGGGTGGTCAAACACTGGAACAAGGTTCCCAAAGAGGCAGTCGATGCACCAAGCCTGTCCGTGTTTAACAAGCATTTGGACAATGCCCTTGGGAAAATGCTTTAGCTTTTGGTCAGCCCTTTATTAGTCAAGCAGTTGGAGTAGACAACTGTTGTATGTCTCTTCCAAGTGAAAAATTCTGATCTATTCTATGTATTTATTATAAGAGAAAAACTGCAAGAAAATTACTGAATCTTGTACTTGTTATGTTTTGTAATCTGTAATGTCAGCATAAAATACGATTAAGTCCATATTACTCTTGAAATCAGCCCTCTCATCACTGGATATACT
Organism: Microhierax caerulescens; assembly: GCA_035590215.1. Lineage (NCBI taxonomy): Eukaryota > Metazoa > Chordata > Aves > Falconiformes > Falconidae > Microhierax > Microhierax caerulescens. The sequence goes on from JAVJGJ010000001.1 coordinate 33,288,364, forward strand.
TCAGTATTTTTTTATTTCCATGTTTTTGTGAAATTAATATTGAAGAGGAAAGTGATTCTGTATGACCAAGCATTGTTTCTTTGTCTGAAGTTTTACAGCTATATACTTATCAACAGCCATATCCTTTATGAAGACAAAATACTCCTGAGACCTTATGGATTATTAGAATTTCTCAAAGTAGCAACCTGCATGTTAAGTCATGGAAGCAAACATTTAACTTTTACCTGTGTCTGGATAGTGCTTACACAACGCATGGCTTCATTCTGCCAGAAAGTTCTCAGAATTGACTCTTTGCAATTATTTTGCTAATAGATTAGAGCTAATTGGATCCTGAGTGGTTTGCTTTTTTTTTTTTTATCACAGGAAATCTCAGAAGGGTAGTTGAGGATTACTTAATTTTTTTAGTACCTGGTTGTCATTGAGGTTCACTGCCAAGACAGTCTAGTGTCTTGACTTGGATTTGTCAGTCTGGTAAGTCACAAAGATAGAGATTTGTTGTCATCATTAACACCTTGTCATGCTAAGGCTTAGACGTTTCTTTCACATCAGTTATAAAAACCTGTTGCCAGGAGGCAACCATTAAAACCATTTCTTTTCACACAATGTGAATTCAGTCGTGATAGGAACTAGCACATCATTTGCAATTTCTTAAAATTTCTCATTTTAGTGTTATACTCTGTGCTCTTCCTTTAAGCCAAATTAGTTTATATGTGTAAGAAAACTCAAAGGTAGTAATCCGTTCAGGTTGACGTGCAACTTTTGGTATCATTGACCACAACTTTTTTATTTTTTAACTTACCAAAGTTGGAATAAACTGTGCAATCTTTTTGGATACTTCCCCCACCACCCTGCAGTTCCCTCTTTTGGACAGTTCCCACCACAGCAACCTGTGTGACAAAGCAGTGTTTGCAAGCCACAGTGCTCTGCCTGGAGCCCTCTCCAGTGGCAAGTTCTCTTTTTCAGCTGTCTGTCAGCAAAATGCTGGCATGACATTAAATGCGTCTCATCTAAGATAACATTGAGAGAGTGCTACTACATTGCAAGAGAATCTTGACAGAATTTTTAAAATGTCTTCATTGGAAAAAAAAAATCTTTTTGTTTAAATAAAAATTACTGTTGCAATTTACTGCATAGTGATCATAACTGCTATGTAATATTAACCAGCGATGCACTACCAGCAAAAGCTGTAATTGAATCAATTACTGAACCAAATCATAGCTTAGACCAGAGATACATGCACTGTTCCATTGGGGAAAAGATAGTTTCCACTTTGTTAAAAGGCTGACAGTCCTCTCTGTCAATTTTGTCTGTGTTTTTTAAGTTGTTATTTCTTGCTATTGAGATATCATCGCATCTGTTATAGATGTTCTCTGGTCAATCAGATAATTCCTGTTTATAAAAAAACTGTTTTTAGAAAGTATATAAATTATGCAGTACACCAGGAGGAAACTGTTACTATCTAAAACAGAAATCTAAATGTAAGATGCATACCACAGCATGCACAGGAAAACCACAGGGTGAAAATAAAGTTTAGTTAGGAATAAGACTAATAATTAATGTAGTTGATTAATAATAGTACAATTCTTATTCTTTAAGTAGAATCTTAACAACTGGTCCACATATCAGCTAAAAGATTGTTCAAGAGACAGCTGCTGCACCTCTGTGTTGTCATTTAAATCATTAATACCATGTTAATTTAGATGGTACTACAGTTGCCACCTATTTCAGGTTTGTCCATACCTGGACATATAAATTGGATTACAAAATCATAGTCTTTAAATGAATTAGATGCCAAACTTCCATGAATAACCGAAAGCTAATTCATGCAGTCCATGTAAGCAAGCAATAAATTTTGTTTCTTTGTTTTTAAGGTCTGCATTGCTGGGCACAATCTGGTATTATAAAAAAAAAATAATGGTATTAACAGGGGAAAACATGAATTTATTTGAAACTATAGCAGGGTGATCATTGATGTCTATGTGGCCAGGAATTAATCCATTTTGAAGAGTTTCTTTGAGATATTCAGAAAAATGAAATAAGGAAACAAATGCTCTTAGAGCTGGATCACTTACACTTCTCACGCTTTAAGTTAAAATAACTTTTTTGTGTTTTCTATCTTGCTCATTTAATGAAATTTTTATCATCCTAAACACCCTTAGTGCCCTCTTTAGTTTTGAGGTTATTGAGCAGATGAGTCATGAGTCTAAATGAGGCGTTCATGATGAGAACACTGGAACCACTTTTGAGCAAAAAGCCACACTTGAAAACTTCGATTTTTCTGAAGAACAGCATGTCAAACATGCCATACCTGCTTTTAAAACAGCTCTGCTGATAGTGATCCTGCTTCTATGCCTCTATTGCCCAGCACGAAGCTTAACACAACAAAGATGATCTACAAAGGCAGGATGTGTCTGAGATGGGAATAGAAAAGATTTATGAATGAGTACGTCAGCTTAATGTGAGATATCAATCAAGTCTCTTGTAAAAAAGGAATTTAATGATAACATGCAGCTAAAGATCTGCAGAAAGTTTTCAAATAATGTATTAATCCCTGTGATTTTTCTCTTGATAAAATGTATTCGCTGTTCTCAGGGATGTTTCAGTCATTGGTAACTGTTTTTGATATACAAGATGCAATGTGAATGTATAGAAGTAATACATTATTAATAATATATTTATTCATTTCTCTTAAACTGCTTTTTCTACTGCATAAGGCAATGAAAGCTATTTAAAAGTATATTATTATTTATGAAATTCGTTGATATAATGCAACAGCAGGAAAGCCTGCAATTGTGCATGTAAGGAGATGCTGCCACTGAAACAGCTGGGGTTACTGCACTCATTATACTACTAGTAGGAATCCAGAGAATTGGAAAAAGAATATTTGGAACTTTGCACAGTTCCAAGTCAGTTCAATATTTGTACAGTGGGTGGTCAGGAAAGTGTTTTTCTCTGCACACTGTGATCAAGTTTCTGTTCTGCATTTGTTCAGTTAAATGCCTCATGAAATTTAAGGCAGTTTGGCAATATGCTTGCTGGAATGTGTGGAAAGGGTAGGAAAAAAGCCCCAAAACCATTACAGCAAGTAATCTTTCCCACTATATTGATCATGCTGGATTCTGTTCTTAAATAACTGTACTAGAGAATAGAAATAATAGCCTGATAATAAAACGTGCCAGGATGCACATTAAATGAGCTTAGATATTGAATCTTAATGACTCCCAATTCCAGCTGGTTAGACAATTGTCTCTTGAATTAGCAGCTGTGCCCAGACCTCTGCAAGAACACTGTTGGTTGGAAGTCAGGGGCCTTTCCTTAGCATGAAGTTGAATTCAACTTTACTTGAATCAAAGGCAGACACTATATGAATATTAGCAAGTAATGCAATCAAAAATGGCTTGGTAGATTTAAGTGTTTTTTTCTTTCTGGGAGGACCAGTAAGAAATCAGTGTCCCACCAAAAAAGCAACTGAGTGGAGGGTGAAAGTGCCTGTGTCCAGTCCCCCATCATTTCCCACTGCTGCTGTTGAAGGAGAAAAGCAATTCGTGTTCCCAGTGGAATGGTGAATGACCTGGGAAAAGTGAAAAATCTCAAGGAGCAGAAATGCAATATCATCTCCAAAATGGCTGTCATCTGGTGTGGTAGCAGGTGAGGGGTGTCTGTGGGTAGAGGGGAAACAGAGAAAATAGAGAATATAGAAAATGGAGAAATAGGGAACAGGGAAATAGAGAAGTCTTTGAGGATAGGTGTCAAGGAAACTGAAACCTCTGTCTGCGATTCCCCTTTGGGCAAGAGAGCACACAGAGAAAACTGTTTCACTCTGCCTGCATTCTCCACCCTTCCCTCTGTTTATTTCTGAAATACGTTAGAGCTATCAATGTGCAAGTAGAAGGGACTTTTCTCAGCTCTTTTATAGGCACATGGCTGAGTAAATGTCCGATTTAGGACTTCTGAGTAGTCCATCTGTGTGGGATTCAAAACACTAATCTTTATAAGAGTGATCTGTAACAGAAGAGAAGATGTAATGGCATGTTCTTTTTGCACACCAGCCTAGCAGTAAAAGCTTGTGGGATCAAAAAGAATAAGAAAGTGTGGCCTGATTCTATAGCCTAGAAAAAAGGCTGCTTGCCAGTAGCATGAAGTCCTACATTTCTGCCATTCTTTAGAGCTTGCTAAACATTTTCCATTTAAGGTTACTCAAATTAACTGGATAAGGATAACATGAAACACAAGCAAGTGTACTCAAAGTTGAGTCAAGTGTTATATTGCATTTGGCTCATCATAACTATGGCAAATATAATGAAGTGACAGATTACAGTCTCGTGTTATTAAGTTGTAGAATAACTATTGTATTATTCAGTATTTTGAACAACTAGGATTTTAAGAAATATTAAATAGATTCATATTATTTTTCATTAATTGTACAGAACACTTTTCATTTGATCCTCAACAGATTTATAACGAGTAAAATTTATTTTCTGTTGTGAATGACTACTATAAAAAAAGAAAAAACTCTTTATCGTACAGATTTTTCTCCACTTGCTTTAGTCACTACTTTGACAATCTATTTAATATGATTAAGCATGGAATTAAATCTTTTCAATTAAAAGCAGCATGCCTTTCACCCTTTTGTTTAACTTCTGCGTGCTGCAATGGGTTGAGCTCAGAAGATGACAAAAATATGAGTGGAGATGAAAAAAAGCTCAAAAAGGAAAATTCAAACTAAAAATGATGTTGAACATCAGTGATGGAGCTGTAGGCATTAGCAAGAGGTGAAGGGGATGACAAAATAGCAATCACTCACGTTTCAATGGCTATCATAATTGGATCTGAAATAATTTTTCAACAAAGTAAGCCTTACAGTTGAGTGTTTTCCTTGAGAGAAAGAAGATAACTGAAAAGACAACCCTGAAACAGTTAACCACCACCATGATGGCATTGTGGCAAATTGGGTTTTAGTTCTCTGAAGGTAGCACAAGAGCTCTTGCTCTCACTCCTGGACTATGCAGCGTTTGAACAAGAATTTACTGGAGGTTTCTATTGTATGTGAAATCTCTGTAAGTAGAAAATATTACTTCAAGTGCAGAGATATTTGCATACTTATGTCATCCCCGGTGTACTGCTGATTGAGTATGGCCAAGACAAAATAAGACAAAAGACTGAAAGACATAGCATTTGAAACTAGTTTTGCAACATTTATCTTTCCATACTTCACATCTTTTGTCTTCATAACATTCATAAAGGAATTATCCTGTGTACAAGGAGGCTGTCTCATTTTTAATTAGTACCACACTCACAGCCATTACAACCTGTCAATGTAAAGTATTCTGTCTGGGCTTGTGCAAAGCACTTGACGCTGTCCTGCACAACATCCTTGTCTCTAAATAGAAGACACATGGATCTGATGGATGGACCACCAGTGGATAAAGAATTGCCTGGGTGGTCACAATCCAAGTTGTGGTCAATGTCTCAATGTCCAAGTGGAGACCAGTGACGAATGCCGTTCCTCAGGGGTCAGTATTGAGATTGGCACTGTTTAACATCTTTGTCAGCGATGTGGACAGTGGGACCTGCACCCCCAGCACATTTGCTAATGACGCCGAGCTCTGCGGCATGGTTGACATGCTGGAGGGAAGGGATGCCATCCAGAGGTGGGCCCGTGCACACCTCATGAAGTTCAACAAGGCTAACTGTAAGGTCCTGCACCTGGGTTGGGGCAATCCCAAGCACAAATACAGGCAGGGCAGACAACGGATTGGCAGCAGTCCTGAAGAGAAGGACTCGAGAGTGTTGGTGGCTGAGGTTAATATGACCCAGCAATGTGCACTTGCAACCTAAAAGCCAACTGTATCCTGGGCTCCATCAAAAGAAGTATGACCAGCAGGTCAAGGGAAGTGATTCTTCCCCTCTATTATGCTCTTGTGAGACCCCACCTGCAGTGCTGCATTCAGCTCTGGGACCCCCAACATAAGAAGGACCTGGACCTGTGGAACAAACACAGAGGAGGGTCACAAAGATGATCGGAGGGCTGGAGCACCGCTCCCATGAAGACAGACTGAGAGAGCTGGGGTTGTTCAGTGTGGAGAAGAGAGGGCTCTGGGGAGACACTACAGCAGCTTTCCAGTACATAATGGGGGCCTACCAGAAATGTGGAGAGGGACTTTTTACAAGGGCATGTAGTGATAGGACAAGGGGCAGTGGCTTTAGACTTAAAGAGATAGATATTAGACCAGATATTAGGAAGACGTTTTTACTGTGAGGGTGGCAAGACACTAGAAGAGGTTGTCAAGGGCAGCTGTGGATGCCCCATCCCTGGCAGTGCTCAAGGCCAGGCTGGATGGGGCTTGGAGCAACCTGGTCTACTGGAAGGTGTCCCTGCCCGTGGCAGGGGGGTTGGAACTAGGTGATCTTCAAGGTCCCTTCCAAATGAAACCATTCTATGATGATTCTATGATTCTACAACTATTATTTTTTACCCCAATATTGATGTGAAATTATTATTGTTAATATATCTAAATACAATAGTATTTGTATATAACAGAATTCCTATCAAATTGTGCTGTTTCTTTCTTTTCATTAGTGGTATCTCCTAATAGATGTAGGTCAGCTCAGGTTATGCTTCTGTCTGCCATGTCACTTATGCCAATGGACGTGGCTTTTTTTCCACTTTTTTTTTTTTTTTTTTTTTTGGGCGGGGGTATTATTATTATTTTTCTCTTTAAAACTTCCAGTACAAACATGCAGAAATATCTATCAAATTAGTGTCACATCTGATGAGGTTTCTTGTTGATTTTCTTTTCGAGTGAAGTAAACCTGCTTTGGAGGAATGAAACTTCCAAAACATTTAGCAGTGCTCTTTAAAACTCTGATTCCTTCTGTAACATCAGTGCCACACACCACTTACATAAGCAGTAAATACAGAAATGTAATTCCTTCTGGTAACATTATATATATGCTCAAGTTTTACTGACTCCAGTACATCCTGAAGACGTGCTTCTTCCAGTGCTATCCTGGCTAAAGGTGATGTTCTGTAACAGTTAGTCTCATTATTTCAGTAGGGTGATAAATATTAAATAATCTAATACCAATATGTGAATTTTCAGGTTCTTGTAGTATTAAAATGCTCAGTAATTACATTTATTGAGTATAATATTAGATCAGTGGTGACGAGAATTACATAGAGTCCATATTAATCACCATTGGTGTAACTTGCCTTTGTAGTTCTACTGTTAAGACACAGCAGTATCACACAGTGGATTGTCAGAAGTACTGGAGTCCATGGTCATTTGATCACATAATAGCTAAAAAAATCTAAATCCTAGACCAACTAAACACCCAAAGAAATATTTCCTAGCATAAGAAGTAGAGGAATTTCTGTCAAACAGCATTTTTTAATTTAACTTTTTGAAGTAAGTGTGAATTTTCTTATTTTAGCTGATAAAATTTAGCTAGCACTCTGACTTGAGGAAATCACTGCAAGGGGGTAGGCATCAGTATGCTCTACCTACCTGATTTACTGTCAGTGCATTTTAGTAAGTTATATTTCACCATTTACTTCAAGGCAGAGATAGCGTAATCGAGTTTCAGTGCATGAGACTATCTGTCAGTGTTCTTGATCTAATATACCAGTCTAGTTTGTGCTACTTCTTAAAATCTTAACAAAGATATTGAAATATTCTGGATAGGTGCCCTTTTTAATGTTAATAGAAAACTTACTTTTGTATTTTAAATCTACAAAGATTCAATAATTATAAGTAGAAAGTGCAATGTATCACCAAAAGAGATTTTAAAATATATGTATTTCTTTATATATTTTCTTAATATATTTTGGGTTCTGTTTCATATTCACTTGGAAAACAGAAAGAAACAACCTTTGAGAATAGGTTGAATTAATAGAAAGTACCTATTTCAAAATACTCAACAGGGCTTATGAATAGTAACTGGAACATGAGTCTGGATTTCAGTTATTCCAATATGAATGACTTTGACTCCAAACATCACTTGGTGCCATTCTTTATGTTCAGGAGTGCTATAAACATTTTCTTTCTGTGAATGTTCTGTCTGTTGATGCTATCTTCCTCAGCTGTGCATTGCTTTTGTCTCATTTATAGAACATTGTTTATTGCCTTTATTGAGTGGATATACTTCAATCGTTATACTTAATGAGAAATAATTAACTCTTGTATACTATATGCTATTTAAAGAAAACTTTGCAATGCCCAAATCCTGCCAGAAGCCAGGTAATCACTCCTGCTGCTGCATTTTTTCTTTTTCCTTCCTATGAGCTCATTTTTTATTTTCTCCTCTTTTTTTTTTTTTTTTTTTTTTTTTTTTCTCATTTTCTAACTGTCTGTCTTCAGTCAGCTATTACTGACTGCCTGGTTCACTCCCTCTATACATACAATACATAGAGTTGCAAAGCTGAAGCTAGTATTTCCTAATTTGTATTTAATGCTTGAAACAGCATAGCCTCAAAGGATCCATTGGATATAACCTCATTGTGATATTACGTATGCAAGAATTGAAAAAAAAAAAAGTTTTTTCTTACAATCTTGGTGATTATTAGCAGAAATACCATTCTCAGCACTAGTATTCAGCACAGCAGCTTGCTACATACAGAAGTAGCTTTCCTTTTTAGCAGGTGGCAATACCAATCAAAACTAATTTGCAGTTGCAATACTTATCTAGCAGAATATGTGAATTGGAAACAGCATAGTACTGTGACACAACTGCACTGCAGCTACCTTAGCAGAGATTAATGTGTATGGAATAAGATTTAAAACAACAGTTTAGTTTTGATTACTTTGCTTTATTCATTTGCACTAAACTAGACTAGGATAAAGCTTCTTAGAACTCTGTAACAGCATTAAAGATGCTCCAGTTTCCGAGCAAAGAGAAAACTTTACTTTCTTCTATTTCATATAGAAATGTTTCCATGTGAAGTAAGGTTTTCAGGCTCTTCACTGCTGTCCATACATGTCTGTACAGAGCTATGGACACAAACCAAAGCAGTGACAGATAAAATATGGCTGAGAAATTAACACTTTCTTGTCTGTCTTTTTAGGCAGATTGATTCTGCTTAGTTTCAAAGACAGCTTAAGAAAAAAAAAAAACCCAGACAATGTTACAGAAGGGTAAATCCGTGTCCTCACTGGCAAATGGTACATTCTGCAGTCAAAGTTTATTCAGGAGAAAAATGGTAGCATGTTACCGGGGGAGGGATGTGGGGGATAGAGGTAACTCTTCTTTTAAAGGTGGATCCTAAATTTCACCATGTGAGGCTTCTGCACTGCTCGTAAGCGTTGTTGACTCAATGTGGACTGTATGTATGGTCACTTATACACACCTGGAGATTAATTAGACTGATTAAATGTTATATTTGGGGGCTTGGTGGGCTACTTGTCTGGAGTAGAAACTTCATAACTCTGTTAACTTAGAAGCAAGGACTTTCTATTTAGATTTGGGGGGTTTTAAGTTTTAATCGACTGTCCATCACTGCAGCTACTGACAAAGGAGCAGCTGTTTGAAACTGTTGGAAAGGGAGGATCACATACTTCAGTGATACTTTCGGTGATTCAGAATGCTGCAGAGATTTTTACCACTAAGCTGCTCAAATCTGGTTTTCTGCCACACTTCTGTTGTTTTTCTTTCTCTTTCCTTCAGTTCAGTTTTGTAAAGTATAACCAGTTTGTTTTTGCTAAACAGCAGAAGTGAACCATAGAATTAAACAAAGCAGAAGCAGAACTGCTGATGTACCAGCGGTGGTATCTGGTGTGTCTGATGGGTCCACAAATGTACAAAATTGGAAGCCAAAGTGGTTTTATGTGTTAGTAGAAAAAGATTTTACTTGGAGGGATCATATTCTGCAAACAGACAAAGATACAGTGGTGGCTATGGAAGGAAGAAGCAGCAGCTGATCAGTAAGCACAATGAAAATAATCTCTTAAATTTAGAAGCAGATTGGTACTTGCTATTCATAAGAAATTGGTTTGCAACTTGGGGGAAAAAATAAAGATATTTAACAAATGTAGATAGTCACTCTTTTATAGAGTGCTGGAGGCAGAGCGTGAACGATTACAGCTGTATGAGAAAGGCTGCTCTTATTTCTCAAGGAAAATGAAAACAACAGATAAAAAATGGCAGATGGATGAAAGTGGCATAATATTTTATGGACCTAAGTTCCTGAGATATTTCTGTGCAATAACAATATAAATCTTCTCTAGTATTTACTAGGATTCCAGAAATAAAAAATGTATTAACTTTTGTTTGTCTCTTACAGTGTGTACAAACAGATTGCCAGTGATGCACAAGTATTTTCTGTCCATCTTATAAGCATAATTGTTGGTTAATAAGGTTTAGATCTCTCTTCTCTAGCATTCATGGCATATTTACCTGTATATCAAAGCTTATTGTGAAATAGAAAATCTTTTCCTTGACTGTCCTGTTAAATTTATCAGTAGTCCATGTGCCAACTTTGCTGATGTAGAAGATGTATTTTCTTTCCATGTGGGTATGACTGCAGTGTAGCCGTGGAGCAAGAACCACAGCATGCATGTACATGCCGCTCCCAAGAGAAAGAATATGATTTCTTACAGCTTTTCTTGAACAGCTTCATGGCCAGTTGCAGCTCCTCAGGTAGCTCTTGCTCCCCAGGGAGCTGGCCTTGAGCACAGGCAGCTAAACCGCTGGGGGAGGCCTGCCGGTGTATGCATCCCTGAATGAGAACTACCACATTAAGGACCTGAGGTTTTCTTTCACAAATTGTTAAGTGTCCACCTTAAGACATGTTTTTTTTCTAGATTTACTAACTGGTTTGCCTCTTAACTGTTGGTCTGTTTGCTATGATATTGTGATCCAATCGGTTTATTTTATGAGTTTTAAAAAAGTACGTTAGCATAGGTTCATGCATTTTCTTTATACATGCTCTTCCTGAGCCTCTAGAAGGAGGCTTTAGATGCTGCCAGATGTATAGTTACCTACTGTCAGTCTACATCTTTAATACATACTTCCTCTGGCGAAATAAAGTATTGCTTATAAATATCCTAGAGGAGTCTGGTTGAAGTACAGGAGTAGAGAAAAAAATGTAAAGGGTCTGCACTGATAATCTAGTTCATCCCTGTCTAAAGGGAGTAAAAATTTATAATTTATTAATAGTTTGGGTTCTTTCTATGTCTTGAGACTAACAGACTTAGCAGCCTGTTAACATATTTTTCTTCTTGTTGTTTTTCTTAAGCAAAACCAAATTCTACACAATCTTCCCCTTATTCAGCATCCTAAGAATAATTTTTTTCAGACTTAAACTTCTAAATACTAGATTACAGTGTTATGATTTGAGGGTATTGGTAATTTTGCTCAAGGGCAAAAGCCTGTTTTTAACAAAGTATGTTTAAAAAATAGGAAAACCCCGTATCTTCTAACAGAAATCACCAACTTTACTAGTGAGCTATACGGGATAGGGATTGATATATGTTGGTGTATGCAGCATCTGAGTTTTCTGAAGTATATTTCATGCTATATTTAGTTATGGAAGCAGTGTCTGCCTAAAGATTAACTTTTCTACATGTTAAAAACCAAACAGTTGTACAGAAATGTTATTTGAACTGTACAGGGTGAGAAAAGGATAAAAACAAAAAAACTTCCAAATTTGGACGAATAAATTCCTCAAAGTCTCCTTTGTAAAAAAACCCACACAAACTGGAAAAGTTTTTCTTGGTATTAAGAATTTGCTTATTGCTGGTTTTGTGGCTTTTATACATCAGGTCATGATTCTGGCTGAAAATTTTTTTTCAACATTTATTTTACTGCTGGGCAGTTGATAGCTCAGAGCACAAAATTAAAATAATGATAAGGTGAAAGCTAAACTCATTCAAAGTGTGAGTACTTTTGAGCTAAGAAGAGTGTACTGTACCAAATCGCTAGGGTCACTGGCCAACAGTTGCTTCGTAGAGCAATGTACAGCTATGCCTGGGACCATGTGTCTGGTTTCAATCTCTTTATTCTTCGCAAAACAGCTCTTGATGTATTCCAGAATGCTACAGATACCCCTGAAACATCAGACAGTTATCTCCTGTGGTGGTACCTGCTTTTACTTCTTTTTCTTCAGGAAAGATGTATTGCTTAGGTCATTGAACCAATCATTAAGGCTATGAACAGGGCTGCAGCTGGGGTCTGGCATCTGGATCTGGCGCCCTGAGGGTGTCCACAACACTTTTACTCTTCCCGCAAGTGGGCTAAAATTGCCCCCCCCCCCGTCAAATACAGTCTGAGAACTTCTATTCACCCTTACTGCTTGCCAGCACAGGGCAAAATTTCTGGCAGTTAAAAATGAACTGAACACTCGTCCATACTAGAGCATATTCATTTTGTTTTCAGCAGAGATTCACAGTTGCAGAGAGGCGGAAGATGTTAGGACTGTTCCTTCAGTTTTGTGTCTTGCCTTTTTGGAAACCTGCATTTTGCTGATAATGTGTTCCTGAAGAGTATAAAAACAGCTTAGTTTTGTGTGAGTCCATCTTTTTATTCCTAACCTCCTTCAGAGACATCCTGTGTAGAGTAGTACCTTAGAAAAAAGACAGTATCTTGAATTACTTGCTTTTTAAGAACTTTTAAAAAATAATCTTGATAGATACATGTTTTTTAAACTTAATGATCCATAGAGATTGTCTTTTCAAATAATCTAGTATGTGGTGGGGTTTGGGATGGGGAGAAATTATTGTATTTGTTCAAATCCTTTAACTGTTTTTGCACTTTTTCCCCATCTACACTAAAAAGCTTTATGGTTCTTAACTCGGTAATATAACTGAGAAACTTCTCTGGGGAACAGAAATTCCCTCATTTTGCTAAATGGGATCCTCAGCTCAACAAATAAGGCAGCAAGAATTGCTTAACCTTTACTGCAGTTGCATTCCCTTTCCCCCAAAACAATTAAAAATGAAAGAAAAACAACCTTCTGGCAGTGAAGGAGCGGGACAGCCACCGTGTTCTGTTAGCTTGTGACGCACAGCAGATAGCATACTTATCTTCCTTGGTATGCCAGACAGTGTAACTCACTAGGAAGATAAAATGTACTAGACTTTAATTCACCAAGAGAATTTACTGGTTGGCTGAACACCATATAATATAAACTTAACTTCTTCCTACAGCCAGGATCCAAATCAGAAAATTTAAGGAATACCTTTCAGAGGCACTAGTTCTGTAAATGTGTCCTGTATACTTATGTAAATCAGGATTAATCATAAAACACGTTAAAAATACAAAGTTGGACTGATCTGTGGTTTTCTGCTAATGCACATGAGCATTTGGGCTGTGTATCTCATTGAATCCTACACAGCAAGGAACGCTGTTGCTGCTTGGCTACTGCTTTTATTTGTATACCTCTGGCACGACAGCAAATTTTGACTTTGTCTGGCAATATCTTTGTGCTGGCTGTGTCAGTTAAAACCCACTCAGGATTTGTTTCCTTGCTTGCCTGCTGTTTCACCATTAGAGTCTGTGTTTTGTCCTTCTACTGAGCCTGCACAGGATTGTCTTGGACTATAACCATGAGATCAGTACTCAAAAGTGAAATGAGCACTGTCTGCAAAGCATCTAGAGAGGACAAAGGCGCTACTTTCTTTTTTTGTTTTTTCTTTCTCTTCTTCATCTTGTTTTTGTCAAATTATATTTTGTCTGATTTAACAATCTGTGAAAGCTCACATGGTATCAGACAAGCACCAAAGCAAGTGCAGAAGGGACAACATGCTAGGGACAGATGAACAAACTGTCACACCTGTTCAGCCTGATTATTCTCTGGTGTACCACGAGTTGCTTCAGTGAAAGACAGCATGTATTACTGTCACTATTAGCAAAGGAAGATCTCTAAGAATAAGTTTTAAAATAAACATTACAGAAACAAGCATCAGTTGCAGTGAGGGAATGGGCTGAAGTTTTGGAGCACTCTCGGGGTACCGCAACTGAAATACAAGTTTCTGAAAAGTAAGAGTGTACATGGGCATCTAAGGCTGGGGGGGAAGGGGTGCTGAAATATATTGCTTTAAGCAATAATCAAGACACAATATTATTAAATATTTAATATTATTTTTACAAGAGGAGGATGTTAATGAAATGCTAAGGTTGTGGCTGGCTGTCTTATCATACAGTCTTGCTCTTGACTAATTGAACTCTACCTAAAAACTAGTTACTAAACTTTTTCCATATAACTGTTTTGCCTAATTAGCATGAGTTCAGAAAAGAACAGCATGATTGGAAAGCTAGGGAATCTTCTGAGAAAATCAGAGAAATTAAAATTCATAGCCTGGTGCACAGATGATTACTGGGGGGAAATGATTCCTGGATTATTAATGACAGCAAAAATATTCTTGGTCTTCAAAATGGCTGAAAATGGTTTAAATATCCAGCCAGCTCCAAATCATATTGGTTTAACAGGAGGAAACCATGCAAGTGTCTCATTTATGGAGCTAGGGTCATATGCATGTCAAGAAGCACGTGAAAACAAACTTCTCAGGACCCACAAACCCACTGTGCATAACAGAATATCTGCTTATCTGAGCTGTAAGCAGGAGTAGTATAGAAAGGCTGTGGGAAACCCTGCAAAGTAGCCTACTAAAGTAAAGATTTGACTCCTGCAGTAGCATAACACAATCAAAAGTGGTGTCTGAAATTTTGTTGAAGATTCAAGATGTACTTCTGTATTCTGTTACTTTCCTCATTTCAGCATGTACAAGGACCTCATGATGCTGCAGTTAGTTGGACATTATTATGCTTTCTCAGGGAGAAGCTGTAACCATCCTTTTACTTACTTAAGTGATAAGGCTTTGTAAGCTCATTGCTCCCCTCAGGGTTTGGTTGTATATTGCTGCTGCTGCGTTCCAGAGTGCTAGAACAGCAAAATTCCTGGAGCAGAAAATTTTTCATTATGTTGCGTGGATCCTCAAATATCACTGTAGGTTCCTACACTGGCATAGGGCTGTAAGCCAAGAAAAAACTATCAGGAGCTGAGAAACAGCAAGTTATGCTATTTCTTCCAACCCCTTCCCCATAACTTTTTTTTTTTTCTTCTCTTTCTTCTGTGAAAGAGTGGGAGTGTGGCTCAGAAAACATTTAAATTTCCTGAACTATTAGTACTCTGCCTAACATACTTTTGATGGGGGAATTAGAAGGCTTTAGAATCCTCAGATTCCCAAAAGAGTAAAATCTCTGAAGGGGTGGGGAGCAAAGGTCCTTTTCCTTCCAGTGTGGGGATTATATATATTTATATCCCTGTCTCCTAACATTTCACAGCAGTAAACCCATTCACTCTGGGTGAATTTCAGGCCTTACATTGAAAAAAAAGAAGTCTTCAGTGTCCAGAAGCAAGAAAAGGTCTGGCCCTAAAAGGTTTATTTTCAAGTGTACTTGGAACTAGATGTAACCCTAAAATTATTGCCTAAAAATATAAATCACCTTGTATAATATGAAAAACTATATCACATGAAAAAGGTTCTGCTCAGAAAAGGAAGTTCTAAAATGCTACTGGAAGGGATGTAAATCACAGAATCACAGCACAGCTGAGGTTGGAAGGGACCTCTGGAAGTCATCTGGTCCCACACGGTTGCTCAGGCAGGGCCACCTAGGGCCAGTTGCCCAGTACTGTGACAAATGGCTTTTGAATACCTCCATTGAGGCAGACACCACAGCCTCTCTGAGCCACCTGTGACAGTGTTCGGCCACCCTCACAGTAAAAAAGTATTTCTTGATCTTCAGAGGTATCAGTTTGTGCCTGTTGCCTCGGTCCTGTCACTGGGCACCACTGAAAAGAGCCTGGTTTTATCTTCATTGCAACCCCCCTCCAGATATTGATACACATTCATGAGATCCCCCAGAGCCCTCTCTTCTCCAGGCTGATCAGTCCCAGCTCTCTCAGCCTTTCCTCATAGGAGAGGTGCTTCTGTCCCTTAGGGCATCTTTGTGGCCCTTCAGTGGACTCTGTCCAGTATGTCCATGTCTCCCTTGTACTGGGAACAGGGCACAGTACTCCAGGCGTGGCCACATCTGATAAGCGGTGGGATTTTTTGTCAGTGATAAATAAAAACAACCAACCAACAATGACATGCTTTAGAAGCTGTTAATAAATTAAATAATAATATACAAGCAGATGCTATTTCTGAATATTGCAAAATTCTGAATGGAAGGCAGATCTGTAGTAAAATCTGTGTGTATGTTACATATAGTCTGAGCCTTATTATGTATACCTGAGGGACAAAATTATGGTTACAGGGTTTTTTTAGTTATGTTTCTTGAATGTGCTGCAGACATTTAATATTTGTTAATTTATTATAGCTCGTCTTTATAGGGCAGATATACTCACCTTTTAACAAGTGCATCAAATGTAGAAATATGTCAGCCACTTCAGATATCATCTATAATACTCTCCGTTGCTATGGAAAACCACAGTGCTTCACCTTTATAAAAGCCAAGGAGAGAAATAGAACATTTATTGTACATGGGTTATTTTACATCAGAGGAAGACAGGTGCATCACAAGAAAAGAGCTGCACAGTAGTGATGTTCTTGTGATCATGTTTGAAAGTATCTTTTTTTCTTCAGCTTAGTTGCTAACCATTTGTTGAACCATAGGGAGCCAGGCAATTTTGAAATAGAGGTGTTGTACAGGATAGTTTCAGGATTTAAAATTAATAGATGGTTGGTTTGGAGGTTGGGATGGTGAATATTCCTGTTGGTTACTATAATGTTAGCTTTTATTACTAGCATGCAGAGTTCATTTGTTTTCTCGTTCATCACAGCAGAAAACGTGTCCCTTTCTATAGGAACTCATCTGAGGTCATCTAACTGCACAGTCCATAAAAATGTAGCTTCCTAGGTGTATGGGCAAGCGTAAGTGGCTATATTCATTATATTATAATTTAGCTAATGGAAAATGGGTGAGTATGGAGCTGTGAATGCTGCTGCTCTGTCCCATCATTTCTACCAGCTTGATCTGACTTCCATATAGTTACTTGTTTGCAGAAATAAAATGGTTGCTAATGGTGTCTTCTTGCTTCCATGCATAATTACAAAAATAGCGGTGAAAGATGAAAATCAGCATGTCAGGCACTGCTATTACCGTGTTCTTTCCAAATGTGGAAAGTCTGAAGATGATTAGCATCATGCAGGAAAACAATTAAGTTCTGTTAAAAGCAGGAAAAGCATGTCTTACATGCAGTGTCAGTCAGAGGAAGGTAGGTCAAAGATTTACTCAGTTAATACTTCAAAAGAAGGGGTAGGAATTAAAGATGTACAGTTAAGGCGTGCCTTGGGCTTGAGCTTTCTTAAAAATACACTTTGCACTCCCATTCAAGTAGTTCAACGGATAGAGAAACAACAATCATTTAATTTTAGAGCCAATCTACAGCAAGCTTTTGGGGGGCAAGTTGACTTCTACTGATGATTCCCTGCTCATTAGGTTAACCCGGTCTGAGCTTTAGGGTGACACAGCTGTATTATAGCTAATAAAGTAGTTGGGTTTGACTGAACTCTAGTAGTTCCATTATACTGCACTTCTCCTGCATAGGCACACTTCTATGCTTATAAACATGGTAGTGGCAATTCCTGCTGCTGCAAGATCAAGCATGATTTAATATAAAAGGAAAAACAGGTCTGTAGGCTGAAGACATAGTCACGTAATTTAGGAATAATTTTGTTTGTCAAAGAAGCCAGTGGGCCTTGCAGTAAAACAAACCAGAATTTGATTACTTACTATTACTAAATGTAATTTAATCTTGTTTAGGAAAGAGATAGCCTCTCTGTAATGTTTTTTGAAAGCTTAATAAATTAAAATGTTACTGTTAGTCCCTTGGCCGTGCCATTTAATTTACAATCCACTTGCATACTAGCTATCTTAAGCATAATTGTAGAACATACTAGATGAATTAATTTTATAGAAAAATGAAACGACCTGTAGGTGCTGTGTCATAGGGGGAGTTGGTAATGGTTGTCTTGTGGGATTCTTTTCAACTCTTGTTTTCAGATCAGTAATAGCAGCAGTCCTTTGATTTAGATCAAAGCAAGAACAAAAGCTTCTTAGGAGCAAGTGAGACTCAGAAGGTGAAAATTAAGAGGAAAAAAAGTAATTAAATCCCATAC
>JAVJGJ010000001.1:33312525-33341739 GCA_035590215.1 Microhierax caerulescens
CACTGCAAATTTCTTCAAAGCAAACTCTTGGTAAAATCCTCTGATTTCCCTCTGACTGCAAACCCGTGTGAAGACTGGAATGATTTGCCTGTTGGAAGAATGTTGACCCTTGAGTGGGAGTCGGAGGGACTGCAAACAGTGGGTATTGTTGTGATTATATTTGCATCTCTGAAGCTGCTTCATTTGCTGGGACTGATTGATTTTTCAGAAGGTAAAGTGGTCACTCACTCGCAGTTTGTGCTGTTTGTAGGTGTGGTGTCTGATCTGCTAAAACAGACTTAGCATCAGATATAAAAGCTGTGAAATGTAAAGGGCTGGAAAAAAAAACCCAAACATCCAGACTAAAAATCCTAGTTTGCTTCTGCTGGGTTTACTTTGTTATCAAAAACAGAAATAGATGCTAGCATAAGTTTTTTTTTTTTATTTTACAGTGCATTACCAGGTGTCTGTGAGTGGATGTTTATTAGAAAGACTGAAAATAGTGAACGTAACACCTGTCAGTTGCCTTTGAAAGCTGTTCACTGATACAAAACTTGCTACATTAAGAGGATCTTGGTTCAGTTCGTGTTCGTTACATGCTTTGCTCTTCTGATTTGTGGTGCAATTAGAGTTTTGTTCTGTATCAGTCTCTGCGATTTAAAAATCCATTTCATGGGTAAATGCAGAACACTGTTACTACAGGATAGGCTTTGGGATCAAGTCTGCTGAACACCTTTCAAAAAAAGACATAGATGCTAACATTAAATGTGGATATTTAAAATATATATATAATGAATATATGTTTTAAAATCCCTGTTTGCTTGCTCAGATTCCTGCGTGCTCTATAGTATACGATTCATGTCATTTGCTTCACATTAATGTATTAGGATTTTTATTTCTATACAAAGTGAGGGGTTTTTTTCCCCACATCTTATAGAAAGAGGCTATTTTAGCTCAGTTGTTAATGAGATCTTTTGTTGTCAACTTTTCAACTTTATAACAAAATGTCTGGTGTGGGCTGCTCTAGTAAACAAAAGCTATTCACACGCTGAAGTCCTTACTCAAAAAATCCTTGCTTTTGTCAGTTTGTTTGGTCATATGAACCCAAATCCACCCTTTTTGCTGTGTAACTGCTTTCAGTCGGAATCACACAGACAAGAAGAGCACTCCAGTTTTCTCAAACATTAACTTTTCATCATGGAATAGGATCTTTGATGGATGTAGATTCACATCATCACCTCATAAAATTGTTCAGTGTGCTGATAAAATGTGAAATATTTAACGCAGCACTTTTATAGTTACTGAACTATTGAAATAAATCATTGTTAGAACTGTATGTGGTGGGAATGTGTAACATTTGCTGTGATACTATGTAATGCATTTGTTAAGGAATAATAAAATTACTTTTTGAATTCTAAACTAATTAGTAACTCCATAAACAAATCTGTTCCCAGAGTTAGGCTTTCTGATACCTTAACATGCTTGTCTAATTTTCCAGATATATTGACTATTTTTGAAAATACCGCTGAAAGATAGGGGAGCATGCTTGTCCCAATGTTTGGCAATTACAAGACAGGGAAGACTGCTAAATGACAAATCCTTAATTGCTAACCTGTTACAGCTCCACTGATTTTAGTCAGCTTGTGATGATGCATTATGGCAGTTTCTACCAGCAGAGCAACTTGTCTAAGCCCTCACCCAGAGTCAGCACTGGAAAGGTGAGAAGAACTAAAGTGATCCTCAAAGAGCATCATGGGCTGAGTAACTGGAGTGTTTGCATCTTTCCAGTCCACAGAAGTGTAGAGGTAGCTTCAGCTTCACTAGTCCTTACTCTGTACTGTGAAAATGCGACAGCTTGTTTATTGTTCATTTTTACAGTTGTTTATAATGAGAGATAAAATACCCTACATCTTGTATTCCAGACACTTTCGGTATTATTTTTAAAATAACAAAGATAAAGCAATAGTACACTCACAGAAGAATTTCTTCTTTAACACAGCTACTGGAAGTGTTTCACTCAGTACAGCTTCTTCACCATGTGCAGTCGTCCCTCCTGCAAAAATGGACTTTCAACTGAACAAGCAAAAATATGGGCCACTTATTGCGCTATGAGGGACAGCCACCCTCTTCACATAGCAAAGGAGTTAAAGAAGAGCTTGACTTGCCATCACTCCTCCACAGGGAGGTAGGAGAATCCAGGCAATCTGCTTAGTTTTATTCTGGTGTTCAGCATCTGGCAGGGAACTTGATTTGATCCCATGTCCCAGCCTAGGGACTGTTTCTTCTACTTCATCCATCGTCCACTTTCCGACAAGCAGGAAAGAGAGACCAGAATGAAGAGGAAGCTAGCTTCACTGGAACCAGCGTGCTATTTCAGTTATAAGGACAGAATTCAATCAATACCACTTTTGCTAGAACAGAATGAAATCTCTCCTTTCCCTCTCTGTCCATTAGTTTGAAAGTGGTTTGACACTGATCAATACCTTCCCTCCAGCTTCCTTGCCTGAAACCTTTGCTGCTGGGCAGCTTCCCTCCGAAGCTTTTGTTTTGTTCCTCAGCTGGAAGGGAAGGAGAGGAGGCAATCAGAAGTGAAGCAAAGGAGCAGAGCAGTAAAGTAGCAGCATCAGGCTTAGATGCAATTCATCCGCCAGAAACATGGAGGGGAGGGATGGCAAAATGCAGGATTCTCTTTGTATTTGTGTGTCCAGAATATCTGTTAAGTGGTAGCTTTACAGAGAGTTTATGTAAATATGTGTGAGCAAATTTGTAAGCATCAGGGAAATACATACATCAGACTCTTCAAAAGGACAAACTCAGTGCCTCTTCCTTCATCATGCATTGATTATGTTTTGATGTATCACACCTCATACAGAAATGTTTTTCTTTTGCTTGTAATATAATCAATCGAAGTTACAATCTGTTTTAGACCCTGCTGTTCCTCCCCTTTTCCTTCCACTGATCTCTAACAGTTTCCAGAGCTTGTTATTATCTTTCAAATGCTCATTCAGATATAAATTTCCTGTCTGATATATGAATGTCCTATGAACTCATTATCTTTTACCTAGTAGGACCCACTGGTCTCTGCATGTCTTTCAGCTCAATAGACCATCAATGCTAGGTAGGAATATCGGATCCTTAGTTTCTCTTATTGTGATGTAAACCAGAGAGCAGTTCACTTAGTTATCAATAAACATATTTGGCTGCAAAGTCTGCTTTGAGAAGGGATAGAGCAATTTGTTGCTTTGGCTGGAGTTTGGAAATTGTGGAGGGTAGGTATTTTCTTCAAATGAGGTAGTTTTCTGTCTTAGGATATCTCTGCTCTGTGTAGGTACAGAAAGACCTTTTTTTTTTTCCTTTCTAAACTAATTTGGATGGACAGAAGCCACCTCTGGTCCACAAGTTATATTAGTGCATTTATCTGTTCCGTCACACTAGCATGCTAAAATGTGGCCTCTTCTGTAGCTTGGATACTTAAAAGCAGAGAGAGGATAAGGTTAGGTCTATCTGCAACCATCTGTATTAACGTGTCATTAGTTACACGTACGGTTTAGCAAAACCAGTAAGGTTTAGACTATTGTCTCAAGTGCAGTATGAGACTCTCCCTTAGAAAATGAATGATGTAGGGAAAGGCATATTGCAGCACAATTTATTCTTGCTTCACAGTATTCTAGGAAGAAGAACCCCAACAAGCAAGGGAGTTTTCTCCTTGTCTACATGTGACTGATAAGAATTATCCTGATTTGAATGTCCTATCCATGCACGGGTGGCTGTGCTACAAGTTCAGCTTCCAGCAGGCTCTCCTGCATCAGCTCTTTCAGGCAAATGGGATGTGATGTAGCATAACTCCACAGTAAACAGAAAGGTAAGGAATGTACCACACAGCAGTACATGTCCCCTTGCCTTTTGTCAGCAGCTGCTCATAACACCTGATTAGGGTCTGCTATCAGCAAGCTGTTTGGTTTTCACATGGTGAAAAGTCCATTTCCTACTAGTCTTTTTTTCTTCTCCAGAGACACCTGTAGGATTGAGGGAACTACTTTATTCTCAGTAAGTATCTATCACCCGCCTCAAAAAATTCTGTTCGTTGATGCTGATATCCCAGTGCCAATTCATGGCATCGAGGTACATCGAGGTTTCCTGTGATTGTCAGTGCATCTTTCACACCAGAAAGGAGAACTAATAATTCCTTCAGCATCAAATATATTTGCACTCGTGCACATAGACTGTACAGCTAGATGAAAGGTGTTAAAGTTCCAATATTACCTTTCCAGAAGCATAATTCTTCCTCTCAGAGGAGAAAAAACTGGATTACCTTTTTTCTTCGGGTGTTGCCCCAGCCCTCTTTGTAAGTCTTGACAGAGGTTATGGATTCAGGGTCACTGCAGGAAAGTCAGTCTATATAGATTGCACAGCACAGTACAGTTGCTTCAGACCTAACACAAAACTGCATGAAGTTGCTGCTTTAAATCCAATCTTGATCCAAATTGATGTAAAAATTGAGTTACAAATTTCATTGTGCTCATTTGTAAGAATGTGTCTTCTTGGACATATGTATTTCTCTATGCTTACGTTGGGTGCAAAACAGGCTGAAGCTTATTGAAACTTGTAACCATCTCTTACATCTAGCTCAGGGTTGTTCAAGATGTTCTATTTATTCTTTACCTTCTCACAAAAACTAGGCTCCTCCAGGCTTGGGAGCCTTGGGACTTTGTTTGGGAAGCACCATCTTGACTAACCTTATGTAATAAGACTATACTCTTGACATAATGATATTGAAACTGAAAATTTTGTTTTGTTTTGCTCTTACTTTAGTGGCTTTCCTACCTGGACATAATGATAAGATGCACAAATCACGTACAAGTGTAATGTGCTTGATAAACAAAAGCAAAAATCATTCTTTCATATCAAAATCGGGAAAATCGTGCATGAGGCTGAACATATGCTTTTACCAAACTAGGAATTAAATAGGACAAGTTATTTAAGAGTTTTAAGGAAGGCCTTACTGTTTTATGGAGATCTTTTCAGCCACTGCTGCTCACGGACTTCTCCAGGGCATTTTAACATCCAGATCATCTGAATCACTGAGGAAGACATCCATACCAGTCTGAATTCAAAGTTTAGATACTGGCTCTGTGAAAAGTAGAGAGAAATATTTAAGGGATATTAAAAATACTGGTAGAAACCAGGAAGACTTACTGTCTGTAAGGACAGCTTACATGCTGTCTCTTCACTTGGGAGTTCACAGAAGGATTAGGCATTATGAATTTCCTAGACTGCTTAAATAAAACTTTTCTTTTTAATATGCATTCACCCATTGTACTAAAACTTCACTCTCTGGCTCAGCATCACACAGTATATTTTCATCCTAACATGGGGAGGGCTCTTTTTGGCCACACTGTGCCACACAGTCATTGGATCCTCCACTTGGACTTCTACCTTCTTAGTCTTGATTTTTTTTTTTTTTTTCAATAAAATATTCTTAGTGATAGTCATTTTCTCCTGAGGGATTTAGTATTTTCAAGCAGGCAGGGAAGCTTCTTGTATTCATCTTTGCAAAGATGTGGTTACTTTTGAGCATCATTTGAAGCTTCTTCAGAAGATGCTGAGTATTGATCTTAAGCAGATCATTCACCCAAAGATGTCTGGGTTTTTACCACTTTTGCTTCCGTACTAGATCAGATGCATATTTTGCGGGACCATTTTACTGTCATTGTTAAAAAAAATTATGAATACCTTTGTTGAGTACAACCATGTTTCAGAAACAACTGCAGTAAAATGTATTTAAATTAGAACTCGGAGAAGAAAAAGAGCATTAGATTTTATCAGAATGAACTAGATGTGTTAAGTGTGACCAACCCTCCATCTGACTATTAGAGAGTACTAAAATAAATGGATTCTTTATCAGCAAAGGAAATCAGAAGATGAAGGAAAGATCACACAGGAAACAGTCAGTATTCAATCGTAACAGCCATTGCTGGCAAAATTATGTATCTTTTGAAAGGGAAGGAGGTATTTTCTCCCAGAATATAAACACCCAAAATAAAGGCAGGCAACACATATTTGATACCTGTAGCAAAGTCTACATCTAACCAGTGTGGATTCCAAAGGATGGATACTGGGAGCTTTCTACAGAATGCTCTGCTTATGCATTTTCCCTTTACACCCTGTCACTGCTTCAGGGTCAGCCTGCTTTTAAAATGTAGCTCCACATAAAATAATTAATTTTAAGATGACAGAGATTCGGTAAGGCAAAGCACACTTCTGAAAAATAACTACACTGGGTCAGCTGGGCATAGATGAGGAGAGAAAAGCATTGCCTCATCACTAATATACTTTAGGGCTGAGAATCTAGGAGGCTCTACTATTAGAATATTATATTTTCAAAGACGTAAATAATCATTGCCTAAAGCAGCATTATAGAACAAGATAAAATATGCTCAGTGATGGAATGACTGAATGAAAAAAAGCATCCATAGTAGTGCACTGATGTAGAAATGGTGTAGTCACCTTTGGTCTCTTGACTTCTTAAGTTTTGTTCCATGTTTGATGCAGTTTTTTACCAGAGTTCTTTGACATTTTATATTAATGAGGCAAGGGAGATAGTGAATTTTGTAGGGATTTATGTATCAGATTACGTGCAGACCTGGATGAAACATCAAGATTTACAAAGCAGTTGAATCTGTTCCATGTAATGTG
Source organism: Microhierax caerulescens (assembly GCA_035590215.1). Taxonomy (NCBI): domain Eukaryota; kingdom Metazoa; phylum Chordata; class Aves; order Falconiformes; family Falconidae; genus Microhierax; species Microhierax caerulescens. Next base: position 33,319,201 of record JAVJGJ010000001.1, read on the forward strand.
CAAATAATAACGTAATTTAAAGTCATTATGCTATAATTTCATTGTCTAGTATGCATTTAGCTCATAATAAAACTTATTATGGAATTACATTTGGGAAAAATTGCAAAAGCAGCCATGAAGCTGGTTTTGCAGTCTCATCTGGACATTTAATGCTGTATAACTACTTAATGTTACTTTAGCAGTATAAAGACGCACAAAGCAGGCTGTTCCATTTGTAGAAATGTAAAATGCCCTTCCAAAGTCTGTAGTCTATGAACTTCTAGAAATAGCCTAACAATAGATTGTGTGCATGCATGTATGCATGTGTGTACATATGCTGGAGAGAGAAACAACCTAAAATTGAGGCAGTGCGTACCAGACTTTAACACTAAGTAACTTTTAATGCCCGTGGTATCCCACAGGGACAACTGTATAATGGAAAGTCTGACATAGGTGCAAGTAGGTCACTTTTAATATTAAAAAAATAAATAAATAAAATTGTTCTTACTGATCAATTTGTTATTTGTTTGTAAAATATGTAACTGATGAACAGTCTAGATTTCCATATTAAAATGGCAGGATATTGGGCAGATTGATAATTTTATATTTGCTTCTAAGTAGGTGGATGGATTCCAGATCTGCATTTGTCTCATTTTTGGATATGTATAGGGGTGAAAAGATCTTGAATATTTCTGATAGACGCCTGCCCATATTTTGGGTACATTTTCAGCCTTCCACTAATCACTTAAGAAAGAACGAGTTATGTCATATAAAACAAATCATTGTTCAGACAAACGGGGCTTTCAAAAGGTAGAAGGATGAATATTGATCGAAGTTCACTGAAATGAGTGAAACCAAAGTGAAACACAACAGGCCAGTCACTGTTTCATGATGCTCCCAAAGGAGTTCTGTTCCTTGCAGATAAAACTGCTGAGTTTGGAGTGGGAGAGTGAAATTAGAAGAATTAGAGATGGTTCAGAAGTAAGGGGGGAATAAGAGTTTGTTTGCTTAGTGATCAATCACCAAACAAATAAGTAGCAAGGTAAGGAGGACCTTCAATTTTTGTTTTTTTTTAAAATGAAATAAAATAATTAGGGAAGTAAATAGAAAGGCCTCTGAGTTTCAGTGAATTAGATTTTTATTGCATTTGAGCATTCCTGTGTAAGGAGAGGAAATGTAGCATTCCATGCTAAAAAAAAAAAAAAAAAAAAAAAGTACTGTATTCCCCTGTGATCTAATGGGGAACACACTACTAAGCTGTGATTCTCCGGATATCCACAGTGACAGAACCACTGGTTTCAGCCTAGCAATACGTGCAGCCATAATGTTTAACCTATGTACTAGCAGTTTGATCTATATCCTTCTTGTACTGTAAATTCTTTAGATTCCTTTGTTTCTTAATAAAATATGGAGTTCTAGGTTCTGCATGTCATCATGAAATTTGAGCTCAGACCAACTGGGTAGTCCAGCGTTTGTCTTGCAAAGCTATAATTATGAATTCCTCTCTCTGAGATGGCAGCAACAGAATATTCCCCTTGATGTGGAATATCACTCCTGCTGAAAGGTACCACTTTCGAGAAGTGGTAGAGCAGTGGTATCATTTACATTGAAATACTTAACTGCTAGTTATTTTTTACACAAATACGTGTGATTATCATCCTTAGACTATTGGCTAATCTGCATTCAGCTTCTCCCTATATTTTTTCTGTACTTTGGGTTGTTTATGAGGTGCTTCGTTATTTCTCTGTCAGGTGGGTACCAATTATCAGCAGCTTCAATTGCATAATTAAAATTATCACAGTTACATAGTAAGAAAGCTGGGTTGGTATTCAGGAACTCTCATGATTCCTTTCCTTTGTGACCTTAGGCCACGGGTCCTCAAACTACGGCCCACAGGCTGGATACGGCCCCCCAGGGTCGTCAATCCGCCCCCCCGGTATTTACAGAACCCGGGGGTTGGGGGGCTTGGGGGGTGAAACCAAGCAGCTGCAGATGACCCTGCCACTTCATCCGCGTGCCAGCCCCCTGGTTAAAAAGTTTGAGGAGCCCTGCCTTAGGCAATCTTCTAGAAAATGGTGAAAATTGTCCTGGTTATCTCACCAGCTCTTGGGAGAGCAAATAGATTAAAAGTTGCATCAGATACTGAAGTAGTGAGGCCATATGAGTACTGAGAGACACACATTGGTATATCTCTTTTCATCTCACTGTCAAAACTAGGAGCCCAGGTTTGAAACCTGATCATGGTGAGTGACAGAGTTATAAATAGCTTCAACCTGTCGAGACTTTTTAAACAAAAAAGGCACTCTGAATCCAACCAGAAATGTGTTGACATGAGTCAATACTCAAATCTTTATTTTTTTACTATGGCTAGGATATACTTTCTTGTTGAGAAAGCAGGTAGTCTCGTCTCAGATTCCAGTAAAAAGCTGTTGTAACATAAATTACAGTAAGATTTTTAGTATCTTACGTTGTATTCCTATATACTTTCTTCAGTTATAAATGCTTCATGTTATCTATTCTTTTTAAGACAAAACCTTGCTGTGTCTTTGTTTATTATGAGCAATATAATTTATTTGAATTTATGTATATATATTTATAGAGAGGAATACACTCCTTTATGAGATGTATAGCACATAGAATACATATATACACATATGCAATTAAATATAGATGGAAAATAATTTTAGAGTTCAATTTATGGCATACTAAATGCAAACAGATGGATGTTTGCAGTATTTCACAGGCTGCAAAATAAAAAAAACCAAAGTTCTTTGCTGATTAGTATTTCCTTTGAAATATTTCAAAATATAGGTCCTAGGTCCTATATCAACCTCTTGCTCATGTGAATAGTCTTTTAATACAACATATTTGTCATATGAATGCACTTTTCATTTCAGTATAAGATGCTATTTTGTTATTAAAGAGTGGAGATTTTCTATGAGATTCTGTTTTCCCAAACATAAAAAATAAAATTAATTTTAATTTAAATGTGTAAAATAAATTATAAATAATAATTTGAAGGAATTTTTTTTATAGGTTAACATTGCAGATAGACGCTTCCTTGTTACTTTTCAATAACCACGCACTGCAAGTAAAGATTTCTTTGTTGCATTTCAAGAATAAGGAATATGTTTTACATTGCTGGGAGGGAAAAAAAGTGCGTTTTCCATTCTTTCTCCCTCTGGGCAATTTTTCATCCTCATTACTGAAGTCACTAAATGGAGCCCAATCAATTAACTCGCAATAATCCTTTTGGGATTGGATTTCGCCCCCTGATTCTCAGGTACATCAGTAAATGGTGGCTTTTCTACTTGCTTTTCTCAGGCGAACAAGTCTAATGCGTTGCACTATATACCGAGGTCATACTATATACAGAGGCTGTATGTGTCCATCACTTTATTCTCTCAGCAGAACATTGTGCACAAAATAGTGCATCCTGAGTATAGCAATCAACACAAAAGTATAGGCTGTTTTTATAAAAGTAGAGAAGCTCAAAGTAATACCAATAAATGGATGCTTCACAGTGTACCCGTATATTACCATGAATTTTTGTTTCTAACTTTTTTTTCAAATGGAAATGAAATTGCTCAAAATAGTGTTATTAAAAGCTTTTTATTCAGATCCTTTTATCTGTGCCAGGTTAAACATCTCATGGGTGAATGCTTGAGCGGAAGTGTCTGAAAAGACATAATTAAGTAAAATCCTTAGAAGCAAATTTTTGCTTTCATGAATTTTAGTAAATTGTGCAATTTTGTATTATTTGTATAACCAAAGGCAGTAGTCACACCCATTCTATTGGCAATTATTTAAAAAAATAAGATTCTGCCTAAAGGCTTTGCAGGTCAAGGGCTGTTTCTCTTTGACCACTTCGGAAGCATCCAGAGAGGAGGCTGGCGACTCAGGGAAGCAGCAATCTCATTTCTAGTTCTGTGCTGCTGAGAAGGAGCGAGTAGCAGCAGGTCAGTACTTATGGCAGCTCACCTTCTCTTCACTCTGCCTGGCATCCTCGTCAGGGACATCTGATGGGAGGCAGCGAAAGGACATTCAATGCAATGCTTACACAAGTAGAAAACAGGACAGGGCAGGTCCTCAACTCTTCTGCAGAGCTGAGGAGGTGGCAAATGACCTAACATCTGCATGTAACAACATGCAAAGGCAACTAAGTGTGTGCTGTACAGATGATAAATCACAGTTGGGCCCAGAGGCATTGCAATGGAAGCACATTTTGCATGCAGTTTTTAAGGAGGGCTTAGAACTGTCATGGGTTAATTCATTAAGAGGGTTAAACACCTAAGGAACTGCAAGGAAGGAATCAGGGGGGTTGTTAAGGACCTGATGATAGCAGTCTTTTAAGAGTAGATAAGATTGAAGGATAAGTACAACAGGCTTCACAGGCTCAGGGCAGGCAAGCTATAGCTCATGTTCATTTTTGCTCTTCTACTACGTGTATGTGTATGTATTTGTGCATATAGATATATATATGGCCATGCAGACAGAAACCAGAAGGAACTGGGGGAAATTTGGGGCAGGGTGATGGGGATACAATACCAAAAAATATTAAACTGTTTAGAATTTTGTGTTGTTGATGTTTTCCCAGAGAAGTATAGTTATTGTTATTTACTGTATACATTTGAAAAAAAAAACCTGCTTTCAAATAAAGGATCCTATAATCAGCAGTGCAGAAGTATAAATAAAGATGCTCTGGGTTTGTTTTTTTTAGAAGTATTGAACTATGAGAATTGTGGCAGATTTCAGAAGAAACTTTTCTGAAAATCAGGCCATCTCAGTTCAAATCCAGAAATATTGATCTTTGTGACCCATTTCAGGCAACTATATTTGCAAATGTGGTTTAAGCACTGGTGGTTTGTTGCATGATGTTTATCCTCAGCAGAAAAATTGTTTTCTTTTTGGATAGTTTGTAACACTTTTAAGTTGTGTGATCGATGTCTTTTTGTAAGATTAATCTAGGCAGGTCTAAAGGGTGCCCTGGTACTTAATTGATCCAGCTACTGGTGGTTTGGTGTGGAGTGTAGCAGATCTAGATGGCCAGGAAGCTGCCTGGAAACTATGTTATACTACTTCACACTGAGAAAGCAGTTCTTATACACTTGTTTTTTGAATGATCTCCCTCATTCTTATTTCAATAAAGACTAGTCTTACGCTGCAGGCAGTAAGAAGCATTATTTAACATCAAGTGATTCACCGAGTATTACTACTGTACTACACAGTTGCATATTTCTGAGAAAAAATGAACTTAATAGTTTTATTACTTTAATCCTATTATAATTGAATACATAAATTAGAGCATTGCTTCTGCTCTGGAATGTATTGGAGAATGGTTGAGAGGGTCTAATTCTAAAAATGAATAGAACACCCCCTTTACTTACCTGTCTTTACTTAGAAGTTTTAAAAGATAAGTAGTAGCATTCATATTTTATGTTGCTTTTGTTGCAGTTGTGGTCTCCTTGCAAAATATTTCTCCAAGCTGAAATCTTAGTTACTAAAAAAATACATAGAGGATTTTTGCTATAAGTCTTTCTGTCTCATTATGAAAAGGGGGAAGGATGAATAAGTTAATAATTTAGAATTGAGGTTTTGTTTATTTTCCTTTAGTGGTCATGGAGAGAAACTAAAAATGCAAATGTTACACAGAACTAAAACTCAGGATTTCATGTGCGTTGTAGGAATGTGAATTTACAGAATAAGGTAAATTTTCACCTGATTTTATGTTTTCTGGTTTATCTTATTTAATATCTGTTTTAATATTTGATAATTTACATTTAAATCATGTTTTTCATTCCCCAAACTTGCAAGAATAGCAGAAGAAGAAAAGGAGCAAAAAAAGGAATTTATTTCAGATATCTGGATTACTACCCAAACGTATTCCTTTAATATAAATTTACCCTCTAGTCACTCTGAGTAGGTAGCACTTTTCATGATGAGACTATACAAGGTTTAAAAACAAACAGAAGTACCAAACTCTCTTTAAGTTACATTGCAGGACAACTCAATAGTGGGCAGTTCCTAACAGAGAGCATTTATGTGAGAACTCACCTCTTCTGAAATTTTTGCCTAAATATAATAGAAGTAGTTTCATAGCAGAAGGCTATTTGAAAATAATTATACTGAGCTTGTACAGAATTTAAGCCGCAGAGAACTGTTTAAGACTGTAGAGTAAGTCATAAGTCTATAGTTCCTGAACTTCATGTTCTTCTATAAAGACCTGGATTGCAATCTGATTTTTCATACAGCTGTATATATGTATGACTCCTCACACAGGTTTTTTTTTCCAATTAATAAACTTCCCGTTTCTGAAACATCACTTTATGATGACAACAGAGAGCAACCTGAGTAACTGGTATACGTAGTAATTTCACGACAATTAAAATGAGTTCCTGACTGGAAATCATTAATCTTCCTTGAATTATCATACCTTTAAATGTGTAAATGTTCATCAGGTACATGAAATGAATTGCGTAACATGATATTTTTAACAAATTAGAGAGGGCATGTTCTATGACTAATGGAGAATGCAAATGTACTACACATTTACTTTCCATAGTACTATAACTGTGTTCTTGCAATAGGTGTTGGAATTTTCTATGAAACTATCTATTTCTGCAGATAATTTTTCATTTTAGTTGCAGATGTCTCCTGCACCCCAAAATGCTAGTATGTGATCGTAATTTCAGCTGGCAATCAGCTGCTTCAGCTTGTTTTGTGGAAGATCAGCTGACACTAAATGATCAATAACTACTTTCCCTGTAATGTCTGTCAGTTCCTCCTAAGTTTGACACCAGTCAGGTGTTCTTCATTCAGCAGCAGGATAGATGAGAGAAATCATCTCTCAAAGTGTTATTTTTAATTTTATTAGAGTTGAAAGCTCAGATAATTTTCTTCAGTCACTACAGCTGTCATCCTGTGGTTGTCAGAAATGCCATGTTTGTCAGTTGCAAATGAGGGGAGGATGGGAACAACCTCCAAGTAGCTTAGTGATACCTTATTTCTCATCCTCTGGGTAAAGCATTACATTAAAGGCCAAGTTGTTGTGAAAAAAGCGACAGTTCAAATGAATTTCAAAAGAATGCATTTCTTGCTGTCATGGTAGCAAATAGGTTTGAAGTTTAATCAATAAATAGAAGTAGCATTTTGTGATGCTACATGTTTTAATTTGTTTTCTTACCCTCTTAAAAGTAGTGGGACATTAAAAAATAAGTAGCAGAAATGAATTCAAAGGCTTGTGATTTACAACTGTTCCTGGAAGTGATAAAATCAAGAGAGAGGCTGGGCTACAATTAACTGGAGTGATTCTCCTTCAAAAATATGATGTATATGAGAAGGTACTGGATTATGAAGGTGCGGTATGCAGTGGAAGTGTAATAGGCTCAAAAGAGGAAAGCAGGACTCCCTGAGTGCGTGTATATTAAAGACATCACACAACAGTCCCATAGTTTATGAGGTACTTCAACGACCTATTTAAGATGTAGAAGTCAGGTCAAAATGGCCTGAAGATTGCTTACAGAACCCATTAGTGGTGATTTAGTTTGTTGTTGGACATAGTAATAAAGAATAACAAAATCTTCCTGGTGCGTGAATGATGTGCGTGCTGTAACTGTTAGCCACCACCACAGTATGTGTCTACAAATTCCTGAAACACCACTGGGGGCTCTAAAAAGTATCACGTAAAAAGGAGAAAAGAAACTGTGACCAATTATTAATCTCCAGAACTAAGCTGATTTAATTAATTGAGGAATAAAGGTCACTGTCAAAGCTGACTGAAAAGGTACAATGTCTGTCAATATTTATTGGATTAGACTTTTATGTTTTCTCTAAGCATTGGGTACTGCAGGGTGCTGCCGCTTTATCTTCCTATAGCCATTTGCTGGCTGGATCTGTAAGGCATCTTTGCACCCATTTAAAGCGAGACCTTACCACACTTCAGCTTGAGTCTAATACTGGCTCCATACAACAAATAGCCAAGAGGGCCACCGGCCAGCGAGCTGGGGCCTGACAGTGCCCACCGTGCCTGTGGGACATGTTGCTCAGGAGGTAGATAACCCCTTTACTCCCCTTTTCCCATGTGCCACGCCAAGTAACGCTTCAGCACCAGAGCTGATTTCGCACAGCACAGACCGTTAGGAATAATATTTTCAATGTAATTGAAAAGAACTTTAGGTTAAAAACCGTATCTCTTATTATTCCTTCTGCAACATTATTTTAAATCAGGTTAATACACGCTGAGGCATTTTACCTGTCACATTCACATGAAGGCAGTGAACCATGTGCTGGTTATTTTTCTGAATAGCTATTTCATGTAAAAGCTCTTTTAAACAAGAAAACACAGTTGTGATAGCTCACAGTATACATTCATAGCGTCTGGCTACTTGGGGCCTATCCTGCATATTCTGCCAAATCCCTTTTCCCTGTGAAGAACCCTCAATGAGACATTGTTAAAGTCACCCAGAGTGTAGAATATATAAGAAATGCATAATGAGTCCTTCTTATTGTTATCAGCAAAACAATAATCTTCAAATAATATGAGTAAATCACTGTTTTTCAAATAGTCTAAAGGTCAGCTTCTACCTGTCTGTTTTTTTTACAGAGAGAAATTGTCTGCTTGCTACTGTTAGTTTAATAAGACCTATTAATAATGAAGAACATTTTTGTAAGGAGAAAAAAAAATTAAATGTCAAAGGATTTTCAGTCTCCTTTTCAGATGATGCACAGATTTATACATTCACAAAATCGCATTCTGAAGATGAGACGTTTATTGCCATAAAATATTAATTGGCTAGTGGTTTTGATTTTGTTTTTAATTTTATTTTGTTTATTACTAGTACATACATAGTAATTGAAAGACATCTTTGGTTTAAGCAGATCCCTTAGGGAAACAGCTGTGTCACAGTGGATGACTCTTATAATAGCTGTGAAGAAATCTGCCTTTCTGGGAAATTCATTTGTAGTAAAATCACACCTTGGCTTCTTCTGCAACCTTTAATCTTTCCTTGGTCACAGGCTAGCAGAGAAAAACAGCTCAGCAGAGGTAATTGGTTTTGCTAGGGTCTCCCAGCTGGCACACGGAGGCTGCCACCCATGCTTCCAGCCATGCCAGGTACGGGCCACCGAGCACCGCAGTCCAAGAGTAACAGAGGTGAAGCCACCTCTGTCACCTGGCAGTTCCCCTGACATGAAATTGCCATCAGGGACGTTTGCAGAGAGCAACATGAGCAAACAGGCTCTAGTCCTTTCCCAGGACTCAGTGGCAGGCTGTCAGAGCTGGGCCACCTGGGCATGGCAGAGCTCTGCCCAGTCTGCTGCAGGACCCTCTCTTCCACAGTGAAGAAGTGGTGTCTCCATTCCCAGGGGAGGGGTGGCCTGGAAAGCCACCCTGTGTGTGTCCTGGAAGGAGACAGCCAGTCTGGCGAATAATTGAATCTTACTGCCTGCCTCTGGGTGGAAGACATTATTCATTTTTCCGTCAGACTTTGTTGCATATTTAACTGTTTCAAGTGACTTGACTCCCATTGTCCATTAACTTTTTTAATCATTCTCCAGTCCCCTGTCAGTTGTCTCCAATAAAGCAAATAGATTTATACTTTTACAATTACTTCTCCATCATCCTCCTAAAACACAGCTTAACTGACATTAATATTTTCACACTTGCCTTCATATTTTCAAAAATCAGCCCTAAAGGTGGAAAGCGATCGTCAAGTGCCACTGAATGCAGCATTGCAAGGCAGTATAAACCATGTTGCCATTTCAGACTACTGGGGAGCTAAACCTTAATATCGTCTGAAATACATGTAGAGGCAAAAAGATCGCTAGGGACATCTGTTTGTTTTGGTGTTTTTTTTATTCTCATGCTTTTAGTGATTTCAGAAGAGTAAACTCTTGCTGTGCTGACTTTTCTACAGTGGTGCCCCCAGAATGTTTTGTATAAATTAATCAGTTATTGCATGTAGCAAAATTATATTCCATGAATCTTAATATATAGGGAAAGGAAAAGTGAAGCCCTTTTCCTCCTCTTCAGCAGCATCAGACTTTTTGGAAGAAATTTGCTTACTGCTTCTGCATGACACAGTGCATTTTATATCAACCTATTGGGAGAAGGCTCCGAAAACTTCTCCCACATTGTAACTCTATTGATTAGTGTTCCCTGTGTTTGCTGACTGTAACTCTTCATCTGTGCATTCAGTCTGTGGTAGTTGAAATGCTAAGCAAAAATTAATCTGCTGTTATATTTACTGCCCTGCTGCTAAATGTCCAACCATCTTTATATTTTGTTCTACCAAAGTAAGGGGTGCAATTAAACGATGTTAGTTAGGACAGCAAAACCTCCACAGAAACTGCTTTTGCCCGGAACAGTGGAATTCTTCCAGCCAAACAAATGTTCATTTGGGATGCTAAGCTTTCTCCTGATATTCTCAGTTTTATGGGTCAAAACCCTGGAAAGGCCATGAAACTCAAGCTTTTCAAGGAAAAATGCACATTGTTGTCTTTATACATGTTGTGGGGATCTTTCCGCAGTATCTACAATATCAACTAAAGAGCAAGCCAGACATGGGATCATTTCCCCTTATTGGGGAGGAAAGTAAAACTGCCCTTCTTTAAAAATTAGTCTCAAAACACCTTTTCCTTTAAAAAAATATACTTTTTCAATGGATATAACTACTTATTTATATAAGAACTTGCAATGGATAATCATGGGCAAGATTTTGGAGGGTCAACTAGTTTCAGTTTTACTTTTCATGCACTTGTTAGAAAAGTTTTTTTCTTCGTGCTTCTGCATAGATTTTGGTTTGACAGGTATACTATAAGCATGTTAATTCTTTAAATTCTTAAATGTAGGTCCTCATTTTAAGTATTTAATATCTGTTTCTTTTACTCTGACTGAAAAATGAAGAGAAAAAAGCAAAATGTGGAACGTTTGTTGGGTTGGTTTTTTTTTTTTTCCGTGAAGGAAAGTGTTCTATATGAAGTATAGTGATCATAGGCGAGCAATGTTCTGTATCTGGTCTGTCATTCAGAGTTGTTTCTGTTGGGGATTTCTAACAGCCTGAAAATACAGATAAGAATGGTGAAAAATGAGGTTTGGCTCTCTGACAAATTTAATCCACATCAAATTTTCACTGTTTGAGGAAAATATGAAATATTAGATTGCTCTTACATCCTGTGTAGTATTTCTTCATACAAAGAATAAGAAACCTAACTCAGAAAAAAAATAAGATTAATTTAAAACTGAATCTCTGTTTATTACTTATGTACTTTTGAAGGTTTGCTTATGCTGGACTGAGGACTGCAGAAATCTGTACATCTTAGAGCCCCTTCTTGTTCAGTCCACCTGGAATTGGGATGTCAGTACAACCTCAAACTGTAGCCTGCTTGTGTTAGAGGACTTGAAAAAAGTTTTTTCCTAGCGAAATTTTTTCCTCTGACAGCAGAGATAGAGAGAAGCATACATGCATAAAACCTGGCTTAATGTACAATAACTCAAATAATGGAATGATTGGTATAATCATGATGTAAAGACAATTTTTACAGGATTTGTTTTCAGTTCACAGCCCAAAACCATTCTGGAGCTGGAATCTAATTTAGATACTATTTCAATAATCTATCTCTGAGCTTTCCTGCATGGTTTCCATTTAACATTTTTTAATCTACATTCTTTTCGCTGTTGATTAGTTTTTTCAGGGTTCTCCCACTGTCTTTTAACTTCAGATTTTCAAACTACTACTTCAACCCATCCAGCTTTTGTCCCTGTAGCATTTAATTTGGGAAGACCTTTCCTTCACTCTGCCTAGATTTTATTCCCTGCTATCTGTTCAGGATACCTCTCTACAGCCTACTGCTGAGAAAATACTGTGCATCCATGGCTTCCTTGCATTCCAAACCTTTGAACTAAAGAAATTTAACAATAAAATTGTCAAAATTTCTACTGTGTTTTTGTGAACAACAATTTCAAAGATTTACAAATGTGGCCAAATTTTAATAGATTTTAAAGGGGAGACCAGAGGTCCATTCCAGTAATGGGCAACTTCCTCCTAAATTTCAAGTCACAATTTGAAAGGTGACACAACTTAAGAAAAGTCTTTAGGAACATTTTAAGTCAGGAAAACAGAATAAATTTTCCTAGCAATGGGAATAATAGCAATGCTTCTCCACAGAACAGGGGAAACGATGGGAAACCTTGGTTCAAATGTCTTTGGATTTGTAAAATTAAGGTGATAACCAAACCTAGGATATCAGAATGGGAATAATGACAACTGGTAGCTTTGTCATATATGAACGTGTGTGTGAGTTAACTGGTCATCTTTTGTGCATAATACAACTAACCTGTGTACATAGGGGTATTATCAGAAAAAATACTTCTTTCTCACCCATCTCCTACCCTTCCTATGGAAGACACCTTATATAGTACTTGGACTGCTATATACTGTTTGTCAGAGCACCGTTTCCAAACCTCCCAATGTAGTACAGCCCAAATGAAACCAATATATATATAAAAAAAAAATATGAAGTATGCTGCATTGAAAGCACATATAAATGTGTTTTTCAAGGTTATCTAAGAGTTTGTTGAGCTGTAACCCTTTTCATTTATTCAGTACTTTATTTTTTGTTAAAAAACTGCACAATCTTCTTACTGTAATGTCAAGTTGGACTTTTTACACATTTGAAAAATCAGTAACTAAAGTTGCTGTCCAAAGCACAAATATCCAGCTTCATTTACGTGTGATGGAGATACTGGTAACTGGATATAGGTAGCTAAATTTTCTAATTTATGTTGCCCCCTGAAAAATTTATTCAAGAAAATTTACAATAATGTGATGATTACATGTGGTGCAACATTTGACCATCTCCATAAATAACAGAGATAATTTAATATATTATGCAAGCTATTATATACAAAAACTTAGCAACAAATTGGAAAGTAATATATTTTACAAGTTCCTCTTTGAGAAAGGATTCAGCAAAAGGCAAACTTTTCCCTTGGAATCAGTTTCTGTTCTTTTAAAATAAATGGTGAAAATTCTGTAGAAAGCAAAGGAAAAGAGATATTAACTGTTCTCTTGAAGCAGTCTGCAACTAAATTTTTCAAGCTTGGAGGTTACTCTAGCTACAGCTGCCAAGGTAGAAGTTATCTTGACTCTCAGGCTTTCAGTTCTTTTCCAAAAAGAAGATTTTATCAGTAATATTTGTCAGTGAGCCAGAGAAAACTCATCTGTTTGGGAGAGAAATCAGTTACCCTCATTCAGCGCCAACTAAACTTTGGAATTTGCCTGCAGACAAAGGTCCAAACCTAATTTACTGAAAGTTTTAAATCAAGCTTTAGAGTATGAAACCATAATAGCATCCTGTATTTAGATCCCTTATGGTAAACAAGTAGATGTTCACCAGTTTTCAGCTTTTCAATGACACTAAATTGAACTTTTCTGCTTATGAGGTTCCTGCTTACAGTGAAAAATTAGTACCTTATTTATTTCTAAATATATTTCCTTCTATACATTTAAATAATCAGTCTAAATAAGTCATCACTATGGCTAGGGTTTATGCTAACCTCTATGCTTTGTGAACTTGATCTGTTCTCTAAATGTCTGTTGTGGTTGCAGTGACTGGTGTTAAAGATTGAGAAAGTCTTAGAAAGACGGTGATGCAGAGAGATGTATTGTCTTATTTTCCAGTCTCATTCTTCCTGTCTATATAAAAAAAAAGTTGGTCAAGTAGAAAGGCTGGATGTCAGACTGACATTTTCAGTCAAAACCACAATAAACCAAATAAGAAAATACATTGGATTTTCTGATCAGTGTTTGTAAAAAAATTGTGCTTAAACTTTTACTTCCACATAAGACCATAATGCTGTCTGTCCTCAAAACTGGTAAAGCAGATTATCCCATGGCACAAGTGTTGGTATTAACATGCCTCAAATGTGACTTAGACCCTTTGTAAGGGCTTGAAACTCTTCAGCTGACCCTTGTTTTTCTGAAGAGATTGCTGACAAAGAATTTGGTACTGCAGGGTGCTAACCACATTTCTTCTCTCCAGGAAAACAATCACAGAAATGTGTGAATTAAAAAGCAATTATTTCCATTAAAGTTTGTGCACTAAAAATCAGTTGAAGGAACTGTGCTTAAATTTAGAAAAAAAAAGTTAGAATAACTGCATGCTTAGAGCTCAGCAGGGAACAAATACGTGGTTAGCCATTAGATGTAGTTTATGGTGTTGTCTTGGGTTTATCTTGAAAGCTATCAGTGATGAAGATGACAGGTATAAAATGAACATTAGTGAAAATCAACAACCCGGAGACTACTTGTCATTGGCTTGTGGTGACACTGTATTATGGCACAAAAAATTAGGGAAGATTGCAAGACACATAGATTATAAAAACCTCCTCTTTAAACGAGGTCTGGTGTTGCACCCCGTGTACCCAGTAATGTACATTAGTCATCATTATAAAATCAACTTTCCCCAACAATTACCACAGAGTGATACATGGATACTGCACAAAACCTTTCGCTCTGCAAACCATGTGTTCTATTGCTGAGTTGAAAAACGTAAATAAATCTTGCAGACCTCTGAGTACTTGGCTGTGCTGGAGGAGGAGGTGAGGTAGTGGCTGGATTGCTATGGAAATTTACGGGTCTGTAACAAACCATGTTAAAGATGTACTGTAGCAATATGCAGAGACAGAGTCTTTCTGCCACAATAAAAAAAAAAAAAAAGATTAGGCAATGGTATTTTTGTGGGTTAGTGTTGTGCTGTTGCTGGTACAGAAACGGTGTTTAACTCATAGATGATTCCTCCTGTTAGAGAGTATAATAAAATATTCAAGGCCTGTAGACCTGTGTTCCATGGGGCTAGGGAGAAGAGGAAGAAATGCTTCCAGAATAGCTCCTGGGTGTTTTGTGAGCCACTGTGATAGTCTACTAAGTGCTTAGAAAAAAGAATTATCACCTGTGGAAAAGGCATGAGAGATTACAAGGTGTTTCTGAAGTGCTATTGTGTCATGAGCTCTGAAGATTTTTTTTCTACTGTACTTTTTTTCTGCTTCTAAATTTTCCTTTTCAGTGCAACCAGTTGTTACTTCTGGAAGGTTTATAGAAATCCCTCACTGCAAAATACTTGCAGCATTTTGTTGCACTAAAAGGCTTAACAACAATCATGGTTTCATAAATGCAGGGATAAATAAAATAATGTGTACAAATGTATATATATTCCAGTTTAATGGACATTCACTGAAAAGAATAGATATTTTTCTTTCTACTCTATCAAAAATGTCACTGGTATTTATGGTATTGTCACTAATGCTTTTCACAACCTCAGAACTTCATGCCAATGTCACATCAGTCTGTGCCAAAGTGACCCTCCACCTAGATAAGGCTTTACTCCATTCCATGTTCTTGGCAGACTAAAAATCCCTTTTTCTCAAAATTTGATTAAACACATTTCCATCTGGTGGGACTGGGAAAGGTCATGTGCACACCATTTCTTAGTTCTCAGCAGCTGAGGACAATTGTTGGAATCTGATACTGATAATCTCATATTTGGCAGAACTTTAAGCAGCTATGGCATCTTTAACAATATATTCTTCAATGAGATTAATGTGCCTCACCACTTTTTTTTTCTTTTCTTTTTTTTTTTCCATTTAATTGCATTTGAATTGCTATAGGCAGCTTGAAGGTTTAGCTTTCCAACAATTTTTCCTGTGATCATGTCGTTTGTAAGTCACCCACTTTTTTACTTCTCTGTTGTTTTAGTCATTTTATTAACTACTTCTTATAACCTCACTTTTACAAAACACAGATAAAAACCTTTTCATTTCATTATTAAAATGTAATAATCCAAATTAAGTTGGAATTTTGTGAGGCAGGAATGTATGAATGAAACATTATTTTAAGGCTGAATTGTAGATAAAAGGCAAAAATCCTACCCAAAGGGAATGTAAACTTGCAATAATTACTCATCCCTGTGGCTTTGTATTTTTATGTCACTGTATTGGCATTTGCTTCTGTTAAAAAAGGTGTCTAAAAAGAAAATATGGATATGGGAATGACAAGATCCTTTCTCAGATTTAGAAATTCTGACGATTACATTCACATCCCTGAAAGGGATTCTCTTTCCCACAAAGGTGCTTGTGCTCTGGGTAGGCAAACAAGCATTCTGCAATGGAAGCAGAACCCCACAAAGATCTGCTCTAAGTGCCAGACTGACTGGGGTCTTGCATACACTTGACGTTTTTATGGGAAACTCCTCTGAAAGACTGTAATTTCCTCAGATTCTAGTCCGAATTTATCACAGACAATCTAGTATATCTAGTGTTTATTCCTAAGCTCCCCCCCCCCCTTTTTAAAACAATTTTTCAGCATGCCATGCTAAAATTGTGTCCCATTACTCTGGCAAATTGATTACGTATTCCAAAAGCCATTAATAAAACTGTAACAGGTCTTATATATTTCCTATCCTTTACACAGGCAATACACATGGCAATACGCACTTTTAAGAATGTAAAAATGTGCTTTGATATCAGCATTTAGTTAGTAGCCTTGGCTTTCTGCAGTACTCTTATGTTCAGTTGCCTATCAGAGATATCATAGTAATATTTTCTTACAAAATTCCGAATTGTTCACCATAAGGATTTGCAGGTCACACCTACTTTTCAGATTTGTTAAATCTACCTTTCATTGAGCATCAAATGTAGCTCTTGTTGTATTTCAAGGTAAAATAACTGACAATGTAAAGTATTTTCAATATTTTATCTAGTTCTCTGGAAAACAGTTTCTTTAACACCGTTACAGAATATTTTATTAACCATAATATCTACTAGGTTCAAGACTTCTTGATACTAGCATACATAAAGTTGCAATAGTATGGAATTTATCATCTCTACTTGCACAGATTGTTTCATTTTCCCTGTTGGACTGGGAATTTTATTGCTTATTCATATATTTTTCTATAAATCCTTTTGTACTAAAACATTGACATACAGCTTCCCCCCTCCTCCTGTTCTGTAACATGAGATGAACAATCTGCTCCCCCTCTAAACCTCTCTGAGGTAAAATTGGAGATAAAGTTGTTGGCAAAACCTTGTATGTTCCTCCATTTCTGGCAGAGAAATTCCTTCCCTCTTTGACCACAAACTTCAATTTTCTGTTTCCATCTAAAACTATTTTCCCAAGGCTTTTCCTTCAGGTCATCTCTTGTAAACTTGAAGGCATCTGATGTCTTCTTGAGATCCCTCAATCCACTGGAAACTGTGGCCCATGTTATTTATCCTTTCTTTTATCTCTGGTAGCTATGGAGGAGAGTTTTATAGATTCACAGCCTTCTCAGATATTGCCGTATTAATATGGATTTATCTGTGGCCACTGAGAAACCTTCAGTAGCTGCATTTTAATTTCTTCACAAATTTTTGAACTCTTTCTTTAAATTATCTCAGTCACTTCATTTTGTGTTCGTGAGCAACTTAATTTTGTTCTATCTTGGTCTAATAGGAACTGGCATTTCCAATTTCCTGCTTCATCTCATGCCAGCATTGTTGTCTACTGTCAGATCAGCAACATTCTAGTTTTTTGCCGGCTTTAGTTGATGGGGGAATTTATTTTTTGGGGGCGGGGTGTGGGGGTGGGATTTTTTTTCTGCTAGTATAGGAGTAAAGATACATAGGGCTCACATAAATACTCTCCTAAATTGCTGCGGATGTGCTGCCGGTTCCAGGGCATGGCAGGAACGAAACGAGGCAAATTTCTACTGCCAGTTCTACACTCTTCTTCTAAGAAGAAAATTGCTAATATTGTCTCTCCTGACTTCTTTACTAAGCCGTGTGTGCAGGCAGTTGTGTGTGGCATTTGGGACTTTATAATACACCTGCCAAGTTAGCTGCATTCTATGTAAAATGTAGTTTTACTGAGGTTTTCTTTGGTTGTGTTTTTATTTCTCCTCCTGTCTTTCATTCTGAGACCCTCATTGGCTTTATTAGTATTTCTACTGACTGGCAGGTGCCTACTGACTTGATTTTCTAGGGTGTTCATCGCTGCAATCCTTGCTTTAAAAAGACAGGCACAGCAGACAAAAGGAGTGTGGTTTGTCATCCTTATGTTTATGTATTTTAAGATACAAGAAGTTAAGCTTCACCGAGATCACTTTCAAAGTCCATGACAACGTGAGGAATTTAACCTTTATTTCCCAGTGCTTGGGATACCAGTTCCTACTGGTCAAAGAAGCAATCGGGAGTAGTCTGTATTGGTGTCATTTTGGGTACATCTGTTGTGCTTATCTCCACGCAAGCAGGAAGGAGATTTTTCTTTACGTCTGTTTTATGTGTTTCCATGGCTTATGCCCTTATGCCAGAGCAGAGCAGATTCCCTGTAGTTTGTATCGTGCTCCATTACATCTGACTGGTAAAGAGCAGAGTTACTCAGAGTGTATGGTTTACTGGGAGAGAAGCTTTTCAGTTGGTGCCTGAAGCTCGCTAACTGGACAATAATCCCCAAGGGACTGAGAGTGAAGTAAGACTTTAGTCCTGACACATTCCCACAGAGGCCTCCTTCCCAGAACTTTTCTGGAGCACCTGCGTTGCACCAGATGTGGCACAGCTTTGCTCCAGTTTTTCTCCCAAGCCTCTGCAATTTACCAATGTTCATAATTAAAATTACTTTAAAATAAAGGTACCTGTTCTAGGTCACAATAATTACTGTGGTGATTTAGGGAATATGCCTATATATAATTTCTAAAACTCATTTTGAGAATACGAACTCTGTAGTTGTATCTGTGTCAGGCTGAAAAGTTGGTTTTCACCCCATTTTTTACCTTCAGTTTGGAAAAAGAGCTAGCAAAGGACAGTCAGGCTTCAATTATCCTTATTTACATGAAAGTATTTTTGAATAGTTCTGAGTGTCACCACAGGTGATTTTTGATTACCTGAGAAAGGCATTAGACATCATCTGCTGAAAATGTATGGAAGTTGTAAAAGACATTTTCTGATCTGGTGTTTTATAGAGAGGGATAGTAGATGACAGAGATTATGTTGGGGTAAAAATTCACGTCCAAGAGGCAAGGAAGGACCCTGCGCTACTTACACAGTTATGAACCAAGGAGAAAGAATAAATTAATTGTTAAAGATATAGGATAAATTTTCACCTGTTTTGTTTTTTTTTTTTAAAAAAAAAACAACAACTTGATGCAATACCTAAAGTCAGGACAAAGTATATTGCACATATTATTAGTATGATATGTGACAGATTTGCATGTATTATATGTTATAACTGTTGCTTTATCCAGAGGAGGTGAATTGTAAACCAAAGTGTTGGGTCAAACTGGTGCTCTGGAAAAGGATTTTTTTTAGTAACTGAAGCTTTTGGGAGAATTTGCATTAGTCGAAGGGCCTAGGAAGTTACACTGTGGGAGATCTTACTTCTCACAACAAGGTGCTGTCTGGGGAAGGTGATATCCTGAGATGGGATATGGGGACTGAAAAGCAGGTTTACAATTTAGCATACTTAAACTCTGAAAACTCAAAAAATGTCATCTTGGCAAGTAAGCCCAAAACAACAGCCCAAGGAGTGTTCAGCAAATGGAGATTTACCAAAGTTGTGATGATTGGCAGCTATAAAAATCAACCAAATAAGAACATGAAATACTATTTTAAATCAGCTGGTACTTCAGGACGTATGTTTACATCAACAGTTTCTAAAGGAACTTATTGTTCACAATGCGATCTCGTGGGATGCTAGGGGAAAACAAGTGACTTGAAGCTACCCTAACAAATTCTCAAGCAGTTATTGTAAGAACTGGTGCTAGCTAGAGGCTTTTATCCTCCAGTAAGCATCATCCTGATAGAATTTTCATTAAAAACCCATGGAGGAATTGAGGAGAATTGCAGGAGGAATAACTGTTGCTTCCTTTCTAGAGGGAAAACTTTAGGAAGGAGTTACAAAATCTTGATTGAAAAATGATGATACTTATCTTTGCATATTTTCGTATAGAATCGGTGATATCTTTTATAACTGTCAGACTGAATGCCCTGGATTTGCTTAGCAATGTTTTGTTGTACTTTCTATAAGAATTAAAAAGAGATTTTTAGAAGCCCTGGTTTGCTGCGGTGCTACAGCGTGGCTTTATGTTGAAGGTACTGCTCAGCTCCAAGCTTGCTGTAGCTTGCAGACCAAATGTAGTTTGTACGCTGATTTCCTGGGCTATGCCGTTCTGGCTCAGCATTTCAAATCTCATGGTTCTCCCAAATCAGCAAGATCAAATAAATGTGTGCTTTTCTCTTTCTTAAAAGTAAAGTGGAATATAGCAAGAGCAGATGCCTTCAAATAACATTGTGCTCGTGTTACTGATTTTTAGTCAAGTTTCGCCTTCCGTTATTTCTGTAACCTTCTAGAAACCTCTGGACAGCACTGAATTCTCTAATCTAAACTACTTGCTGTAGCTGTGTAATTGCTAACATTTTAGACTTCAACAGCAGTCTGTCAGTGCAGCAAGTAGTCAAAGAAAAGCAGCTGGTGAACACCAGTTACTTTGTTACAGTAAGTTAATGATATGTAGTTGGAAATGATTAGCAATATACAGTGATTAGCAATTAGCAATATCTCTTTAAGAGGATGGGAGAGAAAATGTGACTGAAAAGCTCACTGGCAAGCAAAGACGGGGAGATGGCTCACCAATTACCATTATGGGCAAGACAGAGAAAAGTAATGTAATTTCTTGCCACTTAAAAATACAGTAGGATATTGAGAAACAAAAACTAACTTCACTTCTTCATTCCTGACTCCTCTACCTCCTCTTGGGTGCCAGGCAGCACAGGGAGATGGGGAATGGGGGGGTTGCAGTCAGTCCATAACAATTCCTCTCTGCCGTTCCTTCCTTCTCACACTTCTCCACTGTTCCAGTGTGGGTCCTTCCCATGATCTGCAGCTCCAGCTTAGTGTCTCCTCAGGCTGCAACTTCATTCAGGAAATATCTTGCAAATACAAGTAGAAATAAAAATCTGGATCTATTTTTTGTCACTGAATCCCATAGACTCAAAGGTAAAAGTCATTTTTGCTGCTGTTTAATCAAGCACTCCCCTTGAAGGTAGATATGTTCTTAACCTTCCTGGAGTTATTGAAGGACTCCAGGTTCATGGTAGCTGAAAATTTCCAGCTTAACAGTATTTTCAGTCATTTCATACCCACTTGTGCCAGTATCTCTTTAGATTAAACAGCGTTATTTCCAGTTCTCAGTTTGCGTTTTTTATGTATTTGCAGGCAAGAGCCATATTTTTTCTTGGCCCTGTATTCATGAAGCTGAAAAAACTCCAGGTCATCCTGGGAATTTTTGTTTTCCAAACAAAAGAGTCAGTGTTTCCTGGCAGTAATGGAAAAACTTTCTTTGAAGCAGTTTAGGCATCTTCTGTCATGGCCATTTGGGATTGGTGCTTGATGGCCATTGTATGATCAAATAATCCATGCAGGTCTTTACTTTCTCTGTTACTTCAAAATGAGGAAATCCTTTGTCCAGTTCATCTTTCCTGCTATTAGGATATTTAGCCCACTCCTGCTTATTGTGCCAAAATCTTTTGTGAAAGCCTCATTATTTTGGTGTTAATGTTTGGCACAAGGGTATTGTACTTTGTACCAGTACTAATATTTGGTTCTGATGTGAATATCTATGAAGGAAAGAAATTTGACCATTAAAAGAGGTGAAACAATTACTGTAGAAAAAAACTGTGATGAAGAGATAAGAAAAGAGATAAATATAATTAAATATCCTTGATAAGCAGGGCTATCTGATAAACTGTGCTAATTTCTGTGTAAGAAAAGTTGCAGAAACTCACACAGTTGAGTAATCTAGGTGTTGAGTGACTGCAATATGTGGAAATATACTGTAAAGAAGTATTTTTTTTACAGGTTGTCTTAATACTGCTAATAAAAAAGAATAAAGTAGTGCCACATACCCCCTTCTTCACATACTAAGTTGTTCGTTTCTTAAATGACCTGTGTGAGCTCCAGCAAAACTCATCTGTTCATCTTTCCTGCCTGACAAGGGAAACTGAAGAACAAAGACAGAGAGGGTTGCTTCCATCTGCGGATCTCAGAAACATCCTGGCATGCTGTTACTGTCGTAAACTTGGCTGTAAACTACCAAGATGATAACCACAGAGTGGCGGTCACATACGCTGCTTTCATCTTTTTTTTTATCCTTCACATTTGTTCCATTTTCTTTTTTGTGTCTCCATGACAAACACCACCATTAATGTAGCTGCTATAGCTGGTTTTGTGCCAGAACTTCTTAGGTCTGTTAGTTGACCAAATCCATGCACCTGTAGCTTTTTCATTAACACTTAAGTTATTCCCATTTTCTAGCTTACTGGAAGAACAACATGCAATTAATTGATTCGATATTTGAAGCAAATACATGGGGTGCCACCCAGATCTCAGTGTACTTAGCTGTGCCTGAACAATGTTCTTCACTAGGTTCTTCACTGTGAGTGTGGTGAGGCACTGGAACAGGTTGCCCAGAGCAGCTGTGGGTGCCCCATCCCTGGCAGTGCTCAAGGCCAGGCTGGATGGGGCTTTGAGCAAC
>JAVJGJ010000001.1:33341839-33363969 GCA_035590215.1 Microhierax caerulescens
AGTGCTCAAGGCCAGGCTGGATGGGGCTTTGAGCAACCTGGTCTGGTGGAAGGTGTCCCTGCCTGTGGCAGGGGGGTTGGAACTAGGTGATCTGTAAATTCCCTTCCAATCCAAATGATGATATGATTCTGTGATTAATGTGTCTGTTAGCTGTTTAAAGTTGTGAGAATTCATGGACTGGATATAGTATGAGACTCATGAAATGCACGTTTCTAATTTCTTCCAGTCGATTAAGTCTACCTTTAAAATTGAGATTTATAATTCCTTCTGTTTAGTTCTCAAAATGGTAAAATAATGATGACAATAATTTATGTAACCTGTGCCTGAAAATAGCTCAAGCCCTATGCATTTTCAGCTTTGGTTGTTAAGTCTAGCATTTTCCTTTGCAGACAGCAAAGCAGAGGCTTATGGTGAATGCTTTTAGTGCTTTTCAGTTATGAATTCCTCATCTTTTTTGGGTGTCTGTTTTGTGTAACACACCAGGAGTGATTTTTGATGGTAAAGTTTGAATGTACATCATACATCTCCCACAGAGGCTGTTTTGCAATATTTTGGGAGTTTTTTTGCAGTGTTTGTTTTGCTTTGTTTCTGCACATTTGCTGCTCAGATGATTTACAATTTCGTAGATCACAAGGGCCACATTGTGGGTGAAATGGTTTTTTTCTCAAGAAATACTACTCCTCCTAAAGGAGCAGAGAGTTGTAATTATCTCAGAGGTCTGAAAAGCTTGAAGTTGCAGAAACCTGTTGATTCAAGAAATATATCAGTCTGGGGATCTGTCTGACACATATACTGACTGGGAAGAGCTTATTACTAGAAACAGTGATTATCCCACCATGAAAATATTCATCTTGGTATGTTACATCTGATAGTGTTAGCTTAGATACCTTTATTCCATTATTTCTTAGCTAAATATTGTAGTGAACAGTGTTTGCTGCAGAATAAGGTAAAGGATCAGACTCATTTTAGTGTAGCATAGATACCACTAGAATATGAATAAATACATACCATTCACACCTAATATAGCCCATAACTTTGTCTTTAATACTAAACTGTCATTATTGCCTTTAAAAGGATCATTAGGGTGCCATTTCACAATATGCTAAATCTGATCTAACTGTGAACTAGATACACCAAAACAAGGATCTCATCAGGACGTCCAACCACAAGTACCTGTTTTCCCATACATTTTCCCATCTTCCACATGTTGAGAGTAGGGATTGTGTGAGCTCACAGCGAGTTCAGTTTACTGATCAAGCTAAACATTAGCTCAGCAAAATAATCAGTCTCAGTGACAATAGTCAAATGAGTAAAAAAAGTCAGTATAAAAGAAGCAGCACAGAGACCAGAAGCGCTCCTTTCGAGAGTATGCAATCAGAAACATTCCGAATTTGCTTGGGCGTGAGAAAATGCCTTCAATAAGCACATCTTCTGGTTCTCAGGAAAAGCACAAGCATCCCTGATGGTATATTTCTAACTCACTTTTAAGTGATGAGAGAAAGGAGCAAACTTGGTGTGCAAGTGTTTTAGATTGTGGTTCTCCTTTTTCATTATTTTATTCAATTTTATTATTTTACTATAGTAGTTTGTCTCTCAGCTCTGCCAGGAGAATGAAGTACGCGCTGTCTCTCACAAGGTGGGGAACCCTCAGCCTCAGCCCAGATATAAAGGGAGCACACATAAACAAATATTCACAGCACAACATCCACTTTCAGTAATTTTAAGGGGTCCCCGTGATCGACAGGCACTCGGAAGTGTCTGCAGAGCCGTGAGGTTCAGCAGAGCGTGGAGGGAAGAGGTGTGACAGGCTGCCACGGTGTGCTGTGCATGGTTCGGCCGGGGGTCCCTCCAGCAACAGCCTCTGTGCCTTGACACGTCCAACACACCATTAGTGCAGGGCTTACCCTGGCAGAGAGAACACGAACCCTACAACCCCTCTCCCCAGTGTCTCATGCCAAGTTTTGTGATTTAGTGTGGAGGAATTGCACCCTTTTCCTCCTTACCCCAGTAAATCAGAATTTCTTTGGATTTCTCATCTCTTCTTCCTTTTTTACTCCCACAGACATATGCCATCACCCCGCTTCATGGAATTGCTCTTCTCTCCTTGGTCACCCCAAATTTGAGACAGACTGCATTAGAGCACAAGTCCTACTGCCTTTAATGGAATGTGCTGCTTAGGCTTCTGGTTTCTGGGGGCTTCTGGTTTCTTCACATATTCCTTTCCTGTGAAGCTGCATTTTGTTGCTTAAATCAAGCAAAAGTAAGAAAAAAAGTGAAATACTAAAACCTGCACAAAGAAGTGAACACTACACTTGTTGAAAGTAGCCACCTAAAAATGCTACAGTTAAATTTTAAAGAAATTTTTAGTTCTCACTATGTTTACTTCTTGGCCAATTTGTAATTTACCAGATAAGATACTTTCCTTAGAAAAGGAAATACACACAACAAATATGTTAACAAATTTTCAAAGAAATAGATTGATTTTCTTTGTTAAAAAATTCCTTAGAATTTTTGACAGTCTAACAAAACTTTCTAAAACTAAGTTATTGTTCCCATTGTTTTTCTACTCATCTACATTATTTTTAAAAGCTGCCTGCAACTCCACCGATGGTATATTAGCTGGTTCATGGACACCGTGAATCAAAAATTTTCAAGGTCTCCAAATCTTTTGTATAATCAGGGAGTGCAAACTACTTATTCTTATGAATAAGAAATTTCTATTCTGAACTCTGTCCCTGCTGATCAACATTGGTTGATGCTATACCTCATTTCAACAGCTGACAGCTTCCACATGATTCCAGTTAGGACTCCTGGAAAGTCATTTTTAGGAAGAAATTATATGAACATTGTTGGGTGTCAGTTCATCAGGCTCTTTTGTGGGTACAAGAATCCATCCAAAGATATGAAATTCTGTAGTAGAGTCTAGAAAACAACAATAAAATGTCGAGAATCTTCTCTGAAGTTAGCCCTCTGTTAAACCATTCATCTTGATTTATAACTCTCATTGCTTTTTACAGTGCCACTGAAGACTCGAGCAAATGCCATTTTCCGTTAGTAGTCACCAGTGTAAGCCTGTACATCACATAAGATATACAAGCATGGCTCTTCCCAAAATTAAAAAGAAAAGTTTTGAATACTTCTGTATTGACTGAAAGCACACCTAGTGGGGATCCCCCATTGTATTACATTTGTGCTATGCAGTCAGGTGGACTGAGAAGAAAATAATTTTCTGTTTCCATATCAACTTGAGATGGAAGAATTCAATTGCTATTTGCTTTTCACTTTGATAGGACAGTTTTATGACATTATGTTTTAAGTAAAAGGAGAATTCTGGTGTAGGAAATAGTGTGGCTTATCTGGCTATTTTGATTTCAGTAATGTATAATAAGTATAATAATCCAATAAAGACATGAAATGGATTTAGGTGCCATCTTTGCTATAAAAGTGCATAAGGGAACAGATATGAAAATACCATTTTTCTATGATGGAATAAGCTTTGCTAAGATTTTCCTCCCTGACATCATTCCCATGCTCAAATTCTTAAATTTGACACCATAGAAAAATTTCCGTGGAGTGTGACCTCTGTACCACTCCACTCTACCTCCCCATCTGAAGCCACTAGTGCTTCAGACATTTGAGGAGGAACCCGTGCCACTCACAAGGCTGACACAAGTATTTGCAAAGCTGAGCTGCATAGAAGACTAAGAAGAGACTTCAAAAGTTTTAAGGACCCAGCAATCAGGTCTAGAGTTTTGCTGAAATTATTACAGATGCTATATGAAGCCCCATCTATAAGCTACTGGTAGGGACCTGACTTAAACGCACAGAAGGCTGAATGCAGTGAGAAGTATTGTGTTCTGCCCGCACAGAATGTGGTTTCCTCTTTGTCCTGTGCTTGAGAATCATGATAAATTTATCATTCCTTTTGAACATCTCAAACATATTTTCGTGTATCAGTTACTAATGATAACAGTTGTTTTCCCAGAACAGACTATTAAGCATATTATGCCAAGGATTTAATGGGAAGTAAAGTGCTTATATTCCAGAGAAGTCAGAAATACCTGCACAAATACCCTGCTGGGAACTTTGTTATTAGCCAGTTCCAAGTACCTCTTTGCTCAGAACTCAAACCTCTAAGATCACCAGTTTGAGAAATTTAAGTCTTTTAACTGTATTGAAAATTATCCCAGGGTTCTGAACAACCTTCTCTGGCTAACAACATGGTAGTTGTTCAGCTGAAATCTTCAATCAATAATTTTTTACTGTTTTTCCAATTTGCATTTTGTACCTTATCGGTCTTAAAAAGTGTTTTGTAACTTTCACTGTAATAGTTTTCAAAGAATTGCAAAACCCCAAATACAAAATGAAAGCAGAATTCCATATTATATTCTGCTCTCTGAAAGCAATGTATTGCTCTGCCAACCTGTAAACAAGTAGTAGTGGTGCTGAAAATTTGTTTGAACACCTTTGTGATGCAATTAACTTACGGTGTAACTTGGCTCATCTTTCAGAAGTAAGCAGAATTGACTACGTTTGTATTCATTTTGTACTTAAACTTTTTCGTATTTCTACAGAGCACAGATCTCAGTATCAAAATACCTGGTTTTGAATTGCAAGAGAAGCATAGAAAGACACATGAAAAAATATTATCTATGCCTATAATACACATAAAATTGCTGGTGCATGCCTCCCACTGTATGGCACCAAAAAATAAGTGGGTAATTGTAGAATTTGATTGACATCTTTGTAGATGTAGATTGTAGAATTGTAGAATTTGTAGGATTTGATTGACATCTGCTTTAATTCAGCTTTTGGTGCTGATAAATTACTTATAATACAGTCTAGTGCCAGCAGTAGGGTTATACTCCAGGAACACTACAAATTATGTAAAGAAGATCTTTCATTAAAGTCAGAGAAGAACTGAGCTTGCTGTGTGCTGCTGGTACTGCCCTGACACACACTGTTATGCCTGTTAGCTGTTTTGGTTTGGGTCCAAGCATCTGTACTTGGAAAAGACGACTGTCTTCTTATCAGTCGAAGCAGTTATAAGCAATATTAGTGAGAAGCCAGCACAAAAGGGTTGTGATAGATAATAACACAAGCCCTGTTCACAGGAAATTAGATTTTCTAAGTGCTGAAGAGAAATGTTACAAAACTCAAACACCAGTACATAACTGATTTCTTTATCCTTTACCCTGGAGGAGGCAGCACTAATATTCCTACAAGCCAGAAGGAATGTTGTTTTAATAATTGAAACTGTGCACTGGTTCTTGCATACAGATCTTTCATTTCATTGGACTTAGAGGAAATTCTGATTCCTAAAGTGGTTGTTCTTCACAAAGGCAAAGAAATACATATTGAAGAAAATAGAATATAGACTTTTAAAACGTGTCTACCAAAGTGCATCTTTTTTATCTTTATTTGGGTCATTAGTAATTCTTTTTTGTTCTGATGCTGATAAGGAGTACACCCCAAATGAGAAAGAAAACTTTGATTTTAGAGGCAGCTGTTAGTGACACAATCTTTAAGCAAGCATTAGTCAGATTAGATTCAGGTTATAGAGTCGCTGATGTAGGTGAAGGTTGGCATGATGCATTAGTTCTGTGTGTTTGTAAAATTAGAAATCTCAGTATCTTCTTTAAATCTGTGTTATATCCCATTATATTCCTTTCTGCACTTGATAAAACATTCTTCATTAATGTTTACTAATGGCTGACTTACTGGAATACTAAATAGTCAGAACCACCTATTAATCCAAGGATCTGCAGGGGAAGAAGATGGAAGGAGCCCATCACCAGGAACTTGTGTACGTGTTTTGCTGGGAGCTCGCTCACAGCACTCTATCAGCCTCTCCAGAACCAGTGTTTCTGGCATGATTTGTTAGTTCTTAGCAGTGGCTGTGGTGATGTACCACAGACTCAAGTAGATGCACAACACCTGCCTCAAAGATTTAACAGTCCAAATTCACATTTGACCCAACTGAAGATCCTTGATAGGCTGTACTTAAAAAGATTTATAATTTATGAGGGGTCATTTGCTTCTCTTAGGGCACTCATTTTTCATAGACCCAAAACCAAAGCTGGTAAGGTTGTCAGGTGGTCATTTAGTCCGTTGGCCAGCTCTAAGGCTTCAGCCATTTCAGACAAATGTTTTGAAATAACTAAAGCAAGGGCAAGCCCACAGTGTGCCTAGGAAATGTGACTGGTTGTATTAGGATGAATAAAAAAGAAATTGCTATTATTTTTTTCTGAAAATTGAGTTTATTGCTCAGTCTGTAACCCCACAAACATTAGAAGATCCTTTTCCTTTTTGTGACAGCCTTGCACAGTGAAGGCTGTCATACTCTTTCCACTCAGTTTTATCCTCCTTAGACCAAAGAAACCTGATTTTTCAAGTTGTTTTTGTTAGTCTTTATTCCTGACACTCATCTATGAACTCGCTTCTACACATCTGTGTCCTTGAAAAACGGTTCCCTGACACTGACATATCTGAAGCTTTACTAATTTTGCCAAGCCATTCTTTCTTCAGAGAGCACTTGGCACTTGTCTTGACTGACTTGTATTCTTGATGATTTGAAATTATTTCGTCTGAGTTGTCCAAATCTCTTCGAATTCCAATCCTGTCTCCAGTGTGCTTCCAGTTCTTCCCAAACAATTGTTAGAACAGTTATTTTAATTTTATTATCTGTGTGGTGATTTCATGTAACTTACTAGTGTTGAGATATGATCATCTGGAACAGATGTAAGCTTTGGGCAGAAAAACATTCTAATCATAGCAAAATCAGCCATTCATGCCTTATAGGCACTTATATGTTTGTTCTCTGCTTTTGCTATCATCAGTAAGATCACCTCAAAGTATATACAATATTAATGACTTGATGTGAATATTTGGCTTTTTTATCAGTTTTACCCCATCAACATTTTTCAGCTGAAGTACTGAAACAAAATACCTGCATTATTATTTACTCAAAAATTCAAATGTTTTACGTTAAAGTGATACTAAATGACTTGCAAAAAAATCTTTCTGGTTGGCATATTTTAACAGCTAAGGTAGAAATTCTATTATGAAGATGTTATTTTATGCCTCCTGGAATGTGCTTTTCCTTTTTTACCCCCTGCTCAAGAGTGCTATAATACAGATCCAGTTCTTTATTATAACTGCATTTTAGCAACTAAATCCAAACCAGCAGAGCCTTAGTGACTTCATTGTAACCACAATGATTTATGTCTGCCCCTCACATTTTTTTTGCAATGTCTAATTGTTATGAGTAATTCCACTCATCCGTGTTACACAGACAGTGGTATGCAATAGTGATACCCATGTGATGTTAATCTGTTAATCAGTGAAAACACCTCAGTCTCTGTGAGATAGTCAGACTAAAGGTCACTTCCATGTGCTCTTCCATATGGTTTCTGTCTCCATAATCCAATTTTAGGAATGACTTCAAATCCACCTGTTCTTGGGAAGTATATTGCTTGCTAGAAAATGATACAATTTCATCTGCTGTCAATATTATAAATTTATGTTTACTGATGAATCATTGTTCCTCAATATTATGCATTTTAATCAAATGTCCCCTGGGGCACATTTTCATTTCAGATCATTAGTGTGATTCTTATTGGACTACGGAAAGAAATGTAACGGAAAACAACCAATAGTGATGTGAAAGGCAAACATTTTTATAGAGGATTCAAAGTCTATTAAAGTTCCATTTTGACATTTTTAATGAAATAATTTAGGCTAATTTAATATTCTGTCTGTGAAAAGAAGCTGTGTTTCATGTAGTCACAGATGATCTTCCAAAAATACATGAGAGTTTCAAACTTAAGCAGTGCAGTGCTTCAAATGTATGCATAGAGCATATAGGGTTTTTTTCTTTTGCTTTTGTCTTAACATTTAGTAAAGTGAAAAAAAGGTAAAACCTTTTCTTGCTGTGTTTCTTTTCGCACAGTAGGTGTTACTGAACAAAACACAGCTGCAGGCCATTTTGAATACTGGACTGCAGCTTTCATAAAGAAGAGGTTAGACTGGAAATTTCTCTGCTGTCACAACACAGTGTGTATTCCAAGGAGCCAACAGTAAAGGAGGAGCGGGACAGCCTTCCAGACACCTCAACAAATCTGCCCCTGCATTTGGGAGCTGGAAAGAAATAACAGCTCTAGGAGTTACTTTACCGTGCTACTTGTATTTCTCTCTTACTTGTGGGGGTTTTTAACATTTAAATAATGAACGTTTGAATAAGTTTCATAATAATAAGGTTGAAAGTTTCTGCAAATCTAAAAAAACTGACTGTCTAGAGGGCATTAACAAGTAAATTGAGAGGACAAAATAACATTTCCTTTTCTATTGTTATGAATTCACTTAGTGGATATTACATGCTAAAGGCAGTTTGGGAGGTGTTTTGATAGAAGTGGTGTAGCGTCTTGTGTAGTAGCATCAGATGAGGTGAAAATATCAAATGCCAAATGGGAGATGTTAGTCCCACCAATTTGTGTAAGGAATGTTTAACAAAAAAAATATGTAAAATTTGGACAAAGTCAGTGATAATTTATTCCCCAGGTGAATACTCTTAATAATATTTTGAAGAATGTAATACAAATCACGTGGAAAAATAAAATTCCAACTTAGAAATTCCACATGAACAAAGAAAAGTTCACTGGAAAATACGCTTTCTTCGATACGTCTTCCCTGCAACTGTGATTAAAAGATATAATTCTTTTGAACAGGGTGGTTTCACACAGTGCTTGAATCTGAACTGAAGAGCAATTAGGAGTGGATTTTCCATATATAAATGTAAATACTTTTTTTATTTTGGTGCATGTATTTTCTATCTGCTAATGATAGGTATTTATTTTATTTTTATCATGTTGTTACCCTGCCTGAGAAAAGAAACTGTAACAGCTCTGACATCAGTAGGACCCTAAAGGCTTAATCACTTCCAGCTAAAGCTTTGCCAGCAGGAGAGATTATTATCCACAGCTTTCTCATAGCCCTTTGTCACTCTGGAGAGGTTATTGTCCTCCCAGATCTATTAGCTCAGTCTCAAAAATGAACCACATTAGTATAAACAGTTTCAACAGTATTTTGCTAACATGTCTAAGGATATATATGTGTTGAGCAATGAGATTTTATTTCTGAATAAAGTGCCACAATGATTGTGTCACTGGTTCCTCAAGGAAAGAAAGAAAAATGGTAAATGTTAATCGGGGATATATTACACTTTGAAAAATAACCGGGTTTGATCTCATGAACCCGTTAAGCTATACTGTAATAAAGTGCTGTAGTAAATTGGCTATTGATTCTGAAAAACTGACCAATGGGGGATCAGGGTGCTTTCCCAATGTTCTTTATCCTGTTCCCTCATTTTTTTCTTTTTTTTTTTTTTTTTAATTTAGCTAGCAAGTATGTGAGTATCTATACTATAGCACTTTATTAGTGCTATAGCTGGCAAAAGCATTACAGTTTTTAGTTACAAAGATGAAAGCGTTTAAAGAGCTTCTAAAAATCAGTACTTACAAATAGTGACACTGAAAAAAATTGTCGTCACTAGAGCGAAAATAAAACCAAATGCCTACAGATATTTTTTTTAAAAAAAAAAAAAAAGCTTAATTACCTAGGAATAATATAGCTATCATTGATTGTTTATTGCAAACAGTTGCCAAAAAGATTGCCAAAAATTGTTTAATTAGGTAACTTTGTCTCAGTCAGTCCAATCTCCTTTATTAGGAGAAGGTATCTCAAAGGAACTTCTTACATATGGCTTCCTGAACCTCAGTAATTTCCTGAAGTTTCAGGACTCGATTTCTTTGATGGAATGACACAAGCCTGGCTGTGCCATTGTCTAGCGGAGTGCAGCCACTCAAATGGCTCTGACTGCCCAGAGTGCTGATTTCTCCAAATGCATTTCCCCTAACCCTAAGTGACCTGCAGGGAAAATGAAAGACAGACAGTGCCACTATACTTTCCTGAGCTGGCTAATAAGCCTCCTTGTAACAAAGGTCAGCAAAACAGGCGTTTTCTGGGAGTTTTATGTCCTACTTAAAGGATCAGGCTTTCATGCAAACAAACATTCCCGGTAAAACACCCTACATTTAGAGTAGCACCATCAACTTAAAATCACACTTATATATAAAAGTACTGCTTGTTTTTAAAATAATACTTCAACTATTTCAGTATGTTTAGTCTGTCTTTTCTATTACTATTTTTATTGGTTTTTCTTATTACTGAGGACACCAGGACCAGTAGAGAGATTTTATTTCTTAATAAGAGAATGCACATGTAAGTCACAAAAACTGTCATTAGAAACTCGTATCAGAAATAATATCTGAAAAAAATTACTGCTTCTTTTTAAACAAATTTAATTTTTGTCAGTATCCTAGTTCTATAGGTCACCAACAACACTTTGTTCACTATCTCCTAGTAGACCTTTGTAAACTGTTGAATTATGCATTCTTTAGAAAATACCAGCTGGTGGTTTTATGCCCGTTTTAATTCTTTTTTTTTTTTTTTTTTTTTTCATTACAAAAGAAATACTTGGGAAGGTCCTTTTCTTTAAACATAAATAAATCTGGTAAGATAGAAAAGCTGTTCTGTTGCAGCCTGCTACAAAAAGATATGGAAACTTTTGCAAAAATGCCATAGTTGGGAGCTTACTGTCTGAATGAGGAGCATTCTTCCATGCTAGTGGCAAGGAATTCTGATGAATTCTGGATTTCTCTTTTAAATTTGTACTGGCTGTGAAAAAAAAAAAAAAAAAGATTAATTAGATGTACATGAGCTTTCTAGAAGAAATTAAATTGGACACTTCCCTTGCTACTGCCTCCTTCATTATAAACTACGTCACTGAGTTGCTATTATCACTCTTTTAGTTCTCATTAGATAAAGTAAGAATTATTTGGCTTCCTCTAAGTATCAGTAGTGCCCTGTATTAAAAATTCTGATACATGTAATTTTGTCGATATATATTCAAGAAGTGAAAAATACTTTCTATGCAAACGATTTTTCATTCTGTTATCTGATTGCTTTAATTCTGCTTCCCGATCTTTAACAATTGACACTTGCTCTAGTGGCTCTCTGTACATTTTTACAAGCTACCTACTCTATCCCTAGTACAGTACCTGTGCTCTGGTTTGCCAAACCATTGCTTCCTCTTTTAACTCATTTCTCAAAACCACATCTCATCCATTTTACTTCATTTACATAGATCAATAGTATCTATTATTTTACCATTTTCTCTATTGGGTCACAACATGGAAAAGTTTGAGAACCTCTGTATTACTGGTTTAGATTTGGGTTGTTAACATTTATTTGCTTATATGCTTTTTTAGTTACAGAACTTTTACGCAATAACTGGCATTCACATACTGTGCACTCTACAGCAATAGTAATTAACCATAGTTTAATAACTGTCTATCAGTACAGAACACAAAAGCAAATGGCTTACGCTCATGTATTAATCTTCTTGAATGTGGATTTTATTCAACAGAATGGAGGTTTTGTTCCACTGAGTTAAAAACACACCATATTCTATGTAAAAGAAGACCTACAATGAAGTATTTATTACATTCAGATATTTCTTGGAGTTAAATCCCACAAGTGAAACAGACTGCAAATGGAGCAGCTTACTGTTACTCATATCTTACTTCCATCGTTTAAACAACAATCAAGAGGTTTTCTCCACATAATTATTAGGCGTATAGTAACCTTCTTAGAAAAAAATTACTTTTATTTTGTGCATGAACACCTAAGGGACATAATAAGAAACCGAGTAGTACTTATCCTGCTTAGATTTACTTTAGACCAGAAAAATCAAGTGCTTTATTCCAACATAATGTGAGAATTATATGCCAAGGGGTATACGATTTTTTCATTGTATTTGGTTCATTTTAAGAAATGACCACAGATTTACATATCTACTTAAAATATGTGTTCCTTTCTTCATTAGGGAATGTATTACTTAAAAATGCAAAAATAAAAAGATACATATAGTTCTTCTCAGTTTTTAGTATGTCATAAATATTTTTATGAGAATTTATGTAACTACATGTATTTATCCATGGTTATGTCTCTGTCTGCTCACCTGATTTCAGATGGAGCAACAAACCCGATTTAATTTGGCAGAGAGCATTTTAGACCATAAGGCTCTTGTCTCTAGCAGCTGACATTAGACATCTGTGCTGTCTGGGTTTCTGCATGTATGTGTAAGAATCCATAATGAGTTTTGTTATTTCTCTTATTTTATTTTGTTTGCCTTATTTACATTGGCTGGCAGTTATTGCCAGGTCTCTGTATTTCCCAACATGAAGAGTTAACTGTAGCTTCTAGTCTGAAGTGGCATGTTGTGAGCACTCTGAAAAAAACAATATGAAATTACTACTTTAAAATGTGGCTTCTTTGTGTTCCACTGGGAAACAAAGAATTTATAGAAGTCTTGGGGAACTCAAAGGGAATTTGAGTTTAGCCTTGGCAACAGTTTCCAGCTGTGCCCAAGATGGCTGAGATCCATGTGTGAATGGGCTATGGAAGAGAAGAGAGCAGCATGAAGGCTATTGTCAAACCCTAATTGTAACAAAGTCCAAGGTATTACACTTGGACTTTGCGGTGGAAGCGGTCTGGAAAAGAAAACAAACAAACAAAATAACCCTATCAGAGCCTTCTGTGAAAGAAAATAGCAAGAGGATTTCCTTGCTCTTAAGTCTGCTAAAACCCGCTACCCAGCAGGACAGTTTATTGAAGTGTGGCAAGAGTGTGGCTTGTCAAGATCCCCAGGGAATATCTGTGATCTGGGCAGGTTTTCCCTGTCAAGAACTCCAAATCAATAACCCTTGCTCTAACATGACTTTGCAAATACATATTTTTATTAGTGATAGGACTTTTGGGGCAGGGGGGTTTCTCTTCAGGAACTTGCTCCTTGTTGCTTCCTGTGTGCTAGCATTACAATGGGCAGCCACCTACCTACCTACTCTCTCTTCCCCACATTTAGTCATATATAACATAAACTGACATTCCTTTGGTTGCTCCTTTTAACAAGCTGGTATGTGTTATTGCACACGGTTACTTTACTCTGGTTTAGCTGAAAATTTTGAACTCTATATGAAAAAAAACTTTTAATAATAGGGAATAAGAAAGACATAGGGATTTTATGTATAGCAAGTAAGTCACAACTGATTTATGCCAGGATCTCTCAAGTTCAAAAGTCAGATGTATTTCTTCTGATTTATACCAAGTAAGCATGAGAAAAATGAGAAACAGTGTCCTTTTCAACAAATCATGACTTGTTTGGAAGCAACTGGCTAGAAGCACAAGGATTAGCAGTATGAAAGCTGCGCTCCCAGCACATGTTCCTCCGTCACAGTTGAAAGCTCTGTCAAGCTCAGTGTAAGAGTTTGCTCCATGTAGCTCACGACAGAGCGGTGCAAAGGTTCTTTAGCTGAAATTAAAATCAAGCACTTCATCCTTTTCAGCAGCTGCCACTAGTCTTTCTTTCATTCTTTAAAGTAATTGGTTTGAGTTTTTAAAAAAATGTTTTGCTATTTATACACATTCTGTATG
The DNA here is from genome assembly GCA_035590215.1 of Microhierax caerulescens. Lineage (NCBI taxonomy): Eukaryota > Metazoa > Chordata > Aves > Falconiformes > Falconidae > Microhierax > Microhierax caerulescens. The sequence continues at coordinate 33,355,391 of JAVJGJ010000001.1, forward strand.
AGATTATTGCCTGAGGATCAGAGTCAGCTTGGATTTATTGCAAACATAAATTACTGTCTTTGTCCTCCTACACGTAGTGGGACCTGAGCAACCAGTAGCTAGATGAGGAGCCGCTGATAAAAGCAAAAATAAAAGACAAATAAAATACAAAATGCAGACCAGTGGATGCTTTAAATGCCTTTATTCATGCCATTCACAGCTCTGCACATTTCCATATAAAAATTCCATCTAGTTGTAGCTCAGTGCACAATTAGAAGAGTTTAATGGGATGACAAAAGAAGAACATCGTCCAGTTCCATTTCCGTGTGCATGAAGTGATATGGGAAGAAAGAGTGAAAGTCTTAGCTCGAAATTCAGAGAACTGGGTGATGAAAAGCTGAGATCACCAGGGGAACAAAGACATCAACTTTGTATTAAGGTAAATGGTCTAAATGAATTATATATAGTAAAATTGTGGAGAATTTCCACAAGGGAAGAAAAGGATATCGCTGCTGGAGGAGGGAGGTGGGCAGGGAAGTTTAAGAGGTGTTTATCCAGGCTGCAGAGCAGTAAACAATAAGTTTATGTCAGGGTAATACGTTTATATCAAGGCAAGAAAACTATCTTAGTAGCAGCCTTTGAACAGGCTGCAGAAAATACTAAAACTGGGAATATAATAAATGTACAAGTGAGAACTCTAATATAAAGGTCATAAGGAGAAATGGAAGCTGCAGGCAAAAGGGAAGAAATTGAGCGCTAGCAACTGAAAAGCCCTGCAACCACAGAAAACTACATGTTTTAATAGGTACAAAATCAGTAGGATGTAATCATGCACAGCCACCTGTTGCAGCAGTTTATTTCTTTTATCTTGCACCCTGCCTTGCCACAGGGAAGACTTGTAATTAGCGTCAGCATGCTGCAGTCAGTGTTTTTGTGTGTGCCTGTGTGTGCAAGCCTTGGTTCATAGAGAAGAGCACCTTTAAAAAGCTGTAAAAAAAAAAAAAAGTTTAAACTTCTGTCCAGTAAATTACCTTTCTATTAGGTTTCAGTGTTATTCCTTCTGTAGGTCCTTTGCAATGGTTAGCAAAGCATCAGGGTGGAAAGCCAGTGATCAGTTGAAACTTTTTTCCTAATCTTTTTGTGCAAAGGTTTCAAAGTTCCTCTATAAGCCAAATTTCATATCTCCTTGTTCAAGTAACTAATTTTATTGGGATTTTTGGCTGGTGACGTAAAAAAGGATTTTGCTCCACTTGTCTTCATAATGCTTTGTGAATTAACCAGCCTTTTAAATGTTGTAATTCATAGAAAAAATAACAGAGATTTGGGGATTTTTTTCACATACCTATTGCATGTGTTAGGTAAAACTTATTGTTATGACAGTGTATAATCATCTAAAATTTTTCAGGCTGTTGTTAGTTAATAATTTCATGGGTTTGCTTTACATCATATCCTTCAGATGAAATAGAATAGATGCTTTTCAAACCACTCGTGAACAAAGTTGACAATAAATGCAGTTTTTAATCTCAGAAAGTAGTTTGGAATACCTCAACTTCTTTCTTTTGCAAGTATTAGCAGGAAAACATTTTTGATCTTCCTTCAAAATGCTGGATAACACTCTGCACCTTCCCCCAGCTCTGTGATGTGGAAAATGTGATCATGGTCCAGCATTATGCAAATTTTGACAGCAACACAGGTGTAACAAGTTCCCAGGTTAACTGTTCATTCTCATCCCACCTGAATACTCACTGTCCCAGGCATGCCCAGGCATGCGACAAAATTATTTGCAGAGGTGTGCCATCAGCTACATCAGGAAATAGAACCAGATTCACAAAGTAAAGGGGTGTTCTTAAACAGTGTGATGCTGTGATGGGAATCGGTGTCAGGGAGGGGAGGGCTAATCAGGGACCATCAGCTCAGGGAGCTGGGGTCTGCCATTGAATCACAGACTTGATTTTGCTAAGAGGAAGAAATTTTGGCATTTTTTGTACTTTGCAAATTATTTAAACATTATTTCAAAATGGTGCAAACACATCCTCGTATTTTACATCTTTGCAAATATATGACTCCTGAATTTTAATAAGCCTTTAAACTGTACATAATTTTTTTATCAGTTAAGTTCTTACATTCACCACTGTTAAGGAGAACTTGTTGCTTCAAGGTGGCTTCTTCAGTTATGACTGTTAGAACACTAGTGAAAAATGACAGTATTTGAACAGTGCTATCCAGATCATTAATTCCTAAAACTACTTGATATTAATTACAGTTTCAGAATGCAACCGTAGTCAAGATGGACTGGAAGATTGAGTAGAAGTTCTGCATTTTGGCATAAGGTCATGTTTGTGTAAGAAATTATACACTGGTCCTCACAGAGGATGGCTTTTACAAGAATGTATTTGTTACTTCTAGTCAGCCTAATCAGAAATCCATCACATCTACCCAGTCTCTAAAAATCATGTGCACATATTTTTAGTCAACTTACTGCCTGTGAATACTCTCATCTGTTGCATGCTTACAAGTGGTTTTCAAGCTGGAACTGGACACGTGGTTGTAAAAGCTACAGGAGTAGCTGCATTATTCTTAAGGAAACCTGAACAATTTTAAAATAAAACACTGTTCTTATTACATTGTTAGTAAGAATACCTCACTGAATCTAACTACATGAAGTAATTTATAATAGCTTATCTCTGTTCCAAGGAAATGTAAATGTAAACATCATGTTACACTTGGTTTTCAGGCTAGTTGACCAACAGGAAGGACTGACACTTCTATTTCTTTATAATACATATTTTTATCGAAGGTTCCAGCTGCTGGTCCTTTGGCAAACATAAGCATATCTGAGTCCAGCATAGTACACGTTCTCATGCACCATACACACATTATAGCTAAGAAGCTAAATATGGAGGTAATAAACATTTGAAAGATCTCTCACTGTTTTTAATACCCACTTATTTACTTTTTCCTTGCGATTCTTAACTAAAGTTTTTCGTTCTTCTCTCTTTTCTTTCACGGCTGAACTGTTCTTTTTCATGCTAGCTCATCTTGTATTACCCATTTGATTTCTTTCCATCATCTGTCACTCACTTTTGATAGACTAATCTTTTTGTCCTCTGTTGCTCCCTCTAGTCTTTTTACAACAGTATTTTTCTCTCTCTGCTTTCGTGTTCCACAGCACGGGCACTGCATGTCACTGTTTTTTAGTCCCCTGGTTAGAACTGATCCTTCATTTTGCTTGAAGCATCAGTTACTGTTCTTCCATTGCAAAACTCGGTGAATCTACACTAAACCAGATAAGGTCAGATTATCGCTATTTAATCACGATTAAATTCACTCATATATTATTAAATATCACACAGTGATTAAATTAAATAGATTCAACCACGTTAACAGGTTTTCTTGACTGGTTCACGCTGCTGTGTGTGCTGTGCTGAGCATACCAGCCCCATAAGCAAGAGAGTCCATAAGGCATTTGCAAGATCTCAGGTTCCTCAGCATCACCTGCTTCATCTGCCAATCTACTTCTGTTGCACCAAATTACTTGCAAATAGACATAGCCAATGGGACTTTTCCTAAGTTGAGTGTCATTCCTGAATGTGAAATAGAGCACTCCTGAGCCACAGAAAGATTTTCTTTTGCCCTGAGTTTATATTTGCTGCTTGCTTCTTTGAGAGAAGCTGTCATTCCAATAAAGCTACAGAAACATGTTTGAATCAAAACCCTATGAAAAATAATTAAAAAAAAAATTGTATCTCTTTTAATTCCTACTTACACACTGGATTTTAAGTCTGTTTGAAAATATTACATACAAAAGCTATTAACTGTTAAGTTCTATAGTTCAACATTTTTATTTCAATTCTAAAATCCCTTTGAGTAATACTAAATTAGGAATTTCACTAAGAATAACATACAACTATTTTATTGCTCAGGACAGTAAAAAAGCCTAATTTAAAACTATTATACTGGCTAGATTTTTTAACCCTTTTAAAAAAAATTATTTCTCTGCACGATCTAATGTGTATTCAGGTATTATTTTCCTTTCAACTGCTCTCTCCTCTAACTTAAAATCCTCTTCTTCCTAATCTGTCTCCTTCCTAGATCCCCACAAGATAACTTTCTGTTGATGTAATTTATTGTGTGATCATTTGTATGTATTACAATTAGTTAAAAACTTCTGTACTTTTCTCATAATCAAGAGAAAGGGAAAAATGAAGGAAACTGCATAGTTCAGAACAGCGATAACACAAATCTGGTTCATTGTGCCTGCTCTCATAAGCTGACATGTTCACTTCAAGTGTGATTTTTCTAAAACAAGCAAGTGAGCTGGTATAAATATGTTTCCTGTCATAGGGGACCAGCTTAGTTTTACACATGCTCTGGGAATGTGTGGGCAAGTGTGTTAAGTGGTATTAAATAAACAAAGTGGTATTGAAAATCTAGCATATTTTCAAGCTTTGCACTGAAGAAACTGCAATTTTCAGTGTTTCTGCTCCTGAAGATGTTTATAACAGTTTTAGATAATGTTTGCATTAAGCATTTGCATAGAAACTGTTCATAGCATAAGCAGTTTTCCAGTTTAAAAAGCTGCATGTAAGTCACAGGAAGGCATGGTCTGAATAATAAAGCTGTATTTGGGAACTTCAAGGAAGACTTTAAGGATAAAACTGGCCATTTCTCTGTTTTATATTTTTTTCTGCTTTGACACTTCTCTATTTCTTCTCTTCTGTGATATTAGCTTTTTTCTCTCTTCTTTCATTCTTTTCCATTTGCCAGTCCCACAAATGCCCAACTGTAGTTCCTGGTTTTAACAAGATCACTTGTTCTTTCTCCTTCATTTTTAATCCTCACTCAAGCACTACTGGCCTCCAGACTTCTCAATTGACTCTGACCTCTGATTTATTGGTAGAGAAATGTGGCTACCAGCTCCTAATCTGTGTTTGCCAGTAGGAGGCTGATTTAAAAGTATGTACAAAGGAATGTAAAATGATGGAGAGCAATCTGACTCTTGAATGAGTGTTTCCAGGTAGTCTCTAAAATGCTGCCATCCATTCTTTCAGCTCAGTATCTTCATGGCTTCTCCTTGTAGCAGGTCTGATACAGTTTATAGGGCTTTAGTAGTCTGTGAAGCTGATAGGTGTATTTTGCAATGAAAAACAGAAAGTTAGGGCATAGTAAATGTGTACAGACAAATGAGATGATTGCAAGAATGTTTTCCTGTCTTGGCATAAAACGCTGATGATGTGTTGAGTAGCCTACTGACGACTCACACAGTTCCTCAGCAGGTGTTTCCGAAGAACTGAGGTTGAAACTTATAAATATTTATGTTGTACATAATTTTATTTCATTCCCAGACTCGCTATATAGAAGGAGCATGTACTCTGATTTGGCTCTCTTCCACAAGGCCTGAACTGTGAATATGAAATCTGCACTTCATTTTGCCTCCCTTGCCTCTCCACCTGTGCTGAAACCTTAACAGTTTAGTGGGGCTGCCAGCTCTTAAGGCCCTGGGAGAAAATCCATCATACAGCTGAAACTGAGCCTAAACCATTACGCCAAGAAAACACTTCATGCATTTTTTTTTTTTTTTCTGGTTTCCAGAATCTTTGTCACTTTCTACCAAAAGTTTAGATTTGCAGCTTGGCTTTCAGATCTTCTACTAGCCCTCTTCCAGGACGATCACATTTAGAACTAATACAACATAGGTATTTTTCCTGTTTTCATGGGACTACTTAAAATCCTGTAGATGAACAAAATCCAGATTCCAGCACAACTGGTAGCTTAGCTGTGCTGTCAAGGCATTGGATGCGTCTTGTGGTTTTTAAATAGTGCTAAAGTAAAACGTGCAGTGAGGGTGGGACAGTGGAACCTCATCTGCTGTCTTTGCTAAATAAAGGAGAGAGAAAGAAAAAAAAACCAAAATAAAAAAGCATAGAGGGAAAAAAAGAGGTAGTTTTACAGGTGACTTTTCTCTTTCGCCGACAGTGAAGGAAGAATTTTTGGGAGAATTGCTTCTAGTTTTTGAACTTCCTATTAAATGGGATTGTTCCCTTCCCCAAAATCTCTTTTAAGTACTTGGGTGACTCTGCCTTCTACATTGACATTTATCACCCAAATCGCATTACAAAAAGGCAGCGGTGAGGTGGGAGGCGAAGTAGGAGAGTGCTTCTTTGAACAGAGGGGATTTGACACAGGCAGGAAAGGTGGGCAAGATGTTGGGGGCAAAGGCAGCCACATCACAGTCCACCTTGTACACTCAGTAGGGATGCAAGACAGACTGTCTGATGGACCTGCGACACCAGCAAAAGGTGGCCTACCTGCCCTCACTTTCATGCAGACTATAAAGAATTTGCAAAGAAACCAATCACACCTAGAAAAAGAAATATTTTGCCTCTGAAAACTCCTGAAAAAATCCCGTGGCTTGGTAGTCTTTCCTGGGGTAGTCTCACCTGTCTCTGTAACAACAGGGCAATGTGTAACACGTAGTGTCTTTCTAAGGCAGGGATCATACGTCTGAAAAAAGTAAAAATGTAGACTTAAGATAGTCTAGGTATAGATGTATATGATTGGGAATATATGGTCATTTATAAATCAACTATAATTTATAAATAATACTTTATTATTCTGATGCATCATTTTTCCCTATATTTTAAAGTCTTTTGTGACTATATTTATTTGTTATTTAATGAGGAAAAAAATTAGTGCTTTTTTTGTGTATTTTTTTGAAACCAGCAGCAGCAGATCTAGATCAGCCTGTCAACAATCTGATACTGGAGTGACCAGGTCACACACATAACCATGATCTGGATGTTTTGGCCAAATATGATTTCTGAAAGTAGCAACTCAGAACACAATTGTACTGACCGTGTGTGTGCACAGTACTCTCCATGTTAAACTTTTATTAATGAAATTGTGGAATTACAGTTCTCTAGTTTAGACACCTGTCAATCAGAGATTCAAGCCATCGGTGCATTTATCAGTCGCAACTACAGATATAAACAATAAAGAGCAGTCACTCCTAAGGGATGTCTAGTATGACCAATGTGTATATGCAGCACATATATCAGCACAGCAGTACACAGATAAGAGAATACTTAAGCCATGCCCTGGTTACAGAGTGTTTTGTGAAGTGTGAGCACCTTTTGAGACAATCACCCACAATTCCAGGTGGTGCAGTACGGACATGAGTTCTAGGACACTCCCACAGTGAATACTGGGGAAAAGTGTGTCTCTTGTTTTAATTTTCATTGCAGAGGAACAAACCCAAGAGCAAGCCGCACCTGTTAACTAACCTGAATTTGAAGAACCTTCACACTTAACCCAGAGGAGTTTGTGGCTGATTAAGTTACATGATAACAGCTATGAGATCTCTACCCAACAAGTTATTAAAAAAAAATAATCAAGAAGAGTTTGGAAAAATCAACTTCTTCTGAATATCTCTATGTTGGCTAAGAATTACTATTATTCTAGTCTAGCAGTTTGAAGGAAGCAGCATCAGTCCATCATTACCAGTGTATTTGTGTTTCATGGCTCTTCATCTATTCATGAACCACCATTTTGAAGACTGGTAGTAAGAGAATCTCTTACTACATAATAAATAAATTCTAACTTATTTTAGATAAAATAGCTTCTTAATGGCCACAGCTTTTTCATCAACCTGTTTCAAACTGGGCAAATAGCTACAGAATTCACAGATATGATTACAGTATTTCATCTTAATTAACACTTTTAAGTGTTTCTGCTTGTATTAAACACTGACTCATCAGAGGCCTACTGTGCAACATGTTTTCTCTTTATTGAATAGTCCTTTACTCATGAAAAATCACATTGAAAGCTGTAGTGCTGATCAGCAGGTTGTGACCGTGGACTGCAATAGCTGCAGAATAAACTGGCTGCAGCCACTGGCAGCAAAACGTGTCTGTGCTGCTTCCTCATACTGTGAGGGGATAAACCAATTCCTTCACCTCTGCCCTGATCTTAGCGTCAACTTTTTAAATTAGCTGTCAGAAGTGAGTACAGAAATTATACTGTCCTCCTAAGTTACTCCTTTGGTATTATTTTCTCCAGTATATTTCATTTTTTTTTTGACCTTGATCATACCACTGCAAAGCCCAAATGGTTTACAAATTCCATGAGCTTTTGTGTGAGCATAAAAGTAGCAAAAGTGTTTGCTTACTCAAGGCTTTGAGCTTCAAACCCTCTAGAAAAAACACATTCCTTTAGGTTTTGTAAAGCACTGTATACATCTTCAGTAATGACATAGGTTGGGGACCTATGTAAATTATGTAATACATTTACGGTAAAGCTTTGCAAAGCTTAATTCAAATTAACAAGCTAGAAGTAGATACTTCTAGATCATGTCTATGCTAGAAGAATCTCGTAAAGAAAGAAATCTTCAAGACAAACAAATTTCCTTTGTGCTCAGGTATCTATAGTGCGGGCATAGTGCTGAGACCACAAGGTGTCCATTTAAAGTCTCTGGTTTTGTACTTAAATGAAAAATATGGAGTTTAATATACCCATCAGATCACAGACTGTCTTTTTTTTTTTTTTTTTTTTTTAATGCATTTATCTGCAGATTGGTGCTGACTTGAGCTGATCATTAAGTG
>JAVJGJ010000001.1:33364069-33404955 GCA_035590215.1 Microhierax caerulescens
TTAATATACCCATCAGATCACCGACTGTCTTTTTTTTTTTTTTTTTTTTTTAATGCATTTATCTGCACAGTGCTTCTGACTTGAGCTGATCATTAAGTGCTGCAGATAATAAGTGTATTCATTCTTATTATCTGTATTTAAAGGTTTTGACATTTCCAGAGATGGTCATTTAGGTCCATCTGACCTTGTGCTGAAACCGGGTTCTTTCATCTGTTCACCAGAGCTGCTGTTCTCGCAGAGAGAGAATTTCCCTGGTAATAGTGGGTTGACATTTTAAGACTGTGGTTGAGTCTTTCCTTTTTTTCCCTGTATCTTTCATTTCTTTCAATGTTTTATTTCTATACAAATAAAGAAATATTTTTTTCTTTCACTTACAAAGTTTAATATACTTAAAGCCTTCTCACTTTCTCCTTCTGTTCCCAAATACGACAAGTACATACTTTCTCAAGATGGTCTGGTTAGAGGGAGGAATCATGTCACAAACACCAGTATTCAGCACAAGTACAGTAGTGGGGATAACACAGGATCATCGTGGTGACTGTGCCTCTAGCACAGGAGCTGTCAGTTGTGTCTTTAATTTCTTGCCCTGTCTATTTTGCATTCCTGCTGCCATAGCAAGAGCCGTCCCAGAGCAGCATTCGTGTTTGAGTGCATGCAGTCGAGATGGAAGGTGCAGGATTTGCATAATATCCATACTGAGGTCTGCCTTTCTCAGAAACATAAATTGTTAACTCAACTGTTTTACAGATGTTAAATCCATCATTTGCAGAAAATATCCATCCGGGAGATGCTTGCTTGTATCACCAGTTTTGTATAAAATGGTTAGTTAGACCTCACAGGCAGTTACTCTGCCAATTTGCTTCACAGTAAATAAGGGTAATGCTCTTCACCTGCTCTATGGCACATGAACATTAACTATTCAGCTATGTCGGTATTTAACAGTGGAAATATAAATAATACCTTTTTAAAAATATATATGTAGAATGCCAACTATTAAAGTAAAGGGAGTCTGGCTACATGTCACGGTTGATATTTTAATATTCAGAAAAGGCAAAAGTACCAGGTTGGTTATCACAATTGCTGAATGAATTATATGAGAAAACTCAGCTGTGGAACTAGAAGACTGCCAGAAAGGACAACAAAAGTTATCTTTGAGATTTTGTTTGGGTTTTGATTTTGTTTTCCATGTTAAAGTTTAACATCAAATAGACATAAAAGTCTTTGAAATATTTTAGCATTAATTTTTTTATGCACACTCTTACCTTGTGTTGTTTCGAATACATCATCTGATACTTCTCTGTTAGATGTTTTAAAGTGGCTTATAAGAACTTAAATGGGTTGTAAGAACTTTACAAGAGATGCACACATGCCAAAAAAAATCATCTTTATTGGACAGATACAAAGACAAATCAATTATGTTGTCCTGTTCAAAAATTCTGGTTGCCCTTTGCAGTCAGGCTGGCTGCCATCTGTTTGGCCTTTTCCCATCAGGATTCCGCTATAATGGTAAACTGCAGCATGTACAGAAATTGTTCTCAAGCCTGTGTTAACAGTCCTGATAATATATTTTTTAGGTTTCCTCTACGCTCAGAACAGTACCAAACGCAGCATTAAAGAGCGACTTATGAAGCTCTTGCCCTGCTCGGCTGCCAAAACGACATCTCCTGTTACTCAAAGCAAGTTTTATTTTTTATTTGATTTTTTTTTTTTTTTAGGTTTGCATGCATCAAAAGTTATACTTTCATTAACTGCTCATTTGAGAGACAAACTATCTGCTGAAGTATTCATATGCTCTGTCGAGGTTTAAAATGAAGTGATGAACAGATTTGTGAGTTGGTAACAGTTTTTCTGTGCAGAGCAGGATGGCAAGACACCAGTGACAGGGTCTGCCACGTAGGAGCTGCTGGGCTGGCACGCTCTGCAAGCCAGCTGAGAAGTGATTCACTGGTTACATTAAATACCTGCTCTCAATGTATTTGAAAAGCGTTATCTTTTTACGTGCATGGGTGCACGTGTCTGTGCTTGCTATCCAATACACAGGATTTTATCAGCAGTTCTAGTCTGGGAGGAAAGAGTTGGGCCCTGCAGGTTTTGACGATGCAACATCTATTTAGGGAACAGGACTTAAAGTATTGTGTCTGAGAGAAAGATAATAATGAGATTGAAAGAAAAGTATGTGAACGTGGAGGTAAAACGAAAGCATGCTGACACTACCTTAAATGTTTTGATATGATGTAAGGAAATAAAATCTCTTTAGGGTAGCTAACAGACAAAATTAGGGGGAAGGAAGGAGGGAGAGAGAGAGATACATACATAGATACGTACATAGAATCATAGAATAATTTGCATTGGAAGGGACCTTTGAAGGTCATCTAATCCAACTCCCCTGCAGTGAGCAAGGGTATCTTCAGCAACATATATACATACAAACATATATACCTAGATAGAGATGAATTACAGTAATAATACTAATATCTTCCTATATAAATTGGCTACTGTAACTGATTTTAAACTATCGCTGTGCACCCAATTCAGTCTAGATTAATTTGGCTCAATTCTAGGCACTAATCTGAGCACCTTCAATTAGAAGCCCAGTGGTCGTTGTGCTTCCTGTATACTCTTCAGACAAAGCATAATGATCAATCTAAGGTTAAAAAAAAAAAAAAAAAAAAAGCCTCCAAGCGCAGTTCCCCTTGTCCAGGGAATAAGGAACAATCCAAGGCAGCTTGGCTACAAACACAGGCCCTTGTTAAGTGCCTAGGATTCAGTGGGATGGATCTAGTCCTTCTTTTTACTATCCCAATTCACTGGTTTTCATAGGCTTCTCTATAGAAAGAACTGTGGTACTTGCTTCCCTTTCTATGTATTTGAGATCTCAAAGATGAAAAGGACTAAAGATTTGGATGTGTAGTGATTTTTTCACTGTGGCTTCAGCTGATGTGTTTTACTTGAAAACAGGATAGCTTAAAAAGGTCAGTTACTGTCATGACACCTCATAGTAATTCATTACGTAGAAGCTGCTTTCAGTTACGTGACCTAAGTAATAAAGTCTTAGAGTCTAAAAGGAATCACAGAATCACAGAATGGGTTGGAAGACACCTATGAAATCATGTAGTCCAAACTTCCTTCCATGGGCAGAGACATTGTTCACTAGATCAGGTTGCTCAAAGCCCCATCCAGCCTGGCCTTGAGCACTTGCAATCATAGGGCATAGAGTAGGAAAAGGAAATAGAATAGAAGGTTGTATCTGATTGTTTGAAGTTGGTTGAAGAGCAACACATCCTTATTCCTTGCACATTTCTATGTGAGCTTTTTGTCTGCACAGGTGACACAAAAATATTTGGAGTTGATCTCAGAAACCTTGACCATGCCAACCTCGTATTTTCTTGCTGAAAGTGTTTTATAAACCAGAAAACAAGTCAAGATAAAATTTGCATTAAATATTTCATATTTGAAACCAAGAAGTAAAAAAAAATTGCATTCAGCATTTTTATCTGTAGTCTCATCAATAAGAAAGTGCTATATTAAGTAAGACTGTTATATTAAATGGAAGTATTATATTAAATAAGACTATCATTGTAGACACACGTTGTTGTTATCCCATTTTGACATGTGCTATTTGATTTCTGCTAGCATAAAAGAAGGAACATTGTAATGTACTAGGAGTGAAGCCAGCACTACCTACAATAACAACCACGTAATGTGAATTCCTTAAAATTTCTAAGAATATTTTTGAAACAAGTATTTTTTTGAAGTATACATAGCCTAAATTTGCACTTCTGCACTTAACTTCTACCAATATGTGCAGACAAAGGTTACCTGAAAAAGTAAAATCTTATTTCAGCATGCCCACTGAACATAGCATTTCAAGAAATGCTTTTTCTTATTTGTGTGCATTAGACTAGTAAACCTAAAATTAAATCCATCCTTCGTTAGCTAAATGCGTGTGCTAGAGATAGGACTAGACTCAGGAATGGTTTTGGAAAAGACAAGCATGTGTGCCTGTAGTTATTAGACAGGGGAGGCATAATTTGGGGTTTGTACAGGCATACACGTGTGTACAATTTTTACAGATGTGCACTGAGCCCTAACTTTGGATATGCTTCTCCAGTTGCCATTATTTGAAGAGTATATCTACCATTTGCATTGCTTTTATCATTTGGCCCTTTAACGAACAACAAAATGTTCAAAGCATAGCTCCTGTGGTGAATACATTCAAAACTGTCTTTACTGTTTAGCTAGAAGGAAGCTACTCATTTATAAAATCAGTAAGAATATTTTTATTATCTTAAGTGAGTATTAACTTGTTTCTGTTTTTCAGTTGAAATGTTAGCCTTTTATGAAACAAACAAACAAAAAAAACCCTTAACTTTCTTAGGCTGAAGAAACTAGAGATCTGAAATAACTATTTTTTCATTAATTCCATAGAAAACGTTAATGTTTAGAAACAGATATATTTCCACACATTTTCACCACATTTTAAAGTATATATTTTTTTCCTGTCTGGATAATGGTAGCCATAAGTGTGAACAAAAACAGATTAAAACCCTGCTACAGTAGTTTAATCAGCATAGTTGGCACATTGTAAGGAAGTTTACATTGATGCCTTTTTTATTATTATTTATGTCTGTAAGAAACTACAGAAATAGAGCGTGAGAAGAGTGTTATGCTGAACCTTTTCCTTAACAGAAAACATCATCACCACACTGCAGTCTTCTACATTCTCACTGAATCATAAAACACAATACAAATGTTTATTACTGAGGATATATCAAACACTGTGCTCAGCATCACATTGTCTGGCCTTTATCTCTAGCCTCACAATTATTATGTGTATTCATTTTGCTTCTAGAAAAGCCTGTAGATGTCTGTCTAGGTAGCCAGTTGTTTCACCAATGGATACTTAGAGAGCTCACTTCCAATTAAGTCTCTTTCTGTCTGAACAATACCCTATTTAAATCCCATATAACTCTTGGAATATAAAACACATGATTTTTCAACAATATTTATTCTCAGGTTGATTCTTTTGCCAATTTAGCATAAGCAACTAGTGTTGATTTGCAGTTGACAAAAAAAATTGACTGCATATCTACAGCGTGATTTTTTTATAGACACTTTAGTGACAATATGAAGAATATAAAAGATTAATCTCTTAAAACATGATGGAAAAACTTTAGAAACTCTGCAAAACAAATCCTGGATGTTTTAATGCAGAATTAAAATGGAACTTAAGAACTTTAATACAACTTCCATAGATGAGGAAGACAGCTTCTTAACTCTGGAACTACTTTATTCCAATTTCTTCTATAAAAGCAGGATTTATAAGACTTCCTCTTTGCACCTGTTTATTTTTTTAGAGGAGAGCTGAATTTGTTTATAATCTTGTGAGTTCAGATAGTGGCCCTTTAAAACTGTTTTCAAACGTGGTGAGGTCAATGCAAAGTTGTATCACTTGAGGGTTTTGTCAATAGCGTTTAGATTGGAAGTTTTCACAAAGATGGAAGTGGTGTACGAGTCATATGAGATAATATATAAGGAAAAATGAAAAAGAAACATAGTTTGTCCATAAGCCAGTACACAATGGACATTCTCAGATAAGACTGTGGGTGTCACTGAGATCATCTGGGTGACAGTGAGATCGACTTTCCGAGATGAGTGCTAACAGCAACATCTCTTTGACAGGAGAAAAGATAAGACCCTACAGTTTTATGAAGATTTATCCAAATACTTTATATATCATGATTATATCTATTTAAAGGCTGTTCAATCTTTGTTTAGCTGAACTATATCTTCTGATGCCAGATTTCTCCAAAGCAGCTGAAAGTTATTATTACTGCATTGTAGCAGAACAAAAATATGTGAAGATATAGGCATAATACTGTTTTAATGGAATATCTTAATATTGTGCTCTTATGAAAATGAATGGAATAAAACTTTATTTTAAGAATGCAAAGTCCTACGCTGATGAATGAAAATATTTATCTTCAGCATTGTAGAAGTGACAATTAGGAGTATTCTCTCACATTACAATTCTGTAGTTGGTATAACTGTTAAATCAGAATAAGGTAGTGATTTGATTAAATTAGTCTGGTGTATTACAAAAGCTATGTTTAATGCTGGGAGCACTTAAAAATGGATAAACACATTCATATTTTGATCAGCTATATGGCTGGCACCTGTTATAAAAAAAAATAAATATAGTAAGTCTCTTGAGCTATTTTATGGAACTTTCACATTTAAAACTCTACCTGAAAAAAAAATAATAAAAAGGGCATTGATTCTCATTGTTTTAGGGCTGCATTCAGCTGTATTCTAAGCCTCAAATGTGTATATCCACATTCTTATTCACCTAATGGTGATGTCACTGTAATCATGTTCCCCGCTTACACTGCTCGCCATGAATAATCATGTTTGCCCTGAGGGGTTTGTTATACCACACTCAAAGTAAGGTCTGCTGTTGAATGTGCAACATCCATCTCGCACGCTTTCCAGAGCACAACTTCACAATAACAGAGCACTGAAAATCCCAGTCTGATACAGTGAATTCACATCCATTAACTAACCAAGGGAAAATTTCCAGTATACTGGAGTCAGTAAAGTTTTGTAAAATTGTTTTATTTAGTCAGAGGGTCATAGAAACAGAAAAGTCATATTGTGTCATGCATGCTCTTGCAGACTGTTGGCTTTCCAGTTTATTGCTATTTGTACTTATGTGATAATATCCAGACCACTGGATCGTCATTGCTGTTCCCTGTTCTGTGCAGCCACAGAAGCAGATAGATACCCCTTCCCTATAAGTTCAAAATTTGTCTTTAAAGCCGCAAAAGAAGTTCTTTAAGAGAATGTCATTTAACTTACTTTTTTTTCTGTAAGGGTTAGATATTTCTACATCCTATATTTTGTGTTGAGCTTTCCTTCTCTGTCTCTTGTATTCTGCAGACACTGTAGAAGATGAAATGGAAATGGCCACAGTACGACATAGACCTGAAGCTCTTGAACTGCTGGAAGCACAGAGTAAATTCACAAAGAAGGAACTTCAGATCTTATATAGAGGTTTCAAGAACGTAAGCACTTCCTTTTTTATTTTACCATCCATTCACAGGAAAGGCCTGTGCAATCTCAGCAGTGTAAGAATGTGGCACTGGAGCCATGGGACTCACTCAGTAGCTAAATACTGCATGTCTGGGCAGGTGAGGAAACAGTCACCTGCAACAACTGGACTAATTAATGACCAAAAGATACAGACAAATTAGGAAGTATGCAGAAGAGAACATTTGTAACTTGGTATACTAGGACTTTGTTCAAGGACAGACTGAAAATTGTGTTGAAGTTGTTTGTCTAAAGATGCAATAATGGCAAAGAATGTAAGTTGTGAAGAATTTGGTCAATAAGATTTTGATTGTTGTGCTCACAGTAGCTGTCACACGAGTAATCTGCTTAAATTGCACTAGAGGTATTTTTTGTCAGGTGAGCTGCAGTAGATTACTTTTTCAGTACTTTCTGTACAAATCTATAAACTTGTTAGATGCCTTTGTCATTTTTTGACTTTTTTGTTGTCAAAAAAAGTTGTGATTTTTTTTGCTGATATATGTGCTCTATTGGCACTAAGGACCCCAGTACATAGGTGCATTCTGCTTCCTTTTCCAGTGTGTACTTGCTGTCCTGTGGTGCTGGGCTTGGTGCTACATGTGAAGCATCCATGGTTAGCTCAGCAGAGAAATAAGACACAAAAATATTTAGTAAGTAGTATTAAATTCTGTCTCTACACCAAAAATTAAGAACTGCCCCTGATTTTATTTATAGTATATTTTTTAAAATATACTTTGAAAAATAGCCTTTTTCTCTTTTTTATTCTACTATACTTCACATGATTACCAGTTCTGTAGGATATTACATGCAATTAACATTGGATAGAGAATACCTGATATAAAAAAAAAAATGAATAATAGCAATTGCTTGCAGATTGTTGGTGTGTAATGTTAATCTCTGTACTCAGTTGTGAGTACTGCAACTATGCAGGTGCTAAGTCACCTGCTGAGCTGAGGGTAAAGGTCAATTTAATAGTATTTATCACCTTTTATTTGTTCTCTCACCCTTACAAAAGGGCCACCTTCTTGCCATTGGCATTTAGTGCTCAAATGAAATTGTGTAACAATTTATAATAATGCTAAAAACACAATGAAGCTCAACTATGGAATCAGGGACACTATTGTCAACAATTTGTTCAAGAAATGTAAATCTTGCAGAATTCTTAGATAACATGTATTTTGTAATGAAAGCAAGCCATGCAAAAGGATGTTTTAAAACGACATTTTTATCAGAAACTTACAATGCAGGAAAAGTATAGAGTCACTTAATGTGTCCTGTCTATATTTCATCCTCAGTTCCTGAAGGTATATAATGTTGGCATGGTAGTGATTAACAATGATTTCTCTTAAAAGCTTTTCATTTCCTCGGGGTACCAGAGAACATTCCCCTGCTAATGATAGTATTCCTTAGGCATTGCAAATCATGTACTAATGTCCCTAATTGTCTAAGGCAAAAAGGTACAAAATATAGTGGATAAAATAAGCCCTCTGTCTGTTTCTCTAAGAATAATTATTTTTAGAGTCTCGGTAATAAAGGAAACACAATTCTCTGCATAAAATGAGGTATGGAGAAAGAGGACAGGTTATAAGGAAGTATTTTACATCATTACCATTTTACCATCTTTTGAAAGGAGTAATTCCAGCTCTTTGTATGCTTTTGTATTCTAAGATGTAAGTTCTACTTACACCAAAAGAATGTTGATGGTAATACATGATAATACCTCTTTATTCAGGTGTTTCATTTCCTTATCACTACATGATAATTCAAGACATTAATGTATAAATATCTTTGACTATTTAGAGTTAATGAGCATGAACTTCAGGGGTTTTCTGTTTAATATAATTGCAAAATTATCAATTACTTTCAAAAACGTTTTAAAGCATGCCCAGGACTAGTGATTGTTATAAATCAGTTTAAAGCAGTAGTCTTTAGCCCAAGCATTAGACTTCAAAAATGAAGGACTGTAAAACTTTCAGTTGAGATGAGGTTTGTTTTGTTTCTCACATTTATCAGTTTCTACTGCAAAATTGGGTGCTAGTTCCCTAATCACTTCAGAGAACTGGTAGGACAGGTCTGTCTCAGCTCTGTGAGCAGCTTGGCTTTGCTGATCAGTTCATCTTCCCTGTCACATACCTGGCTTTTATCAAACACAGTCTGAGTGGCTTTGGTGGGTTCTGAAACAGGATGCTATTACAGTGCCTCCCAAGGTCTGCACTTAGATGGTCTCCACCTGACAATGCTTGATCACTCACTTCTGCCTGCCATGGGCCTCCTCCTTCTTGCCCCGATTTTTCTGGTCCAGCTTAATGCCTTCCAGTATCTCTATCCCTGTGTGCTTCAAGCACCGATATATGCCGGGGGGCACCCAGCTGGAAAGCAGCTTTCCTTTGTTGAGCACAAGCCAGCAGTGTGCCCTTGCAGCAAAAGCAGCAAACAGCACCCTGGGCTGCATTAGGCAAGGTGTCACCAGCAGGTGAGGGAGGTGATTCTTCTCTACTCAGCACTGGTGAAACCACACCTGGAGTGCTGTGCCCAGTTCTGGGCTCCTCAGTAGAAGAGAGACAGGGAACTGCTGGAGAGGGCCCAGAAAAGGGGCACAAAGGTGGCTAAGGGCCTGTAGCATCTCTCCTGCAAGGAAAGGCTGAGAGCTGGAAGCGATCAGCCTGGGGAAAAGAAGGCTCAGGGGGATCTTACCAACATATATAAATATCTAAACGAAGCATGTAAAGAAGACAGATCCAGGCTCTTTTCAGTGGTGCCCAGTGACAGGACACCAGAGGCAACGGGTGCAAACTGAAACACAGGCAGTTGGTTCTGAACATCAGGAAACGCTGTTTCACTGTGAGGGTTGACCAAGCACCGGCACAGGTTGCCCATTGAGCTTGTGGGGTCTCCCCCCTTGGAGATATCCAAAAGCTGTCTGGACATGGTCATGAGCAACCTGGCCCTGCTTGAGCAGGGGTGTGGAACCACATGACCTCCAGAGGTCCCTTCCAACCTCAGCCATTCTGCAAGTCTGCAATACTCTATTTAATCATTCTACTCGGAAAAGAACTCTACTGAAAATATTTAATGAAACACACAGATACACATCTTTTATATAACACCATCAAAACTTGTGCAGATGCTATGTTTGTGCTTTATGCTTTTCACCAGATGTTTGCCTGTCTTACTGTCTCTTCAACAATTTAATTATATAAAGCAAGATAAATTAAGACATAAATTTAAGTTACCGTAGCTTGGCTGACTTTGTGGTCCTGCTAGACTAAATTTACAGCATCCTACAGCACAGCAGCATCAGCATTGCAGCATGCACTGTCAAGGGTTCAAAAGAGCTGTAGTGCAGACCAAAGTCCTAAAGGCAATGTAGCAAGAATCAGGTGGCGTAGTTTTTACATGTACTCTGGTTAATTCAACAGAAAAATGCCCTATATATGTGGAATTTTGCTGCTCCATATTTGTGTCACCAATGAACTATAGAATAACTATTTCTATTTGATCCCTTGATATTTGGAATCAACATGCAGTAGTTAAGCTAGTTCAGCCATATCAGTTAAACTAGTTACTGCTTGATAGTCTAGGAGTGAATGCTGGTTACAGGCAGCATTTTCCCATCTGTAAATCCAAGGATTGCATATCCCTTTACAGAAGGAATAGGCAACAACTCTATCCTTATACAGACCCTAAAAAATTAGATTTTCAATAGTTAAACTGTAATAATACCAGAAGATGAGGTATCTGTGATAGTGCAAATACTGATAACCCTAATGAACACAAAACTTGAGGCTTTAGAATCGACAAGACTCCATACCTACTATGGTGATAGTAGGTATAAATTCAAGTGACATTTCTTGCTGAAGAATTTGAGTACCTCTGTATTATAATACTTAATGGCTTAGGTCTGTCAGAAAGTAACGAATAAGAAAAGTGGAATTTTTTTTCTGTGTATTTTCAACAACTTTTCTAGTATGGACATTTTCGCTCCATCTCTGCAAATATGACAGGAAGAAATAGGTCCCAGATATGACAAAGAAAAACAAATTGATGAAGCAGAAGAAAAGCAGTACTCAGTCTCTTTACCTCAGTATCCTGTTTTCAAGGGTGGCCAGATACGGGAAAGGGTGTAAGAATAAAGAAAATTTAGAATGATAATTTCCCTAACATACTGTGCTGTCACCTGGTACTCTGCTATTGAAATACTTCCTGTGCTGAAAGTTTTAACTGCATGTTTTTATTTTATATACTTTATCGAAATTTTTTTCCATAAACTGTGATAACTATTTTTTGAACCTATCGGGATATTTTTGACATCCACAGCACCCTGTGGGAAATTATCTCCATACCTTTAGTTATGCCTTCTGTGAAAAATAATTCATTTCTGTGTCAAACCTGCTGCCTTTCATTTTAATAAGATATCTATAGTATTTCTGCTATGAGAAAATGAATGAACATTACCATTACTTCTCCAGGATATTCACTGTTTTACACACCTTTAACACATATTCTACTTAGTCCCTTTTTTTCCGAACTAAAAATTTTATAATCTCATTTCAGCCTGATGATTTCCCTGTCTAGTTCTAAGCTGTCTGTTCCGAGACAGGGGTGACCAGAATTCTCACAGCTTACATCCAATTATCTATTATTTATGATTTCAAATTACTTACATATACTTCTCACAGACTTTAGATGAGAAAGCAACAAATATTACTATATTTCTATAGTGTTGGTGATTACAAAGTTTGATTTATTTTGTGGGTTTTACATATACAAAAATGAAAATGTAAACTTTTAAAGATATTTTCATCTGTTTTTCCAGTGTAGGCAAATTACACACCAAATCCACCAAAAAGTAATGAAGGCAGAAGGAGCCCAGGGTCTCATATAGCATCTCTGTGTATAGATGCACAGCTGAAAGCTTAAGAAAGCCTTGTATCAGACTGCGGTATAGCTGATGGTCTAGGAAGCCAGAAGTGGAGTATAAACTGCAGGAAAGACCCAAAGACCATTGAAATACATATCATGACAGTGACTGTTTTGGGAGTAGTCTAGGCCAACATTTAAAATAGATGAGGTACAGTAAAGAAAACATAAGGATGTGGGATAATCACCTTCAGATGACCAAACAGCTATTGTAAGGAAAAGCACCAAGGGAGAACTTACGCCTATATGTGGTGATTTAGCCATTTTAAAGCCTCTATACCATCCTTGAAAAATGAGCCTAACAGAAGTCCTGAGCCCTTCCCAGGCTGAAAAGGCTGTCCCTAGCACTCTGGTTTTACAATGTTCCTGCACTCTTGTTGATGAATTGTTGCTCAGCTGCCATCACAGTGGGACCTCTCCATTTTGTATTTGGCTTCCTGTCATCCCATTCCTTGCAAACTGAAATGATGATTGCTGCAGTCATTAACCTTTCAAACCGATGGCTCTGTGGCAGGCCTATTACAAGTGGTACTTCACAACAAATTGCACAGACTATCAAGCATGCACTCAACATGTGGTCTTTCTTTCTCTTTTGTCCGTTGATAGCTCTCTCACAGTTTTAAAAATGTCCCTGAGCTATGGCACATTTTCATTTAAAAATTACTTAGATAATGCTTTTGCTGCATGAAAGATGCTCCTGTGCTAAACTTAAATGTTAATGATCTTTTAATTTTGGTTGATTAGGCTCATCAGAAATTTTGTAGAACTCTGTGTTGGGAAACTACTAGACTTCCCTGGTAAAGGGAAAGGATTTTTGATGAATATTTATCTTACCCAGCTGTATATCAAAGACAGCGTAAACTGAAGTCATGCACACATACTGTAGCTTTAAATAGGCAGCTCCATAGTTGTGACATTTATTGGGAAAACAACATTTCTAAGATACCTTTCTTCCCTATTACTGTTAGCAAATGAGGCAAAAAATGACAGTTAAGAAAGTACCTCTGGTAATGTTACAGATCAAAGATAGGTTCCCCCATCGTACTACCCATCTATGTAAGAATACTTTTGTGCATAACTCAAAATATGCCACTCTATTCAAAGATTTTTCTATTTAAATTTTGGTCTGATGGAAGCACTGTTTTGCTATATGTTGCATTTGAGTTGAGTCTCACAGAAAGTTTAACACAAGCTCGTTTTATAAGTTATAAAGCTTATTGATTGATTGTCTAGAGCATTCAAGTTTTGCGTGATAAAATACAACTATTCTCATTGTTCTTTTCTGAAAAAAATCCTTCCTTTTTTTTTTTTTTTTTATTTTTCTGGTAGTCTCTTACAGAAAAAAAATAGGTGTGGACAAAGTGCTTGTTTTATCTAATTAACTATATTTTCAATCTAATGAGTAGGAAATAGGAACATACTCTTCATGTGAGTTTATCAGTCTAAGGTATATCCACATACACAACTGTAAGAATATTCATAGGCTAAGTTGGATAAGTTGGACTAGATGACGTCCAGAGGTCTCTTCCAGTGATCAGCTCCATCAGTTTGTGTGCTGAACTGCCCACATTTAGCTTAGATAAGTAATTCAGTATACAGGACTAGCTAATGTTTTGAAACTCAGTGCTGTTACCGTATTGTGCACAGCAGCCCGATCCCGTCAAAACCTCAATACACCTACACTGTAAATTTTCAATTTCTTAGGTGTAAAAAGCCTCCTGAAATAAATAAAATCTGCATAAATATTTACCATGGAAATTAAGGTTGATGTTTGATATGGGTTTGTATCTAGGTGATGTTGGCACTCTGACGTTAAAAAAAATTGGGATCACTGAGACACAGAACCTTATGTGATCGTTAACATTAGCTGACAAGGAAGTAAAATTCAAAGTTTTGATGCTGATCTTCAAAGACCAGTTCTAGACCTCATTCGATAAGTGTTTGTATTATGTATTAAAAGCCCTCTAAAATTATTTGTGCTAGACCCAGTGGTACAATGTAGAAAACTCATGTTTAAGTAGCAGCTCTCACTACAGTCAGTTCATTCAGAGACAGAGCTTATGAACTGCAATTAAGGAAGCCTTCAGGATAGCAAGGAAGCCACTTAGGCTGGCTAATATAAACACAAGGGACAAATATTTATCTGAGTTTATATCCCACTCCAAAGTCTGTGGGTCTAAACATTCAGCACCTTCATGAGCTATGGTGTTCTGCTGAGGACAGGTGCCTGAAAGAGCAAGGTAGCTTTATCCACATTTGGTGTAACACCCTGGTAGTTCGAGAATTTTCCCAAGTAATGAGAGTTTTAAAAAGTGAAAGAAAAAATAGAAATTTGGTAAAAGTAATTGGGACTCATAAAAGGAAAATTTAGTTGGTGCATTGAATAAAAATAATTTTCACTGTATAAATATTTTCTCTACTCCTGCAGTTTTTTTGTTTAACAATGAAGATGAAGGTTAGGTATATACTGCTGTATTTTGCAGCATACGCACTAGCTTGTGCAAAACCTGAAACATCTCAATGTAGTTTTGAGGTACTGAAGTTCAAAGTTTTCAGACTGGTTTAGCTTTTCTTAAATATTTGTATGCATAATGTTCTGAGAACACTAAATATATTTCTTTCATTCATTTTAAGTGGAACTTACTTTGTAAGGAAGGAGGTAAAAGAAATGTATCTCAGTGCCCTACGCATGGATGGATACCTTTATGGCTATTCTGTTTGCATAGCCTCTAATCTATGACTAATAGAGATGTACAGTTCTGTCTTTCACTTCTGTTTTTCAAATTTAATTTCTAAGATAATCAATGTCTTGCTTAGAATGTATTTGGTACAAATGGAAAGTGTCCCCTTGCATTATATTTGTGAGACACTAAAAGCTGACAAGGTGTTTGACTATAAAATAAATTTAAAACATGGGTGATGAAAAGAGTTTGAATACCTCTGTCATGATCTGAACAGAGATTTTGAAAGTGCATTCCATTTTCCTTGCTCCTTTACTTAATCTTTTCCACCTGTTCTAAAGCATGACAAGGGACAAAACCAACAAGATAATCCTCTTAGTTTCTATCTCTATTATGAAACAGGTTTCACACTATGAGAAATAACACTTTAGCTTGGATCAGCTGTCTCTGCCTCATCAGTGTCCCCCATCTCGCAGTCAACAGGACGTCTTCAGTTCACTCTGATCCCATTCGCTTCTACACCGAATCCGTGTCTTTGTACTGTAATGCATAAATGCAGGTTCAAGATTAATAGAGACCAGAAGGGAGAGAGAAAATCAAAACTGAGCATGAGTGACAATAGTGCAAGAGTATTTTGCCCCTCACATTGGTCCTACAAAGCTTGTTCTTGCAGGTGAGGTAGCTTAGAGCTTAAATATGCTTTTCACTTTCCCCCACAGAGTCCTAGGAGAGCGAGGAAGACTTAATTTCACCAGCAGTCAGTGAAGTTGCTTTTCCCTCAAGATTTGACAACTGTCCATAGAATTCCTTGGGTTACACAGCATATAATACTAGCAAGAACAGAGTCTTCCCAGATGCATACAGACTTTCTGACCAAACAGAAGAGACTGGAAGAAAAATATAGGTCAGTTAGAGGTTCCCACCTAGCTCTCCTGGCTAACATGAAAAAAACACTAAAACCATCTGACCTATATCCTATCCCTCTGTGACTCTGAAGTCAAACAGGGGATGGGTTGCTCTACTAGGTAACAGTGCATGAAACATGCCCGTTGTGCCGAAACTTTACAGAGGTGCTGAGTCCTCTGCACAAACAGCATATGAACAGCACTGTCGTGGACATGAAGAGGATGTATATATGAAGAAGCACTAACAACCTGTCTTTCCAAAGAGACGCAGTGATGACTCCTGAATGGGTTATGTGTCATGCATATAAGCCTGCTAAATTTTTAGCATAGAAATGCCAATAAAACAGAAAAAAATGAAGGAAGTTCCAAATCTTACTAGAAAATCAGACAGTAATAATTCAAATTGAAAATTAACATCTGCCCATGTTAGAAAGCTCCTGTGATTTGCTTAGCCTTAATAAACTAAACAATAGACAACAGCATAAAGAAATCCCAAGCAAGTAAACCTACCAGCTGGATACCGTGTCTGCTGTCAACAGGCAGATTTTTGTAGATCATCCTTTTCTATCTGGAGTTTCTGAAGACACATATATTTCCCATGGCTCAAAACTCCATTTTTTAAAGTTCACATTTACACATTGTGCTTCAGATCAATTGTTTTCTTAACTTTAGATGAGTGAAGAAAAACTTTAAAAAAAACCTTTGCCAAGGCAGAATTTTGTTACTATGTTTCAAAAGCATTGGCATTCATTTACAAGGGCTTAGAGACAACTTTTCTGTATTTCAAATAAGGCTCTGTGAAAAATCTTCTGACAAACTGAGCAATAAATAATGTTTACATTCATTATATATTTCCTTCAGAAGTTAGTCAAGAAACTTGAAAATTGTCAAATATAAGAGTAAAAATAATTTGGAGGTACAGTTTGACAGGCCTAGAGTATAGTTGTCAGTCATCACAAATTTTCAGACCTTAATGTGTTCAGCAGAGATATTCATTTCAATTAGTCTCGCAGTTGCTGGCAGAGATTGAAATCTGCTTTTTGAGAGTTAATAACAAACTCAATCCCTACACTTCTATTCATCTCACAACTTACTGCTGTTCATGGAGATACTTCACATTGTGTTCACTAGGGAAAAAATATCTTCTAGCATACCAAGGAATGTCTTCATAATAGTAATTGCTTACTTCTGAATCATCTCTGAAAATTGTAGATGCCAAGTCACTAATTAAAGTGATATATATTAATATAAAAAGAGCATGATTTTAAGCACCTAGTTTCAATAATAGTGCACAGCACCAAACACTTGTCAAGTTCTTCTTTGTTAAAGTCAGTGTTATATTTTGGTGGCATTGTATAGTTCTCTGTGCTTGTCAGTCCCTCCTATTTAAAGCAGGCAGTGCCCTGTCCTGTGCTCCGGTGTGCTCTTGGCAGGGCTGGTGGTAAAGCAAGCCAGCAGTCGTGCCAGGCTGTCGCTTGATGCCTGGTGTACACCTTCTGCTCTGCTGGCCAGCTGCTCCGTCTAACTCTTCTGGTAGAGCTGTTTCCTACTACAGAGCTTTCATGTGCATCAGTATGTGATAGCTGAGGAATATAGTTTATGTACTAGAATATGAGCAGCAAAAGATACTCTCTGGCTACAGCTCACTGCAGTTACTTTTTTGCTGCATCTGGAGTAAGTATTACACAGCTTGGTACTTGAGTTATGTGGAATTGTTGGATTTTGGTTTCTGGCTAATAACTAACATTAGAGAAGTAAAATTTGGTGCAATGCAGCACTGATGATGTTGTCATTTAAAAATGTAGTGAGAAGACACCTCTTATTCTCCTTTCTCCCACCTGTTCCCTTTTCTTCATGAGGTGAGACAAATACTAACTGCACCTGCTATAAACGCTGCACACTGTAACACACAGCTTAGCATGAAATGGTTTAGTGATCCAATTCATCGGTTGAGAAAACAGTGTTCAAAAAATCCCTCTGCTTGGATTTCTTGCTCCCAGTTTTCTTTAAAAGAGTTTTTATATAAAGCATTATAATTTCATGTTATATCCTGTACCAAATTGTCTCCCTGTTACACTGCAATTCAGGGACAGAAAGTGGACACGCACATTTTCAGGTGAGTACCCTAAGCCTGCAAAATGAGAGGAGAGGGAATAAATACATGTTCTGGTGATATTTCCAGATAATACAGTTCGACCATTTGGGTCCTGATTACTTCAACACTTTATAGACAAAATCTTATTTGTGCTGGAGTCAGGGATCTGTTCTGGATCCCAGGACTTTCCAAGTAATTTTTGATCTTTATAATTTTTTCCTGTTTAGATTTCTGATCAATTTAAACAAAATCAGCAATATGTAGGTTTTGTCAGAAAGCAGTGAAACCATCAAAAGTCCTGTCGTGATTTCAACAGAATTAATTCTGATTAGAATATCTCTATAAACACTGGTAAATCTTTCAAATAAGACAGCAATCACAAGTGACATGGCATGAAGGTCAAGTTTTCCAGCGTAATGCAGGTTTATTACAAGTCTTGGGCCAACTTGCATTTACCTTGGAGTGAAAGTCTAAAATCTAAAAAAGCCCGTATTTTTGGGGTCATCTGGACAGTTGTGCAGTTGCTTCTCACTCTAATTATGTGAATGATTCTTCTTAACTTTCAAGTGAGGGAATTTGTCCAACCCAATCAATTCCATTGTGACATACACTTAAAAGACCTTAGATGCAGTGAGTACAAGAGAAGAAATAGGAGCCAGTAACTCAGAAGACAGCATGATTCAATAAACACAGCATGAGACTAGGAGTCTAAAGACTGTAGCCTTTTGGCTCTCTGGCTGGCTTATTAACTGCCACACACCTTTAAGAGCCTTAACTATCACACTAAAAAGCCTTCTGGGTTGCAAGACAGCATTATACCAGTGCTTCGCCGCCTGCATGGGCTGGACATTGACAACTGCTAAATTTAATGTCTCTGGTCTGACAGCCAAAACTTTTTAGAGTGTCCCTGGGTATCTGAGAGATTTCTTCTCAGCCCTTGATCAAAGCCTCCTCAACACACCCTGGGAACAAAGTGGGGAGCAGCAGTAGGGGGGCTGGTGGCTGTGGGAAACTGAATTTTCCCAGGAGCTGGAGATAGCAAAGTTCATCCTTACAGGAAAGAAAAATGAAGACTGAATTCCTCGGCGTTAAGAGGGAAATGTGTGTCCTGTGGGCAGTATATCGAGGTGAGGCTGCTTACCCCTCCATGACCATGCTCCATATCTGTCAAGTGGAAATAACAGTAACCTCATGCCTGAAAAAGCACTGATCTAGGAAGCACGCTGCATGGTGTTTCTAATAATTATTTACTTGCTTCATTTATGCATCTCTGACAGCTTCACTGAGGCCTCACAAAAAGAAGCGTCAAGAATAATTTTTACAAGTAAATCCCCAGCAGCTGGATAGATAGCAGTATTTATCTCTGGAACGGTATCTACCAGCGATTATAGGTATCAGGGCCACAGACACATGACTGTGCTTGTGATTTAGGATGCCAGCACTGGATCTGGGTGCACAGGCTACCAAATTTGGGTCAATAGGCAGGAAATCCAGGTTCAATAACTAATTGCCATATTGTCCTGCTGAACAACTCAGTTTATCTCCCATCCTTTTTTCACTTCTTTCCTAAGTTTTTAGGGCATAAGCTTTTTGTTAACGTTTCTCCACATCCTGAATAATGAGTCCCCAGTAAAAAACACAGTACAACAGGCAATTTGTTACAATTAACAAAGTTTTAAAGCAGGCGATGTTTGTTACCTTTCTCCAGAGCAAGATGAGAGTGGCACACAATGTAAAACAACAGAGAACTTCAATATGAAAGCAGATGCAAAACTAGATTGAACTTGAAACCAGAGAGTAAAGGAAGATTCACCAACTCTGGATACTTTTAACAGCTAAAAATCCTGACTTTTTGAAGTCAGTTGCAAAACTTAATTGATTTTAATGGAACAAGCACAAACGTCATGAAGATTTTTTTGACCCTCTTCATGTGTTTTTCACTGTAAGAACGGCTTCTCAAGGACTCCAGAGCTCTAGATAGAAATGGGGCAATTGCAGTTTTGTTCAGCTGATTTGTCTCCCATCACATTAACCATCTTTGATGAAAAGAACTGCACATTCCTTCAGTCTGTCAGACAAGTGTAATTTAGTGGTAGTTAGCTCTAAAATCTTCCAGTACAGTCACAGAGGAAGACATTCCCATGAGGCAATACCAAAATTTATCCTAAGTATTGTTTTCTTTACCTGTAGCTAAGCAAGTACCTGTCTCTGTTGCCCTGTGTTGGGAAAATCTGATCCTTTTTCTGTTTTCTTTAGAATATTATTTTCTTTCCTCCTACATTAATAAGCCATGAAAGAGTATGCATCCCAATCAAGGCATCCTGCCACTCAATTGGGAGCATGCCAGGCTGCTTCAGAGCTCTCGGTTGCTCAGCGGAGGACATGAAACTGCAGGTTTCAGGTTTTGCTCTGCAAACAAGATGCCTTTCTCCATTTGGTAGTTGCCTTCTGCACTTAGAGCTCCTGGGAGCAGCATCTTTAGGGAAATCTCAGGGCACTCTTAAGTTTTCTGCTTCATTCCCTAATGAAGACCTAATTAGGATCCTAAGATTGAAGCACATCCCTTTTTTATTAATGTAGCTGTCTCAATGCTGAACAGTCTGTGAACTGGCTAGAAGCTTATGCACATGAACAAAAGGGATAATTTTTTTTTGTTTGTTTCTTATCTTTAAATAGTATAATTCTCCAGATTTGTGTCTCATATCATCCCTTAGACTTGATCAAATAACCACACTGGATCTGGTTTCCAAAAAATCCACTGCACTTACAGTAGTGATGAAAAGAAATAAATCAAGTCATATAGCATCTGCTTCACAGAAAAACAGGTGTAGTACCATCCCCTGTAAAGGAGCCCAGGTTATAACAGCCTTATTTTCTTATTCTGTTCTCAGACACTGCAGTTAGAGAACAAAGACAAATTTTGTGTGCCACAAATTTAACAGGTTTTGCAAGAAGTTTTTATGCCCAGCAATTTCAGCCTCAATGAATCTCCATCAGGACTGATACAGCTATGAGACATGAAATCTTCCTTAGGCCTATCCTGTATGACAGATAACTCTTTTTCAATATATCTGATTCTCTAGGGCCCTTTTCCCCTTCTTATTATTTGTTTTAACTGGGAAATGTGTTCAGCTTCTTTATAGTTTCTCTATGTAGTTCATGTTTTCACAAAAATATGCCAGCAAATATCAGTCGCTATGTGTTTAGGTTTATCTCAGGATTCAGTTCCAATGATCTGACTTATGCTACAAATTTTAGGTACGCTGCCAAACACAATGTATTGAGTTTCCAGGTTTGAGGCAAGGAAAGCTTCAGAACAGTCTAAAGGAGATTTATGTGATTTGTTTAGATCTTTTGCTGTGCTAAAAAAAAAGTTATCACTGCATGTTTCTGACTAAACTTCACATTCCGTTCTGATGGTTTTCTCATGTCTTTTACTGATTTATAGATACAACATCTCATTTGTTAGCAGCACAGGCACATCCTCCCCTGTCTTATGGAACTGTGCACTCCTCCTTTTCAAAGGTGTTTATATTTATGGCCCAAAGTATTACCCTGAAGCCCACTCTGGCCCTTCCACGATCACCGTAAACAGTAAAGCACTAGTGGGCAAGTGTCTCCTCATGCTCTGGGTTGCCCTTTGAGCAGCAGAGTAAAGGAGATGGCAGTGTGGCGTGCTGGCAGGGTAGACGGGCACAGATGTGCAGTGAGGTTTTGGTACATAGAGAGGGGAGCCTGTGACAGACATTGAATGCCAGGGAGCCTCCAGGATGAGGCACGTTGCCCTCACTGTGTGACCAGGGAAGAAGAATTTCTTCCCACGGACTGCATCTCTGTCTCACTTACAGCAGCTTCATACACATCATTGACTCAGTTGCTTCTGATTTTCACAGCTTTACTTGGTGAATCAGGTCCAATTTATGTTAACATCAGGCTCAGTTGTTAAATATTTATGCAGGTAAGCAGTTTTGTTCTTATGTTTGCAGTGCAGGGGCCCCTCTCCTGAGAGAAAGCGTTGTCAGTAGTGGAGAAAGCAAAAACTGTCATTAAAGGATAAATGCATTACTATATAAAATATAAAAAATTAGTACAGATTTTGATTTCCAGTTTCTAACCTGCTTCTCATTGACTTTTACGCTCTTTGCCATTTCTGTAAGCTGACAGGATTCTGTAGGAGCTGAAAGTCCTCAGTGCTTTTCATTGTAGTTATGAACTACATATAGTTCATATGTAACTGAAGTATATGTATATGTAGTTATGAACTACATATAGTTCATATGTACATATATTTGAATATTAACCAAATATAGATCAGTCTGCCTTTACCGCTGCAGGTCTTTGAAAGAAACCAAGAACCACCACTCTGAAAAATACTGAAATAACATAATTCAGGACACGCTTTCAGGCTGCGTGTCTTTCATGCAGCCATGTGTCCCAGGAATGCAAAACTCACAGTGTTCTTACTTCCTGATTAAAATGAAAATTTGATGTGGTGTCGGTACTTAGTATCAACATTCAGTTGACTGACAAACACATAATAACCCATCAGCATTTCAGACAGAATATAGTTCTTTTTTATTCACCCCTGACACACTGAGGTTGCTTCATAAATACCTTACGCTAAATTCAGGCTTTCTCATTTTCAGATATGGCTATAAAATATTAGTGATCATGCTGGTTGGTGCAAGTCTGCTAATCTTTAGCAGACGGTTGTTAGTACAGTTTCCTCCTCAGTGAATCTTCCACTCTTTAAGGGTACAAGGAGCTTCTAGGGAAAAAAAAAATAACCCACCAATTGAGCTTTGAAATTCTAACTCCCTTGTGTGAGAAAACCAAAATAAAGGCCTCCATAGTTTTGAAGTAGGGCATTGACTTATACTGGGATATTGCTGTTACAGACTGGTGGTGTCCTTCATTCTGCTCAAGTGAATCACTTGTGTTGGTCTAAGGGAGTGCACCTCAGTGATGAGCACTTGCCAGCAAGGAGCTATTCCTCCTCCTCTCGCCTAGGATTTCAGTCATTTTGAAGGGACTTGATTAAAAGACCTCACATGGGAACTTGTGAAAGGGAAGTCACAGAAGCAGTGCTCGTCTAAATACAGTTTCTCCCAAGAGACTGAGTAATTTGTCTCTGCCGAAGTGTTTGCAGCAAACTGCACCGCTCAGCTTCTGAAGCATGGGTTCTGCTACATTTGATTTAATTATAGCTCCTACCTATTTGTGAAGTCAGGGTTGTAAAATGCTCTCCTGTAGTGACAAGTAAGGGCAGAAACAGTAAGCACCTTTCAGATGCCAGGGATTCTTCCATAAAGTTCCGTAAGTCAGGCTTTGGGGTGAGCGTTTAAATTCAAATCTTTAGTTGTGTTTACTGTTTGGTTTTGGTTGTGTTTTTTTTTTTTTACTGCCAGCACTAATAATAGGAAACTAAGAATTACACTAGTTAGTGGGGACTGCTAAACAAAGAACAGCGCTTGCTGATTAAAAGCGTTGCTGGCACCTTGCCTGATGTATCGTGGAAGCAGCTGAAGTGTTGATTGTTATTTACTGTGTGAAGCCATACAAGCTGGATGTGAGCAAGTGTCTTTATTTCTGCTTGTTTTCCTCTGAACTGTCAAAGCAAGCAGGGGGTGAGAAGAAGCTTTTGTTCGTTAGAGTGTCTTCCAGTGGGAGCTCAAAATCTTGTACATCTTTGCTGTGCATTACTTGTACATCTTTGGGAAGCATTATCATAACTCTATTACAGGTGGCTAAACAGAAGCGGTAAGGTTTGTGTTTTAGCTGATGAGACAAGGCTTGAAACGAGTTTTCACATGTATTTCAACAAGGGATGTCAATGGAGACTGACGCTATCAAATCCACTTGGTTCCACGACTGAAGACAGTTGCCACTGAGTCTGAAATGAGTCTACAGCTTATGTGACAGAAATGGTAATGCAACAACCCGAGGTGTTGCCCCTGTGAGCTTTGAAGTAATTCTGCGGTATTTTAGATCAGGGAGGAAATACTGACAGTAAGGGTGCCCCTTTAGACCCTGTAATTAATACACTACAACTGGGGATGCCTTCGCATTCTAGGTCCTCCTTCAAAAACTTTTTATGTTTTACACCTGTAACTATAAATAGGCAAATTCATAGGAAGGCTTTAGAGCAGAGACAAAAGACTATCTGAGATAACCACCCCTAACGATTTCAGAAAAAATGCCTTCCTTTTATATTACTCTGTATGTCTTTCATCCCATACAGCTTCTACAAAGAATAGAGAAAATATTTCTTTACCTCCATTACTAGCTGTCGAGGCTTATAAGTATATTCAAGTATACAAGATTACAGTATGTTATTTTATGTTCTGATCTATAAGGACTAATTCTGCAATTTTTTAAAAAAGTAAGCTGTTTTACGAAAAAAAATTTACCTTCTTGAGTCATCAAATAAGTCCGATCTGAGATAAACCTTTGGTCAACATCATTCATCACTGTTTGTTTACAGCATCTTTGTATATTATTGCACAGAAGTTATTTTTAAAAATGTAGACGGAAGTGCTGTAAAAGCTTTTTCTTATAGCCTACTCCTGAGAAAACTACGATGAGAAACCAAATTAGAAAAGAAAAACCCGAGAACTAATTCTGTTCCAATAGACAGGAGGTTAAATTAACAGCTGCCCCTTTCCTGATAACATGAAAAGTAGAAGTGATAATTGAAATTAAAAACACCAGCGTTTTTCATTGTAATTGAATTCAACACAGGTTATTCATTAGAGAAAATGAGTGAAAATCCATCAAGCTGGAAATAGGTCATTATAAACATACCCATTCATATATATAACTCTTATATTGTACATAGTAGGGACAATATCCCAAAAGCATATTAATACTGTGCTTAAAATTAATTTTTAATAAGAGAATTTTCAAGTAATGTAATAAATAAAAATTTAAAAACCCCAACCTTTTATTTTGAGCTTTTGAAATTCCTAGTCTCAGAGTATCTTCATGTGTCTTACACATATTAATGTACTGGGACTCTCAACTCTCCTACAAACTAGGAAAGGCTTCATTAATGTACGAATTAATCTTCATTTTACACGAGGAATCTTTTTTAGAACAAAAATCATATTAAATTCTTTCAGCTATAACTGTGTTTTAAGTACACTTTGCCCTATACTTTGTATGTGTTCTACTTTAA
Organism: Microhierax caerulescens; assembly: GCA_035590215.1. Classification (NCBI taxonomy): domain Eukaryota; kingdom Metazoa; phylum Chordata; class Aves; order Falconiformes; family Falconidae; genus Microhierax; species Microhierax caerulescens. The sequence goes on from JAVJGJ010000001.1 coordinate 33,388,937, forward strand.
ATAGACATAGCATAATTAGGAAGCATGAATTATGCTCAAAGAGGGAAAAAATATCCCTGAATTACTCCATTTCTGATTTCTCTGGTATACCGAGATCCACATTAGCTTTAAAGTTCTTTGTTTATCAGTACAGTACTAATAATTCAGTAATTAAAATATAGAATATAACTTCAAAATGTTAGGAAAGTTAGCAAAAGATTTCAATTACTTAAGGGAATAGGAAAATCGATTCAAGTACAAAATTCTTGTTTTGGAGTTTTTTGAGGAACTATCTTCTCTCAGAAAATTAACTGATACTCTGTTAATGGGTAAGTGGCATGAAAAAGGTGGCCAGTCTTTTTTTTGTCTAGAGTAGCTGATAACCTGGCTGCTAAACCAGTACAAAAGGTTATAACACTGGAGGGGGCTCCTGTGTCTAGCAGAAGGGAAGAAATTACACTTTCTTATGTATATCGAGTGTGGTTTATGTCTTTAATCTGTGATGTTGTGATGTTATGATGTTATGAAGCCTCACATTTATGGTTTCACCTGCACAGATCACATACACAACAAACAATTTTCCTTTGAGCCTGTTTGGTTATCATTGCTGACAACCAGGCATCCGACGCACATGTGTTCAAAGCTTTCTTTTACCCATCTCTTCCACTGCAGCCAGCCTCTGCTCGTCTTCCCATGTCTGCACATTTCTCAGTAATTAACAGCAGTTCCTTCAACAGCTTTTCAGAAGAAAGGCAGGTACAGTCTGCACTTGTTCCGTTATATCGTAGGCCTGACCAGACCCCAAAATGGTAGGTATAAAGATAGAATAAGCCCAATTGTCATTCTTTGTGCGTAGTGTGAGACACTGTCCTGCCAATCATCCTCCCAGTCCTTTGACAAACTGGCTTTTATAGTAGGCCAACAGCAAAGCTCAAGAGGAACACAGCGGTGGGGCAATAATATCATTGCCTGATGAAAAGAGCCAAAGTAGGTATCTCTTCTGTAGTCTTTGCAATTATCTCATACATGCACTGATATCCTAAAAACTTCCTGAAAGCTCCCATTTGATGTGTTGAGGTGTTGAATGATAAATCTATACAAAGGAAATTAAATGTTTCTGTCATTCATCTAGCTTCAAAAAGAGGTGTTAAAAAGCAGAAGCCCAAATACTGACAATACAGCAATCCATAAGCTGCCAGTTCAAAGAAGCTGCTCAGAGAAATGACTTTCTGTAACAGGTTACAAAGACATGATTTTTTAAAAAATATTTAATTAAAAGGAGAAGCAATCCCTTGAAATTTTACCAGCACCTAATGGACAATACTTCACTTATTGTTCAGTCACTGAATTCATTGCCCTCTTGGGGGAACCTAACTATGGCAGGAAGAGAGCTTCTGTCCCCTCCCCACATCTTCTGTTATTTCTTCTTCTAGAAGTATTTAGGGCAAAGGAAAAGGAAAAAGAAAAGGAACATAAATATGTTTGTATGGGATTTTTTTAATCTGTACTAATGAGGAAAAAAAGTTTTTGAACTATCTCACTATTCCCAAGTTAGTTTTCCGAGTCTTGATTTCTAGTGCTTTGTTCAGCCACGTTTCAAATATTTCAAAAGACAAGGTTTCTCTGGATTAGTTTTTGAGGCTACTTCACAGGCTAGTGAATGCTATCTCTTTTAAGCATGTCTTTTGAGATGTTTTTCAGACAACTTGCTTTTCCTTTAAGAACATCAAAACCTTCTTTCCCCTGGAAACCTCATTTTGTTTGTATCATCTACTTTGAAGTCCCACTAAAATAATTTAACTTGTATTAGCTACTGCACAGTTTTTTCCCTGCTCTTGGTGTTTCCTCTACATTGGCCAATAATGTGATCTGAACTTTAGCAATGCCACCCAGCCCCATTTCATGGAGATCACTTCTGATATGTGTTCTACTGTTTTACTGAAAAAAAAAAAAAAACCAACAAACCAGTATCAAAAGTGAACCCTGCATTCTAAGAGTACTTTATGGACATAATCACCACTTCAGAATAAATAGGCAATGAAATCTATTCCTGATGAATGTATTAAGGACAAGTATATTTATATTTATTACAGAGAACTGAGTTACAAAATTACCAATGTATTTGTTTGTTTGCTTAACTTATAATAAATTACAAATTTATTCTCAGTGTGCGGCTCTAAGGTGGGTCAAAAGTTGAGCTTAGCCCTATTCTATTTGATAAATACATCTTTAATGCTAAAAGTATTCCCAAGTAAAATCAATACAATAATAATAAATATAAACAACAATAAAGTATTGTATTAATTTACATAAATGTATTACATAAATTAAATTAAATAGGATTTCATAAAAAAATAAATAATTGCATTTCTTAGGGGAAAACGCCAGGCCAGATTCAACAGCATGGGAGAGAAAATGCTGTTGGAATGCCTCCATCCAGCAGAGAGGCTAAAGATGTATTCTCAGTAGGCACACACACGTAGAGCACATGTATACATCACATAGTTTACCTGTATACATGGCCAGCCACACAGTTCACAGGTAGATGCATGGAGCAGTCATATGAATTAAGGCAGCACCAACACCTTCTTCTTTTTCATGGTGTGAGAAGTTTATACACTAATTTAGTGTATAAACTAACATTTTGCATGTGCAAGTCCACGTCAGGGCATTACCCACTACCATTATTCATTTGCAATTAAATTAAACACCTAGTCAAAATAAAACTTATTTTCATCAATAGCATACATACTTACTTGTATCAACTTTGAATATATTTTTTTAATGACCAAATAAGTAATTTTTCAGTATTGCTTCTACTTGCCAAATTAAGATCACCCCTTTCTCATGGCCCACAAGCCCTGCAGTTGCTGAGAGCACCCTGGGTTTTCCTGTTGACCATGAGAATTTCCCATATCACTGTAACGTGGCACCATTGCTTACTCTCCCTCTTGCCAGCAATCCTGAATTGTACTTGCTTTTTGTCCAGGGAAGGGTTCTCTCTCTGCATCCTTTCTCTGCCTTACACTACAGGAACAGCGCAAGGCAAGATTCGACACAAAGTGAGAATGCAGAAGAGTATTAGGAAAGCTATCCTTTCATGCTTTTCAGAGAACGTGCTGGTTCTTAAAAGTGAGCTGGGATTTTGGATCTGTCTGACTGGAAATTTGCATCTATCTGATGCCTTCTTGGTTTGATCTTGGACTGTTATGTCTGACAAACGGGGTAATATTTAGTGATAGCCACAGACTAAACATTATCTGTGAAGGAGCTTCTGGAAGGGAAGAAAAGATTAGGATCTGGAAAAGGTTTTGAGATGTGGGGATTCAGAGGGGGGGTTGATAGACCTGTTCTTCCAAGAACTAAGAAACAGAGACTATGTGAAATAGGGCTTGGCACCCTGTGCAAGGGTAAAGAGAAGAAAGACAGGCAGGAGTAAGGAGCAGCCAGAGGAACTGGGAAGAGGCTCTGGGGAGAGTTGTCCTTGTGTAGCGGAGGAAAATGAGTGCAGAAATGATCGGGAACAAGATCTGTCCTTTGGCAGAACTGAACAGCTCCAGAGGGGCCTGATGGATTGCCATTTGGGGAAAAAAAGCTTGGGCTGCCCTGTGTTGGAGGCAAACTGGGATCTTAAGTTAAACAGCAGGCACTCAAAGGAGGCGTTTGAAACAAACTTGCAGATTTGCAGCTGTAGGAAAGAAAATTCAATGCCTCAGAAACCTTAACCATGCAATTACTGCTCTTTGGCTTTTATGTTACTTCCAGGTTTTGTTTTTATTTTGCAATTTTAACTTCATGCAGTACAACATTGCCACCACTGCTCAGCCAATTATCCTATCTAAACATGAGATATATGCATTTTTAATGTCCCAGCAGCTTAGTTGTAACACTTAGAATCGTGTTTGTCATTTCAACAAACCCAAACCATTTTTTTAATGTGACACTGCTTGTTTGAGAGAGCTTTTTCTGTTTATGATCGTCCCACTCTTTCCATTCTGCTTTTCTAACTGTGAGAGAACTTTTTCTGTTTGTTTATGATTGTCCCACCCTTTCCATTCTGCTTTTCTAACTGCTTACCCTCCTAGCTGCACTCAGCCTAGGGCTACAGAGCCATTACCTGAGCAGCAACACTGGGAAGTGAAACACTGTTAGCTGAATTGGCAAAACATATAGAGACTGTTGAGGGTCAGGGATGGAGAGTTAGGTTTTGAAAAAGGCAGTTGGTAAGATTTATAAATCTGGTTGGTTGTGGATCTAGTGTCGTATCTGTACGACAAATACCTGCTTGGCTCAGCTACTGCACCACAGTGCCTGAACGGCGCTGACAAGAGCCTTCGGGGTGGATATCATGCCGATGGAGGTGTGTCAGGTTCTGTGTCGGGTACAAAGAGGCCCTTTCAGGGTGAGATTTATCCGGTGTTTCTCCTTCCAAAGCAGCGAGATCGTGTTAGACATGTTTCACCAAAGTCCTTACCTTTTCCATTCTCAGAGGGACAGTTTGTGCCTTAGTTTCTTACGTGTGCTACTTTTGACACTCATTTTATTTTGGAGGAGGATAAAGCTAGGAGTAATTTGTGAACTGACTATCGCTGGGCTTGTTCCAGATAATTTATATAGTGCTTAAATGCTTTAACAAATGAATTTCCAGATCACTTGAGTTCCCTTGCAGTTAAATTTTCTATAAGCCCAGAAAAACCACTGCACGTTTCAAGTATAAACTTTGCTGATATAATACTTTTCTGTAGCCACACTAAAAAAATGCTTCTATCTGATAAAACATTGACTAATGGTTTGCTGATAATTTTGCTGAGTAATTTTACTACATAGCCACTGATGTCTTACCACAGGAGGCCTATATAGGCTAAATACACAACATACTGATTAAACACCAAATACATGTATTTTTTTCTGAATAAAACTAGATGTTTAGCCCCAAAACACTAATTGTATTTTGTAGTGGGAAAAAACATTTTGGTATTGCAACCCATGTGAATTGCATAGTTATCATTTGGCTCAGTTTTCTGCAAATATGAAAGTCATAAGAAGGCCTACATTGAAATCACGTACATCAGAACAAACGTTAGATTTTAAATTTAAATCAACCATAGGTATGCAGCTTTGGAAGTAGGGACTGCCTAAAATTAAAAGTTAATTTGCATAAACCTGAAAAGCGTTAAAGAATTAAGAAACACAAGCTTAAGAACCTGTTGTTTCAAGTCCCTAACCCACAGCCTTCTGTCCTGGTGAGTATGTTTCTGTCCATAAAGGCAAAATATCAAAATCCACTTATCAAACAAAGCCTTTCATCTCATCCCTTAGAAAAGTTCTGTCACACACAGAGACAACTTCCCAGGGCTATTCAACAACACATATTTTCACTGGGATTAAGGGCTCTCTCAAGCATCACCACACTTCACAGTACCGAGAAGAGTAAAAAAGCTTTTCCTGATGTCTAATGCGTGCTCACAAACCTCAGACCGTGGCTGCTGAACTTTGTTAAATTGTCTGCCCCTACTAAGAGTTTGGCTCCTTCATCTCTGTTGCTGCCTTTCAGGTGGGCTGCTATTAGCCCGTCCCGTAGCGAAGGCACAGACTAAATAAGCCCAGCTCTCTCAGTCCCTCCTTGCTGGCCATGTGCGCTCATCCCTAGTCACCTTCATGGCCTTCTGGTGAACCTTCTTCGGTTCCTCCACATCCCTGGGCAGGCCCCAAGACTGTTGCAAGTAGAGGGAGAGAATAACTCCCTTAGGCCTGCAGGCTTTGGCCCAGTAGGTGGGTCTCCTTATTTGCAGGAAGAATTCTTTGTTGACTAATACTCAGCCTGACACCCGCTGTGACCCCATGGCCTTCGGCAGCGCTGCCCTTCAGCCAGTCCCTTCACAGCTGGTACTGGGAAGAAGGGACAATTTTGTCCCAGATGCAGAACTCTGCAATTCTTGTTGAGCTTTGGGAGGCTCTATTGGCACAGATTTCATTATTAATTTGGCCTAGATTGTGCTATTAAATCAAGGCCATTTTTTTAAATACTCATGCCGTTGTGATTAAAGCCATATTACACTCCAGTGAAAAAACAGAAACTGGGCTGAGATGTGAAAACTGTGGGTTTAGGTTGTGGGATTTTTGGTAGAGTTAGCTTTAAAGTATATGCCTGCTACTTCAAAATTACGTATGTGTTCTTCCATTAAGTGTTGTGTTTATCTGAAATTCAGATTTTCTGTCAGAATAGAAGTATATGCAAAAAGAGAAAACATTATCAGTAATGGTAATTAAGTCAATGGATGAACATGTATCTAAAATGAAGCAGAATGAAAAGTGACAGCAGATAAAGCATGGGATTGAGAACCTGTCATGCAAAAGCCTGTAATTAAAATATGTTTAAAATTGCCAAAGCTCCTAACACAGCTTTTTCCATCATACAAAATTATTTGTTAAGCAGACAAAACTCTAAGCTTTGTTTCTCTGTCTTCTTTTCTACATTTTGATATTTCTCCTTTTTTTTGTGTTTTTTTGGGGGGATTGCCTCATCTAAAAAGAGTGTTGGTTAGAGAGTAACAAAGAATCCACCTATTGCAGTATTCTTAGAAATACTGAAGAAAAAGACAGCTTAGAGAGCATGAAGCTTGTAAATAATTTACAGGTTTTGGAGTGGTTCATAAGACCATGTGCTGGAGGTGTAATTTCCCAGCGGTAAAATTGCAAGCCAGAGAGATCATCAGAAGGCAGAATCATATTTATTATTCTCTGTCTCTTCTTTGTGCTGGTTTATATTTTCTTTTTAAAGGAGGGAGTAGTGGACTTGGGAAAAACAGTTCAAGATGAACTTCTTCTCTTTATTCTCCGGAAGGAAAACACAGTACATCATTAATGCAATTTTAAAAGACTGTCAAACAGAAATTTTCTGTCACAAAATAAATTATATACACCTGGAGTAAAGAAGAATATAGAAATGATTTAAATAAGCAAAATTTTTCTTTTAACCTATTTTATTATTTTCTTCTATTTTATAAGAGTTTAACAAAAGGTTAGAATGATTTTTCAAATTTTAGTTGGTGCAATGGAGGAAGTTAGCAATAACTTGACATAAAGCCATGGGTCTTATTTAACAATTACAATATTAAATCTCTTTCACTGAACTAGAGAAATCTCCTGATAAACAAAAAGTCAGATCTATGAGTCAAGAAAAAGCAGTCCTGGAGGTAAATTATGTTGGCTATGTGTATAGTTAGACTAAAATTATTTAAAACCAAAAATGTTCACTCTGTTGTAGAGTCTCAGAGGAAAGATGCAAGTTAAAGAAAGAAAAGTTTGAACTGATATTTCTGATAAGAGTAGTTGGCTGGCATAATGGATTTTTAATGAATGTCCTTAAGATACCATTTACTACAAACCTCCAAGGATGGAAGAGTTAAGGCGTTACTAGTAATGCTGTGGTAAAGAGCAGAGGAAAATGCAGAGGGTCAACCTAGAAACTCAAGAGGTCATTTCTGCCTCTACTAATATGTAATCTTATGAAAGTGGGTTGCTTTTTCAAGCAATGTTTCTTTCAAACAGTATGGTGAAACTGGAGTTCATTGTGTGACAGAAAAAAAAGTACTACTTTTAAATGAGGTACGTAGATCATGTATTTCTCTAAAAACAGGCTGCTAACTTATTTTGAACTAGCAAAGAATAAATCAGACCAATTTTTCCAGAGTGCCTTTAATTCTCCTCTAACATCACAATACTTAAATGCAGTCAGGAAATAGAAGTCCTGCTCTTCACAGCTTCAGACTAAGGACTGACACAGTTGGAGCTGCTGGTTTTTCATGTCAGAAAGGGGAGAGCAGTCTTTGCAAAATTAATATACTTTGAATGTCTTTCTCATCCAAGGAGAAGGTAAGAAAATGCTTTGCATGTTAGTGAGCCATAGAAGTTAGATGGATATAAACACACATTTTCTCATCCATTATTTATGACAGTAATCTTTTTTAAAAAAGGCAAACTTTGAGTTGCACAAATCAAAACATACAGGTTTTCTTTTTAGTTTGCTCAAAACGTGCCTAACTTTTTGTCTGAAAAGAAATCACATGCAGAACAGAAAGAACCCATGGCTTCTTTTTTCATATTCTGAAATACTGCATTGCCCTTTCATGGTTCCACCCCATTCGGGGAGAAGGCTGTGTTATTCTTCCTTTAGCAGGTCTGGGAATGATGTAGACTATACATACCAATGTATGCTTGTAAGAGGAACTTATGAAATCCCTTTGTTTCATTTTCTTCGTTGAATAACTTTAGTGTTAGATCAGTAAGTACCTCAACAGTTCACTGACGTTTTCTTTATTGTGCTTCAAATACAGGTAAAAGTACTGCTCTTTTGCATGCACTTACTCAAGTCCAGAAGGCTGCACAAGCAGCATAGTAAACCTGCCAGCGGCCACAGAGACACTAGACCATCTGGTTGCAGTCCGTTTAGGAAGCTGGTAAAGCAGAGAGAGACGTTTTAGAATGCCCTTACGCATAAATACATGACAGGCAGGGAGATTCCTCCTCAATTAATGGCTTGCTTCTTACCTGACAAAGGGTAGAGATGGTAGATTCATTTCACTGTTCCTTCCATTCCCCAAAGGCTTTGGCTTGGTGGCCCAGCAGTCAGTACATATCTGGTCTCTGAGAGAGACCTGTGCTTTAATTCTGCCTCCATCAGTGACAGCCTCTGTGACCAGGAACAAATAATTTCATACTTCATGACTGCTGTTTGTCTGCTGCTCTGATGACACAGAATTGTTTCTGACTACGTGTTTGCACATGCTTAGTTATGGTGAAAAGCTGATTTTGGCAGAGGATAAGTGACATACATCAAAATAATCACAGATCTACAGATCTGACATGCATTTTTTAGGTGGTGCATTCATCTCTTAATTACCAAGATTACACTATTTGTTTCTTAGCAGAAGCTGTCAGAACTACGAATATCTCAGTGTTACTTGTTTGATCTAATAGAAATATTATTTGTTCTCACAGGAAAAGCTGTTATTACACTGGTAAAAGATGTTACACAGTTCTTTATCTTCATTTAAAGCTATTTTCTTTCTCTAGTTTAGGACTAGGAGCACATAAGTTTGAGCCATCAGTCCAGATATCACAGCAATATACAAAAATAAATGTATGAACCTCAACACTTCATCTGTTTTTTTCTTTCTTAACTTTCTTCTAGAAATACTTTCCTTTTAAAGAGCTTGCTAGGCTTCTTTCACTGTCTGTGTTAAAGAGGAATTAAGGCAAAAAGGGATTAAGTGCATTGCCCAAAGTCATCTGCTAAGACTGGCAAATTCAGGGCTAGAAGTTGGCTGTCTGGTCTTTGATGTTTCTGTGATTTGGTAAACAATACAGTATTGCTTCTGCTTTTCCTACCTCTTTACATAAGTAATTTTTGTCAAGTCACCACTCTAATCCTCTTTTTTCTTCTCCTTTACTTCCTTTAATTTTCTTTGTAATTGCTGTGCTTATTCTTTCTTACATGTTTCAGTTTATAGAAAAGATGTAAAGAGACAGAAGGATCTGCAAGGTTTGAATAAGATCTGTGGCAGGGTCTTTTGAATTCATGAAATAGAACTTTTCTGGTGGAACACGACTGCATGTTCTGTCTGCAGATGCAGTGCACATTCCTGCTGGGTTTCCATGCCACACAAATGCTGCTTGCAGCTGTGGGAGCTCTGCTCGCAGTGACACTGGTAGCTCCACACTCTGCAGCAGGGTGGGTGCTGCTCATGTCTGTCACTCAGGTCTTAAGGCTGAAGTGGAGATAGGTAGCATAGGAGAAATTTTTGTCCCATGGGAACTCTTTGGGAACATCCTTCAAAGTGATAAACGTTTAATGCATGAATATTTGGTTGGAAGTTCAAAGTCAGAAATGTTAAACTCTCAGTCACACACATGTTCTGTAGGGTCTCATGAATACATGATTTGGCTGAACCAGATTGGATGGTATTAATTCTTGTCTTTCACTTTTTTTTCAGGAATGCCCCAGTGGCGTTGTCAATGAAGAAACCTTTAAAGAGATTTACTCTCAGTTCTTTCCCCAGGGAGGTGAGTACTTGGCAGACGTAATTAGTACTGCAGTGAACAGAGTTATGTGTTAGTTCCTAAGTCTGCCAAAAGAGCCTGTTGTTCAGACTAAAACTATTGCTGTCTCAAGTTCTGTCTGAACTTCCTTGATGTATGGGGTATGATGATGATGATGATGATGATGGGGTACTTCCTTGATGGCTGGGTACATATTAAAATATGTGTTTCTGAATAAAGTGAAATGATAGCTACAAGAAGTCAGTCTTCTATTACAAAGATACAACCTGTGTTTGGGTACCTTTGGAAACCAGGTTTCTCTATGTTATTTCTTTTAAAACTTTCTACACAGTCTTCCCCATTCTCTTTTATTCCGCAAAACCTTTCACAGTAGGAATGAAAACTGTAGGAGGCTCTACAGGTACCCTCCAATATTGATGGCAGAACCCCCTTGACTTCTATGGGGTTTCTCTACTTAAATGAGGACTTTTTTTTGCTAAACCTAATTTGAATTAATTATTTTCCAGGGATATCATTTATCTTCATTATCTTTTAGTGCAATGAAGGTAACACAAAAATGTACAACAATTTTTTGTCTTGAATGTTGGATTTTCTTTTATTTTGAACTATTTTCCTCTCTTTTCTTTCTCTTGCTTTTACCATTCAATCCTTCCTCTTCATATTCTCCTACACCTCTTCAGTCCTGCCCCTTCATCTTCTCCACATCTCTTGAGATTTGCATGTTTCCCTGGGACTGCTTATAGCTTTCTTTTCACTTGTATTTAAACTCCCACACACACTTAATTGGTAGGAACAAAATGTCTCCCAATTAGTTTTATTTTGAATAAAGACCTAGAAGGTAAAGAGCAGCATTCAGTGTGGATTACCATCACTGAAATCCTTAACAAGTAGGCACACTCAATAGGGAAGAACAAAAGGCTAAGAGTTGACCTGCCTACTGATTATTTCTGTATCTAAGCTTTTAAGCCAGGCTAACATCTACAGTTCAGATATTATGTTTTGTAGTTACCCTGGCTAGCAAAAATAATTCTTTGCATGTGATTTACTGCACCTTTAGTACACTTAAAAGAATGATTAAAAAAAGAATGACATTTCCTATTGTGACACTCAAAATTGTTTATGGGCAATGAGAATTCACACCTCTGATGAAAGTAAAACTAAAATATACTGTGAGAATAAATGTAATCTTCAAAGCCTCATCTTTATTAGTCCAGACCTAATTGTCACAGAAAGGAAAGACTATTAACATAATTAAGATTGAGACATACTCAGTTTTCAGTCTCTACCCTTTTTGCTGGTGCTAACGCTCACCCTTATGCTGTTCCTCTGGACCTTTAAGGCAGTGGCATCATTTGGAGGTGGGATGGGGGCTGCAGTGGACTGCTGGCAACTGGAGTCCTTCCCTGGGGGGAATTAGGGTGTTCGTGTTGGTGCTTTCTTCTTCCTCACTCTAGGATTCACCTGGGGTCATTTCTACATGTTTGCTAACACTTTTTTACACCTTTCTTTTTCTCCATTGGTTTGCAGCTCCACATTACATCCAAATCTATTATAGGTGGTGACTTTTACACGTCTTTGTTCTCTTTGCTACCCCTAAAACCAGTTTTGTGCACCTCCACACCTGCATTTCACTGTCCATGGGTGAGTTGTGGGGGCTGCAGTGCCAGCCTGCACCCTGTCCCCTCTCATCCCATGCCTGTTCCCCTCTGTGCCGCATCCCATCTCTCTGCTGCTCGAGCCCTCTGCTGCTGTACAAGGCAAAAAGTTCTTCTCTCCACCACATCGTTAGGTTAGACCCATAAATACCTACTCCTGCATAGAATAACTGCCTGTTTCTGCCACCTGTATAAAGCTATAGCTGCACCACAAAAGTAAACCCAATGAAACTTAGATACCTGATCAGCTCCAGAGACCGCTGTCGCAGCTAAACAGCAGGAGACAAAGCTGCAAGCTGATCAGCTTCTGTCCTGGTGCAAGGTCCCTATAAAACTTGTAGCTTCTTAGTAGCAATTATGGGGACACACGGTTACCGTATTCATTGCAATTTCAATAATGCAGTTCCTTTATCTTCAACAAGGGTGCTACGCTTCCCTGAAAAAAAAAAAGAAAAAAAAAGGTAGTAGTTTATCTTCTTGCTTCATTTAACTTTAGTAGAATACAGTAAAAGGTTAGATTTTTAGCAGAGTAGAAAAGTATCACCTCCAGATAATTCATTCATCAGTAACAGATGTTGTTGTGTACTAGCAACAGCATTTTTAGCTTTCTTAATAAAGCTGTTTCAGAGATCTCTGTGAAGAGCATCGAGAAGTGACCATCAGGAGCTATCCCCTTCCCTCTCACCATCCTCCATGGCCTCCATGCAACCGTATGCAGTCTTAACTGTACATAAAGAGCACACACAAACGTGAAAGCCTTATGTAGTTTTCCTCAAAATTTCAGCAGAAGAGCTGAATCCACACACTAAATAACCGTTATGCTCCTCAGTTATGAACAGAGTGGATTATGTTCCCTGTTGGATGAGGCATACTCTCGGATATATAATGATTGCCATTTTTTTGTCTCTGATGTTTAAAATGCTTTAACAGTGTATTTCAAAGGAATTCTGATTTAGTATGTGTTTCTGTCTCAACCTGTCAGAATATCAGTTTAGCCTATTACTTATGATATCAGATCCCTGCAAAGAAAAATTTTATTTAAAAAGTTAAGCTTTTTTCCTAACATGATTAATGTTCAAGATTTAGGGGGTGGGGGCAAGGGGGAATCATATTAAGTAGCTGTAATTAAAAGATTAGTGTTCCTCATCCTGACATCTTTTTGAAGGCAAAATTCTAGACAAGAGTTGCCTGAACAAACAACCCTGAAAAAAGACCTCTGAATCATTTTTTTTTTTTCAGAAGGGTTTACTACAAAGAAAAGATTCTTCAACTGGAGATGTTTTTTTTTTATATACCATCATTCAAAAAGAGTAGTATGTTGTATCATGTATGGGCAAAAAGCAGTATTTTGTGTGTGTGTGTGAGTGTGTTAACCTTTGTTTCCTGTAAATCTACAGGAAGTAATGAGGAATTTACATGTTTTTAAGAAATGAATGCCTAGAGAATAGGAAGCTATTTAAAATTCAGTAATTATACTTCTATAATATGTTTCTTTCCCCTGAAGATGGTTTGCCAAGTATATTCTGTTGCACAACAGAAGTCTCAGTAGATTATAGAAAATATGACTATTAAAATCCTAAATGTAAACCAAAGTCAACAAATTTACATTTTTCAGTTAAAGTGGGAATTGATCTTCTTGGCCATGCTTAAGCAATTGCACTAATGACTAGATACATGGATGAATTAATAAATATCTCGATAGTGGTTTTTTTAATCTCTGAAAATGCATTAACAGATACAGGGTTTAAAAATTGCAGACATTTTTCTTGTTACAATTATTTCACATCATATGAAATTAACATATTGAAGTAAGATCAGAGACTTTACTTACTAATTTTAGGTCTGAATCTGTGAAGTACAAAGTTTTGAGTTTTGGTATATTTGGTTCCTTGAGAAGAAGGTGGCATTTCAGGTGAGTGACCCAAGACTATCACTCAGTTTAATTCAAAACAATATTCTGGGCTGTGACAAGTACAGGTTTTTAGGATTAATATGAAAGGTAAAATGGTTTAGTGTCAAGAAATCAGAAAAAGCCATGTCAGCAGTGATGAGAATTTTCCATGATGGGAGAGGTTTGTCCTGCAAGGGAGACACAGATTTCATAACACTTCTCATTTTACTAAAAGTTTGTGAGGTTAATGTTACTTAACCTAAATTTAATGTAAATCCATGAAGCAGAAAGAGCAAAGCAATGAATATTAAAAGTAAACAATACTTCAGACTACATTAATTTGCATTATTTTTATGGAGGGAGAAGACACTGAGGAAAGCTGACCTCACATCAACAGGGCAGTCTCTGGAGACACTCTCTCTTTTCAGTGTGTTACTCCTGGAGCAGGCTGTGCCTCTCAGAAGGCATTCAGTGGAAATGGGAAGATGAGTCTTTATAAAAACTTAGAGGCATGACAGATTCATATTCATGCTGTTGTGTTTCCGAAATGAGTCGATATGCACTGTTCAGTAGGCTTAGAAAGTGTACAAATAATTAGTGAAGGGATCACTTGTTTAAGGTCATCTTTCAGAGACTTATTGACCTTATTCAGCTACCCACAGCCAGGTTTTTTCAACGTTTTTAAGCACCTAGCCCTCATAGGATGTACATGGGAATGGAATTAAGCATCAAACCAGCTTTACAAATCTGCTTCTCTGGACAGATTTCTCTCTCGCCTGTGGGTGAGCATATGACCCGAGCACAGCAGCAGATTTCCAACAGGCTCAGCTTCAACCTGGGTAACAGGCTGGTCTTCAGAGTAAAAACGACACACCAGATGCACAGATGGTAGCATCTGCTTCCCTCATTTAAAGTGAACAAATTAACTTATTTTTTCTTTTTTAACATATGAGATAGATTCCTTATCATGATCATTTAACTGATAAAGTAGCATTCCCATTAACACAGGTTGTTTCAGAGTACAATAACATGACTTCTTTGCTATTCATTCAGATATCAGTGATTAGAAGAATTAGGAATGGAAATCAATAAAGTTATTCTAGACCATAATTTTAGATTTTCTGTTCCTAACAATGTAGCTACCCACATGCTTGCACTTATAATTTATCCCTATTCCCCTGCCAAAAAGAAAAAAAAAGTTTAAACTGAATTGAAAATTTAGTTTTGCTATCAAATTTTTCTATCAAAATGTATCTTGGTATCAGTTTTTTTCATGGAATGAAAATAAATTAAGTAAGAGGTGCTTACTATGGATTTTTTACTGTTTTAAATTATAGATTCCACAACTTATGCACATTTTCTGTTTAATGCATTTGACACTGATCATAATGGATCTGTAAGTTTTGAGGTAAGTGATGCTGTTACTTCTTTCTCTGCAATTGAATATTTTGCCATTCCTTGTAATTAAGTCCATTTCGGTGGCTTTTATTATACGGCTCACATTATGAAAAATTTAGCTTATGTGACTCAAGTTTCAAGTTTTTCCAAGATATTAACAAAAGACATTATTATTATTTTATAATTGTATATCCCAAAATGGTAACTCAGATTGTGCTGCTATGTAATATTTTTATAAATCTGCTCATTTAAAAGTTAACCCAATTCATACACAAGTTATATAAAATAATCCTTGTCTTCCTCCTCCTGCAAGGTGGGAAGGACTGTGAACTACAACTAATGTTATGGGGATGACTCAGCCAAAATAGAATTGCTCATGCTGTTTCAGGAGAAGGCTTTACAAAAAAAAGGCTTTGAAGTGAATGTATTTAAAAGCACAAGTGCTTGAAATTCATTTTTCTTCCATTTAACTGCCCAGACTGTTTTCAAAACAGATTTCTGCCTTTCTCTGCTACGGCTGATGTCACCACCTGCAAAGGCTGATGTCATCAGTGCATGGCATGCTATAAAGGGCAACTCACTGCAATAGTTTAGATGAAAACAGGGTGTACAATATGAAATTGTGTGGCCTGCAGGACAAGGGCAGTGATCGTCCTCCTGTGCTTGGCACTGGTGAGGCCGCACCTCGAACACTGTGTTCAGGTTTGGGCCTGTCACTACAAGAGGGACACTGAGGTGCTGGAGTGTGTCCGGAGAAGGGCAACGGGGCTGGTGGAAGGGTCTGGGGCACAAGTCTGAGGAGCAGCTGAGGGAACTGGGGTTGTTTAGCCTGGAGAGGAGGAGGCCCAGGGAAGACCTTATCGCTCTCTGCAGCTACCTGAAAGCAGGTGGCAGGCAGGTGGGGGGTCCGTCTCTTCTCCCAGATAACGAGTGACAGGACAAGAGGAAACAGCCTCAAGCTACACCAGGGGAGGTTTGGATTTGGTATGAGGAAAAAAATCTTTACTGAAAGGGTGGTCAAGCATTGGAACAGG
>JAVJGJ010000001.1:33404985-33427178 GCA_035590215.1 Microhierax caerulescens
GATGTAGATGTGGTGCTTAGGGACATGGTTTAGTGATGGACTTTGCAGTCCTGGGTTAACTGTTGACTTGATGATCTTAAAGGGCTTTTCCAAACTAAATGATTCTGTGATTCTAGTAAGAAAAAATATATTTCTTCTTAACAGCAGCTCCTCCTTAGTGGTTTTCGTTTTACGGGCACCAGGGCTCCACCACTTCTGTGACTAACATTCATCAGTTGATTCCTTTCCAAAATCCTGTGATCTAAGTCCAGAAATGGATTTAGGTGCCTGCCTACCCACTTCTGGCCTTGAACAAGACATAAAGGAACACATGATCAGGTGGAATAATTTTAAGCTTTCCTATGGATTTGAGACAGCACACTATTAAGCTTGTTAATTAATTTATTAATGAACTAGTTCTCCCCAAAGATTTACTGAGGGATAAAGCAATCAGAAAGTCATCAACAACCTTGCTAGGCGATAATTAATCACTGCGGGGAAAAAACAAATACAAGTTAATCCCAGATCACAACCAGAAGCTCTATACAGCCGTTGTGCAGAACTGACATGTGGGCAGGCTGTGTGACTGAGCACACAGAAGCTCCAGTACAGCTGCAGTGATGCTCCATTTTGCAACCTTTCAGTGAGACATCTCCCTTTCTTGCAGAATCAAAGGTAGGCACAGGAGACTTTGGCGGCTAATGGAGGTCTTTGGTGGTATTAGCATGCTCAGCAGGAAGCTAGCAGGTTAGAAATAGGAAATGTGGAATGCTAGAAACGTGGAAAGGAGTAAAGGCAAGTACCAAAGCACAGACTTCTGTGCTTCTAACTTCACCATCACAGACTGAAGAGAGACCTGACCTAGACTTCTGCCTCAGCCCAGACCCCCTCCAGGGATTTAGGCTCCTTTGTGACCCTAGGTCAGAGGCACCTCTCCTTTTCAGGTGCTCAGCTGAGCGGGACTGTCCCTCAGTGGATTTGCATCCTTAGGGGATGCAAATGTCCAAGCAGTACTTACTTCAAAAATAAATAGGCTCTAAAAGTAGAACTCCTCTCTCTCTCCAGAAATCAGATGTTT
Source organism: Microhierax caerulescens (assembly GCA_035590215.1). Classification (NCBI taxonomy): domain Eukaryota; kingdom Metazoa; phylum Chordata; class Aves; order Falconiformes; family Falconidae; genus Microhierax; species Microhierax caerulescens. Next base: position 33,406,043 of record JAVJGJ010000001.1, read on the forward strand.
AAACCAGGAAAGAAAACACATCTATGTACTCCAATACTGTAATGAGGCCTCGGGTTCATGCTTCATGCTAAATGGTGCGCTTGATTCATGAGTCACCGTATTGTTGGTAACAAGCATAAAGACAGATGCTCTCTGAGCTTAGCTGCTACCCTCAGCACTGTTGCTTTACTGTGGCATTCTGCACTGGATTACCAGCTTAACAGCTACCATAGCTGTACTGCCTCTGACACACACACTGCCTTCCACCATGCAGAACCTTTTTCTCTTTGAGGATCCAGCCCAGAATACCTTGCATATTTAGTCTATATCTATTGAATCAGATTTTCTATTTCTGTATGATTTTATTGCTACATTCTTCAATTACATGAAAGCGAGTATGTAGAAAAGATATACCGTCCTAACTGGTCCTTATTCAGCTCATCACAACCTCCTCTTATGATAAATCCTATCTTGTGTTCCTGAGGTGGACTCCTGCACAAATCAGACAAAGGCAATGCACCTGAAATGAACTATGTATGATTCCCAAACATGTTGATGCAATATGAAGGAGATGCAAAGGTTAGAGCACACACCTGGAAGGTTTTTGGGTTGTCTCAGCTTTTACAAGGACATTCAGTCCCATGCGAAACAGCATGAAGTCAAAATTTTTAATGTGTGTTTTTTCAAGCTGATGATAGGAGGGCAGCCTTGCAAATAGGGATATAAATGATGCAAGGAAGAGAGCTAAAATATGGGTGGTACATCACAGAAAGGAAGCAAGAGAAATAATCAGGAAAAGAAAAATACATATATGGTTTAGATAGAATACATGCAAAAATGTTCTGGTGCCAAATTCGAAATAAATTCTGAGCTCTGAAATATACTACTCTAAGAAAATAAAATTATTTGAGACCTTGGCAAAGGAGTTCAAGCAAAGCTACATCAAGACTGTAAAACAGTGCAGAAAAGATCTGAAGACAGGGTACTGAATTAAAAAGGTTAATTGATAATGATGTAATCTGACTAAGTCTGTTCTGAATTTTGTGAACATTTTAATACTTAATAGTACACTGTTAAAGAGTTGCTTGCAGATTTAACCCTGTGACCCCCAATTAGTCATTGAGATGTAGACAAGTTGAGCAAAACTCTTTTAAGATTCATGTATCCATTTACCCCAAAGGGCACATATACCAATAAGACAGGTACTTACAACAGACTAAGAAAACCCAGAGCATCATCAAAAAGACTGAAGATGTCAAAAGAGCTGTCTGTGCCTACAAGACCATCTGAAGCCATGGTATCTGCGTATGCTTCACTGTGTGTGGCATACATCAGTCCTTTGTAATTTACATTTAACCTCAGCGCAGTCTTTTCCATTGTTCCTGTTCTAGGGATATGCGTAAACTTTGCTGGTGCTGATAAGAAATTTTTCAGCTTTTATTTTCACTGCTTTAATGTTACTCTAAGACTTCCTGTATGTCTTTGCCAGTGAGGTAGAAATGCACATTTAAATACAAGCTGTTGCCGTATTCTCCTCAACCTATTATGGAGACAGTTTCACAGATTTATGGGTTTACAGGCTTGTCAAATAGAAGAGGGAGGAGATAGTTAGGAAAACCCCCGCCATTGTTTAAAAGAAGTTAGCACGCTAAGAAATACAGAAGACAGGTGATGACAAATCCCAGCTGATATTTTCTCCAATCTGGAAGATGCTCACTAAAAGGAGATGAGTTTTTTTTTTTACAATACAGAAGAGTATTAATTATAAAAGAAAAATATATAATAAATACTACATATAAATAATCTTGAATTAGTCTTCTGATTTATTTCTGTGGAATAGTTCTACAGCAGTAGAGCACTGATGGGTTACAAAAGCAGTCAGGTGGTACATGGACACAGTAAATATTATTCCCTATCATATTTCCAGTAAAAGTTTTAAGCAGCGAGGTGTACTGCAGCATACACGGCGTTTCAGGTGTGGACTGCAGCAGACTGATCTAAGAGGTCTGGGAACCACATATGCCACTTCCAACAAGGTATAGATTTAACAAGAATTTAATGGTCCTTAGTAGATAGTTCTCTCGACATTGGTCCCCTGCGCTTAGATTAATCTAGCTCGCACTTAAGCTTTTTTTTTTGGACCGTTAAACGCGGGCAATTGCTTTTCCCTGTTACGAAGTTCAACAGGAGGTGCTTAGGTGAGGCATTTCAGAGGATGAATCCACCAACAGAAAATTATGTCTTATTTTATAGAAAATTACTCAATTTACTTATTAATTATGATGGTAGCAAACAGTGCCTAGATTGTTAACTATTTAAAAAAACAGCAACCCTTAACACTTAGTGTGAAGCAAAAAAATAAAAAATTAGAAATAACACATCTCTCCGGATTTCCAGGCTTCTGACAAATGCATTATTCTGGATTTCTGAGTGTTTGTGAAAAACCTGCTCAATTCCTAACTGACCAAGACTTTTTGTCTATTTAGGATTTTGTTATGGGTCTCTCAATTTTACTCCGAGGGACAGTACAGGAGAAACTGAACTGGGCTTTTAATTTGTATGATATAAATAAGGATGGATATATAACTAAAGAGGTAAGGTCTGCTTTTACACTAATCACTGAAAGGTCATATATCTAAGTCCTGCTTTCAAAGAAGAATGGCTTCATTGTAAAATTAGACATAATAACAAATAAACATATAATATTAAACTAGACATGCTAACAATAAAGTCATTTTCTCATTTTAAAGGCAGATATAAAAATTGAAAACTTAAAAAAATCTTCACAGAAATTGTTAAAGATCAGAATTCTCCAGGAACAGAAATGTTTGGCCTCAACTTATGTATTTGCACATACAGTCACTACAATAAAGTAGTTTGGTAGGATAATTTGGACAAAAAGAATGAGGTATGTGGGCCGTATTTGTTATCTTTTTATGAACTTAACTTCCAAAAATTTTTGCTTGAAAGAGGGTTTATATAAAAAGATTCCTACATCTTTTACTCTGCAAGGATCCAAACACATACTTAAATTACAGTGACACCAAATGAGTGCTTTCATAAAACGACAGTTTTTCAAAACTGGGTGTTTATGTAAATATATATATATTACCCTTATAATTTTACACTTTTAGAGAAACACTTGTTACTATAAGAGGATGTTCTATAGAATAATTTCTCAGTATACTGGTAGATGACTTGTTTTTATAATTATTCTTATAATTTTCACTCTCTTGAAATTTGATATAAAAGGAGGACTCTGCATATGTGCAGGTGTGTGCATGGGTGTTTCTGGTTTTGCTGTGGAAAAAGCTGAAAGAATCTGATATGCTTTAACAATCCACTTGCTATTTTGGAACTTCTTTTCCTGTTTAGTTTTATTCACAAGACCTCAGAAGATTCTTCCCATAATCCATCAACTTGCACATATTCTAAATCATTTAAAATCAAAATCATACACCTGCATCTATTCAACAAGTGTATCTATGAAAGTGGAACTAACATGCTAGAATTTCTAGAAGCATGGTAGTTCCTTCTTGAAGCTCTTCAGTCGTAGAATAACAGGCATAATCTCGTTCAGTCGTAAAATAACAGGCATAACCTCAAAATTGTATTCTAAAATATAAATCCTAAAAATCATTTATGTGTTTTGAGTTAAAGAAGTGTCTACAATGCACCTTACATTACACAGACTGTTTTTTTCTTTTCAGGAAATGCTTGATATCATGAAAGCAATATATGATATGATGGGGAAATGCACCTACCCTGTTCTCAAGGAGGATGCACCTAGACAACATGTGGAAACATTTTTCCAGGTGAGTCAGGTAACACGGGCCCCCAAAAGATTTCTCTGTTAACAGGTATGGCAAGATTTTCATTGTGGTCACAATTTTACGTATCCTCCCAATTTTGTAATCCTTTTTCTTCTCTGTGGTTAAATCCCAAGTTTCTCAGATCTACTCATTACAACTTGCTTTTTCAATGATAAGCTCCTTAAGCTTATTCTAATACACTACTTGCTACATCTTTACAGCATTTTGGCCTCATTGTTCCTAGGCTGACATATAACTGAAGTTAATAATAAAATGCACTTGTTTTACACAAGATTTCAGGAGAATAAACATATATTTTTATTCTTTCCGAACAGAAAATGGACAAAAACAAAGATGGAGTAGTTACCATCGATGAATTCATTGAGAGCTGCCAGAAAGTAAGTACCCAGTGATAAGTACTGAACTTGTATCTGTTGGCTGACGCTATCAGCCCTGCACAGATGTCTCTGGAATGACAATGATAGTAAGCCTAATACCAGAGACAGTATTTTCCTGAGGTAGAGTATGCATGTACACCATTGCACAAAAACACTAAACATTGTAAATAAATCAGTGACCTGAATCTGTAGAAAGATGTTCTATACAAGCTGTCATTGCCTATTAGAGAAATCTGTCCACATCCCTTCTCTCTTTGACAGTGTTTTGTTTGGTTTTGATGGGGAAAAGTTTCTTCACATTCAGGTAAACATTTATTTGTATCTTCTCCTCATGCTGGGGAACACATTCCTGTTGCAGTGGGCATACAGTCACAGCAATAACAATAGTATTTCTTGAAAACGTATCCTGTATAGGAGTGCTTCTGAAACAGCGAGCCATGACCTGCTGCAGGCCTTACAAAGGGAGAGCAAGGAGCTTGCAAAGTGTTGAATGGCAGGAGTTAACAGCAGGCCAGTTTTCTCAAGGCAAGGGAGTATGAGCTGATTAGGATTATCAGTTGCAAATGTTTACACTGCCCAGGTGGCTGTTAATTTCCTTCAGCTGCTCAAAGCAGCTCCTTGCCTGTGGAGCCAGGAAAGAGAATCAACTTCTGCAGCAGGAATTGCATCCTGTTTTCACTCCTCTGCCCTTCAGAAACCAGCTTGGTCTTGGACCAGGAGACGATAGGAGGAAAGATAAGTTGTGTTTTCATAAACTTAAGGAACTAATGTTAATTTTACAATTAAAAAACACAAGGAAAAGAAATGTGATTAGTAAAAAATAACGATGACAAGTCTTTGGTGTGGTAAGAGGTTGTTATGCGCTGTGCAGTGTCACATTAGGCCTATTGATAAGATAGGCCTAATGCCATTACACAAATTGATGTGGCAAATAAACCCACCATAGTGCTGTAGTGTTACTATAACACCGCTAGCCTTACTGTGGGAAGCGTAAGGAATCGTAGTAGTGTTATACTTTTTCCAGGCTGACTCTGATTAATACGAATTGAAGATTCGTCTGTATATGAATATATGAATGCTGACGCATATCAGCAATATAATCTGTGTGTATTGCTGTTTATCTCATATACCAAAAAGAGAGTAGTAGACTCTCAAGTAGAGTACAAGACTAGAAAGATTAATGCAGTTACTGAAGATTTTAACCATTTGGAAGAGGGAAAGCTGAACAGGAAATAGCAAAGATGCTCTAGGATTAGTTTATTTTTATATGCATCTGTAGTTATTCCTTGGGGTTGCTCTCGTGTGCACAGATACCTAGCAAATGATTCTCTGATTTTAATCCACTGATTTTGGGGGGTGAAAGACAAAAGCTTTTCTAACTGCGGCTGTTCTGTCTATCCTTAGCAATAGGTATTGGATAGTCTCTTATCTGTTGGCAGTGCTCCACGGTTCTAGCTTGTCAGTGGCGTTCAATACAAATGAAAGGCATTTGCTCTGCTAAAACTGAATGATCATCATAAACAGATGAGATTCATTTCCCAGCTGAGGTCTGCAGAGTTCTAGAAGTTACATGACCGATTAATCTGGATATGACAGCAATTACAGTGATGGGCTGAGTGATTAATTTGTGAAGAAAATTAGTACCTTCAGTAAGGAATTGCCTGCTTTCCTTCTCCAATGTGATTCACAGCTTTTCATGTCTGTTAGACTCCTTATTTTCCTCTTCTGAGTATTCAGAACACATGTTCTCATCATGCCAATTACCTCACCTTCACTTGCTTTTAACTTCAAAGGTGGCAATGTTTTTTGCAAAAAGTTATCTCCCTGCATCAATTTTTGTCTCTATCTAATAAGACCTCTGAGCTGCAAAGTGCGTAATTCACGTTCATATAAAGATTTAGTTTCAGAAATTAGATTTGGGGTTAGGATTCAACCCAAGTCTTTCAAGAAATTTGATTCAAGAATTAACATGGCTTCAGCCTTTTCAGATTACATTTTTCACAAAGGACAGTAGTGGCTGCTTCCTTTTAAAACACAGCTGTAGGAAAACATTATTTTAATACCCTAATAGGTAGGAGACTAATCTAAAAAGGTAATGATGAGGTTCCTTTCTTTCCTCAGCATGCAGTGAGTCACGTTAATCCAGGAGTAAGGTCTCTTATCTTCTATGAGCATTTAACAGTGCCAAAAGCAAAATTAAATGATCCTGAGATCCTTCCTGTAGTAAATCTGCCTGTGTTTTAGACCTGCCATGCAATATTTTTGTTTTCCACATGTTTTGGTGTTATGGAAAAACAGTGGTTATTGTTACTGCCCTTCATTCAGTACCCTTTTCCTAAGCTGTAAAAGTACTTGTTTATTTGATTTTTCCTCCTAGGGAAACCAGTTCACACCTTTAATCATCCTTGGCCCTCTCTCTGGACTACTGCTAGTTCTACTATTACCTTTTGCTTATCAAAATCAGGACATTCGGGACAGGGGCACAGCACACCTGCTGCTCCCTGGGCTTTGACAACTATAATGGCTTCTTCATCTCGAACCCTCCTTTGGCACTAAGGCTGGCGTTAGAGCATGTTGCTCAAAGCCTTCCCTAGCAGTGTGCCTAACAAATGACTGCACTTCAGACCCTGGAACGGGAAAGCCCATTGATGTAGCCAGAGATGCATCTGGTGCATGTGAAAATAGAGAGGATATGCTTGCCAGTTCCAGCTCAAGCTGTGAGATGAGTCAAAACAGTGCCAGGAGACAAGCACAAGAAACCCTCAACCAAACTCTAAAGCTCAGATCCCATCCAGTCTGAATCTTAAAACAGACTAGACGTGTGTTCTGCCAAGGGAAGGCTGCAGCCTTTTCTTTGAATCCTATCTTGGGCAAGAGTTGCCAGCCTCTGAGAACTGTCATTCCTCTATTTTGACTTGGAAGCTTAGAAGTATGTCCTTTTTACTGGTGTTCTGTGATAACTGTGGCATGCTTACAATAAGAGTGAGAAGGAACACAGCAGAGCGTATTTGAATATAGAGGCTCCACCTCAGTTTCCTGGGATGGGTTTCTGAGATTTTTTTTTTTTTTTTTTTTTTTTTTGTAACATCCAGAGCCTCTGGTGTGTGCTTAAACAATCATATATATATATATATATATATATATATATATATATATGCATGTGCCTTTTTTAAAATCACCTCCTTATGCTGAGTACTGGTTTGGCACAACTATCAATGCAGTAGCACTGTACAGCCTGAGGTATACAGCAAGTTCAAGACTTAATTCACAGTCCCAACGCAAAGAATGACCTGTTCATTCACAAGGTGTTAAGAAGTTACATAGGGAATCACAGAGCATTCAGGCTTTGAGCGTGTTCTTCTCTGGTCCCTGGGTATAAAGACCTATCTTTGCCCGTGATTAAGTGAGGACAGCAAAGGTGCTTCCCCCTCATCCTCCCTCTGTCTTGGACAGGAAATGTGTATGTCCTGATTTTCCTGCCTTTCCTACCCCACGTACCCACATGCTTGAATGCCCATCTGCTATCTAGGCTCCAGGAGTCTCCTTGCTCTTAAAGGAGAAATGGCCTCTGCCCTAGATATGCTGGACCGAGTCCCAGAAAATGGCTGCTGTCTGTCCTGCTTTGTGTAAATTACCAAACAGCAGAGTAGTGGTCTTGTGAAACAGCAGCGTGGCAAATGTGAGAGCTGGGCGCTACCCAGTTCCTCGTCTGCCTCCTTTCGCTGCCTGGTGCTGGTGGAAAATGGTCTGACTCGGGCACTGCTTCCCAACTGCAGCAGCACCATGCAGAACAGAGACAAAGGACTAAGGCATGCATGGTGCATAGGTGAATGTCAGGGTGAATGACAAAAAAGTTCTGATAATGATAAAAAGGCTTCTGGGATAGACATTTTCTGCAGGAGTAACCCATTCCTTACACCATGCAATGGTCCAGGATAGCCTGAAATAACAAGGGAGCCATCTCAAACTTCAGGAAGAAAGACTTCAAGGTCAGCCTCAAGTTAAATCAGATTTGACAAAGCTCATTCATCCATGTTTTGTGCTTCATATGGACTGCTTCCTATGCACTGACACTTCCTAATGTCTTGAGTTAGGAATCATTAAACAAATCTATTATGAAGAGTTGTTTAGAAAAATGTACTGAAAAAAAGGGGCAAATTAGAAGGATACACTCACCAAAGAATTCTAATACAAGCATCTGCCTTTTATTTTTCCTTTTTTTAAAGATGGGGGGGGGGGGAGCTACTAAAAGTCACCATGTTCCAAATATTACAATCCTGTATTTTCTTGTGTAGTCTCTTCCCATTTGACTGAGTAATGGAGGGACACAGGAAGTTTTCTGTATAGAAATAGCAGAAATATGGAGCTGATTTTAGAATAAAAACTGTTAATTTCATTAGTGATGATAAATGTATTATAAAATTGGTAGGAAGTGTCAAAACACTTTCTAAATCAAGAGCATGTTGTTTGCTTTGCGCATTTGCTGAGCTTAGTTGCCAGTGCATATACAATAACATTTGTGAATAATTAAATGACAAATGATTTCAGTTAAACCAAACTTTAACCTTACATTAATCAGTGATCTTCAATAGTATACTGATGTTTGAAAACAACACAGGAGGAAAAAGTTTATTTTCATTTCCAGTAATTGAATATAATTTTCCTATACAAACTTTTTAAGCATTAATCTACTTCTTTTTTTTTTTGAAATTACATATCATTGCTTTCATAAGTTAGTTTAGTGTGTAGGTGACTTCTTACAGCAACATCACTTGATGACATACAGAATCAAAGATGAAAAAAACCCACTGTGCATGTTTTGTAACATAAATTAAGCAAATTACTCAGCCTCATCATTTTCCACAAAGAAAATCACCCACTATACTGAATAGTGAAAAATTTTCTAGAAATTGATGCTAAATGTGTTATTGAAATGCCTATACCGATCAGAAGTGGAGAATACTACAAGCTGACCTTTCTAAGTGGGGGGTTTATGTGCCTCTTTCATGAAACTCCCCAAAATATTCTGTCAAATTCAGTCTTTTTATTCACTAGAATTAGATGGCTAGATTATCTGTCAAGAAAGTACTAGAGGGTGTGCATTCCGATTAAAACAGAGGATCATTACAGTGGATGCTAGCAAAAGCTAAGCAAGCTGTAATGTAATACACTCTTGTATTGTGCAAGTAACTGTTTATTCAGAAGCACCACAGAATATGGGCTACTACAAGTAAACTCTTTCTTCTGTACGCTGATAGATATATCTTACAAAAAAATTATTTTTTTCCTGGCTGCTGTGCTGAGAGTTATTTACTGATAAAAACTGGAGTACAGAGTGGTGCATCAGTAAGCATATGCAGAACTTGGAAGCTGAAGGTTTTGTTACCTACCTAATGCAAAGCAATTAAAAAGCACAAGTAGCATTGGAAAGCAGTCAACATCTTTCAGTGTGAACACACAGAAGATCTGAGCTGAGGAGCTGAAAAGTGTTGGGGTGGTATCTACAGAACTGACTGACTTGGGTTCATGTGAAGATGCACACTTAAATCTGTTTTATTTTAGAGTCATCCCTAGCTATGCAACAGGGTGCCCTGGAATTGCAGAAAGGTTCATGTGTATGATACATAGGACTAGCACTTTCATGTATGGATTCACACTTCAGATATAACAACTATTCCTTGAATATTTATTGTCTATATATATTTTGTTATACTGGATATAAACTTATAACCTCTGAAATATTGCAATTTTCTTAGTGTCCTATTGTATTCTTGACAGAATAGTTTTGGTTTAATTAATTAATATATACAAAAACCTACTTAAGTGTAGATATAGTATCAGCCTTTTTCTGCTTACAATTTCTCCAAGCAAGCTGAAAAATAATGTTGTCTAACTAAAATACAGTTGGTGCTACCCAATTACACTACAGATACTGGTCAGCTACATTTGTAATGGCATATGATTTTTTTTATTTTTTTGTTGTCTTTTTTACAGGATGAGAATATAATGCGATCCATGCAGCTCTTCGAAAACGTGATTTAATGAAGACATTACGTCTACAAATAATGGACAAAAATGAGCTATTCTGCAACATTATCTAAAAGATGGATTTCCCACTTTATCATAAATAAAATGACTCAGCTTTATACTGAAGCATGCATTATGCAGATAGATTTTTTTATTATAAAATTTTCCCAACAAAACCCCCTTTCTAAATTACACAATTTAGCACTTCAACAGTGGCTACTTAGTTAACAAGCTTGTTCTGAAAAGTCAGGTTTTTACTCAAAACCCAAAAAGAATCAGATCCAACATTATGCAGCTTTATTATCATTCCAACCCCTAGATAAAATAGATACTATCACAAAGATATTAAATAAATACTCTTAGTTCCGCTACTCATTTGTACTGGATTAAGCTCCCGGTGTTTGAGTGCATTTCTTAAATCTTAGCTTCTAATTTATACAGAGGCTTTACCATGTATTTTCTTTTCACACTTCTGTGGCCTAGTTCTCATTTTTTGAATAATACTTTGCGTTAAAGTGCTATAATGAATGTGCAATGCACATCTTGCTGCAATTGCCTTCCACCTTTGACTTGCTTTTCTCTTAAAAAAAAAAAATCAAAACACTTAACAAAATAGATAACTTGAGAGGAAAAATTGTTATAGAACCAAAACAAAACAAAAAAAAAAAAAGAAATTGCTTATAGGTAGATTTACTCCCTAACAAATATGAGTAAGCTTCTATCAATCACACTTACCTAGTAAATTGCATTTAATTTATCATTACGTGAATATCAGGAGTCCTACATACTGTATTTTTTGTTCTTCTGGGATGTGTCCACAAATGTCTTTGCTTAAATTGAAGGATCTTCTGACTTTTTTTTTTGTGAAGAAACCCTGACTGAATCCTAACAGTGTTTTCATGAGTACACATCTTTCTGCCTTTAATGAAGAAAAAGGTATGAACTTCTTTTGAAACTTCCGTTCCACTTTAGTGCTCAGAATGAATATTGCTATGTAGTAAGGCCTACTAATAACAAGTGCTAGACAGACTAACATCTGTTTCAGCTTTTTGTAATACCTTTTATTATGAGGAGTCTGGAAATAATTGAAAATTTCAGCTACATGATATTATCTATATGCAATAAATGCATCACAGGTTTTTAGGTTCATTTCTTTGCTAAAATCAAAGCTACCTTAATTCTGAACCTAGGAAGATTTTTCTAAAAAAGTATACCTAAAATATAATACTGCCTTCCCCTCCATGTAATTGATAAGATCTATTTTCCACAGTTTATGTCAATACTTCACAATAGGTGAAATGCTATCAGAGATTGGCCAATCTTCATTGAGACATTGCTGCAGAAAATGTGGAAGGGGATTCACGAAGTAGAAAGAATGTTGCAAAAGTTCATTTGCAAAAATAAATCAGGTATCTATTCTGGTGTAGAGATGGGATGTTAGATGCATGTTGACGGCTGCTCTGCTATCACCAGTGTAGGATAAGAGTAGTACAATACATGTACACCTGAAATCTGCTGTAGCGTGTTTGTGTAAACTAAATGTGCACATTTTGTAAAAAAAAAAAAAAAAAATAAACTTGAAGAAAAACAAGCATCATCATTAATTTTTTGAGTTGTTAAACAAATACTTGTATTTCTTCAAATGAAATATTTTTGCCAACAAAATTATTTTTAAAAAAAGCTGAAGTACATAGATCTTGATGTAGCATAGTTCGGATCTCAGCAGAGATCTTAGCACAGTCCTGAAGTAAATTTAATTTAGTCAAGTAGTGGTAATTTTCAAAAAATTCTGAAATTGCTTTCACATGACGGACTTTTTTTTTTTTTTTAATACCTTATGCAACAGCATCTTCTGATGAGGAAAAAAAGCCCCCTTCCAACAACTTTAAATTCCAAAACCGAATCCTCAGGGGAAGAAGTTCTATGGCAAATTTTATTACTTCAGTCCGTTCTCCCTCACAGAGTAACTTGAATACCCGAAACAACATGAACCCTGAACAGTATTCATTACAAGACTTGTTAGGAATTATTTTTGCAATCAAGTTCAGATAGGCTCATGGACAAATGCTGCACCCTACAAGGCTTGACAGCCAGGTAAGCTGGCTTCTGCAATCTTTCTGTTGTCTTTAACTTGTTTTTTTTCATAGCATCCATGTTCAGAAGTTTATTAGCTTGTCTACAGCTGAATTCACAAGCTAGTCCCAAGCACATCTGTAGCATTACAGAACTGGGTGCAAAAGGAGCACGATGTAAATACTCCAGAGTTGCTTCCTACATCTAGCTCATGTTCAGTAGGCCCAAAGCTAACTGAGACTGATTAGCTGAACAAAACCTAGGCCGTGGAACGACCTGATGCCTCTGCACTGTATTCTCCAGAGCCTTTCCCGCTTCTCAAAACAACGTGCTGAGAATGCACTGAGCGGTTCTGCACCACATACTACCTGTTCAGCACGTTCAGCTGAATACCGTTAAAAGCTGACTCTCAAGAAGTCTAGATGAGTTCTCATAGTTCTACATCTAACTCTGTAAGTCCTGATGAACCCAAACTGCATTGATCTGTGCCTGTGGCACAAAGTTAGTTACGTTTCAAAAGCAGGTATACATATGTAACTTAACACCAAGTTAGTTACTATTTAAGTAATTACAGCCAAATTATTTTGCTTCACACAAGCATACAAAACATATTAAGCACTGCAGATATATTAATGGAAAATGTAACTTACCACAAAATAAGGATCGATGTTTACTCTGCTTTTGAAATAATAGCCAGTTAGTCAATGTCATTGTAAGCAAAATGCATATGCAAATAGCAGCCAACAGAGAATTATTTTAAATAGTCTTTCCTAATTACATATTCACAAACTGACAGGACTTTTCCCACTCTCCATCATACTGAAGAACTGTGCTTATTTTAAGAGAATATGTCATACCCCAAATAAGTGTCAGTGATGTTCACAGGCAGTTTCTTTCCAAACTTCACCGTACAGTACAAATCACTACAGTTTTCTTGTTCAAGACGAGATAGAACAATAGGTTGGGATTTTAGATTTGATGACAGCCACAGTTGCCTGTTGATGAAAATAAACCACATTTAAACAAAATAAGGAGCACTAGCTCTTATTCATATAGTCTCTATAAAATTGCATAATTCACAACTTTTACTTAGTTATCTTTATTATTCTCAAACAGTAGAAAACTGAAAAGTTAGTATTTGCTGAGAAATTTACTGTGAAAAGGGCTGGAAATAATGAACTGAAAAAAATGGACCATTATGATAACTAATGCTGGAGAGTAAACATCCAAGAGAAAAGAAATGTAAACTCACACCTAAAACTGGGCATAAATATAGGCATTAAATAATAAGGAATTTTTATAGAGGAGTGATATTCGGGAAGGGACTTCCAAAAAAAGTAAGACTCGTATAGATAATAACTCATTTAGAATATTAATTTGATAATTAATATCAGAGGTTGGATTATATAATAATTGCTTGTAATCACAATTCAGGAGTTTGTTTCAGTTTTCTACTTTATCTTATTACAGTATTTTTAAAAGACAGACAGAAAGCCCTACTCAAAACTGGTAAAACTGCAAGAAATCAGGGGCCAGACGGAAGGATTAAAGGTTAATGATTCACTGGATTAGTTACAATATCTAGACCTAAATTTTCAGAGCAACAAGGTGATGATAATTTTCTTTTTCTTGTCTCAATACATATAAATAAAAAACTCTTACGCATCTTTACTTGTTGTGATGTTTTTCAAGTTGGTAATACAAACACTGCTACTGCCCTTAAATGAATATAAGCACGCACATACACAAAAAAAATATTAAGTGGTGTCTACTGATTATTTGGGCACCTGCTGATTAAGGCACACAAACTCAGAATTGGTAGACTGTATTTATGGTCCCTACTCTTTAGGTTATTCCTATTCTTTATCAATGACCATTTAATATAATATATGCAAGTGTTCATAGGGTCAAGAAAGCACCTTCTAGATGAATATCCAAGCCAATACTCTCTTTTTCTTCTTTCCTCCTTTCTGCATAATGTACAGCACAATAGAAAATACCAACAGAATGTTCAGCAAAGAATACTCTGTCATCTGTTATTTAAAGCATTTTTTTTTAATTATTATTTATAGCAATTTCAGATTTAACCTCTGAGTTAACCAGAATGGGCTGGAATGTGAGTATGAGATTTCCTCAGTAAGTGATCTAAACAATGAGCTATTAGTGGGAATGGGCAGGCATCGTTAATAACAGCAAAAATTATCTTTCAGCAACAGTGAATCTTGTTAAGAAAAGTATTTAGGCTCAGAAAAAGCAACACAAAAGCCAGCATCCCAGGCATACTGAACCTAGACAAATATTCAGCTGGAGTCAGATGTCAATACTCAAGAAGGGACCAGAAACTATTTACTAGTTGACATTTGGTTAATTTATGGATCACTCGTCCTAGGAATCTAGCCTACCCTATGGTCTGTACAAGAAGCTCACATGCTTTCCTCAGCATAAGCATCTACTTTATAAGTGCTGCAATGCCTAACTTGGAGTAAGGACATATAATTAGGTATGCTGGATCTTTCCCCACACAACTAACCCATTTGTCACACCAGTTTAAACCCTGGTAAAAAAAAAATAAAATAAAAAATTAGACTTTCTAGAGAAACAGAGAATCTTCAAGAAAGAACAGCAAGTATCTCATTTAATCACTAAGTATGCATTTGCTTTTTCCCAGCAAAGACAATAAAATCTTCTAGGCAAACATCATAGATAGGGACCCACATGGATACACACTTACTGCTAAAGAAAGTTCTCCTGAATGGGGCTTGGTGTGCTGTGCTGTAATAGTCCAGCCACGTAGCTCTTTATATAGGTATGGATTCCTTGGAATATTTTACTGACATACTCCTGTATTTCTGGCTCAGAGATTAAAACAATGGGGAATACAAGTGGATAGTGGAAGATAAAAAAAATGGGAGACAAAAACAAAATCTAACTGACAGAATACGGATTACCCAGAGTAGATTTAATGTCATTTCTATTGCCACTCAATACATCAGACTAAACCAACTATTTTACTAAGGACTGGAATACAACTACTGATTGCCACAGTGCAAAATCCTGTGCTTTATGCAATATGAATAGCGGTGATGTAAAAATAAGCAGTTTTCAGAACAGAGTTCTTAATCTGAAAGCCAGAGATGGAAGTTGCTTTGGCAAACTTGCATTCAAATGTGCAGATTACAGAATAATCATCCGATTAACTCACCTTTCCACCATATTGCTCCAACTTTTGTAAAGCAACAGTAACTTTTTCTCTAAATTTCTTGTCCATTAATCTCCTTGAAAGCTGTTGGAAAAATAAAATAAAAAGGTTTGTTGCACAATATAGTATAATATATACAAAGAGGCCAATATAATTCTATTTTATCACTTTGTTTCATCTTAGCTTTGTAAAATCAAAGTTGAAAAGAAACACTGCTTTCTTTATAGCTTGCAACTGATGTCAAAGTATGCAACTCAGTCAAGGAAAAAGAATAAACTGTTAACTGATGAGAAATCTAAATTCAAAGAAAGCTCAACTGTTAGTAAAAAAATATTTAGTTTCTTTTAGCAAACAATGTTTAAACAGGTATCAACTGTAAAAAAAAAATATTCTTAAAGTGCTGTCCATATGAAAAGCTAGCACATTGTTCACATGCATTGAAAGAGATTCATTGTAGTGGAAATACTTTAAAAAAAAAAACCAAACAAAACCTACTGCAATTTAACTCTTCTGCATTGGATATTTAAAAGGTCCTTTTATTACACTGTAAAAGTGCACTTTGGAAGCAGGCTAAATAAAACCATGAAAGCCCACCTAACAGAGGAAGGATATCTAACAGAAGCAGTCAGTATAAAAATACTTTCCACAATCCAACTCCTAAGTTTATTTAATTGAAAACTTCCTTGTGCAGAATTCCCATCTGAAAGAAGTGGGAATATCTGCTTATATTAATTTATTGAAACTTTCACAGATTTGTTAAAATATTCACACTTAAACTGCAAAACTCATTTTGCAATAAACGTAAACTTCCCTGCAAAACACAGCATCTATTTCATCTCAGGCTTGATGCTGGATCACTTTTAAGTAGTACAGGCAACACTTCCTTTATTTTCTGATTTATGTTAACAACAGGTTTTGGACTTCGGAAGACTTTAGTATAGTTGCTTATTAAAGCTCCTTATTAAAGAATGATGGAGTTACCAGAGGAATATATGAATGAATGCTTTTCATGGAACTGCTGAGTACTGTATCTGTGCAGATATTATAGTAAACATCTCAACAAAAGTACTATAAAAATACAGATGATTTTTTGCTGTAGCATTAAAAACTTGCATTTGTAAGTAGATGCTTAAGATGCTCATTTAGAGATGGGCCAATGACAGCACTCAGTTGAACTAAAGCATCCAATCCCCTTCCGAATACTTCATCATCCGAATGGGCCTTCAGAGCAGGAAAAAAAGATAATCCTGTCAGAATCCTCAGACAAAAGCACAAGTTCTTCAAAATTGTCATCTCTACATTATGGTTGTATGTAGTATTTTTAGAAATTAAAACTACTGTACAACTGCTAATTTTTATAATGTTACAAGTTGACAAATACAAGTACAATATGACTGAATATTAGTATATAGAGATAACATGTAAAAACAGAAGTTGGAAGTGAAATGTAAATGTAAAATTACAAAATGGTAGTGAAACACTTGCATTTCTTCTAAGACAAGGAAACTAATAACTTATTATTGATGAAATAAAAAATTCATAAGGCAAAACAGTTTACTACACCAACAATGCACATTAGAAAGAACCCTTCAAATGTGGGTATGTTGACATGTAATGAATTTAGGGTAATTCATAACAATATTTGTCTTTGTTGGAGAAACACAGGAGCCAATGACTTTCTGGCTCAATTAATTTAGTCCCCTGTCAAATACAGCTTTGTCACCTGCCAGGAATTATCAGGCTCTTACCTACTTCTAGGGTGCTTTATCATCTTTATTAGTCCCATGGGAAAGTTCTTCTATACCTGAGCTCTCTAATGCTTTAGTTATCTCTGTATTTAGCAAAGAAATGGATTCGTAACAATTTATTTTGTTCTTGTACTAATAATGACCTTTATTTAAGGTTATTTTTCCACTCTGTCATTTGGCCCTGAACATTTTAACTAGAAGTCATTGACTGCTTATGCAGTAGAAGGTTTATCAAGACTTGATACCAAAACAGTGCAACAATGAAAACTGTCAGATGAATAACAGTAATTGGAAGAACAGACAAGAACAATTGTTTTTTGATTTTGTCTTCCAAATTAAACCAAAGATACTGATAACACACAGTTCTGATATTCTATTACACCTCTGCTCTGAGGTCACAAAGAATCATCTAACCTTCAGCCATGTCTATAAAACCAGACTTTTAAACACAGCTAGGTTAAAGGACAGCAAGTAGCTGAACCAGAAAAGGGCTCTGAAAGACACGAAAAAGATCCAAGACAGATCACCTTCAAGGCCAATACTTTTACCTCTATATTCTGAAGGAGTAGAAAATTTAAAAGTATTTTTAAAAATAAAAATATGACTTCAAACATTTTAACTGTATTCCTCTCTTTTCCTCATTGGCATATTCTGTTGCATCTCTGTAGCACATTCTGAATTTTCAAATGTACCAGATGAGTATTTCTTCCCACATCTCCATTTTTCTTCAACTTTTTTTTTTTTTTGCATGATTATGTGGATATATAAAACTATCACATATTTATTTATTTGTTTATTTCTGCTTATATTCAGATTTTACTAGAACATTTCCACAGAATTTGTCCATAGCTACTGTCATACAGCTATACAAGGAGTTGCCCATCTGAATTTACAGTAACATATTTAGCTAATAAAGCAAAGGCAGGGTTAAAATGAGAAAAAGAAACTATTCCCATCCCTCCAAGCCCCAAACCAAAAGCCCATGCAATAGATTTATCACATCAATGTTTCCCATGTAGTCCTCACAAGCTCAAGAAAAAAGAAAAAAAAAAAAAGAAAATCAAACCCATTAAAATATCTTTATGAAGAGTAAGACATACCAATGCAGCCTTTAAAACTGGAACTAGACGAGGCAACAAGGGAATTGCTTTTTCAGTAGCACCTTCAACCATAAGCAGTTCTTTAAAACCCTCCTTAGAAACAAATGTATAGGGATGTTTTGTCTCTCTTAGACCCTGTTGCAAATGTAAAACATTTGCTTAATAGTAAGCCTTCTTTTAAACAAAAACACACTTTAAAAGTTTCACACAGCAGCAAGACAATGTTTAGATTTTGTTACATCAGTTCAAAACATAAAGTACACTATCTCCACCATGTGGAGCCATTGAGTACAACTCTGCTCACAAAATATTCTTTTGGAATTATATTTTAATTCCAAATAAATTCCAAATTCTAAATAAAACTTTTAAAAAGCATCTATTTAGATGCCTAAAACATATTTGAATATAAATGTTAGATGATGTTGAGAAAACAGAAGCCTGAATGTAATGTATAGTACTTCTCTTTCATTTATTTACCGGATCCAATTTTCCCTGTATTTCTTCAATCTATTGAAGAGAACACTCTTATTTCAATAGGTAGGCTTTATTTACAAAAAGAATCAAACCAGCTTTGTTTAAAAAAGAACCTGCAAAGCCACAAATGGATTGAAGTATTTCATTCAACAACTGGGAACCTTTGAGGCAGTTTCATATTTGGCCAGTACCTCGAAGATTAAATAGCTCTACCTAGCTCTCCCAGAATGTTCTAACTGAAGAACTACAAATGGTAGTGTTCTTGACCATCTTTATTCATACAAGATCCTCACAAATGTTTTTTTTCATCTTTCCCTAGTAGGTGAATCTAAATTAGCTAGCTTAGCTTGTTACAAAATGCAATTTGCAGTTATGAAGTCCTGTATCCTTAATTTTGCTAGAAAATTGAGTTTACCTCTGCCAATATTAGAAGAAGAGGATCAAAGGGAACAGTTTCAGGAAGGCATTCCCATTGCAGTCTGTGCTTTACTGAACCATGCACTAATCTGTATAAAGAATGAAGTGTTAACAAATTAACATATAATAATACATAATTTATTGCTAACACTATTCACTTTAAATATATCATCAGTTGGTTTGCAATATTACTATAATGGTATATGCACAGTTTCAATACATACTTCTCTCCTTAGTGAAATGTATAATGGTATTTAACAGTGCAATTATTATAAATCCCAAATACGGCAGTTTTCAAAATTCTGCTCCCAATCACATAGAAATCAGAAAATAAAAAGTATAAAAGTTAGATGCCTCTCACACTGACACAGAAGATGCTTTCTTTGCAAAGTTACTTATTTTGATAAATATCAAAAAACATTTTCCTCAAATAACAATTGATAAGGAAAATCAGTTGAAACTGAAAGAAAGTCATATTGGAATTCATTAGTTACTCCTAAGATACAGCTAAAGGCCATGTATTAATGATTATTTTTATACATGCATATACATGTATTAATGATTACTTATTTTTTTGTTAATCAATTCTGTATCCATTTGACAAAACACTGAAGTAGTTATTGTCTAGGCAAATATATAATAGACAAAAGTAACTTAAAATACCACAAAGTATTACTTGCAAGTAGTTTTGCTAAGATTTGATATTGCTGACAACTACAGAATAGGAATATTCAAGAAAATGTTGTCATACTACTTACTTCAGACAAAAAAGGCTGCAAGATGTCTACTTACTAAAATGGCACTGATTTCGTTATCTTTGTTAGTATAAAGAGGTAAACACCATTACCTGATGAAATCAAATTCTTTCATGAAAGAGGTTTAGCAAAACAAATCTGCAGATACCTTGCTATTATTTACAAATGCTGCTTCAGTATTAACACAGCATAAAAAAGGAGCCCAAAGACTACAATTTCAAGGGAATTGAATGGAAATCTGGTTTCTGCTTTGAAGAGAGTTAAGCATCAGAAATGAATGGAATCAAAAAGCCTAATTAAAAGATCAAACATGAATAGATATATTTCAATCTGTGTAATTCCACCTAACCATAATATATTTAGTAAAAAAAAAATATTAAAAAAACAACACACCTGCATGGAATGCCACCATTAGCATAAAGAGCAGCAAATGCAGAAGGTGGTCGAGAATAAGCACGAAACTGTGAGGACAGGAAAAAAAGCATTATCTATTCATAACAGTAATGTTTGACAACTATTACAAATATGTTAAAACTGCTGTTTACCAAAAAAGGAACTTTGTCGTATGGTTCTAAAACTAATCAAAACAAGAACTGCTGCTACAGGTTGGAAAACGTGCATTCATCAAAAGCTGCTTTTCAGAATTGTCTGGCTAGGAAGTTGTGAAAGTAGAATCAGTGCTCTCCTGATGGAATATACTTGTTTTTCTATTTTCTCTTGTGTATCTTAACACTGTCTGGGTTCTCTCCTTAACTGCTTAAGGACCTCTCACTTTTCTGATGCTCTTATTGTTGTTATATTGGTAACATGCAGAAGGCATATTTACTCCAATTCCATCTTGATCCAAGCACAGACAAAGTACAAGGTGGCAAGATGTGGGAGAAACACCAAATGTTCGGCAAGATGGTATGAGGGCACTGGAAATCTTTGGGAGGTACATACTGGGTGAGAATCTAGGAATGACTCACTGGAG
Source organism: Microhierax caerulescens (assembly GCA_035590215.1). Taxonomy (NCBI): domain Eukaryota; kingdom Metazoa; phylum Chordata; class Aves; order Falconiformes; family Falconidae; genus Microhierax; species Microhierax caerulescens. The sequence continues at coordinate 33,426,998 of JAVJGJ010000001.1, forward strand.
AAGGAAACAAGGAGCTTCACGTGAGGAAAAGCCTGCACAAATTTGTTTTTTATCATATACATGCTTCTTATGCATATGAACTATGATATTGGTTTTTGATTTGAAGCTGTATAGGTTTCCAGATATGTCTTAGGAACACATAACTCCAACTTATTTGATCATCAGAAGAACTCATGATCCT
>JAVJGJ010000001.1:33427188-33453517 GCA_035590215.1 Microhierax caerulescens
TACAAAGCATATAGCAGGAAATACCATGAAATCTTAGGTTTTATCTTTTGAGTGTTTGAACCTACATTAACATTGTTAAAATTTTGTGCTTGATTTGATGACTTCTTGGCTTAATTAAGTCATTGTACTACTTGCAAAAAGTAAGTACATTTTGTTGCATTTTCAACAAAAAAAAATGCCCACATGAAAGTATTCAGTTTCTGTTTATGGCAAACCAGCACCTCACCAAAGCACTCCCATATTTAGTTCATTTTCCAAGAGGTCTGTGACATTACTAATTGTTTGGCTGATATGGCCCAGTGGTGAGCTATAATTCAGCCACTCAAAAAAAAAAAAAAAAAAAAAGCTAGTTCTCCAGGCACTAGACTTCCGTGAAATAAACAACTCCCTTCATGAGTCTTCTCCTGAGAGCCCAAATTCTTCCCAAATTCTTACATATTCACAGTACTTGAGAGTTTCACATAATGCTTACTAGCAATTAATTTGATATATTTTAGGCGGTCTTGATGATCTTCAAGATGCTACCTGATTCTTCGTTTCATTGCATAATTGAAATCAGTTCTTCTAAAGCAGCAGGTGCCAAAATTTATAACTATACAAAAAAAACCCCAAACCTTTAAAAAACTCTTACTTCTAAATCTTTTTTAGAGCAAAAATACATAGAAAATAAAAAAGTACCATCCAAGCCACAACTTTAACAAAACCTCTTTTTTAAGAAACTACTAAACATATTATGCCTCAGGCATCTGAGCACAGAAATTATGGAATGTACGATTAATAACAAAAGTTCAGTTTAAATTTACAAAACCAAACCAGAAGAAGCATGTCATGCATGTATTTTAATATAATAATTTCTTCCAACAAGAGATCTATTTTAAACAAACAGAAAACCCACCACCTATACATACTGGATCAATAGTTTTAGGATTCAGCTTGTCACTAGGCTTTGGCAGTGGTTTAAATGCAGGTTCTGGAGAACATGGCAAAGAAGTAGTCTTGTTTTTCTGTACTGCAGTCTTTGGTTTTATTTGGATGCCTGATGACATTCTTAGAACATTGCTTCCTAGAATAGAAAGAGATAAAAAATGTAAAATAATTTTAATTGCTATATAACAGAATGTCAAGGGTTAGAATCTCCAGGTCTAAAGACTGACAAGAACAATCAATCAAAAAAATCCAAGTGTACTAGAAAATAAATACTTATATATGCTATGAAGCACATGGGATACTTTTGACAGTCTTATCACTCCATCTTTTAAATACACACAATTCCTAATCATGTGCTGCTCTCTGTTACTTCTGTACTTTGAGACCTGCAGGAAAAGTGAAGTTAGCTATAGTCTGCCTTTAGGGTAGCCTACAGAAGTCTGAGCAGCATTATGGTGCTCAGCAGAACAGCCCAGACTGAAATAGGCTGGTTTGGTACAGTTAGAGCAGAAGACAGTAACAATTTGAGGAATAGTTAGGATGAAAGAATGAACAGAAGAGAAGCAGATTCAGGACAGAAAAAAACAAACCAAAATGAGTAAAAGAAGAGAACAGAAATGTAAAGTAGCAAGGAAAAGTACAGAAAATTAATTCTAATTCCAGTAAGAGGAATTAAAAGATTTTTTTAAAACCAATGCAAAAATAACATTCCGTTTACATCCTTAAATACTGGTTTAGGTACCTATATCTTCTAGATGTTAATGCACCAGCTACAAGTTACTATATATGTATGTAATCGGGTTAAAAAGCCCCTAATAAAAGTCTACTGCCTATTTAACATACCAAGCCTGACACTATGATGAATAATATCAATTATTTCTGTGAAAAGACAGGTTTTCAAATGTTAATAGAATTATAAAGTGTGAAAATGCTAGTTTTAAATATTATTAATACTTAGTAAATTATGCTGTTGTGTACTCTGGAAGGAGAAAACAACTTACGAGATAATAAATTACATTCATTTAGTAAACAAGAAATGACCCTAGTAGAAATGAAAACAATAGGAAGCCACTTAAATAATACACAAAAACAAACATTGCCACAAGGATATGCAGGGTGCTTGCCATCACCTTTTGCAAGTTAATGACACCTGTTTTTGTCAACGTGATTAAATTTCAAATACTGAGATCAGGATGAACTACAGAGGCAGATATTTTTGCCACACTACTTCCACGCCCTCAGCTCTAAAGTCACATATCCAGATCCTGCCAGAACCTTGCACATGTGTGTTTAGCTTGGTTATTCTTCTGACTGTCCGCTCCCAACAGAACTTCCAGTCAGGTACTTTTGTCATTATCTAAAGTACTAAATATTTAGGGATTATTTCTGCTTCTGGTAAGAAATTATAAGGTCTCAGCACTTGTGTAGGTATGCTATGTCCTTATGACTTGTAGAAAGAATTGTATGTGGTGCCTAAGTTTTACTGAATGTTGAGAAACAACATGTAACAATGACTACCAAATTAGCTAAACTACAAAGCAAAACTAAAATTGAAAGTTTAAATCGATACTTCTTGACTGACCATTTAATGAGAACTAGTGATCCAAATAAGCTGACCCACTATATATCTTGTTTTCTCTTTCCTATCATTTTCAGAATACAACCTGTCTCCAATGACAGCATTTTTGAAAGACATACTGCAATTGGACAATTAAGTCTTTTCAGATCACACAAAAACTTACATGACACTTTTGGGAACTATTGTGTTTGTAAAATGCAAATCATTAAAACCTTAAATATTTTTAAACCCACAAATACAAACAATAACATAGAAAGGAAATTTACCAATTTTGTAAGAACCAGCTTATTATCACAAAACACTAGACACATTAGATTTAGAAAACACTTCGTTAACTACCACAACTTAAGAATCAAAATGGGCTTATACTATAAACCACCAGATAAGTTCTTGACATTAGCATTAAATACCACGAAACAGCGCTATCAGTGTCAGCCTCTGAAATGTACAATTGCCCATAACGTGAACAGTCACATAACAACGTAAACATTCTTCTCAGAAAAGTATTCAGAAGTTATTCGGATGTATTCAAATGCTTTTCTTTTCCAAGAAGTAATCAAAATACCTTCCAAGGACTTTACTATCACTTTAATTGATGACAAAATCTAGATGCATTTGAAAAGTCACTGGTTGTATCATCAGAATGTAAACAATAAAAGGTGAGACAACAGACAGGAACAACATTAGCCCTCTGGGACAAAAGTAAAGGCAGGAGTAAAGCACCGTGGTAACAGGCTTGTAAAAATGCAACTGAGATAACATGCCTGTGTATTGGCAGAGGAGGAGATGGCAGAGCAGGAAAAAAAGACTTTTCATAAGGAGGTCTCAGTCTTCAGAGCAAGATGAGAGCTCTGAAAGAGTTGGGAGAGTCACACGCACCTGTAGAGAGAGCAGACAGCAGAGGTACAGCTGCGAATCAACGTGACAAGTTCTGACGCAGAAGTGAAGCGTCCTACTGGCAGATGACAGACTTCAAGCAACAAGAAAAAGCACTTTTAAAAGACATCTTTCAAAGGGGGAAAGGTGCGGGCTGCAGTTCGGGTTCTAGGAGTCACTCAGGAAAGGCAAAATGAAATAAGCGGGATTCTGAAGGCGCAGGTGCTCCCTCACGCTGCTGTCGGCTCTCCCGGAGCGCAGCTGAGGCAGAGACTAAGGGGCATCAAGCACCGTACCCGCCCAGAGGAGCAAACCCCAAAGCTCTGGCCAGTTACCACCAGTTACCACCGACCCTCACGAGCACCGTGGGACACCAAAAGCCCAAGCGAGAAGCCGAGGGGCCACGCACGACCCTCCCCGGCCCTCCTCCCCTCCCCGCGCCTGTCCGCCACCGCCCCTAACCCCCCTCTGGGCGAGTTGCGGAGTGCGGGTGCCCCCTCCCCGCTGTTCCGCGTGCCGGGCTCGCCCCCACCGCTCCGTCCCCAACCACCCCCCCCGGTCTGGTGGTACGCCTGGGCCCGGCCGGCGGCGGCGGCGGCGGGCGCGCCGTGATGGATGGCTGGCTGGCTGGCTGGGAGCGGGTTTGAGTGACAGCGCTTACCTGGGTGCCAATCTTCGTCACACTGACAAGCGGCTGCAGCAATCGGGACCCGCACCGCCGCGACACGCGTCACCGCGCACACACGCACCTGGCCAATCGCCGGCCGCGCCGCCCGAGACGACACTACGCCGCGCATCACGCCTCATCAATATTCACCGCGGGGGGCGGGGCACGCGCTGGCGTAGGGAGGTGGCGCGCGGACGCCCCGCCCCGCCGCGGGGTGGCGGCGGGGCGGGGATTCCACGCACCGCCTCCCTACTCCGGCACCTCCCGGCTCGCGCTCATGAATATGGACGAAGGAGGCGGGGAAACCCCAGCCAACCCGGTCACGCCCCTCCCCTTGTCGAACGGGGTGGGGGGGAGATGAAACCACCTCCTCGCGGGCGCGGGGGGGGTAGGGGGGGGGGAGAACAGGAGGGAGATACCAAGTGGCTCCGCCACGCGGGGAGGGGGTCGCCTTCTCCTCCGCAATTTCCCGCCGTTTCTTCTCAACCGGGGCCCGCTGCTCTCCCTGGGGCCGCCTCAGGGCTGGGGGGTGTTGGCCCGCCTGGCACGGCCCGGGCGGGGGCCTGTGGGGGTCCCCTGCCTCGGCCGGCTGTCCTTGGCCCTGAGAAGCCCCGAATCGTGGAGGCAGCTGGGGGGCTCACTGGAGTCTGCAAAGGCTGTACAAGCCCATGTGCCAGAAACTCCGGGGAAACTTCTCTCTCTTTCACCCTGTGTGTGGTGAAACTGCTCGGCAGATCCTTGGCCATGCAGTGACCCTTCCTCCCCCAAACCTGTTCTTGTCTTCCTTCAAAGCCCGGCCCCACTGAGGCTCTGAGTGAAGGTAGACCCCACACTGCAGCCACCGAATACCCCCAGGACCCCCCGAGGTCCTGCCGTGACCTGAAATTAAGGTGCTGGGTAGAGATGTCTTTTACTGAAACTCTGCTTCCTTTCTCCGCTTGGAAAACAGCACTATCACAGCTCTTCCCTCATGTTTTACCACTGTTAAATATGCCCTGTTGCCCTAAACTGTTCTGTAAGGAGCAGCAGAGTAGAGGAAATAAGAGTTTCAGACAGATGTGTGCCTTGTGGCTTAGCCCTTTTGCTGGTGGGATATTTAAAAAGTTTCTCTCTTGTAGATTCTCGGCTGTGCAAAAGGGCTTGAATGTATACCTTTCAGTCAAGTCACTGAGATGATCTGTCATCCTTGCCTTGCTCCTCATTCTTAAGATGTCTGAAATCATAGCAACCTCTCTCTTTGAGGGCAAAGGTTATCAAGGAGGGGAAGAAGCTGATACACACAGAGCAAATCTCATCTTAGGAAGCTCAGCTCAAAACCAAAGGAGGTTTAGTTTCAGGTTTTGTAGTCCCTCTGCAGAACAGCAGCTGGAAATCTTGATTATCCTGTACACTGGGAATGCTTGACATTTTTTCAAGGTCAGTGCCACTGTTACTGTTGGTTTAACAGTAGCAAGCCGCCTAGTTTATTTCATATAACACTTTCTTGGGCCAGGTCACTTAAAGACGATCTGACTAATAGTCTGGCAATAGAAACAGCTACTCCAATGTTCCTGCAAGCCAGGTCTGCCTTCAGTCCTCTGAGCCTAACTGCTGTGTCAAGACCCTGCTCAGCCAACAACACAGTTGCTCTCGGTCTTCAGGCATCTAGTCACTCTGTGCACACTGCCACCGTTTGTCTGCTAACAAAACTGTCGTTTCATCCTCTCGCTAGACCGCCTGGAGCCTTTACAGGAGTTCATCTTTGAGCCGTTTCCCTCCCCCCATACAGTCAGAACCATGTGGCCGTCAGGCTGGTGAACAGAGAAAGAACTTATACACCTAGCAGAGAGAGTGGGAAAGAAAATGAACTGTGCTCATCCAGAGTGCTCAGATGTGTGAATCAGGTCTCAAAGTTCATGTGAATGACTTATATAAACAAGATTTAAAAAAATACAATTCTTAGTTTGTCTTATTCAGAAAAGCCTCTTTCTCTATTTCTGCTCTTGCACCATGTAACACCACCTCCAGCAGAGTTCCTGTGGCCAGGCTGCTACCTTCTGCCGCAAGTTTCACCTCTCATTATCCCTGACACATTCATTAGTGACACATTCACTAAACAGTGCTTAAAATTAACTGGTTCCCATGCCCAAACCTGCCTCTTCTTCAAATTTGATTCTCCCTGCAAACCCTTTGTTCTCCTTCTGCCTTGCCTGCACTTCTTTGGATAGGAGTTCACCCATTTCTTCTGAGAAAGTAGAGATTAAATTTAAACTAGTTTAGTTTCTGTTTAATCTCTTCTCCCAGTGATCTTCAAAGCCTTTCTCGATGCCTTTCCCAGCCAGAATTTTCCTTTCTCCTCCTGCTTCCCTTTGCTTTTCCTTCCCTTCCTGTGTGCCACTTTCTCTTCCCCAGCTCTGCCCTCACATGAGAGGTGTAGAAATTCCTTGTCTGCTGTCTTCCCCTTACCCCAGTAATCCCATCTCTCGGGTCTCCTTTGTAATTAAGATTACTCTACCCTTTACTCCTCTCAGCCTCTTACACTTTTTGTGGTATCAATAGATGTCCTAACTCCCTCGATCTTAAAGCATGTGACTCCCCAAGCACCAGAATTAAGAAAGTCTGGTTCCCCACGCTTTTGTGCCTCATGGTTTGTTAACTTTTAAGTTCTAAGGTGAAAGCTTTAATGGAAATTTCTTCCAAAATTGTGGGGTACTTAAGCTCTCTCTTTTGTCAGTAGATGTTACCTAAAAGCTCCTGCTGCAGACTTTCTGTCATTCAGGGAGGACATGATACATCTTCCCTGCTCCACTCCTTATTTTCATGGAAGTTACAATAACTAAATTATTCTAACAGCTTTAATCCTATCTGAAGTAAGTCACTAGGTTCAAATGTTATTAAACAACATGGATACAATCCTGAATATACCTGTACCTACATGACATGATCATATAAACCTCGCTCCCATAAGAAAGTAACCTATAAATCATGCTTGATCTAACTTGTGCCTTCCAGCTGCCCATCTCTAAACTCACTGTTGCCAACCACTGTCGAGAGGTCCCAGCTTTTCATTTTATCTTTAGTTCTCTCTGCTACAGCCTCGCAAGGCTTGAAAGCTAAGCTTTATTTTTAAAATATCACAGCTGCAATGACTCCAGGAGATGAAGATTTAAGAAAAGCACTAAAAATTATAAGGCTTTTGGGAGAAGCCTGCAACATTTGGAAAATAGAAGGAGCTGGAAGGAGAGGAGCAGCAGGGGAGAAGAATGAAGTAACTGAGAAAAGTGATTCAAAGGCAAACAGAAAACCTAACAAACAAACAAAAAAGAACCAAACAAAAAGGGAAAACATAGGTACCCTTTTCTTTCTTTGTTTCTAATTGTCCAAACAAACTCTTGTTGCTCATCAGTTCTGCAAATGGACAAGGGTCCAATACATAGGACAGAAGACAGCAATCATGAGGCAATTCTCTATACTACACTTTTTACAAGGATTATTACACAACTGATGCAGTTTTACGCCATGAACTTCCATTGGTATGGGTGTGCTTATTTAAATGCAATGGTGAGGGGGCTGCTTTTTTTTCTAAAAAAGCAAAAAGCTACATGCCAAAGTGATGAAATGACATTTTAATGTTTTGTAATTGCAAATTACAAGTACATGAAAGTGAGGTTCTGTAATATTTAGGCTTGTAACTGCAAATAACACAAAACTCAGATTCTCAGACTTCTGATACTTTCTTCACATTGGAAGTATTAAATAAGCTTATTAGGTATAGCTCATTACTTAAAGCATGCACAGATATGTTTGTAGGGTCAGGACCTTACTTGGTTACTGAGAACAGTCCCAGATATGTAAGAGCATTCTTAACAGTTGGACCAAATATTTGCAACCATTAAGCTCTGAAGGTTCTGTCTCACCAAATGGGAAAAAAACCCCACTCTCCCAAATCTGTTCTCCGAAATGCACTTGCAATTGCAATTTAGTGATAGTAGGATTGTGTAAATGTATTGGAGTGCAAAACTGTATCCTACATACGTTGCTAGATGAATTAGGCTTACTCTGACACCCTTTCACAATTTCCAAGTTCTATATATTACAGGTGTGTGCATAATATAACATTAATATGCATTTAACCTCTTCAGAAAAAGGAGACTTTTCATGGCTCTTGATTGTGTGCTTTGCAACTTTTTCATATGTAAGCTTTCAAAGGAAATATTTACATAGAGGTGAAGGGATGGGCTTCCACGCAGGTGGCAGTAATCTGTACTCATAACTTACTGAATAAAGAGTGTAATTGCAGTGATAAGACTGGAATAATCTAAACAGAGCAGGGTTTTCCCCGGATTCTCATTAAAAACAGGTGAGTTTTTAAGTGCTGATCTCTTAACACTGGGAGGCCTCTGCAGCAAACCAGTTTCTTCTTTCGTCACTCCAAGGGAAAAAAGTATGTAATAAGACACGTCAATGACTTAGATGTCCTCTGGCTGTTTGGAGAGCATTCCAAAAAGCAACCTCTATGCTCCCTGTTTGCAGGCACAGCACATCCCACATCTGCAGCCACAATATTACGTGGTATAGGAGGAGCCTGGGAAAAATGTGTGACAATTTATAATGGATATGGCTTTTAAGATTTTAAAGCTGAAATTAATGAGTTAACTCAGTCTAAATAAATGTCAAGCTTTGCTCAAACTAGATCATGGAGATCTGGGAACACTCCCTCTGGAGAAATTAAGAGCTCATGTCCCACAGCAGGACTTGGGCTTGGACCAAGAGCTGGCAATGCAGTACAGTACCACTGCAAGGAGGTTCTATGTGGGGATCAAGATGCCATCCTTTTGATGAGCTGTTATCATCCTATGTTTTTCCACACTCTCTGTTCAGTAGAAAACCCAATGTCCTTAAAGCCTCCTTCAAAAAAGGAAAAATTATAAATGCCTTATTCAATGTTTCTCCTCTTGTTAAATCAAATTTGAATTTCCAGAGCTGTACATTCGCTGAATCACTGGCTGCATACTACTCACTCCATCTGTTTATACGGTTGAGTCACTGCATTACCAGTATCTTAACACATTACTTGGAAAGAATTTGGGGCAATCTGCAGGATAAAACCCCAAAGCTCTCTAAGATAATGTTCCCTCCTTATGTTGTGTAGCACCATACTCTACATTGCTCCCTTTCTGCTATCAGAGATGTTAATTTGAACAAACTGCTGTTTTACAAAAAAAAGAGTTTATCATAAAAGTACAGCTTCCCCTTAAGAGCTGAAGATTGAGCTGTGGTGTAGAAATTCACTGTCACCTCCCCATGTGCAATGCCTTGCCCTGGGAACTGTGCGAGGAGTTCCATGGTGATGGAACAAACATCTTTCACAATCCAAGGCATCTTTTTTCCACTTGAGATACTATAAGCGGATTACCTTCTGAAGGCAAACTGTCTGCTTTTATTGATGCCAAAAGTTGAGGGTATCTTTTTGTTTGACTGCAAAGTTTCTTCAAAAATGTGTTATATTTAAAAAGACATTTTTATTTGCCTCATTGTGGAGGGGGGCAAAAAACAGGGCAGAGGGGCAGAAAAGCAGAGTCAGAAGGACAGACCAGAGGTGGAATTGCTAATACATATCTTGATTTTTATTTTATGAAAAACATAAAAAGAGAGTATTTTGTATGAATCTCACCATGGAGGACTATGAATGCATTCATGTTATTCTGGGAGTTGAGAAGCAGAAAGTGAAACAAATGAAATAAAAGAAAACCAGTGAGACTAGTTTTACCTTCCAGACCAAGGCTAGATCCAACTCTTGCAGAAGTTGGTGGAACAATTCCCACCGGCTTGAACAGGATTTGGATTCGGCAAAGTGAAATGCAAAAAGAATAACCAGAAAGCATTAATGAGAGGTTCTCAAACACTGGTCTACAGAGCACTTTCTTCAGTCCACAGAGACTTGTCTTTCCTCTCCATTACTCATTTACTTCCAGCTGCTTTTATAGGCTTCTGCATTTTGGAGCCTAGAAGAACCAAAGCCGTTGGTAACAGGGAATGAGAATGGCCGGCCAGCCGGCCTGCTCGCGACACTGTTTTGCAGACGGAAGAGGAAAGAATTAAACTGCTGAGTAAATAAAGCAAAAATAAAGAAGGGACTATCTGAAGGAGTAGAAGGCCATTAAGCTGAGAGGATTAGGTGGCCTTCAGTGAGGATTAGGTGCTTTGCTGCCTAATGCAACTGTCTAGCCAGGCACCTGAGCTCCTAGCACAAAGCAAGAGAAAAGCTGAGCTCCACACAGACGTCTGCACTGAGCTAAAAGCAAATAGGAAATGCCAAGGGCAGAAGCGTTGCACAAACATTCCCCTTCTCGTCTCCGCCAAGTTGGGATTTGTGGAAACTACCATGCACACCCACCCCTGGGCTGAAAGTAGACAAGCCTGTCTCTGATGGTCCACACTGCAGTACTTACAGGCGTATCCTCCAGGCCAACATCCACACTATCATTCCAGGTGTGACATACATTCCTACCACCACATCTAGCTGAAGCCCTTCCTCTTTGGAGCAGTCTGGCATCTGGACCAGGCTCTGGATCAGCTGATGGTTGATGTTGCCATTCCCATTAACGCTTTCAGGCTCTTCCTCACCATGAAGGGCTGTTATCATCTGAGTATGAAGCTAACACATGAATGCGTGACAGCCTGGATGGACCTAGCTGGCACCCAGTTCTTAAATGCAGGGCAATCCATTCCTTCCACATGTGCATGTGGCTCAAACTACTTCGAGTCCCAACAGTGGCTAGTAAGTAACTGCTTACTGAAAGAATGCAAGAAACATGAAAACAACTGGGTCAGCCTTCCTCTGGTGTATCTTAGGACCTCCTGGGGTCAACAATGTAGCACATTTCTGAATCAGCAGTTGGAATCAGACCATCATACTCCATGGCCGCTGGCAGACTTCTCCATTAATTCCTCTAGTCCCCTCTTTGAACCCATTTACAGACTGAATTCTGTAATGCCCATTTGCCTGCCACTGAGTCTGTCCTGGAGTTAGACTACCAAAGTCAGCCTTTTCTCACAAGAAACTGGAGATACAGGAGACTTTCTGGACATTTTTTCTAAGATTTATTGATGAGAAAACATTCTAGGAAAGAAAGGGTCTGTCAACATCTTGCAGAGCAATAAGGTACAGAGATCCCTATACTGGCTCTGCATGAAATAGCTTTGGATCTGGAAGCAGTAGAAGTAATACCAACCTCATGCTGTGTCCAGGTTAGTTGGTGGGCTGAGAAGCAAGGCAAATTAGCTTGAGGCTGAACGCGATGCTAGCAAAGCAATACTGCTTCTGAGATCTGAGCTTGTATCCCTGCCAAGGTCTGCTCCTTCCTCCAAGAATGACTGGCCCCCTCAGACCTGGGTTGGGGATCTGCATCACAGAGATGCATTGTGCCACACTGGCACATCCCGAGAGGAACGTTCCCAAAGCTTTGCAATGCCTGAGGATACAGACCACCTCCCCGGTGGACCACCTAACCTGGAAGCTGCAAGACAGCGACTTTTCAGCTCTTCTCAGTTTGCAACATTCTGTCTATTTCCCAGAGCAGGTGCAGATTCCCAGGGGGAGACTTAAGCTTCCTCCCATAGAATGGGTGTATGAATTCCCACAGATCTGCAGACCCCATGCCTCGTAACATTGTTACAGAGTCTCCTGGGATGGGAGCTGCACCCATCCATTACTGAGATTCTACCGCACCGCATACAGTATTTGTTGACCAGCGCAGAAAACGATGGAATGATGCTCTGTAGGATTATTTAAGCACATTTGATCCAGAAACAGACCAGAAGTAAAATGTTCCCTGTAACATACCTTGATTGCTCTCATGCCCCGTTTTCAAGCTGAATTGCATCCTGCATCAATCAGAAAGCCCCGTACTTCACATCATGCTCTTAGGAAAGAGCTGAAGTGCAGCCCCTGACACAGGGTGACTTGCTTGGTGTCCTCAACAGCTCACTGTTGTCACACACTGCTTCCCACTGATGGGACCTTGGTAAAGTCTCCAGCAGACCTTGGTCTGCTGATCAAGTCTTGTCCAGACTAAACAAGTAACCCTGGTCTAGTGAGCAGCACACTTACCAGGCAGAGGGCAGACCTAGGTCCCAGCTCACAGCACCAACCAACAGCCAACATAATCATGCTGGCTGGCTTTTCTTCTCTTATCCAAGGAATTTTGAGCCCCGGAGAAGAGAGCTATTAGCAACACATTCCCTTTTACTCCACGTAAAGCATAAGTCACATCAGTAAGGGTTGGAACTTACGTTTTTTAAATCTAGTAAGTGAAGTTCATGCAGATTGCATTTCTTTTCTAATAATCTTATGTTTTGGTAGCTTTACTTTCATAAATATGGCATTGAACGGGGTCAGAAAGAACACACTGGAATCAGCAGAGGCCTTTCAAAAAGTGCCAGAAACAATACTGCTTATGGCTTTGTAGCTGTTCATATAAAGCAAGAGTCAGCATTGCAGTTCATTTCATAACTAACCCATACACTCCGTAAGTAGTTTAAAGCATCAGAAAAGGCAGCAACAAAATCTGCTCTTCATTGCGAGGTGGCTCGTTATGCTCCCTCACTGTTTCAGAGATTTACCATTCAGCTGTCTCTAGGGTCTGCTTCCCCTAATCCTACTTTCTGAGTATTATCACCAAATCCTGTCAAAATTGTGCTTTTGTTTTGCACTGCCTTTTCTAATTCTCTTCTAGAAATGATGATGCTTCTGCTTTTCCAGTCACACAGGAATTAAAAAGCTATATCAAACCCAGCATGTTTATCTCAGTATGACATCCCACGTGTAAAATGTGTGCCTATTTTGGATGTCAATCTTCATTATTTTCTTTACTTTAATCAGACCTAGGAAAACAATCACAAAACATGCAGGGGATTTGTTTTTTTCTTCCTCAGTACCATTTCAGAGTACTGCATGCATCCATAGGATGATGGCATTCCTTTGGCTGCTCAGTAAGCATATTCCCTGATTGCACAGACTCCACAGGCAGCAAGTAGCCGAGTTCCCATGCTGCACAGTTTGTGCACAGAGTGCGTTTGCACAGTGAGATTCAACTCTATCTGCTTGTAGGGCCTGTAGTTTGCTTTTTCTTTTTAATACTCAGGAGCAAAGTTTTACATTAGCAAAGGTTTGGTGTTTTGTGTTTTTCCCCCAAGTAGTACAACATAAGCTGCATAATATATAAGTACTTACATATAAGTTGTACTTACATGTATGTATAAGTACAACAGAGCCAGGATCTGTGGTGACTAAATTCCAGCTGCTCCCCTAGTAGACCACGTAGCAGTAGGACACTACTGATACAGTTAATCATGCAAAAAATGAAAGCTTTCAGAATCTCAATTTTCCTGTCATACCTAGACATAGTCTTGCCCCTTTCTCATACTCAGTTCAGTTCTGTATCACCACCTCCACTGCTGACAATACTTTTTTCAATGGGAATATCACAGCCGTGGCCACTGCCAGAATCTCTTGGCAAACGAGCTGCTTTCTGAGTCAGAGCCTAATGCCATTACAAGGTCTGCAACAGCTGCAGCAGTCATACATCTGCAAGTCATTTGAACATTTTATGATGAATAAAAACTATCCATTACATAGACCTATACATTATATATTAACCCTAATACTTATTCAGTTACACTGACAATAACCTTTTCCCTCTGCATGCCGTAAACTTCTTTGGCTACAGTATGTGTTAACATAGATACTTAGAGCTCCAGTCCATGGTGGAGCAGTCCCTGTGTACGTATTACCTAACTTATTCTACCTATTTAAACATGAAATGGGATGATGCAAAGAAAGAAAGAAAGTGAATGTAAAGCTATAAAAATTAATACCATGCATAAGGAAACCATTTTAATATAATCGTAGGAGGCTGCATTCACTCATACAAATAGAGAGGATACAAAACAATGAGAAATACAGAGGAGGAATGAAAACATGGACTGAAAACATTGTTAAGAGATTTGGTTATGATATGCACAGATCTCAAACCCATCCAGATGTCTCCAGCTGGCAACTTGACCCTCAACACCATAGCCAAGATTTTAAATCTAAAAAGTCAGAATACTGAAGACAGGGTAGCAAGGCTTATGGAAAAAGAAACGGGAGTTGTGAGTAGTTACAAACCTTTAAAATAATAACAACAATAAAGAAACATAAATGTGGTTTCATGAAGGAAATATATACACAGCCGCAAATTATGAAGTCAGCCCTTCAGGACATTACATTCCTCATGCAAGCTGCTGAGTCCGCTCAACATAAATAGGTGTAAAATACACTCACCGGCTTAGTGACTTCAAGGATAGAGTCCCATATGTGATTCCTTACCAATGAGTCTTCTACATATGTATACTTTTACAACAGTAAATGCAAACTGGGCAAGACATACCTCCCTATGAGTTTCACCATAAGAGTTTTAAAGAGACAAGGCGAAAGTCTGGCATGACAGAAATCTATCATAATTTTTCCATGAGATTCATCCAGAGCCAGGATTTTACTAGTATGCATGTAAATATTATTTCATGTTTGTTCATTATCTGTCATTTGCAAACTCTTTCTGGATTCTTAGAAACACATCTCTGTTGCTTCCCATTCACTTTTACTCTGTGTTTCCTGTATCAGTTTAATGCCCTTCATAATATCAGTATCGCTTTGGAAGCAGAATGTCAATTAACTTGCACTTCCACACAGAGTTAACTGTGTGGATTAGTAAGCTACAAATAGTGTAGGTTTTAAATAAGAATAAAAGCTAATAGAATAGTCTTATGGTTAAATAAGTGATTTTTAGGAAATGTTTTCTTGACTTGATCTGCTTCCTCTGTGCAGTCAGAGGCCAAACTGTTTATTTTACTGGCAATCCATCTTTATTGCTTGTGCCGGCTTTAATATTTCCATTCAAGCAATCCACATATTAAAAATGAAAAAGAAAAAGAAAATCCTAATAAGGTTACAAGCAGTTCATTTAAAGGGGACTCGAAAGGCGTCTAGCAGAGATCTTTTTTTTTAAGGGTCAGAAAAGCACTACATTTCAGGGCTGAAAAGCCACCTTGCCACTGATGAATGGGACGCCTTACTCGACACAGCCGAATCCCCGTGGTCAACTTGTGGAGCACCTACCTCCCGCCTAAAAAAAAAGGGAAAACCCTGGCCCTTCTGATTGCAAAGATAACTTACCAAGTATGACGTGACGCAATGATGTCTTTCTAAGTCAGCAGCTAGCCAGCTGTCTCTTTGCTGCTGCTCCTACTTTTCCCATGCTCCGGCAGAGCGGGGCTGAGCAGCCAGGCCAGTTGTACAGCCGCTATTGAGTCAAAGGGCAAGAGCGAAGCTTAGAATAAACACGTTTTCACTCGCTTGCTTGAAGTGCTGCCAAATCTCTTAACGTTAGCACACATAAATTGGTGAGTATCATGAAGCCCGAGGCCTGAGCAGCTGGAATCTTGTAGTTGTTACCTGAAATCTTAACGTCCAAAAAAATAGCTTCCCCATTCCTCAAGGCTATTTGGAAAATCTAAAAAAAAAATCATAAAAGTACGACTAACATTAAGGAAAAGAACTCCCAATTATTTCTTTCTTTAGTTCTCTTTTTTTATAGTAATCTCAAATTTGTGGAGGTGAGGGGGGGGGAACAGGGTATCTTTCTTGAGATTTTCAAACATGCTGGTTTCCTAAGACTGTTCTGTGCAGTCATTGATTCTGGAGGTAAATCCTGAAGTTATTTAGAGGGGAGGAAGACTATGAAGATAAGCAGCTCAGGGCCCAGCAGTAAACAACCATACAGCAGGAGCTAAGCAGCTGGAGGAAGGGTAGCTGGTCGATTTTTCTCTGCCCAACGGCGACCTCCAGGAGGCAGAAGTGGGGTAGAATAGTGATGTTCCTCCCCTGGACAACAGGTTTGAAAGGGTTCTTCAGCAAGGAGTTGAGAGAAAAAGCTCCTTCTCCATATCCAGCCACCAAGAGAAAAGGAGTTGAAAAACACTGAATCCTTATGGCTAACAGGAGGGTGATATAAAAGATGGAGTCCATTGACTGGTGTCCAGAGACAACAACCTGGTATGAATTCCAGCACCATTCCACTTCCCAGCAGCTGGATTTCTCACCAGGGTAGATTGCTGGTTTTGGACACCTCCCCATTTTTTCCCGCCTGTTAACAGGCTTCCACTAGTTAAGTATTTGGAACAGTTGTAAAGCTTTTTTTGTATCTAAACGGCCTTGCCACTGCCTGAATGCAATTTCAGAATTGCTGGTATTTCTGTGCAGACTATCTGAAGCGTATTTTTGTCATGCTGTTAATAAGCGTTGCACCTCCTGGGAGAACCTCAGCTAGCTCAGAGTTTCTAAATGATGTGCATGCTTGACACAGATGTAAGAAGATTTTTTTCCTATTTTCTCCTAGGTTTTATTCTGAGTTGCTTGTTAAATAGACATGATGTACAAAGAGAAAGTTGGGACCACTAACTCCTCATCTATAAAGTGAGGATGAGAACCAAAGAAACTAATGTGACTTTCCAAAGGTTATGCAGGCAGGCAGGGGTCTCACAACTGATCCATAGCCAGTCCAACACCTGAGTCATAAGGACCATCCTTGCTCTCAGTTATGACATTATCCTTCTGTTTTCTGTATTCTGAATTTCTTTCCAGCTCCCCTTACATTTCCCCCAGTCCTCAAACACTAGAATATAGCATGCTTTTGGGGGTACCCCAGGAAAGTTTGGGAAACATCAGTACAGTTTAGAATGGCCTAGCTTGGCAAGAATTTAAACTAAATTAAGCACAGGAGTGCTTTTTTTAAAAGGAGCGCATGAAAACGAGAAATGAAAGCATGAAGGGGTGGTTCTTTCAAGTCCCTTTCCAAGCCTCCAGGGAAAGGTAACTATTGCCCCCTTCTTTGATACAAGACATAAGCATCTGCCTAGTACAAGGTGTGTTGTGGCTTGCATATTCCCTCTCCAGTGCTAGACAGATTCTGTCACAGATTTTAGAAAGCAAGTGTATCTCCACTGTGCAGAGCCAAACAAAATACCAAGAGCACCTCATAACCATGGAGAGAGGTAAGACAGAAACAGAAAATGAATCAAAACCTTAACCAACAAAAAAAGAAAGCATAAACAGTCTTAATTAGCTCATTTTTTACATAACTGGATATTCAATGCTTTAGGAACTATCTATCCAGACTTGATAAAACACCCAGATTTGGAAAGGGGTACTGCCATTTGAACTACGTGTCAGACTGGAGAAACAAAGATGACGACTACTAAGAATTTTAGGCATTAATTTTAACTAAGACACATGGCACAGGTTCTGTATTAAAAGTTAACATGCATATAGGCTGTATTCTGTGATACTACGATTTACAGAACCATGTTCCTGTTAATCTGTTTTCAAATTAAAAGTTTGTTGAGAGTGCTGGGAACACCAAAATAAATTTTGAGAGCTGACCCACTGACTCCATATGCTGATTCAAAGTCTGTGGGATGCTTTATTATCATAAACACACATGCTTAAACTTATGTCCCTAATTATGCATTAACACAGCCTCTTCTATCCCAGAGCTGCCACATATCCTAAGACTCTCTGAGGTGGGTATGAATTTCCAAATGTAATTGAATGTGTGTAGGCAAAGAAAAAAAAGGGAGCTGAAAAATATGTGCAGATTGTATTAGGAGTGGTATCATCCTGAGATGAACACTTAAGGATAATATGTAAGTACCGAAACCATAGAATCATAGAAAAGATAAATAAGTATTTATAACTCCATGAAACAGAACCACATGAGAGGAGAAGGATGATCTGGAAACTTGAGGGGATGTTTTGTTTAGAGTCCTCAGAGTTTAATTAAAATCATTCAGAGTTTAGAGGAGTTTCTCTCCAAGGATAAAATTGAAACACATAAACAAAGCCACAATACAAGAACACCATGGTCGTAAAGTCAATCACTTGAATGCTCAAAGGACCTGTACTAAAGTGCTTATATTACCCTTATTGTATTAGCTCCTTTTGTCTAACTCTGTAAAGCGTAGGAAGGTTGTAAATCACAGGCAGATAGCAAATATTTGGGTTGAGAACAATTCCAATATTTTTTTTGTTGTTATTTTTACAGCAGGACAGCGAGGACCTGAACCTGCCCCACACTACTGTCACTGCATAACATGATGACGAACAGGAGTCTCCCAGGTTCCTTCCCAATCACTACAGAAGAATCCACACTAAAAATCAGGAAAATTAACATAACCTCCCTTTTAGCATGTTATGAAGCATAAGCTATGGGGAGGAAGATGGTCAGAGACCACTTAGGCACTGCGCAACTACAGAACACAGTAGGACGCACTAAGGGTGGACTGTGACCACACAAAGATGCATGTGGGCCTGGAGTACATTGCACGAGATGTGCCTGAAGGAACAGAAGTTACCTGGTCTGAAGAAGAGAGTAAGGGCACCTTATTACTACCTGCAACTACCTCCTTGACGGGTGTAGACAAGACAAAGCCAGGCTTGTCAGAAGCATGTAGTAAGGATCAGTGTCAGAAAACAAAAAAAATTGATTAGGTAACAGGTAAAGGTTTTGCTTGCTGTGATTTTTGTTTGTTGTTGTTTGGGGTTTTTTTAAATCACAAGTGTGTTCAAATGCTGGAGAAGGTGACCAGGGAGACTGTAGGATCTCCATCCTTGAAGACATTCAAAACTCAGCTGGACAAGGTCCAGGACAACCTGAGCCAATTGCATCTGCTAGAAAGCAGAGGACTGATCACCTCAAAACTTTCCTTCCAACCTCAGTTTGCATGATTCTGATATTAAAACGTTGCAAGCATGCTTTCTACTCACTCACTCGCAACACAATAGTCACTGATTGGATGCACCAGGTACTAAAACTGTTTGGAACAGACAAGTGGCTGCTCTCACCAGCTTGTCCTACTCTTCCTCCCAAATGCCACAAGATCTCAAAATTTCACCAAAGTGCTTTATAAGCTGTGGAATTCTGATCAGCATAAAGCTGAGAAGCCCTGCTCTTCTATGGATCTTCAGCAGACTTGGACAGTCTGGTGACTGTTCTCAGCTCACATTCTCATTGCGAGAAGCTGAAGGAAGAACTGCATGTTATCTTGATGTAGTCTTGAAACTTCTCATCATTTTTTCAACACACGTTAAGAGCAGACTCAACATAATTGCACAAGTAGCTTAGATGATGGTGTACTTGTGGTGGGCGGGTTTTTATGGCTTATGAGTTTACAGGAAAACAGTGAGATGCACTGAATGTGTTTTGATTGTTTAAAGCTGGGGACATACAGTGGAAGATCTGTAAGTGCATCCAGTTGAAAGTCTCATTTCCCAAATTTAAAATACATCATGAATATAGTCTTACAGATTGCAGCACTTACAGCTGGATGCCAAAGGAAGCATCAGGAGGACCAGAAATATGCTGACCTTCTAATAACTACAGTGATCACCACAAACTCTGCTTGCATTACTACTTCTGGACCTTGGATTAGTGGGTTTTCAACTGCTGCCCAGGATGTTCTTGGCTTCTAAGTTACTTGTGAGGGATCTAAGCGGAACAAAATTATGAAAAGCAATCTTATTAGCAGTTTGCTACACTAAAAAAAAATTAAAGACCTAAAGTTGGAAAAGGAAAGTTTGACAAGGAAAGTAGTTGCTTCATCTTTTTAATGAGAAGTTGGTGGATTCTACTTTCCAAATTTTTGTGTGGTCCCACAGTAATACATCAAAAACCCCACTTCTGAAGTTTACGCTGGTTCTGAAGAGCTGGTTTGCACAAAAACTAAGATGAGGCTTAATTTCTCTCACATTTGAAGTTTTCCAGGAGTTATGTTAATATCTCAAATTATATATTCTTTAAAACAAGGTCCCTGACTGTCTGTATCTGACAAGTGCCTAGCACAGCAAGACAAAGTTATGTCACAGAATTTGAGCATATTGTATCACCTCCTGCTTGAAATTTAAATGCTAGCATATGACTCAAAAATAATATCTGGTAATAACCAAGTACAAAAACTTGAAGCCTTTTTCATTGAAGCCCAGCAAAACTCAACAGTGGGAAAAAGTCTCTCGCTCCCTGAGCAGACTGGTTCACTGAACAGAACAAATATAAGATATGAATCATATACACCAGAAGAGTTATGAATTTTTTTTACTTCCAACTTGATTTTAGAGATGCAGGAAAGATCATCAGAAGCCACTGAGCCAGGATTACAGAAATAGGAAGGGAATTCACCATTAATTTTCGCTGTAATTGTGAAACAAGGGTAGCAAAATGCCTAGCCCAAACACAGATTAGAATTTCCTCAGCTAGAAACACAGCTAAGGAGAGCCTAGGAATTGACTGAAAGCAAGACACACTTTTGTTTCAACCCATTCCTCCTAAGCTGTCGGTATTTATAAATGACAAGCCTCCTTAGATGAATGAGTATGGCTCCGAAGACCTAACAGTCACAAGCTACTGTGGGTAGATTTAGTAAATACATATGCATATTAATAGTTATCTTTAGCTTTTACTGTTTACTGACAGCCTCCTTCTGTAATCACAAAACAAAGAGTTAGGAACACAGTTCAGCACCAATGCAGACCTAAGCTACAGGGTTCAGTTTACTACATGGAGTCTCAGTTCGTAAGAAAACACAGCAGCTTTACTGGGGCCCTCAGGCAGGCCCTTAATAAAGGAAGACCCTTTTCCTTATTCTTTCATGTTTTTATTCTTTCCCTTTTACAAGTACAGTGTACATGGCACCACTGGCATCTCAAAAGTGACCTTCTGCACTTTATTCCTAAGCACATGGACTTATAAATTTGCTGATTTTTAAATTTCATAGTTAGTCACTTCTTAGTTTTTACAGGACAATAAAATTGCTTGCCAGGGGTTTCTGACTTCAAATTCTACACAGCAGATTGATGTAGCCCTCTTGATCCTTCTTACAACATTTTTGCCAAGTCAAAGTATAAAATATCTGTTCTACTAATTGCACCCAGGGATTTGCATCCAATATCCAGATAGACTCCTAAAGCAGACTCTGTTTTCCCTTTGATCTTGCATATTCTGTTGCTTGAAAGAATACAGACAGGTGATGGAAAACGCTGGAGCTATTGCAAGTACAACTGCTCAAAGACCAATTAACTCCAAAAGACTCCCAAATGAACAAGAAGCCAAAATGGAACTAAACCCGCAACAGCTGGTGGTCATCAAGGCAGTTTTCCCAGAGGGCAGAAGACTGTTACTAATAGGATGGAAACACAAAATTTACTGAGACCAACTGTGACTGCTGATAACATATACTGAGAAGTGCCTCATTTCTCACATTTTCTGTAGCACAAGAGCAAAGCTGGACAGCAATCTTAACTTTTGCTGTGGAAAAAAAAAAAAAAGGGAACTGAAACATAGTCCCACTGAATAATTAGTACAAGTGGATTTTACCATAATGCTATTTTAATCACATTTAAGAATAACATTCAAGTGATTCTACCCATAGAAATAAATTTTCTCACTCGGAGAAAAAAAGTAGTAGTTCATTAGGAACTGCCCACTCAGTGCATTTTAAATTTTTTCAGTTACTGCAGAACTTGGATGCTAGAACCCCCAACAGAAGATTAAATAAAGTTGCACATTCTCCCTTTACAAACAGGAGAGGTTTTGAGATGTTTCAATCACATTACATGAACTTACATTCCTCTACTAACACAAAACATACACTCTTGCCACAGGAGACAAATACTTCTTAGGCTGTTTCCAGCCAATGATTTTAACTTCAAATCCAGAGTAAACATAACCTCTTCAGAGCTGGGAACATGTTTGTGTGCAAGGAGAACAGCCCGCACAGTGATTATAGTGATAATTAAAATCATGGCACATGCTAAACAGGCACATGCACAAGGGCTATTGCGTTCTTTGACAATGGTACTGAGAGAATGGTCAGTTTCCAAAGTTTGGAGACACTGAGCAAAGTCAGGACTTTTTTTTACACTATCACCAAATAATATATAGTGAGAGGCAGAAAACCTGTTTTTATTCTGTGATGATTCATTTGCAGCTCATTCATATAAGTTAAGAAGTAAGGGGCTCCAAGAACTAAAAAGAAATGTTCAAAAGCACAAGCATAAGTTATTATGCATTTATTATCTGATTTATAATACAGATGAAGCAACAATGCTAAACAACTTGTTCTGTCTGGGCATTTGTTTTAAATGTGGTTCTTTCAGTGTCTTGGTGATGGTCTTCCAGAAGATGGCTGAGGCTGCCTGAATTTTGAGAGAACTGCAACAGAATCAACAAAGGTATAAATGTTATATTCATGATGCTGAAGGTTCTTGTAGGTAGAATTATCAAATTCTTCTGGAGCAGGCTGAGCAGCTGCTGTGGTCTCTGTGAAAACAAAACAGTAACTGGTGAATATAGGGATGCCACACCAAAGCGCATTATTCTTAATTACTGAGCCAGCCTTCATATACTGTCAGATCCCTGATCCAGCCAATATTTAAAAAAAAAAAAAAAAAAAAAGTCAGCAACTATCACAAAAGGGTAAGTTTACTAAGTTCTGCTGGTACCTTGTCTGATCCTAAAGCAGCACATTAGTATGCAGTAGGGGAACAGGAATCAGTACAAGTCATCTAAAACAGCACAGGTTTTAAAATCCAAACTACCACCTAATACTGGGGGTGGATAGGGCAGAACATGTCATTTATGTTTTGAAGACATATGTCTGCATTCCCTGGCTTTTTCACAGTTGCCTTGGTTTTCACGCCAGCCAGAACAGTAGGTGACATTCTCAGCAAGCCAGGAGAGGCAAAGAAGCAGTACAAATGATTTATGGTCATGTCAGACCATGAGATACAGCTATTAGAACTACTTTACAGATTGAATTATTTTCCATGGGGAAAAGTGATGGAATTATTGATATCTCCATGGTTTAATTTCAAATGTGGTTATACTGAACAGTAATATATCAAGAGCCTTTGATACAAATTTCCTTTCTTCTAAATATAATCTTCTAAACTTTGTATCACCTCTTCTTCCTAAAAGAATAACCTAATAAAGTTATTCAGAATTCCTTACTTCACATTAAAGCCAACATTAATTCTTACACTTTTAGAATATTATGCAAATTTAGGCAGTAACATTTACATAAAAGGTTTTACAACCAAGGAAATTGCAAGAAATAAAACTTTACTCTCAATATTAATTTATTCTCATATACCCAGAGTTTTAACAATAGAAAAGACATAAGCATAGTCTAGTAAAAACGTTCATCATATAAATTTGTATGTAGTGGTTTAGGTCAGATCGTTATCAAGCTCTTTGTCATACAATCATCTACAACAAAAATACAAGGATTCAGGCAACTGAACACCAGAATTTCCCCTTAATTATGATGTCATTATTGCAATTTAATACTATCAGTTTAAGAACATGTATCTGTAACATTTAGCAAGACTTGCTTATCAAACGCAATGTAGTAAGCCATGGTTCCAGCAAAACAACACAGGCAACCTATGAAAATATCCCCGTGCCTACTGCTCAGCGCCAAATGAGACAAATCATAGGAGACAACACTACAGATACAAAAACCAGATGATGCGGTCTTTGCTGCAAATAGCCCCAAGAACAAGCAAGCGTAGGCAAGCGTACATTCAACCTGCAACAGACAGTTGTTCCAAATTATGAGACAGATGCTCAGGAAGAAAAGCAGATGGGAGCCTCATTTTTCCTGCCCAAATACACTGTACTTGGCTTCTCAAAAGAAAAATTTATCCCTGAGTTCATCATCCCCTCACTTAAGACTTCATCTATGCTTTCTCTCTTAAAGAGCAAGTACTTCACGGGGTGCTCTTCCTAAACAAATAAGAGGTATATTTCTGAGTTAACATGCTACTATTTTGCTACTTAGCAGTTAGTCAGCAGGTTTTGCTCACTGCTTAGCATGCCTGCTCTACAAAGTGGATGACATCACCTTAACCTCCAGGTTTGTAATGGGAAAAGTTGCTTTTACATCTTCAGCGTGCCTGCTGCAGTTTGCAGATGAACAAAAGAACACAGGAGCAGAAGTACAGAATACAGAAGGTATTAACTGTCAACGTTAAACAAAGAAAAGCAGTAACTGTTCTCAAAGGCCTCCAAAGGAAGAGAGAACAAGATACATCTGGACATACCAGTGACGCTGTTAAACACAACATAGCTACATTTGACTCTTCGGTACCCTCTGCACCCAAAGATATTACACCAGCAGTAAAGGGTGTGAACTCGCCTGTACTAACCCCTACCTCTCCTACAGCCACTGCATCAGAGTCCTCTAGCACCTACCCAACAGAAACTATCCTGCTGCTGCAGCCTTACCACCTCCACAGAGAAGAGGAGCTCAACAGCAAAACCACATCCTACCTAGGAGGCTTTTGCTGTGTGATGATGACGATGGGTCTGAGGCACAGTGGTACTATTGCCCCATAAACACAGATCTGCAGGAAGAGTTTGTCACACGTGCTTAACCTTAATTCTGGATTTACAGCATCAGAGTGGAGGAGGTTGCTTCATCGATCTTTGATGTGTTATAATCTTCACCTTGAATCACTAGCACATTTTAACACCGAGTCCTCCCTCTCATACTTAACATAAAATTAACTGAACTCATTTTTTGGGTCTTCATATCAGCTTCAATGTGGAAAAAAATACTCAAGCACCTAGAACTCCACTATGGATGAATAAGGAGAAAAGCATCATCTGTAGATAAATAAGAATAGCCTTTGCCAATTATTTTTTTTTGGTTTTAAGAAATCTGCTGCTGACTACAAAGAGGAAAAAGTAATTGAAGATGTCACTTGCAAACAGTGCTGTATTTTACCATTGAGTTTTAGTCAGGAAAGACGGTAAGCTTAGCTTTCAGCTCTTTGATGAAATTATAAGCCAATTAACCCCTTAAAATGGAAGGTTGGTCTTTTACTCAGCACTGTATCCTGGGAACCCATGTACAAAAGCTATTGTTACTTAACCTGCTTAGACACTTGACAGTCACAGAATGGCTGAGGTTGGAAGACACCTCTGGAGGTCATCTGGTCCAACCTCAAACATTCAAGCAAGATCAGCTAGAGCAGGCTGTCCAGGATCACATCCAGACACCTTCTGAATGTCTCCAAGGATGGGGACTCCACCACCTCTCTGGGCAATCTCTGCCAGCACTCACAGTAAAAAAAAAACAAAACAAAAAAAAAAACCCAAAAAACCAAACAAACAAAAAAAAAAAGGTGTTTCTTGATGTTCAGGCAAAACCCTGTGTTACAGTTCATACCCACTGCCTCTTATCCTGTCACTGGGCACCACTGGAAAGTCTTACCTCTGTCTTTGCACCTTCTCATCTGCTATTTATGCACATTGATGAGATCTCCCTGAGCCTTCTCTTCTCTGGACTGAACAGTCCCAGTGCTCTCAGCCTTTCCTCACAGGAGATACTCCAGTCCCTTCACCATCTTAGTGGCACTCAGGTGGACTCTTTCCAGTAGCTCCACATCTCTCTTGTACTGGGGAGCCTGGAAATGAACACAGCACTCCCGCTGTATCTCACCAGGGAAGGATCACCTTCCTCAGCCTCCTTGCAATGCTCCTCCTAATGCAGCCCAGGTTACCATTGGTGGTCTCTGCTGCAAGGGCACACTGCTGGTCAGCTTGCTGTCCACCTGGACCCCCAGGGCCTTTTCTGCAAGGATATCACTTGAAGGATAATACCCAAGCTGCTTTACAACTATGTTGCTTTTACTTCCAAGTAGGCTAATTCTTTCATTCAAAGCAGCAGCCAGAAGCAGGGGGACTTAAAAATGGTACAATGCCTAAGTTGAAAGGCAGGAACGGTAAAGCCACCACCGATCAGGATGGGGGGGGCATTTGCTACCGAAATACATGGAATGAGATCAGTAGGTAAGTTAACAGAACTGGTAGTAAATAAAAAGGGTAAGTTAAACATGGAAGTATAGCTAGGGCGATGATTATATATGATGCATGATGCTCTCTCCTAAATATATATCACTATCTCCTCTCCAATTCACTACAAAAACTGAGTTATAAGGTCATCTCTACTACTTCAACATGATTTGCTTACGACCTACCAATCTCAGAATCAATACCTGTTTCTGGCATTATACTATGATTTCTGAAAGTCTACTGAAATCTGAAACACTGCAAAATTTAAAAAAAAAAAAAAAAAAAAAAAAACAAAACAGGATTTAGGGCAAAAAACAGATGGCACCAAATTTGGGTCAGCAGAGAGGC
>JAVJGJ010000001.1:33455607-33486326 GCA_035590215.1 Microhierax caerulescens
TTGATATAATTTATCATTAGCAAAAGTTGAAAAAACCTGCAGCGGATTGTTAGGGTGCTGCTGTGGGAGCTGGCTGGCGTGTTTTCCCGGTCGGGGTTGCAAGGGAAGTGCTGAGCAGAGGCTGCAGTCGTGTGCTTTCCCACTCGGTGGCAATCCTTCCCTGCTCTGCCTTCGCTGCTGCTCGCTCGCCCACGCAGCTGCTTCTGCAGCCTCTCTGCTCGGGGAGAGAAACAAGGGGAAAATCAAAGACTTCTGTTCCTTCAGATATCAAAAGTGGCAAAATAGAAGAGTTTGTTACGTGGAAATGGAAGTATTTCATAGTTCAGTTGTCAGAGAAATTGTGTTCTTTGTTAGGAAACCTTTTACCGGTTTTATCCTGCCATAGGCCATGGATCGGCAGGGTATATAAAGCATTGATTAAGGGCAAGTTGACTTGACTTTATAGCCCTGCACAGAATGAGGTAAACAATAGTAAATATGAAAAGGTCCTCCACGAATCCACAAGGCATCATGAGAGTGTTTCTACCTTTTTTCCCCATCTTTTGCCAACAACAGGAATAAATCCGGGCAGTTAGGACTTGGTCTGCAAAGAGCATGCTGGGCAGAAGTGGTGTTGCTCTGGGTAAGCAAATGATTTTATCTCCGCAGAAGCTGTAGCTGAGTGCAACATTGTCTTTCATAACATTAACAGACTTTTCAGCTTTTTACTGAGTCCATGAGGTTCCCTTTGCTGGGTCAGACATAGGGGAGAACTTTAGCAGGAGCGTCAGGCTGTGCTCTGGGGCACACACAGCTTGGACGTACTGCTTCACAAAAGCATTTAATGTTTCCCACACACCAAGCACAGCTGGCACTTGAGATAACAGGTCCAGGGATGGAAGGAAAAAAAAAATTGTTTATGAAACAGGTAAGGTTTGAAAGACAGAGGTCCATAGGACTTAGTTCAAGTTGGTGGCTGAGAACTAATAAAAGCCTAGATGTATTTGCTGTAGTGATGGAGATGAGAATAGGAGCTGTGGTAACGGTCACAATTAAATAATATAGATAGAAGCAAAAGTGGTGGTAGTTTTCACCATTTCTCTTTTCAGAAAGTGGTGTAGCAACAGCCCACAGCCTGTCTGCCCACACAGGGGTAGCAAGTGGGGGAGTAAGGCTGCTGCCCTGCTGTCTGTCACCTGCTGTACTGGATTTTGGAGTAGGATAAATTAAAACCTCTTCATAAAACAAGAAAATAAACAGATAAAGAAGAAAAATAAGGTCTTTCCAGGATAGGTGGTAGGAGGTGGGGAAGGAGAGAGGGCAGTGCATTGGGGTTACAAGTGAAGGCAGTGAGAAAGGATGCATGACTGGGTGTAGAAGACATGGGAAAAAAATAAAATGAGAATTTTTGAGGGGAATCACCAAGTAGAGCACAGCAAAGTCTTCAAGGTCATGACTTTTAGACTCCTATTCATGGATTGTAGTTCCTGTAATTCAGACAACATTTTGGTTTTCCACAGTTCCACTTCCTGATACGAGAAGAGCCCTGGAAAAAAACCCCTAGAGGATAGGAAAGATCTGAAGGAGGAAATACATAATGAATCAGAGAAAGGTGGAGGGGAGAAAAGCTTTTGCTGTATTCCTCATCATAGTACACATCTGAAATAGTAGAATATGAGCATGTGTATTTTTGAGGAAGGAAAAGGAAAGGATGGGAAGGATAAGGGTAGGTATTCCCACGTGTTCGGTTTGGCTGGTGAATCTCATGGACTGATGTCCCCATGGAAGTGCTGCAGTTTGTGGGACTAATCTCAAGAGAAGGCTGAAAAGAGTAGTGTTGTCAGAAAGGCTGGGAATGCAGGAGCCTGGAAACTTGGTAGTTTCTGTAGGATAAACACTAATAATTATACAGTATGGGATGCAAAAGAGGAAACCTACAGAGAGCCTGTCAGGTGCAGGTATTTACCACAAGGTAAGGTACAGACAAGTGGCCAGTATAACATTAGTTTCAAGCTTCAAGTTTTGAAAGGTAATTCAGTCCACAAGAGAACTTCATATTTAAAAAAAAAAAAAATTATGAACTTGCTATTTCACCAAAAAAAAAACCCAAAACCAAACCAACAACAACCCAGTATTGCATGTTCTGTCTAATTGAAAGGACTCTTGAAATGAACACTGGGTCAGATCAAAGATTAATACATCACAGTGTCCTGTCATCGATTGTCCCATTTGAGACAGCCAGAGAGGGTGCCTAGGGAAGAATACGTGAACCAGGGCAACTGTACATAGCATTTCCCATGGGCATTCTCCCAGTGTTCAGACATTTGCCATTCAGGAACGTCCTGAGCCAGGGACAACTGCTACATATTCAGTAATCTTCAGTGGGTTTCTCTCACATGGATTTCTCCTGCTGAATCTCAGGAGACTATTAGTATTCACAGTAGCCAGTGACAAGGAGTCTCGTGGCTCACCCTCACCTTTTTATGTTGGTTGTGAATTTGCTACCTGCTAGCTTTATTTCATATCGAATAGTTCTTCTGCTCAGGCTCTTTCAAGGTTGAAGCAAGAGTAGGACAAGTTTATGTCATCCCACAGCTGGGTTTTTTTTTTGGCTGCATAATGAAACATACGGTGCTACTTCTCTGAATCTCAATACCATCTCTTTGTTCCTAAAGTCCCAAATTTTTTTAGGTTTTAACTTTTGTAGGCATTCTGTAAAATTGCAATTTGATGAAATTATGACAATTTTTTAAAATCTGTAATGTAAAGCAGTTCAGTCTGTAGTGTGCTTTGTAACTTGTCAGATGGCTCACACTATATATAGAAATTTCACTACACACGAAAGACCCCAAGGTGTTTTCTTCTGTTACCCTCCTTGCTTTTTCTTTTGCTTATTTACTTCTATTGCTACTCCGAAAATAAATACAATTTGTGGACAGGCCACTCCAGACTGTTCCCTGTTCCAGCCCCACCTCTCACGTGCTTATATCAGCCACTCTGTATAAATTTCCATCCACAAACCTGAAAATTGCATAATTTTCATTACAAGTTCAATCTAGGAAGCACAGTGTCCCACTGAAAATATTGGTGAAACATATTGCTGAGAGCAATGAAGACTCACTCCTACAGTATTATTCCATTCTGGGAATCCATTCATTTTATTTAGCATAGAATGCAGTTCTAAAATGATCCCGTAAGTTCTGGAATTCAGTCTTGCAAACCAGTACAGTGTTCTAAAGACAATTTCAGTAGATAATTAATAGTGGTATTACTCATGTGGAAAGTGAAGGAAACAGTGAGGGATTAATAGTAGTAAATACACTGGTGTCCTTGCACAGTCACAAAAGGACTGTACCTGTTAGGACAGATATTGCATGAGTTCCTTAAGTAGTGAGGAAAAGAAGTGAGTTGCAGGGGGAGGTTAGTTCACCACTTGCAGGTTTTTGGCTTGTTTCGTTAGTTGATTTTGTTTATTCGGACTAGCTACATTCTTGTTTGAATGAGTAATGCTTTTTGATTTTTGCTGAGTACTAATTATCAATCAAGGGCAAGGAGTGCTGCATGAGTGGTTTTTCATCATTTACATTATTTCTTTCACTCAAAAATCAATATTTACAACATCCTTCTCCATCAAAGTACAAATTTCTGCTCAACTGGTTTTATTATATGGTTTTGAATAGTGACAGTAGTAGTTAGGATTTTATTTAATAGTTTGTTCTGAAACTGAAATGACCATTTAAACCCACTCTTTGATTTTTGTTGTTTAACCAGTCTTTTACTTACAACAACATTTCACATCTCAACCATGAATATTCTGTCTCAGTACTCTTGGACACTGGACCTTGTCAAAAGGAAAACCGGAAAGATCAGTCCACTGCTTTGACAAGCTTCAGCTATTTAATTTGTAAGACAAATATCTCCAGCTGAATCTGATAGTTTGACCCAAACTTATCTAAGTAATCTAGTTTTGATGTGTATGCTTGTAAAAATCTGCTTATATTATTATTTCCTTCAGTTTTACAAATACAAATACAATTTTCTGGAGTGCTGTTTCCTGACCACTAAGCAGAGCGCATCCTGGAAGCTGGGTCTTGAGCATCAGCTGTGCCAGGGAGCCTGTGAAACTAAGTAGGGAGCAAGTACAGATGTAGTACTGCTTCCAGAGCCAAGAGGGGACCTGAAGCCCTGTGTGTCTATGCTGCACAGAGCAGAGGCTGAGGTGGTAATAAGGCCTATGGACTCATGGCAGCAGCTACCCAGCACTGCACCCCTGGACCTGAAACGATGAGGAGAAGGATGGCAAGAAAACTGCATGGCACCACACAGTCAGCCAGAAGCTGTAAGAGTTCATTAGCTCTCATCAGGGTCTGACTGGGCTTATTTGCTGCTCAGCACCACATTTCTCCAGTTCCTTGTGCAGTAGCTGCAGGTATGAGAAATTCTGTCTGAAAATCTGAAAGCTCAATAGTTATTTTAATAAGGGAAAATTCTTATTTTTGCAAGACCCTGAGATATTTCAGACAAAATCACATTATGTAGTGATGAGGCATCCCCAAATCAGTTCCAGCTGAGCTGATATGTCTACACAGCATAACCTAACTCCTTTCTGAGAGCTTTGTGATAATCCCTACAGCAATATAACAGCATTTATGTGACCCTGACCCAGCACAGTTTATCCTGTCTCTGAGTGGTGCTTGATTTGTGAGACCCTGCAGGATGCCCTATTTCCCCAGGTGCTTGGTTGATGCATAAACAAACAAAAAGAAAAAGTGTTATATGAAGATACCATAATCACTAACTAAATTATGAGAGTTTCACCAAGAAGAAACAGCCTAAGGTCCAGCTGCACAGGCGCGTGCATTTTAACTACATATGGGGCCACAGATTCATTATGAAAATTAGAAGCATCAAAAAGCAGAGGCGACAATCAAATCCTCAGTAACGATCTGTTGATAACAACACATTGGAAACACATCAGGTCCGTGAAAGATTTAGAAAAACAAAATAGGAAGTACCAGTTCCAGTAGGTCTCTTTGAAGTACTGTTAAGCACTGAACCAGAAACATTTGGGAATGGAACTGAGATTTAGAAAAGAATTGTGAAAAGTGCTCAGACTGGAAGTATGACCATAAAATTTTACATGGGAACAAAAGTGTTCATGGCTAGAGCAAAAGAAAAAGAGAAGAACTTTGATTATAAAAGAAAAGGTTCAAGACAGTATTAACCACAGATGTTTGGATATACCTCTCAACTACAAATTTACAATCATAAGACCAAACTTGATCAGCCTGAAAAATGGCGTATGACAATTTGTACTTAAGTAATTGTTTCTGCACAGTAGAATACAATAAAACTGATTCTGCCAGGCCCAGTTCAGTGCTGTTATGTGCCCTCAAGGCACCATTTATATTCCAATAAAGGGAATTTGTGCATTGAAAATGATGATGTCCTTAAATCACAACAATTCCCTGGCTTTTGTACTTGCAAAACTATAAAATGACTAATTCAAGACTCCTCCTCAGAAAGTCTTAACAGTAATTTCCCCCCTCATCCCAAAGATGTGCTGCTGGGTTGGGATTGTTTTTTTAGGACCTTTGTGAAGGAAAGGGCTTTGAGGCAATGAAAGATCTTGTATCAAAACAAAAGAGGAGTCTTTAATGAGTTATTCTTTAGCTCTATTGTCAACATAGTCGTCCATTTCAGATCAGTCAACTTCTCCATCAGTTTACAAAGAAATTTCCAATAGGGCAAATCCCAGGTTCTGCCAAAACTCCACTTGTTTGTTTATTTTTTTTTTCCCTTAATTTGGCTTGCCAAGGGTTTGTGTTTGACTTGTTGCCATGAATAAAACTATTCCTCTTTCGACAATGGGCTCTCCGGGAATGGTGTGGGAAAGCTAATCCCATTACACAGCTCAGAAGTTCCCACTCGGTGGTGACCGGGAAAGGCAGCTTATCAGACACTTAGCAGAGCTGTCAGCTGGTCAGCTCAAGTGGGGTATTCTTCTTTGTGAAGTGAAGCAGGACAGCAGGAGCAGTAGTAGGGTTTTGTTTGTTTGTTTTAAGTAAATAGAGCAACAGGGAACTTTTACATCCTTGACCTGAAAGTCATGTTCGTGTAAATAGAAGACGTTAATGGTAGAGCATAGTATGGTGTCATTAACACACTGGTCAGATGTGTTAATTAATTTCTAATCCACAGATGAGTCTTCCCAAGCTTCCCTGTCTCGTGAGGTTTTCTGTGACTGTCTATCTCTGTTTGCAATCGCTGATGCTATTCAAGTCATTTGCTAGATGCCTCTAACAGACCAGCTTTCCTTCAAGGGGCGTTGTTGTCAGACTGAACGATGCCTTCCTTCGATGCCTTTGTATTTTTACTCTAAGTGATGGGCATCTTCTGGTATCTCTTGTCACATGGTCAAGGTCTCCTGATGATGTTGGGGGTTGGGGTGGGGTGGAGATAAATATCTAGAGAATGAGAATCTCTTCTTTGCTAAGGTGGAAACAGGAGGTAGGACTACCTGAGGAAGGGACCTTTACTTCACAGTAATGAGGTGAAAATTTGCTGGTAAGGAGTAGGAGTATCCATGTAAGCATTAGAAAATACATGGGAAAACACGTATCGTGAGAATGCGATTAATGCAGAATAAGGAAAATGTGCTTTATTTTGCTTTTAATGTAACTCTATGTTTGACTTGTGAAGCCATTGCTGCACAAAGGGGAGGCTGCATCTGACTTGTAAGCACCTGGAATACTGTCTTCTACAAACCCAAGCACTGGAGACTGAGTTACTGGTAGAACTGAGTGCCAGACCGAGTCTAACTCCAGTCTTATTACTGTTGGTGCATTAATGGACTGTCCTAATTGTTCAAGTAAAGCAAAACATTATCCAGTCATGGGTACAAAATATCACACTGGACCAGGATTCAGAAGAATTTGGATTCAGCTCCTGGTGCAGCTTGTGGAAATCTTACTGTGTGCAGTTCTTGTTTTCATTTGCCCAATGTTCCTAGTATTTCTCGTTTTCCTCTGTGTAAGTATAATGTCATATTCAGAAGACATAAACCACACTGTGCTCAGGAGAGTCTTGAACAGCCAAGTGATGACAGCCTAAGCAGGAAGTATTTGGTGTTTTAAAGTGTCCTTTAGAGAATGGCCTTATTAAATTATTCTTTAAGAGTCAATGCATTATTATTTGTTTCTTTCCTTCATTGCAAGCAGTTATATTACTTTAGAGCAACTCCAAATTCCTAATATACCTCTCAAGATGAGCCAGTCTTGCAAGCTATGAGACATCACCGGTTCCCAATGCCAGTGAAGATGGCCGAGGGAGCTCAGTGATTCCACAGACCAAAACCTCTACAAGGAACTGTCCTTCAGCTATAGTTTGATGTTTGTTTGCTTTCATAGCCAGCATGGCCTCCTGTGAGTCTGAGTTTCTTGGGGTTTTTTTGGTGTGGGTTTTTGGTTTTTTTTTTCTCTTCAGGACAAGTATAGGCAACAGTCAATTCAGTGTACTCAGTATTCAGACTGTGGTGTAGAAGGCTAACAAAATGCAACTTGTTTTAGGGCACTGGGGTGTGCCACCTATTACTTGCTAAAGGAAATAAGAACGGTGAACTAGATAAATATGATCTGTGTTTTAGTTTTGAAGGGTTTTTTTTTAATTGCCTGTTACTTCATTGCCCAAGGTCAGTCTTGTCAGACAAGTGGACCAACAGTTCTCTAGAGTAACATAAAACCATTAAGTTGCTCTTTGATCTTGCACCTTCTTTAGAACCTTTTAATCAATTAACCATGAAGCTACTCAGCTTGTCTTATTTCCTGCACATAAAACTAGTTTGGTCAAGCTGACACATTACTACATTATAGATCAAAGATTGAAGGAAACTTCACATCCAACCAGGATAATTATGTGGAATTTTTCTGAATCTGTTGTATACATTTTCATGCCTCAGATGGAGGAAAACAGCATTTGGGTGTAGATTGAATTAAAGGATTCATGTGCATTTTAAAGGGTGGCTAAATGGGTTTGTGCATGATTGACTTTACACAAGGAGTGGATGGATTTCATGGCTAGGTTGCTGAGCCTCAACCGTCCATCTGTCCTTTGAGAGGACCCACTCTTGATAGTAATAGGAAACATGAAGTGTTAGAACATAAACACTGATCTCTTGTTTAGGATGCCTTTAAATAAAAAAGAAAATTTAAATGTTGAAGGTATTGTAAAGTGGTAAGAGATTGAAATCCTTTTAGCCCAGGAATTAAATTTTGATAATAGAAAGAGATGTGGTTTCAGGCTTGTAGGGCCACACTTCTGTAATCCTATTTGTGTGCACAAAATCCCAACAGTCAGAGATACCTTCAGGATTATGTTTTTAAAGATCTGCGATTGTTGATGCTATTATTTTCTGGTTATATGGGAATTAGGGTGTCTCAAAATATATACTCCATTCCTCAGGCCAAATACTGGAATACACAAACAGCTCCAATCAGCTCCTTGTTTGAGCTTCTCCCTTAAGTGCGAGGGAGTGTTACCCACACCAGTCCAACAGAGCAAAGCATCCACTCACTCAGATTTTGCTTAAGACATATTTTGCACAGCTGTTTCTTGTGGGATTGGTTTGTCCTCTTTCTGCTTGCTCATGCTGAAAGCAAAGGTGGCCTGGACCAGATAAGAGTGTCACCTGGTGCACGTGCATTTGTTTGCAGGTAAAAATACTAAGAACCACGACTTCTGAAGAAAATCCTGGCCCTATGGATTTCTTTAAACAAGTAAAGAAGCATTTTCGAAAGAATCCACTTTGTGAAATGATGGTGTAGGATATTCTTCACAGACCGCCCCTTATCCTCTGAAGACGCATCTTGCAAAAGTAGGGAGGAAATAGGAATCCTTAGAGCTGCTACAACTCACATTATTTTCATGCTAAGTTTAAGCCATGCTCTCTTTGCAAATCTATATTGATTTTTCTGAATGTTACACTTCCCTTAGCTAAACAGCTCCCTGGTGATATTTGTCATCTTCCTTTTAAGCTGAATTAAAAGAGAATGAACAAGTTTGTGGATGGCATGAATAAAATGCTCTGTGGTAGATACACTACTTGTCTTCTGAACAAAGAGGAGTGCATCCAGCTCTTTGTACTAAGGAAGAAATATTCTCCCTAATCTGCCTCTGTACAAATTCCTCATTTAAGCCTAAATGGAAATCTCTCAGAAAAGGAAAGGATATTTGTGAAACTTACTTTTACATTTACCACTGCAGTATCTTTTTCATGTTGGATTTAGGATTCAGTAGGGTGCTTTCTTTTTGGGATTTGAAAAGACACAAAAATCCAAAAGGAGTCAGTAGGAGGTTATGCTTGATTTTGAGCCTAAAGCAGGCCAAACATTAGATTCTGTTGTTTGTTTTCTTTCTACCTCAAGCTATAAATCATCCCAGATTCATCAAACTGTTTGCAAATCTAATCCAAGCTGGAGCAAGTTACAGACTGGACCAAGATGTACGTTTATAGCAATGCCTGAAAACAGGAAAGACTTTAGATCAGAAAGGAAAAACTATCTGGTTTCATTACATGTGGCTTCAAGTTTCATTACAAAAGGTTTTACATGGCTTTGATCCCCTAATTTGGCTAAAACAAAAAACAAAAAAAAAAAAGGACAACAAAACACCCCCAAAAAAGAGAAGTGATCTCCATGTGCACACAGCTATTTCAGTGCATGCATGTGACTACCGCAGATACGCTGCACCCCAGTGAATTACAGCGTGTTCCACACAGACATGCTGTGTTTGAAAGTATAGAGTACAAAGTCAAGGTAGATTAGGTCAAACTTCCTCGCTGCCAGCTACCTTGAATTCTTAATCATACCTGCTGTTGTTCAGAGCTGCTCAGGGGAGCCAAAAAGCACAGATAAGTTCACACCCTGAAAAACAAAAAAACAGAAGGTATGTACTTTCTACCCTTATATGTGTGTGTGTATATATATACACGCACACTAAAGACTGTGCAAGAAGAATGTTTTCCATAATGCTTTCTTATGGAGCCACAAGTAAGTGGGATCTTTAAAAGTGAGTATTAAAGAAATGACTTCACTAGGAGCAGTTTTACTACAATACTACTCCTTTTTTTTGTTTGTTTTTGGTTTTGTTGTTGTTTTTGTTAAAGATCTCTTGTCTTTCATTTTTGATTGCTATTGCTGAAAACGATTTGCCAATTCTCTTCAATCCTCTGTAGTTTGGAGAGCAGCACTGGAAAGCGAGCTCCTTTCCCACAAATCCTCGGCACTGCATATGTGAGAAAAAGGGGCAGAGCCCAGCGAGGGGCACGAAAGGCTTTTCCGAAGTAACACAAATGATGGCTGCTGTAGTCAGCACGCTGGAGAGTGGACTGCAGTTGCAAACCCAGGTTTGGTGCACTGAAATCATTAACTCCTTTTTCCAGCAGATAGATGTAGTGGCTCCAGGCCAGCTGCGCTGGGTTTACAGCTGCTTTGCATCACTGAAACAGCACGAAGCAGCATAAGCCTACAGTGAATCTGGCCCTAGATGTCTTAAATCTGTAATATTTTCTTCTCTGTGCTCTAATACCGTTGTTTTTCAGCATTTTACAAGCCTGTTCATTACCTTGTGAAATTCAGATGGACTGTGATCACTTCTGCTCAGAGAAGTTATTCCCGAACGGTTCTTTCATGTCAGCATGAAGTAACAGTAGGATGGCTTGTGGCTGGCCCCTACTTTCTGGGCTGTAAGTTCCCTTCCTACAGAATTTTGGAAATACATGGCTGTACTTGTTACCCACGAGGAACTGCAGCAGTTAATTCCCTTGTGTGTTCACTGCCCAGCATTTTGACGTAGCCAGAGATGGTTCGTTTTTAGCATTCCTATTTCCTAGGCACTTGCACCTTACCCATTTGATTGTTTATTCTTTGTTCTCTTAGTTAAAAAAAAAACCCAAACAAAAAACCAAAACCAAACCACAAAACAAACTGGGGCAGAATTTTTGTTTGCTTATAGCTTTTGACTGTGGTTGCTGAGCAGATTTTCAGTGAGTACTCGGTCTCTTTCTCCTTCCTTCCAATTAACCCGAAGTTACACACGCTTTTCAGACTGAAAACGAAGAGGCCACATTCTCCACGTCACACTCAGCATGGGCGTTCTATTACTTAAACCAGCCACCATTCCTGCTGACTTGCACGAACATATTGCTGTTACGGTTTAATAAATAACACTGGATTGTTATACGCTCAAATATTAATTAGGCGGAGAGCGTTCTTTCCATCGCCAGTGTGGTGTTTTGCCCCCACCAGATGCCTCCAGTTACCTCAGTGAGCGGGAAGGGGATTGCTGTGACTTACTGCCAAGGCAAGGAAGAAGTGGCTGTCTGGGATGGCTGTGGGAATGGCAGGCACAGTCGGGTCTGGAGCCTGGCGGGTGGGAAGCAAGGAGTGTCTGGAGCGCCTGGAGCTGAGGTGAATGCCAAAGGCTGGTCCGTCCTTTGTGATAACGGATGATGAACGCTGCTTAATCAAGCGGGACTTAACAAACCTTTTGCTTCTTGTTTTTTAAGCTGCTTGGTAAAGTTTCTCATTAGTTTATTTTTTTATCTATTTAGGGTAATTGTAAACATTTTTCTGCAGTGGAGTCTATGCAGTGCCACATGGTCTCACCGTGGATATTCAGACCCAGGAATACGCCCAAACCTCCCTCTCCACAAAAGGTGTACCAGAATTAGATAACGCTGAAACCCCTTTTTCTTCCTTCTCCAGCCCTGGACACACTGCATTGATTATTTCTAGGAGTGTACTTGGAGGCTGCTTAATGTCTTTGTTCACTAATCATATAATGGTTTGTTCAGCAAAAAAGAAGGTAACAATTAATGAATAGTAACTTGTGATCTCAGTTTAGAAACTATTTTACTGTTTGGTAGATCAGTGTATCTTCTGTGGTCAGTTTATTACTGTTGACAATTCAAGTTCTTACCTTTCCTCTACAGAATAATCATAAAACTGCACAAAAATGGGTGAGCTTATATAGAAGGCAATCCAATTGGAAAAAAAAAAAAAAAAAGAAAAGAAAAAGAAAAAGAAAAAAAAAAAGGAGAGAGTACAGGCAAATGTAAACCTCTTTAAACTTGCTATTTCAAAACAGCAACCAACTTCTAAAGCAGAGGTCAGCTGGTACCGCACTTATTGCTGTTACCATAGCAGAAACACAGAAATGTGATTAAATAAATAAAGCTAATCAGAAGCAAAAAACTCAAATTTGCAGTCAAAACAGCTCAAGTTAACTTATTCTCAGAGGACTTTGAAAGAAACATACTTCTAAAGATGTGCTGTGAGAGATTTTAGGCACAGCTGCAGGAAAAGAAAAGGTATCCTTTCTCTCTCCTTACAAGGATTAAATCTGTCCTGGAAATTAAACAAAGTGGACAAAGTTTCATACAGAAACAACACACTGAAGCCCAGAATATGAAAAACTATGAGAAAAAAAGAAAAATGTCCTGGAAAAAGGGCTACTGGATCTTTTTAAAAAATTTCAATGTCAGAGTAAAGCAACCCAGGCACATTAATTCTATCTTTACTTGTCTCTTGTGATATAAAAAGTATCCTAAGAAGATTTTTTTTAAAAAAAAAAAGTTATAGCTGACAAAAACAGATAACAATTCCCCTTGTCTGAGTCTATAAATCCATAAAATAATATTCAGTTTATATCCATCTGTGGATGTCAGATTGCGGGGTGGGGACGGGGGGGTAGTGTAACATTTTCCAAATTATAAAGGACGTGAATGAAAATATGTGATCTCTGTAACTGGATGTGTAACCTCTCTCTTCTTTAAGGCAGGTATTCTGATCCCTCTACCAAAGTTAACGAATACCTACAAAAGGAACAGAAAAGAAGTCTTAACCTCCTGTATGTAGTGTAGGGCAGCGACTGAGAGTACTGAGGCTTGACGTTTAGAATTAAAGGAATTTACCTCTGAACTGGAATGAAATAAAAGGATGGAGCTGTAAAGATCAGAAAGCATTACTAAGATCAACATTTTGAAATTAAGCCGTGGATCTGGGAGGCAGTTTTTAAGTCTGTTCCCATGGCTGAGCAAAATTCCTGCAGCATGGGTGTCATGCTGTAGAGCTGGAGCGTGTTTGCTGGGACCGTGGATAGCCAGAACTCTTGCTGTTCAGTGAGACGACTGTTTTTTCTCAGCTTGACAAGTGACATGCAGCACTGACAGAATACTTCTTTGCTGGCCATCACCCCTACGGACACTGGCCAGAACAGCAGCAGCAGCAGGAACATACCCTCCAACTCTGATTTAATCACATGGAGCCCAGGAGACTAGTGAATAGAGCTGTTAACTCTATGTTTGGTTTGCTTTTCCCATCTGTGTTTTATTAAACTGAGAGCAAAACTTACTCACTTTTTTAACGTCAGGAACTGTTGGTGTCCAGGATGATGGCTGATATTAAGGTATACATACACAGTTTAACCTGGCAGAGGGCCAAAGAGGCCTAT
Organism: Microhierax caerulescens; assembly: GCA_035590215.1. NCBI lineage: Eukaryota > Metazoa > Chordata > Aves > Falconiformes > Falconidae > Microhierax > Microhierax caerulescens. The sequence continues at coordinate 33,469,096 of JAVJGJ010000001.1, forward strand.
GATTTCCAGCCTAGACAATTTATTTGCAAAAGGATACAAAATCCCTCTACTCTCAGACATTTCTGAAAGGATGAGCACAATGACTTCCCGCTCTCCCAGGAACACAATACATTAAGAACACAGTAAAACAGTAGGCTCTCCAGGCTGAGCCAGGCTCTCCAGGCATGCAGGCAAACACTTCAGTTTTACTTTACTCCTGACAGCCCCTACGTAGTCACAACTACCAACAATTTTCTGTTTTCCACTCTAGGAATCTTAAATAGATTGGAGATACCAGCTCAGTGCATAGGTATTTCTTCTAAAAACCAAGAATCCTGAATGGCTCAAATGGGAAATTGCACTTTATGGGAACTGAAATTATGTGCCAGGCTCTCCACTGTAAGGTGGCATAGCTGAAGCACAGACACTTGCATGTCTAATGAGCTACTGCAAGAATTTACACTCGCTTCTAAAGGCAAACAAAAGGGAGCCAAAAGATGGGATTCTGAATTGCTTTCAAAAGATAAAACTTTTCCTCAGACAGTAGGGTTAACTCCAGATAGAAAGATCAAGTGCATATTTTTCAGAATTGTAAAGAGGTTTCTTTTAAAGACGTAAGTTTCAAGCAGTAACAGATAAGGCTCCCAAAATAGAGCTTCAATGCAAACAGCCACCAACACTCTGACACTTTTCCAAAACTTCTGGGCATTTTCTTCTTAACAGCAAGCTCCTTTCCAAAACATACCGCTCTCCCCCGCATCTCTTAATCATCACTCATCTCATAAAAATTAAATGGTGACATCCACTTTCTCCATTGCCTTGCTACTATCCCTGCAAGTACATTCCACAGATCACCAGGTCTGCCAGATTTGTTGTCATCTGCATTCCGGTCTTTCCAGGCAAATACCTTTGTAACACCATATGAATATCATATTGACTGTGACACCTACAGAAAGCATTGTCATATTACAATGATTCTTGTAATACTGAGGCTCATAATATCCTCATATAACAATACAAAGTGTTCTGGATATAAGACAAAACTGTTACTACAATAGAGCTTAGAAAATAAACTGTATCTCTCAAAGCTTATTCAAAGCCCATCATTTGTTTGCTTTAAACAGTATTTCTATAACTCACAGATCTATCTCTCCCAGAAACTTTAATGCAGACTGCAGAATCTGGTTTCATGTGTGATAGCGCCTGTTCTGAATTGACTTTCAATGTTAACAAAAAAGCAGTGACTTGTTACTATTTAATTCAAGTGGTCTTTTTTCCATGCTCTTTCACATTTTTGTAATCCGTGAGATGACAGTATGAGTTGTGCATGAAGCAGTACAAATTAAGCAGTATTCATGTGCTTTCTCTTTTATAGCTTTTAAGAATATTGGCACAAAGTGATGGAATTGTCAAGTTTCAGTTTTCTTGGTTTCTAATTAAAAAAGAATTTGAATTGTATGTAGTGTTAACTCAAAGCGAGCAACTTGGTCACTGTACTGATTCGTATCCTTCAGACCCAGTGGTTTTTCTGCATTCTATTCAAAACATTCAAAGCAGACTGAATGAGTGATTCTTCTCACACATTCTCTCCTCTGACCCTAGGAGAGAAACCTAATCCGAGCACTGTGTTAAAAGGTGTAGAACATCTTTTTGAATGAAGACCTATGTGTCTGGAGTGTTCTGCACTGAACTAAATTCTCCACTGGTTAGCTATGTTTAAAGCTACAGTTCCCTCGGATCCCCATGTCTCTTTTGGCGAATGTAAGTAGAAGGCAGCCTATTACAGCAGTATAACAAGAAACTTGACTTAGGCAAAAAGGCGTCAGGGTGACTCATCTCACTGAGAAGAGTTCTCTCGTCATGCAGAGTAGCACACCTGGTTGGTGCTGAAGGACTTCCAGTGGTGAGAATACAGGGCTGCTCAGGTTTTTAAGGTGAGCCGAGTCTCTCTTTGATGTAGGTGCCTTATATTCCTCCAGAGGGGTAGCTGCCAAAGTTGTTTTTTTGTTGTGGGTTTTTTTTTGTTTGTTTGTTTGCGTTTTTCTGTTGTTTTCTTCTTTTTGATTCTTATTTTTTTTTATTTATTTCTTAAGCTTTTGTTTGATTTTGCTTAGAGACCACAAAAAGCCCCTGTCTTGCTGGCCTCAGGATCACCAGTAGCTGCTAGCATTGCCTGAATACAGTGCAAAGTTCCTTTTCCTCTCTCAGTATGAGGACAGAGCAGTCCAACTCCAGATACGTGGTACAGGCATTTTGATCATACACAGAAAAATAATACTGTTTCTCCAAGAATGCTGTCCAAGTACTGTTATGGAAAAATGGCTTTTTTTTTTTTTTTTTTTTTCTCAAAGCTACCCCTATTTACAGATTATTTAGAAGTCATACAAACTGCAAAGGTGGCCTCATGCCAAAGGCTGTTTCATTGCACATTCAGACAAATTCTAAAGCAGACTAAGTAAAATAAATACAGAATTTTCTGTAAAAATTGCATTACAGAAGAGAAACCTGCTTAAGTATCATCCCATCCAATTGCTTACATTTCAAATACTTAGTCCAAGATTAGTGACAATGAATCCCTCTGAAGAATCAAATTACTTGCTAAAAGAACTGTCAAATTGTCGTTTGGATAACCATTAAAATATAAGGATACACTCAGTTTGCCTGTTCATGCAGTGTACTTATAAGAAGCCTTTCGTTAATTTTGGTATGAGTTCAGCTGTGTTTGTAATGAGCCAATGTTTTCAGATGTCACCGCCTGTAGGTGTAATAATCCCAAATTAATTCCTTCTTCAGATTTTCAGTAATGAATACACTAGATCTAGGGTTGGGTTTTATTCTGTTTTTTACCAAATATTCTGTGCAACTACAAATGTTTAATTAAAGGCTGATAGACAATTTAAACTTCTCAGAAGAATACAAATAAAAGAGGTTAATGAAGTAAATATCTGTTTAATTTACAAACATCAGTAGCATTACTGATATCAGTCCAAATAAGACAAAGCACACTGCATTACACATGTACATCTAACTTTTTTGTAAAAAAAATAATAAAATAAAATTGAAAAACATCTGCATTTTTACAGGGTACCCTGGGTTTTACTGAAAGAAGAACACAACCCACTATTGATTACCAATTCTACATTATAATTTAGCAGCAACATGTTAACGTGTGGAACATTAGGGCAGTGAAGTAGTTTTATTATTTGGGGAAAGTCACAGTTCTTGATAGCACAGCCTTTTTTTTTTTTTCTTTTTGATAAAAAAGGTGAAGAGCTCCATGGGAATATTAATTTATAAATATCTACCTTCTAATGTCATTTTCTACATGCCACCTTATTTTCTGTAAGTACTGTATATAGGGAAAATTAACTTCTCTACAATTGCCACCTAGTGTAAAAACATTTTCTGTCATACATTACGGGTTCTTGGAAGGTGTCCTGAATATCTGCTGTATGTGAAAACCGCAGATTGTCATCACTTTCTGATTCAGTGACACCAAGTGGTCAGATTCTAAGGAAAAGAAAAAGGGAAGGGGAAGGAGAGGAAAAAGACCGAAAACATTTACCCCAAGACGACATGCTACGTTAGTTCTATTGCAAAAAATTCTGATTTTTAAGTCCTTTAAAAAAAAAAATACAAAAATACTGGGACAAATATAAATTAATATATATTAAAGCATTGAAAAACAGTAAAAGGGATGGCCTAAAAGGGTTAAGTACAATGTACTTTGATACAATAAATATTTCTCAATGAAACTGAATACTGTATAGAGTTGTTTAGAACTCATAGAAACAGAAATCCATATTATTACTAATTTATCCATCAATAATCTATTTTTATCATCCCCAAAACATTTATATTACAAAAAATTAATACTGGAAAAGGGTAGATAAACACTTTTTTATGCTTCTTTTCCTAACATGCTGACATAAAAGTATACATCACCAGGAGATTTCAGGATTATAGTATATTCTCATATCTCCCATTTCCCATCCGTTAAATGGGACCCCATCTTCTCAAGATGCTTAATAATTCCAAAAGATAAAATGTATTTCATACAATTGTTATTTCTGCATAATCTGATTCTTTTCACTTGTAATGCTTCCTCATCCATAGGTAAGTGATTGGTATGGTCTGCCAAGACAATAAAATATACTGATACGACAGTGAAAAACCAAGCCTTATGTTCTGGTCAGTATTTCATCTCTGAGCTGTTAAGCTGAAAGTCACATGTGTATAGTGTCAGTGTATCTTCAGCATGTTATAAAGAAGAATCCATGTTAAAAGCAGTTAAGTTTCCCATCTCTGTTGCAATGTTACCAGGTCTTTTTTTTTTTTTTTTTTTTCTTCAAAGCTCCTCTTGGTTATGAGAAGTCTCAGTTCAAGCACTTGAATCTTTTCAAATGAAGAAAAAGTCTTTATTCTCATAATAAAAATAAGTCTGTTCTGTATTTTACAATATATTTCAAATATTTCCACTATGAAGCATTAATTAGTCCGACACGGTCAATAAGTATACAACATTTTCAAAAGACAAGTGTGACAGGGACACTTAGGAGAGACAATTTGTACAGCCACACTTCACCACTTTCTCAACCTCGTCCACAAATGATGACCCATCAGTGCATTCAAAAGAGTATTTCCGTCTCTTGCTTCTTAGTGGTCCACAGCACTGCCCGGTTGAACACCCTCCTTTACATTCTAGTCTCGATACCTTCTTGGTCGTCTGGCACGCAGCGTACCCTTGCTGCTTTTGGTAGTAATCTCGGATTCGTTCCCCTCGACAAGAGATTTCTGCAGAAAACAATATTTAAAATAAGAGATGCACTTTTGAGACACGGGTCAAAGAATCATTGATGTCGCTAAGGAAGATGCTGTGTTTATAATTGCAGTTGGGATTGGTATTTTAAAGTTTGACTCGGTCTGTGTATTAGAAACTAGTGGTTCTACCAAACGTAATTTGATTAATGCTGGGTTTTATTTCCTATACTTCCTATTCTCAGTAAAGGTTGTATTATGTGTAGTAAACCATAAATACAAGGCTATTACAATGACAAGAAAATTGGAAGCTTAAATCTTTTCCTGTTTTATAAAAATACACATCTTCTATTGCTACGTTGCTTGCAGCTGGTTCTATTTACCATAGTGAAATGTTTCAGAGAGCATGCAATTTAATTTATTAGACCTGGAGTTTAATATTATTCAAACTCTTATTTAATACAAGTTACAGTCCACTAACTTCATAAATTACTGAGGTATAAAACCAGCTAAAAATAAGACATCTGTTAAAAGTTCCACAACCATATTCTTCTTCTTTTCTATTCACATCTATGTACAATACAAAATAAATGCCATCTGGGGTAAGGGAAAGAGAGGGAGAGGGAGAGCTTTGATAGGCAAAGGACAAAGAAAAAGGTAGGGGGAAAAGTCATCCTGTTTTCATCCATCTCACCTGCATAATTCGCTGTGATAAATCAGTTGAAGCTGAGAGGTCAAAAGTAGAGTTTGTGATAAAACTAGGAGCAGAATCATTGGATTTGGCTTCTCAGTTGCAGAAGGCAGAGAAACAATAAATACAGAAAGATACAGCAGGTAAAAGGTAATAGTTAAATATAGTAAAAATGTGTTTTTGAATAAAGGTAAAAAAGAGAAATGTTTTCACAGCAAAACATTTGATGAAAAAATCCTCAAAATGTAAACAAATTCATGGAAAAAGTTTGATTTTTCTCTCACTGAGATAAATTCTTATGGTAAAAAAAAAGCAACAAATGTGTGTGTTGTGGGGAAAAAAAAATTGGTAATGTTTTTGGCTGTTCATGTTTTATAATGTTCATGTTTTAATAAAAAACCCCTCTTTTCTAAGACCAAAACAACATTGATTTTTTTTTTTTTTTTTACCTTTATCACAGCTGTCCCCCGTGTATCCACTGCTGCATTCGCAATATGGTTTCCCAAGTCCTGAAAGCCTGCATTTGCCATGTTTACACCTGATGGATTGGCAGGGGTTAAACAGCATTTCCTCTTCATCACAGAGGACTCCCCCATGTCCCTGCAGGCATTTACAACTGTATGAAAACGCATTGATCGGCAAGCAGGTACCATGCACACATCTACAGGGGAAACAAGCCCAAGAGAATAAAAATAAATTATTCATCAAAGTTCAGGCTAAGCAACATTAACTACAAATACTTTGGACTGTACTCAGAAGCAATTGCTTTTGTTTCTAATGGACTTTTTCAGTGAGATGCAGTGAAGTGGTTTATAATTGCTATGCAGGTTTACATAAAACAAGCTGCAGCACAGAGCTCTATCTCACCGGAAAACAGCCACTGTAGATGTGTTATGGAAGACTTTTATAGGCCACAGTTACTAAACCCAACATTTCCTGGCTACCGAAATTTTCAGCATGCTTTTGAGAAGAATACAGCAAAATCAAGCCCAAGTGTACCAGTAGAATTAAGTAGAGAAAACGGATACTCACCTGAAATTCTGGTTCTTGTACCATTTGAAAAAAAACCTCATTGTTACTCATGAAGTATGAGGCTCCCAGCACAAGGACAGGTCAGGCACTTCCTAACTGACACTTTTATGACCAAAGCAATAGCGGTTTCAAAACTGAAGACATGCTCCCCCTTCAACCATATTAGTGGGCATTACCATCTGCCAGTGGTGTGGTCATAGAACCTGTGAGGCAGGTCTTCACTTCACTGAAAGGCAACTGCACTCATCTGGTACCCACGCGGAAACGCACACTGAATGAGGTTACCTATCATCAGGTCTCACCCAAGCGATTAAACCAGCTACTCTCAGTTGATCTTTGGTAAGCATTTACGGCAGGCTCAAATCTTGCTGTTAGGCAAAAAAGGTTGGGAGTTAAGCTGCATCTGCTAAGTTCTGATGTACAGTAGTATGGGAACACCTAGCTGATCTTCTCTTGAGAGAGAGGTGGTGTTTCCCAAAAGGAGGATATTTAATTACCCGTTCCTAGGTGGACGCTGAAGATTAGGGCAATTCATCTTCTGAAAACATCACCAATGACTTGGAATAAAATCGCTTCCTTTTGTTCATTTATTTGGTGGCACAGGGTCAACTTTCTTCCTAGAAATAATGTTGTTAACTGTTGTCTTGACAGACAAGGACCCTATCTATGTAGTGTTTCCTAGGGAGACCACAGGGAAGATTACTCTGCAGGGAGGAATGCAATCCTGATGTTCAAGGTCTCCCCTCCTAACTTTCTCCTGTCTGTGTTGTAAGACCTCTGAGCCCACAACCTCCTTAGTAGGTTACAGCAGCCACCTAAATAAATATGTAAGTAAATAAATAGCTTTAGATTAAAAATAATAATAATAATAAAAAAAATATATATAATCCCCATTCTATCTAAAATAAAATCCCTTGTTTCAATGTTGTCAGTTTCAATTTCAATTCCATCCCTGGCAGTGCTCAAGGCCAGGCTGGATGGGGCTTTGAGCAGCCTGGTCTAGTGGAAGGTGTCCCTGCCCGTGGCAGGGGGGGTTGGAACTAGGTGATGTTTAAGGTCCCTTTTCACACAAACTATTCTATGATTCTATGAATTTGAAGATGGCAAAAATTCATATAAACCTGCATTTCATAGTAAAAGAAGAGTTCTGTTAAGAACAACATCTAATTTTGAAATTTTTTTTAGAGAACAGTCTGTATTTCTGGAAACTTTGCTTTTTACTCTACTCCTTCAGTGGAGTAAGAAATTCGATAAAACTGAAAAGAATGCGTAACAGTTTTTAACTTTGGCAAACATGCATCAACTATTTAAAACTGTTTCATTTCATATATATCAACAAGTTCCACTCATCAATGAAATCTACATTACGCTTCTCCATCTGTACCATTAATTCTGTGCAAATGCCTTAGGCATGATGTAACTTGGAGGAAAAACAGTGCAGGAAGTAAGTCTCATCACAGGATATTTAAATGGAAGGCACAACACACAGCCTCCATTCACGTATCCAGTTTGGGATTAAAACCTACAAATATAAAACTTAAATAATAGCTTAAGCACCTCTAACTTCCTTGTTATGCAAGAGCCTGTATTTCTGAAGCAACTATGTTCCCCAAAAAATTTCATCTTGTTCCTGTGGTTGAAGTCTGATATTCTAAGACTGTTAGATTAAGCAACTCAAAATTGAAGGCTTAGACAGCATCACAGGGCAGATGGCTTTTGTTTCTTTTATGTTCAGCATTTGATCTATTCTCCATTTACATCTGATCTATGAAGTTACTCAGGTGACACTGACATCACGTCATACCCTATACAGGCTGTTTTAGATATCAAAGCAATCTGTGTCAGAGTCTTTGGTAAAGTTCTGCTTGACTTAGAAGATAATTAAATCTTAGATTATGCCAACTCTTATACTTTTGCTCTCACTCATTCTTTGAAGCCCTAAATTTCATCTTCAGACTGTACTGAAAGGAACATCAGGCTAAGTGCAAACTCTTGGGCACAGTTTCATCTTATCTAATTTTAGGTACCTATGTCAGGCACTCAAGTTAGATGTGTAACTGCCATAAGCTCCCCACAAAGTCATGGAGAGAAATGAGCTTATCCAGAGGGTAATTAGACCACTTGAGGTCTAATTTACTCTTTAGAAATTTTTAGAAATTTACTGACTGTACAGCAGACTTTGGTCAGTAAGTTCCTAAGTCAAGCACTTAGGTTTAGGTAAAATAAACGTAAGCCTTATGCCTTTTCACAGTGGGCAAGGATTGCTAAAAGATCCCCTGCATTTTCAAAACAGAGATCATGACCACTCTTCTTCTCAGATAAAAGTGGAATGTTATACTGTATTAGACAGACAAAACGCATCTATTTGATAGACTGATTTCAGATTTTAATCAGAAATACAGAATCAAAATCCCCAGGAACTAAAGAACAAAACACCCCACCTTCACTCCAGACAAACAATTTTGATTTGGTTTTCTTTCCTAAAAGCTCACAGCACTGTATTCAGCTGAAACAAAACCAATACTTTCAAGAGCTTACAAAATACTAATATTGTGCTCACTTAATTCTCTCTCTGATATTCCTGTATCTGATACTTGCCAAATTTTCTAATCTACTGTAAAAAGCACACTGTTTGGGTGCTGATGTGTATAGTTATGAGAACCTATACAGAATCTAATTTTTCAAGGACACTTCAAAGAAATTCTTTGGCTTTTCTTATTATAGAACTTGGTGGTTCATTTCCATGTTATTTTTGACTCCTCAAGTATACAATAGATATGATAGACATCACATTTGTATTTTTTAATCTGCCGTGACTTCTTTTATCTCTTAAGTTACTGTGAAAGGGGACAGGATAAGAAAAAGACCCACAAACAATGAAATGCTATAATGATATTCCTCAAAAATTCACTACTGTAGCTTTGGGAAGAGTTCAAAACTTAACAGTACTGAGAGTCCATAGCCAATGTAAACAATGCTAACTGCATGTAAGGCATGGTAACTGGTGTATAAACCTGTAAAGGGTCAGACTCTCCACCCACACTATGAAAAGTGAAAAGATCGCTTAAACATCATTTTATATGTGAATTGAAAATCATCTTATTAGAATCTCTTAGCAAAATCAGGCCACTGGTTCTCAAAAGTCACACCAGAGCCCTGAAAAAGCAGCAGCCAAAAGATCAAGCAGGCTTTCTTTACTCTTAAAAAAAAAAAATGCATATATATACACACACATTTGCGAAACTGTAAAACTGTAGTAAGGACAGTGGTAAGGGCAAACAGAATGACATTTTGTTGCCCATGACCAATAAATTCTGGAAAACTTGGAACTTCTGAAGTTTCTGACCTTCTTGTGCTGGGAGAACATGAGACAAAAAATTGAATCTGTCTCTATAGTAAATTTAAAAGATGAATACGTATAGATATTGATACTCTCATATACACATATCTTTTGCTTTCTCTCTATACATATACATATAACCCCATCTAAAAACATAAATAAAATGTCCAACCTAAAATGTTCTAGTCAAATCAGCAAAAAGAATTAATACATAGAGACTTAAACTGAAGTTTACCATAAAGGTAGAAATCTGTTTTCATGCTAAAACCTGGGGTATTGTAAGAATATATAAATATTACATATATGTATTGTATCAATTTTTTAAAACACATTAGAGAATAAGAATTGTATTTTGTCATTTTATACAAGTATAAATAAGCAAACAGATTTTTTTTTTCCATTTGCAACTTTTCTAAATGATTTTTGTACCAAGTGTCATACCAACACTTGCATCAATGTAACTCATTACAGAAGCAGCCCATACAGAGCATGTAAGAGCACTTCCCAGGCTTGAGGCAGAACTTCAGTGAGATGTGTGTATCTGCTCCCCTAAACTGGGGCATTTTAGTTATTAAGAATATACTTTAACCTGGACACTGTTTTCACTTTTACATGCCCAGGATATTTTGTTTCTTGCTGAAAAAAGTGTGAACTTCTATGAAAAAAAAAATACACAACAGGGGATGTATATGCATATTATACTACTGTTCTGTCTTGAGGAAGGACATACTTATTTCCAAGACATGGGTCATTAGTTTGTTGATCACAGAGGGGTCCAGTCCATCCTCCTTCGCACTCACAGGAAAAGCCTGACTGGCTGGTAGCATGGCATGTTCCATGCACGCAAACTTTCTTATGACAAGGCTCACAGCCTGGCAGAATTCCCACTTGTAGTGGCACATTTCTGAAGTCCTGGAGTTCGCTGTTGATATATAGATTACGGATGCAACCATGGAAGCTGGTGCCGTTCTGTCCTGGGGACTGGCGTAAAGCTGCTATGTTATTTTTCACAGGCATGCCTAGGAAATTAATAACAGCAAATAATCAATATACTCTTTGGTAAAACTTTCTGCACCATTTTATCTATTTTTAAAACATTTTTAAAGAAATATTTCTACTTAATCAATTTTTCTTAGCTATTCAGCCTACAACCATGAGCAATGATCTAGTATTTGGAAATTACTCTGGTTGTCAGGCATGCATGTAAACCAGCTCCAAACCTGTAAGTCTCTAGGTCCAGCTAAAGAGATGTATATAGGACTTCACATAGGAAGGTCACAACTGTGAAGAGGTTCAGATACATACCTATTTTTGACCCAGTGCAAAGTCCAGTACTTTCTGAATCTTGGTAAAACAAAAGTTGTTGAAATTTTGCAGCTGACAGATGATTTTTTGGAAGCTGCTAAGGTACGCAAATGCAGAACATTTAGCAGGACCACCTGATCAATTTGGAGTTGGAATACATATTTCAAATATGGAAATTTACTAATGAAAATTTTTGGAAAGATAAGCTCAACAGAATGAAGATCCATTACTTTCAAAACCTCTTTTGTTTAGCATTAAAAACAAAAAAAAAAAGCCACTTGGAGTTTGCCATTATAATGTAAAACAAAGACAGTGAATAATAATTCAACATCAACATACTTATGTGTAGATATTTCTAGATAGTGCAAATGCCCCTGATGTTGACCATTTTCAAAATAATTCCTCTGTCGTAGTCTATAATTGTTACAAGTGTAATTAGAGCAGTAGGTATAAGTGATGCAGTTATCCTGCTGTGATCAGTTAACATTTAAGATTAATTCAGACGAACATTACTATTAAATATTGTTTTAATGTAAAAATAAGTTTCTTCTACTCCTACCTCATGCTTTTCTTTTTCTTAACTTATTGCCAACATTGGTTTATATAGTTAGTTCTTAAGATACTACATTCAAATAATGAATAAAAAAATTGCCCAAATACCTCCTGAGACTAATAAATAAAGGAAATCAAAGTGTACTGAGCATTAGAAAAGGATCTGTTCACTTGAAAATATACATGCTTATTAGCTGTACAGGTTTATTCCCAAGCAAAATTAACAATTTTCATTCTGGTAGTTAGATAACAACAACAGAAAGGAGTAATGTTCTGCATAGTTGCTCCTTAACCATGTAAGCTGATACTTGTAATGGTTTTATATAGTTACTCTGACCAGTTGAGTGCAATGCAGAAGTGCTATGCGACCTAATGAAGTAGACCTGTCTTTCATGTAGAGGTTATTGTAATTTCATTTGTGCTAAGCTTCAGTGATTATAGAAACGACCAATACTGCACCCACACTGCTGAAGAGCCTAATTGTCTTTGATCCTATCAGCTGAGTATAGGACTTAAGTATATACTTAAGTATAGGACTAGTATTAAACAGCAAACAATCATTATTTTCCATTTCCTCAAAAATATTTGCCATATTCTCAAAATCCAGGGACAAGGATGAGTCATCACTGCCTCTTCACCATGATTTTTCCCTTGAAAGCAACACTCAGCAAATGTTTAGGCATGTGGCTTGAGGTACTTAATAGCAGAATAGATGCACTGCAAAAATAAAAGCTGAATAAAACTAAGTACAACAATGCAACGCTAAACTAGATGTTATACTTGTTAAGGTCAGCAAATTTATAGGTATGATTTCTGGGAACCCTATAAGCATGTATGACACCAGATAATATAATGTATCTCACATGTGATTTGGGGAATCTTTGTCTATAATCTCTAATACAGAAGACATTTGGAAACACAGTGCAAGCATATAAATAAGCTTTTATCCTATCTACTTTTTGCTGCTCCTAGCAAGTTACCAAGTATTACAAGACTTAGTGTGTGCAAAACCTGCTTATGTTCTTTAGCAATATTCCTTAGATAATTTTTAGATAAAGGTTCTTTATCAGTTAAGAAAGAACTGCCATAGAAACGATGTGGACAAATATTTCAACTCTATTTTCAGGAAGGTAAGAAAGTAGTTCCCACTCTCATTAAAGCTTTTGGTCACTGAACTTGACTGCAGGTAAATTAACGAATTACTGCTCAAGGAGGTAAATGGTAGGACACCCATTAAACAACAGTCATACAATAAAACTGGCAAAATGAGTATCTCATTCTAGAAGCTGCTACAACAGAGCAGGCACAAATGAAAAGCAGCTGATGTCCTACCCTGTCTCAGAAATAGCGACTTCCATGAAACAAGGTGCCACTCAACTAGTAAAATATGCTCTAATTTCTGAGAGAAGAGTGTGAGGTATCAGTGAAGTCTATGACCCCCCCTTTGAAGAGTTGTGGAGAAGAAACAGATTGTGCCTTAAGACTTCTTATAGAAAGCCATGGCCTTTCAATAAGTCTGACTGAAATAGAAAGACTGAATATCTAGAGTGTATTTTCTGACCACACAAGAGCGCCATACAGTTGGGAAAATGTCAAAAACAAGAAGAAGGGTATTAATCAATTAGTCTGCTTTCTGTAAAATTAAAGTTGAATTACCTGTTTCAAACCAACACAAATATTGTGATCCAAGAATAACTTTGTTTTAAATAAAAAGGCGGGGGTGGGGGTGTGTTGGGGGAGTGGGGTGGGGAGCAGAGAGAGAGAACACCATACAAGGGCTTGCTGTCAAGTCTGAATTTCATTCTGCCAGCTGAGGTGATGCTTACCAGAAATGCCATTTTAGCAGGAAGGTGATAAGAGTAAGTGTAAGCTACATGATGATATAGGTGTCAAACTAAGACTTTGGCAAAGATAAAAATACTACATAAAATCCTAGTGAGAATTTGAGTTCTTAACTGATGAAAATGTGTGATCAAATTCTAGATACAGCTGGATAAGAAAAAATTGAATGAATCTCAAAAATATGGGTAATATAAAGCTACAAGAGTGAAAATGTCTCAAGGATTTTAAAGATCATAAATAGATAAACATAGATAAAGAACAGAAAAGTTTAAGACCTGAATATCAACCTACTGGTTTCTTTGCTTTGTTTTGCAATAATGTGTTTCTAATAATGGTTTTCATTCTGTTTTAGACAACATTTTCTATGACAGCAGAAATAATTGTCTGCTTGAAGCCTGAATGTGAAGAGTAGAAATAGACGGAACACAGAATCTTTCTGAAAAGACTCCTGTTCTTTGGAATCAAATCGCTGAAGGAAAGGATTATTTCAAAAAATTACTTCTTCTGATACTTCAAAATGAGGATGCAGAATAGGGTGATTCCTGAATGGAGACACAGATCTGCAAGGTGAAGCAGCAAGGAGGAGAACTATATGTCACAAATCAACAGGTATCAGTACTGCACAGAATAAATGCTTATAGTTAGCAGTCTAGCCTCATTTTATCAAAAGATGTCCATCACAGACAGAGGGATCGTTCTGCACTAAGCTTAGGTTTCAAGGAGTAAAATTGGCCTTAGCAGTCATTAAATAACAAACTGATGTTGACAAGACAAGTAAGCTAGTACACAGTGTCTTATTAGAATCTAGGTCCATCATTCCTTCCAGAAAATGTGGCATAGGACACTATGGAAATGACAGAAGTGACACACATGAAAAAATGTAGATAGGCTTCCAAAAGGCAATCCTCCTTTGAAGATTCATGATATAAAGCAATTTTAAAGGCAGCTCATACAATTCATAATTTTAATTCTTTTCTCTGCTGGTATGGGGCTGATGACTAATGCTGAATTCTGTCTTGTACTTCTTCCCCTCTCAGATAGGAGATGGCAATGACAAAATCTAAAAGAATCTGACAAAAAATCTTTAGTGTTTCAAGGGAATACATTGGGGATTTTCAGAGACAAAAGTCAACTTACCCCCCACCACTTGTAACTGAGGCACTTGTTATACTAGTTTTTTTAGGAGAAATAGACTATTCTTGATCAATATCGAAGAGGCTTCTTGATTTTTTTCCCCATTAGGGATATATCTAAGCAACTACCCAGAGCTTTTCTGTATATTTAGAAAGAGGATAAATAGCAACCTAACTAGAGAAAATAGGCATCTCACGAATGTACTACTGGTAGAATAGTTTTTTGCAAGGTAGCAAGATGCTTAAGTCTGAAAAACTTATTCTCAGACACAAAAAAGTTCTTAAGAATTTGTTGAAAAAGAAAATAGATATTTTTACAGAAAGAACATATCAGAAGGGGACTCTTTACATGCCTCCTATAAGACTGTAAGGTTAAACTAAGTAGAAGATGAAGGCGGGTAGAAGATCAGTAGTATTTAAAAACCATGCTGAATCTCTGACCACTAAGAACTTAGACTTGCTACCAAGGACAGTAAGAAGGCACAAAGTGGTGGCTGGTTTCTGACTTTTACCTACATTATGCGGGCCCATCAGATATTCAACAGAAACTGCTGATTAAAACAATGGGCTTGAATCCATAGTTCTACAGAATAAACTGCAGCAAATCATCAAAAATGTTTCAAATAGTTTATCTCCACAGCCACCTACTACCAGTTTTACTGAAACATTTTTTTCTTCTTAAAACAAACCAACCCCCCCACCAACAACACTGCCACATACTGTGAGGCAACTGTCCAGCTGGTTGCCTTCTTACCTAATGTCGTAACTTCTATTAGCCCTAAGTAATAAGATCTGCAGACATAAATTACACTTCATGGCTTTATACCTTGCTATCAATTCCTGCAGATACCTGTACAGTGAAATAGAGATATAAACCAGGATCAAAACAGAATGCTACAATTCTACACTTTCCAAACAGGCATTATTGAATCTTCAGGTAGCTAAATAACTGTAAACACACTTTTCAGTATAATAAAAAGCTACCTAACGGTAGAAAATCACAGAGTTTTACAGTAGCCATCAAATATCCATTCTGATAAAAAAGCCACAGGTATAGTTTAAGGACATACTATTTGTTAAATTTAAACTACTGAGATTAACTGCTGAAGTTTCATCTAAAGGTATTGTCTCAATGAATGAGTCTTTTACCATGTGCTTATTAGCACGCTACCAGAGTAAATTAGCTATGAAACCATTAGTAAGTAAGAAGCAGTAAGATCCTCTTACCTCCTACATAGAGCGGAGAATCAAAATTCAGAGTGGATTGCTTGGACAAATTGGTAATTATCTTGGGGCTTCCTCCATCAATGGATAAGGAGAGAATTTGATCCATAGCTAGCAGCTCCACAATGTGGAAATTGCCATCATTAATAGTTTCCACACTGCAAAATAAATATTAATATTAATTTTAGAAAGTTGATGATCTGGTTAGAACAGTTTTTGAACTTCTTCCCATTTAAGAGTTAATGCAGCTTCAGAACAGAACTTCTCCAGGAGTGCAGTCTCCTGAAAAGTAGATTTTAAGCAAGGACATGCATGTACATTTAATGGCTAATACAATATAATACCCCTTCAGTAACACTTGATTAATAATATGTATTGTCAATTAATAGCCCTTTTTGAACTTAGCCCTTAATGAACTGTATAAATATAGATGATACTCCAAACATCAATTTATGTTTACTAGATGATTGTTGACTAGGCAGGAAGCTGAACACAAAAATGTTTGGAGTTCTGCAACAATGATTCCAGGGCTGGAGCACCGCTCCCATGAAGACCGGCTGAGAGAGTTGGGGTAGTTCAGCGTGGAGAAGGGAAGGCTCCAGGGAGATCTTATAGAGGCCTTCCAGTACCTAAAGGGGGCCTACAAGAAAGCTGGAGAGGGACTTTTTACCAGGGCCTGTAGTGATAGGACAAGAGGTAACTTTTAAACCAAAAGAGGGTAGATTTAGATTAGATCGAATCTATAAAGATTAAAAATTAGATAAATCTATAAAGACTAAAATTAGAATCTATAAAGTAAAAGAAGATGACATAAAGAAGAAAATCTTTAATACGAGGGTGGTGAAACACTGGGACAGATTGCAAGAGAAGCTGTGGATGCCCCACCTTTGGAAATATTCAAGGTCAGGCTGGATGGGGCTCTGTGTAACCTAATCTAGTGGAAGATGTCCCTGCCCACAGCAAAGTGAGTGGAACTAGATGATCATTAAAGGCCCCTTCCAACGTAAACTATTCTACGATTCTAATGCTATTTCAAGATCTTACTTGCACGTATGTGTGTGTGTATCCTACATGTTGCATAGTATTGAGTTTACACATTTTGCAAGTGTGAAGGCCCGAGCTGACTCCAGTGATATAGAAACCTACTATTTAATTGAATATGGACCTGCATCTAAGCTTTGTTCTGGCAGACAAAATCACATCATTGGTCCAGATAGCTCTACTGACACTAGCAATAAAGTAATTTGTTATGTTTACTAGACATGGTTATTTCTGTGCGTACAGCTTCTGGATAGTACAATGAATAATGTATGCTTTTCCCCCCAGGCCCCCCCCCCCCCCATAGCAGCTGGCAGGGGGATGCTTTGCCCCAGGC
>JAVJGJ010000001.1:33486426-33565897 GCA_035590215.1 Microhierax caerulescens
TTCTGGATTGTAAAATTAATAATTTATTATTTTCCCCCGCCCCCCCCCCCCCCGCCTATATATACTATTTCCTTCTAACTTTCCTTAGCTAACAAGATATGAGCCTACTAGAAGGAGAATGCCTCAAGGGTGTCATGCAGAAAAGGCTTGCTTCAAGCGTGGTGCTTTTGCTGCGTAAGGACAACCCTACACATGGTACTAAGTACAAGAACTGGTTGCCTGTGCTTACCAGCCTCAGTGGCTACAGAGCAAATGTTTAAGCGCAGGCTAAGTAGTCTGCACTTGAACACAGTTTAAGTACATAAGAGAAAGAAGAATATTATTACTCAGTTCTGGGACTGAATATATCATTGTACTTAAATTACTTCTAGCCTGTTTTCCACTGGAGAATTAAGAGCTGAATGTATGGCTGCACGGATGTTATGACAATGAGCTGTAATCCAGAGACCAGACATTATAACCGTTCCCAGGAGAGCCTTTATTTGCTTCAGGGCACCATCAAATAAGTGAGCCTAAGCCTTTGCAAAAAGTTATTTAAATTAAGTGATTGCATGATAGCCTGAGATGGACTGAACAGTCATACAGTCAGTTATGTCTTCTCATTAGGAAAGCAGTATAGCTGAAAGGGATTAGTTTCCTAAATCTCAAGGCAAAAATCAAGCCAATTACCTTATAACATCCTTAGCAATGCTTTAATTAACTTAACTGCTTTTTTCCTGGAACAGACCAGAAGCACTCACATGGTCATTTATAGCTGTGACACGTTAAATAGCTTCTCAGCTATTTATTACTAACTCTAACTATGTGGACAGGCTTAGCTCAATATGGATAAAAGATCTGAATAGTAGCATGCATGCTTAACATAAACTCAGCTCTACGTGAAAGTGCAGACACACAACAGAGCAGGCACTGGCAGAATAAACACTTTGTGGGAGTGGGCAGGAGAGGGATTGCCAGGTTGTATGGGGGGAAAGGAAAAGGTCAGGGTTCATCATTCCTAATGAGTAAGGTCTAATCAAGGTATTAAGAAGTTTGTTTGCTGTGATCAAGCAATTAGACTAGTGCAGGATTCACTTAACACATTTCAACAAATCCTGGATGAAAATGCGTATGACTTCTTGACTGGAGTAAGCAAGAAAACATAATATTATGTTCTTATTCCAAGGAAACTTGCATTATTTTACAATTTTTCAACCTTCACAGAATAGTATTTAAATTCATGACAGCAACACATAACATGCATTTTTATAGCAAGAGGTCATTCCAGGGATGAATGAAACATAACGCATAAAGGGAATGTGTCTCTATAAGAGTGGTTATTAAAAGCTTCTAGTTTAAACTGGTTTACTGGTAAAAATTTACTGCAGAGAGAGGAGCCTTCCTAGGTAAGGGTGATTTAAATTAAAGGGGAAATAAACAGAAGGCATATCTGTGCAATATTTCCTACCAATGCACTTACATTACTTCTAGCCCATTTCCCATCGGGAGAAACGAGAGCTGAATGCATAGATCCTAATGAAAAGCCATAAGGAAAACTAATTCAAGGCTTTTCAAACTCTGTAGAAGATTAATGATTTGGGAAGGAATACTCTTGTATTTCCAGTAAATATATGATGAAAACTAGTTTAAAGAATTAAAAGGTTTGGGGTATTTTTGTGTAAAATCATTTAACTTTTTAAAAAATGGATGTCTTGACAGAACAAACTCAAGTGGATCAACTTTTCCCAAATCACTTTCTCCAATGAATTAATTTTCTTTATTGGTATTGTCACTGCCAACATCACATCTTGTTACTCAGATTGAATGATGAGTGTTTTTGGGATGATGGCTCTTTTGGAAGCCAATTCCTATTGGTAAATCAGTTCTCATTCACTCTACACAGCTAGAATGCTGTTGCTGTTGAGTCTCCATATTTATCATGAGTAAATCATATGTTTGCAACTTTGTTTTGTTGCTACTGCAAGCACCTCTGTAGGCTTTACAGCTCCCATTTGACTCCTTTTCAACATACCATTTCTTGACTGCAATTTATATTATAAAACTTCTTTTTGAATCTCTCTATTGGAGTTTTGTTTTAAATATTGGCCTCTTTTTCAGGCACCTCATCACTGTTAGTGGAGTACAACTTGTCTTAACTCTCCTTCCTACACTATCCATGAATCTTCACTTCCTTAATGAAATCTGTAAATGTCTTGACCAAATTCTCAGGTTTTTAATTTCCTTTCTGTCCTTCTCACTGTAAGCACCTTCTCACCTTAGTTTGCAAACTATCCACCCTGTTACCAAATCATTGTTAACCTCATTGTTAAACATTATGAGTTAAAAATGCTCTTTTGTCTTCTTAGTAGCTCCCTGATAAAGCATAACGTATTAACTTGTTTGCTTATATAATTCATTACATATTTTTACCAGATCTGGCTGGGATGTAGTTTATATTCTTCATAATAGCTGATATGGTGCTGTGGTTTAGATTTGTGACCAAACCAATGCTAACACACCAATGTTTTAGCTGTTGCTGAGTAACGTTTGCACACTGTCAAGGCCTCTGTTTCTCACTCTGCCCCTGCAGTGAATATTAGTGGTGTGCACGAGGTTAGGAGAGGACACAACTGGACAGATGACCCACAATAACCAAAGAGATGTTCCATACCATATAATATTATGCTCAGCAGCAAAATGGAGAGGCGGGGGGAGTTTAGGTAGGTTAGCCATCTTTTCCTTGGGAACTGGCTAAGCATAGGTCTACCCATGTGAGATAGGGAGTGACTGCAATTGCAGTGCTTGTTTTGTTTTCTTTCTTCCTCCACTTTTCCTTTGGTTATTAAACTAGTTTTATCTCAACCCATTTTTTTTTTTACTTTTACTCTTCCGTTTCTCTTTCCTTGTCCCACTGTGGGTGGAAGGGGAGGTGAATGAGTGTCAGTGCGGTGCTTAGCTGCCTACTGGGGTTAACCCACAACACTATTTCACAATATTATTTTAGCTGTTTATAATTATAGTAAGCTTCAACTGTTCTTTTTAAAATTTTCCATACCAAATGGTTCCTGAAATGTTTTTTTATTTTTCTAAACAGGCCAGATAGTTTTGCAAGTGAACACACACACTCCTATCTCTTATGCTTCTATTAACTCTGCTTTGCAGGTCATGAGATTTGACAGTGAGCTGGCACCATGTCTACCCATTTCTCATCCTTCTGAAAATTGACTAAGGCAAGGTTTAAAATCTTGAAAACGTGGAAGTCTGCAGAAACTGGAGGGCTAGACCCCTAAATTCTTTGTCCATGCTGGCTATATTTCAACATGCAGATGATCAGCACCTTCTCTCCAGCTGTACTTTTGGGCTGCAGTAGTACCTGCTCTATCTGGGCCTGCCCACCCACTCAAAGGGAAGGTATTGCCTTAGCTAGATCAAGGTTACATGGACGGGGAAAGCTACTGTGTGGTTCTCATTCACAAGAAGCAAAAATAAGGCCTACAGAATAAAAAGAGAAACAGGTAGGACTGAGAAAAGTATATTTAGAATACAGCAAGATTCAGAGTAATGGATGGTAGTGGATTGTCAGGAAAACAGGACTGGAAATTGAGTCAAGGAGGAGACTGAGAAGGACAAAATAGGAAAGAGGAAAAGTGAATCAGTAGGTTAATGTAGATTATGTCTGTGAGCAGTTTTTGACCAAAGATGACCAGATCTAGCTGGCTTAAGAAAAAATGAAGGGAGGGAAGAAAGGAAAGAAACAAAATGGAAGGACTGAAAGAAGGACATGAAACATGACAGGAAACAGCTTTAATAGGGAACAAAGGTACAGAAAAACAACATGCAATAAAGGGGTGAAAAGGTAAAAAGACCTTAAGCACAGAAAATGTCATAAAGATCCTAGGAAGGTAAACCAGTAAGAACTGGAAACAGGGATGGCTGGAAACACAAGTTAGAAAAATTAGAATAGGTTGGAAAGGAACATACTTCTTTCTAGAACTTGAAAGAAAAATGAAATAATATCTAACTTGTACAGTGATCACTAGATGCACAAACATAGATACAAATGTGGAAATGTACACATGGCTTCCAACGTACACACTTCTCTCAAGGGCAAAAGACTTGATTACATTGATCTCATACCATTACATGACAATATTCAAATATCTCCTATAAACTAACCATCATGTTTATTTGAATTGAAAGGAATGATGATGATGATGATAATAACAATAATACAAGTGTGTATCTGCTTCACTAAACAACTGTGTCACCCTGTAACACTTCACTACATGTCCCATTCCTTTCTTCATAGTGCCTGCATTCTCCACTTGTCACATAATTCAAAAGAGCAGATCAGCCACGTAGGGAAGATGCTTCAAATTGTTCTGTAACACTAACCTAATTTGGACTTCATTAATTGCTTATTTTGTTATTAATTCCATCTACATTTCTGGTTTTTAATTTTACCTGTATGAGTATTGTTTTCCAATCTTTTTCTAGAAAAATAAAACGGACAAGAATGAATTACCAGGATCTGTTATATTCTAATAATATTGGAGAAAGCATTAAATTTATGAGAATGCATAAATGAATGGGAAGAAGTATTCCTGATAGTTTAAACAAATGGGAGTGAAAATAACTTGAAATTACATATGATCCTAATTCCTATTGGTTCCTATTCTGACAGCTGTACTATCAAAATAAATATCAACAAAAATAAATGCCTGACAAAACAATCTGGACTTCTTTAGCACTATTCCAGATAGAACATTAAAATAATCTTATTTTTAATTGTAGTTATCAACAAAAGTGAATATTTCATGGAATTTAAAATTTCCGGTAAATACTTAAATCCATAAAGTAAAATCCTATTTTTAATGTATGAAAATTTATAACATTAAAACCCATATACAATTTCCACATGTTAAACCATTTCATGGAATATTAAAAAAACCCTTATGAAATACATAATGCATCAGAAAATAAAAGCAACCTTCAAATGCTTATTGTAAAAGGCTATGTTTTTACTAAGCAAATTTATATTGTACTTTATAGGCATGATTTTTTTCCTGTGGAATGCTTTTAGTAATCTACTAAAAACACATTTCCCTTCGTGTTATTACCTAACAAAGTTTAGTATTGTTTCACTGCAATATAAACTCAGGCTTTTGATTTTATATTGCTATTTGTGTGCAATCATTTCTAAAAATCATTTTCAATGAAATGTCCCTAATAGAATGCAGAAGAATGTCAGCTGCTACAAACTCCAGCAAGTAGATAAAATTTTACAACACAGAAAGTGTAAATACAGCAAAAAGGAGATTCAAGAAAAACTCATTTAAGACTTCCCCTTTACTTCTGAATGTATTTATAGCAACAGTAGGGCAAATCAAGGCCAAGAAGTGATGCCTGTTGTCTTTTTGATCACTCTTGCAAGTGTTCAAAAAGACTGTCTGCAAATTCTTGAGACGTTACTTAAAACCTCCCCAGAAATTCCGGTGCTAATTTTTCAGATAACCAGAGAAATCTGACTGAAAAAAACATGAAAAATTATGCTTCAGAAGCAAATGTAGATTCCGTCTCTTAATGACTTTGGAAGGAAAAAACATTTCTTTTTCAAGGGTAGTGCCTTTTTTTCCAGAATCAAGTTTTTAGCTTTCTCTTCACTTGCCAGGCAAAAGTCCCACATTATATGACTGCCTAACAGAAGAGAAGAGAAACTTCCATTTGATTTCTGCTTATGCGGGATAGTTCTGTACTTTACCCTGCACACTAGGAAATTATATGGCAGTAACGTCATGGAAAAAACACTACTTCCACATGTGAGCTTTACACAAATGTATAAATATTCTGCTGAAAGCTAACTTACTCAGTTTTAGTGGATCAAATAATATATTGTCTTTCAGACATATCTGTATTAGAGTTATTTTCCAAGCGAAATCATGTATTTTGGTAATAGGTTTTAGATGTCTGTCAATATATTCATTTGCATCTATTTCTTTTAACCATATATTTAAAAAATATTACTTTGATATAAGGAATTATTACATGTTTTGTTTCAGTTAAAATTTTGTTTCATCTGGGTTCACCTGTAAATAGCAGAGGCTGGGTAAGATCCTGTGTCATAACTGACCCTCACTCTACCCCGGTAGAGCTCTACTGCTATATGATCTTTATCGCCTTTGTAGAGCAGGATCCCACTGTCTTCATCTGTAGCAATCTAGGTAAAAGAAAGGAACACTTAGAAAGAACTAAAAATAAATATTAAATGAAAATGTTGTATTAAGTGAATCTCTGAATTTACTGACGTAGGATATGAGTTAACTCCGAAATTCACCCTTGATGGACAACCTGGAAAATGTCTTTCTCTTCCTCTCAATAAGCCCATCTACTTCAATGTGAATAAAGAGTTATTCCAGTGACTCTTCTAGATTTTTAGCTCAAACTGTGAAAAGCTCTTTAGAGTGAGCCAATGACAACTTTTATTTTTCTTACAACTTAATTTTTCACACCATGAAAAGTAATTTACACCATTTTCCAGATCTGAATCTGTAACACAAACAATCTTACCTGTAGAGTGATATTGGTTTGGGGATGTATCTTAGCTGAAGGGATTTGTAGATAGGATTCTTTGTTGACGAAGTTTATACTGATCAGCTTTTCACATTTCTCACCCTGGTAGCCTGATAAACACTGACAGATTGGTTCACTTTCTTTTATGATACACTGGGCTCCATTTTGACATTCATAATTATCGCAAGGGCTGGTGCGAGGTAGAACCATCGGTGGTGAAAACTCACAAAACAAGCCACTAAATAAAAAAAGGAAAAAAATTAGTTTTCTTTTAAGAAAAACAACTTTGATAGAAGGCATACATGTCTGTACTGTCTTCAGATCTTTCTCACCTGTATCCTTCTGGGCAAATACATGTATATCCATTAACTGCATCAGTGCACTGCGCTCCATTTTTACATTTGTTGTCCTGGCAGTCATCAAAGTCAGTATCACAATGCTCACCTACATATCCAGGTGTGCAATCACATCTGTGAAACAGGAAAGCAAACGGGATAGCACAGTGCCTTTTAACAATACAGTGTGCCTATGATAAAGTTAAGGAACTACTGACATGTAAAACTCAAAAAAAAAAATGAGTTACTGTGACTTTGTGTGTAAAGACCACGGAGCTTATTCTTGTTATTATATGGGGTACCTACATATGCAATGAAAACAGATTTGCTAGTTACACAAGCTTACTCATCCTCCATTACATTGAAGAATTGTTTAAAATAGAGAACCCTCATGAATAATTTTGACAGTCTTGCAATTTATGGGCAATGCAGAGTGTTACTGGATATCGTAAGTGGTTGCAAACACTAAAAATAATCAATATGCTTAATTGCTGAAACCGAGACAAATAATCCAAGGTTTGTATTATACTGATGGATATTTTCCTTGTCAACTGAACAGCTACAAGTGGACCAATGGTCCCTTTATACAGTTTAGAGGTTGTGCATAGTTTTTCCCCTTGACTTTTCACTAGCCTGATTTACTATAAATACTCCATGGTTAGTGAACGGAAGTCTCCAAACACATCCTCTGCCCTCCCTGAGCCCCCACTGAACTAGAAACCACATGTCCTCAAGACGGTATGTAATGGGTTTTTGGAGGTTTGTGTGTCCAGCCCCCCCTGCAAACGTCATTGCTAATGCCAGTGGCATTTCTTAAGGGAATTCTCATAAATTTGCCTGAACACCCAGAACTCTGTGAAAAACGAATGGAAAAGATTACAAGTTCATGCATCGATATGATTTTATTCTTTTTAAAATAAAGGTTTATGTAATCAGTTACATCAGAACTTCTGATTCCCTCCCTAGTGTTGTTTCTTTTAGTATTCAAAATTTGCTCTAAAGTGGCAAGAGTGATTTTAAATAGCTGTGTAACATTAAGTACTTCAATCAAG
The DNA here is from genome assembly GCA_035590215.1 of Microhierax caerulescens. Classification (NCBI taxonomy): domain Eukaryota; kingdom Metazoa; phylum Chordata; class Aves; order Falconiformes; family Falconidae; genus Microhierax; species Microhierax caerulescens. Next base: position 33,494,363 of record JAVJGJ010000001.1, read on the forward strand.
TATGTCTCAATTTTTATTCAACAACATATACGAGTAAGTGAAGTGAAAAAAGAATATAAAGCATGCTATTAAAAAGCTAAGTGAAATACATTCTTGAAGTTACTGCATGTGCTATTTTATGATTTAAAATCTCAGAAAGTAGCATGGGAGATTAATGAACGGGGCAGTAAAGTATAAGATGCCAAACTAGCTTTACTGAAGTGGCGTGAAGAAAATAAACATAGCACACAATAATTGAAATCCAACAAGTTTTCTATTTTCCAGTTGAAAACTATCAACTTAATGTTCACTTGAATATTTAATATATTTGGATATTTTTAATGTTTTAAATAAAATGGCATTTCATAAGTGGTAGGAATGATAATAAATAATCTGATTTTAGTACAAGAGCCTACTGTGCATAAAACAGGTGATTATTACAGTGGAAAGCTGCAGGTTTTCTGTATTAACCTAAAGCCTATTAAAAACACTTTAAATTGTGCATGCTAATTAATTATGATAAGGATATGATGTAAGTAAAGATTAGTTTTCCTGGGGATGGACTTCTTTCGTTTATACCTTTCAGTGTATGTTCCTAATAATTTCTTTCACAATTCTCAGAAAGCAGTATAATTATTCCACTTCAATTAAATGCAATTATCTTCCTACTGTCCAAGCTACTAAAAGGGTTTTATATAGACTGTCACAAAGACTAACTGCTCTACTCTGCATTCCTATTTAAAATCTGACTAGAATTGGAACTGTTAAGGATCAGTAAAATCCAGTAAAACATATTTAAGATAATAATGTAGATCTACATTAAAATAATGGCCTATTCTGCTGTAATGCTTAATAATAACTGAAATTATTATTTTGGAAATAGAACTTGCTTCCACTAAAACAAAAGGAAAAGAAGTTAGGCAGGAGAAAAAAAAATAGAGAATTCGATTCAGTTGGACTGGATATTTTAGACTTACTTGTATCCTTTGGGTGTCAAGATACACTTTGAGTCATGCTGGCAAGGGTTCAGGTTTTGAGCACAGAAATCTAGTTTCTCCTCACAGAGCTCACCTGAAATACAATGTATGCTATCAATTCAATGAAAACCTCACATTGATCTGAAAGCAGCCATTTCTAATGTAAAAGTAACTCACTCAGGTATTTTTTGTTAACATGGAAATATGCATACTTCATGATAGAATAATAAATACTATCTTTATAATAAACACAACTAAATAAATAAGATTACATAAATAATAATGTTAAATACTAATCTTTCTGATAACTCCTTTATAAAAATATAGTTCAATGTCAATCGTCTGTCCATGGATATAAATGATAATTTTGTGAAAAAAATACATTTTTGTTTACAATATTTATCTAGCTCTGCTGTATAGCAAAACACTAGTGACTGAATCTCTTTTCACCAGGATAAACAAGCCATCAATATGCTTTTCTTTTACTCATTTCTATGAACATTACATACAGAAATGCAAAGATTTGCACTGTAAGTAATTTATTACCTGAAAAAAACCTGTTAATATCACTGCATGTCAATACAATTCCAGTAACTCTAAAATTTGCTTTCTACTTTTTATTAAATATGACTCTCCAATTTTTGCATTTGTTAATGTACCAAAATTATCTATAATCTGTTCTGTGAAAAGAAAAAAAAAAAAAAAAAAATCTGTCAAATGTCCACCCTTCCCTGATGCTAGAAGCAGTGACTCTAAAAATACCTGTCAAATGTCTACCCCTCCCTCCTGCTAGAAGCAGTGGCTCCAATTTCCAGCATGGGTTGTATAATCTATGAAATATTTTAATATGGTTAAAATACAATTTTATTTACAATTTTATGACAGGGAAACACTTACAGGTGTGTAAAACTGATCAGCAATGTCTTGTTCCCTGATTAACTAATGAAAAGATACCATAAATGCAGCACTTGCAAAATTTATCACCGGTTTGTAAGATAGCTATACTTCTTCCAGCATCCACATGAAGAATACATGCCTAATCAACAGGTATAAACCCCGTGCCTGCTGAATTCAGGGACTCACAGGTCTGTCAGACCCTAAAATTATGGAAGGAGTAGGGTTGCCCCTTGTCATTTGTCAGGTAGTAAAACGTGAGCTAGTGAGCCAAGAGAACTGTATACCAAAATAATGAAGAAAGGAGCAGACGATGGCAGTGGATGCGCACTTTCACTGCTCAAGCTGAACTTTCCTTCAAAGAGGCACAATATTTGGTGTCCCTCAGTTGTACTTATCTGAGGGTGGTAGTGTCCTGCACTGTAGTTAGCTGAAGACTCAGTATCTGCTGGAGGACAGCCTGAGGTTAAAATAACATATAATGGCTTCGCCTCTTTCTTGTGACTGTGAACACAGTACTTAGGATGAGGACAGAACCACCAGTAATATGGTATGGAGAAAGAAGGACAGAGCATTTAGCGACACAAATTGGTTAGGATCAGGAACAGGTAGACTGGAAAAAAGGAGAAAGGTCTAGGATAACAACATTGGAATGAAGATTTTGGGGAGAGTATATGAATGAAGATATCTTTCAGAATACACAGACATGTGTATGCGTTGTAATTCATCAGCTACTACTGTCATTAAGTAATAAGGTTTCTGAGTTTTACACTGCTTCTTGCCAAGTGTGTAGCACAACACAGAAGCTGTCTTGTGGCCTGCATGGGCTTCTCTGAAATTACAGAATTACACATCATAATAAATGGAAAGCAACAGTGGGTGGTTAAAAGTCTATTTATCTGGTGTTTTGTTTTGTTTTACAGGTTCAACAGATCCTCCAGATAAATTTGTCCTTTCCACAGCAAGCGTACTTACATACAAGTGTTTAAAACTGCATATTCTGAATATGAATATTGACTGCTCAGGACTTGAGACATTATTTCCAGGACTTATCTCTTAAGGCATGTAGAACTTATTTCAAATGATGGACAAATAAACCGAAAGAGTTTTAATAACAGTGTACATTAAAGCAAGGATAGAGAGAAAGGCAAAACTGAACTAGAGGCAGAGATGGTTATGCTGTATAAAACCACATCTGAAACATGTAAGCTAAGTCTGATAAGACGTGTGACTTTTACATCTTCAAAAATGAGAGGAGAAGCCAAAACCAGCTAGACAAGTACTTTGCACCCATCCAAAAGATCCAGACTAGTTCTACAGAACTAATAAAAAAATAAAATTGATAGCACATTACCAATTTGCCAGTAGTGCATTTTCCGTACAAAACCAAATAAAGCTTTAACGCAAGAAAATGGCCTTCAAGCCCAGGCTACTTAACAGTCCTCAGGAAAACTGTCAGTACCAATGTGACTGAATGAAGATCAAATGCAGGCCACTGAAGATGACTAATACAAAGGATTTTAATTCTATCCTCAAAGCCTCTTCAAACTCTCAATGGACTTATTAGTCTGGAAATGTGCAACTGTTATGACTAGGTCAGTGCACAAAGAATCCTAAAATACCAGGGATTCTTTGCATCCCACAATATATCAAACAAAAAACAGATCCCTTTCTCTTTTCAAAGGGTTTTGTTCAAACAAATACATCTATAAGAGGTAGTAATTCTTCACATAGCATTTAGTCAATTTGCAGAACTTGCTGTAATAGCTGAAATCTGTTTAAAGACCAGCAATGCTCAAGAGTGAGATATAAGTATGGGAACAGAGAATCCAAATTTTCAGGAACATGGAGCGGAATAAGCAAAAATCACTGTTTTCTAAAAACCTAGTTTGTACAGATTTGTATGGCTCAGAAATCTATAGATGTGCCTATATATATGTGTATGTATGCATATATATACACACACACACATAGAAGTATCTTATTACAGCACATAGTCTATATTAAATTAAATGCAGAACTTCAAAATACACGACACACCAATTACAAATAATGCTAATATGGCTGTTCAGTATTTACAAGACTTGGACAAAATCACCTCTAAACATTCCCAAGATTGTTAATTCTAACAGTATATTAGAGTCTATCTGAAAATGACATACTGAGACTATTTTTCAAGCAGGGCTGGAGGTTTGCTCTCTCTAGATAGATTCTCAGTAAAAGTTCCATTGAAAACCCCCAAAATACCTAGAAAAAGGCAAATTAGGACTAGCATAATAGAGGCAATCTCACTATTGCTGTCAACTTTACTGAACTGGCATTGATTCTGCTACAGGGTAGTAATTGGGCCATGGCTTAGATTATTACCAGCACAAATCTCTGAAATTTCTTGTGTGGCAAACAGCTTTACTGAGTAGTGTCTAAGCCTGTCCATTTTACATTTATTTTTTCCCACCATCCAGGTACTTATAAAATACAGGATTTCTTAGTTAGAGTACCATGCATTTTTGTAGTCATAGGTTGATAGCCCTGATATCTTCAGAACTACACTGAAAGCTGTATCACCTCATGAAAAGCTCAGGGGCACATAAAAAGTCTTAATTTCCAAGTCATAGCTATGAATTCTGAACAGAGACTGAGGGTCAACTGGAAATTTAAGTTTGAAACAGGCTTACAGTTTTGAAAAATGTCCATTTCAAATCATAAGATCAATGTTACACTACCAGGCCTACTGCAGTCAAATAACTTGCAAACATCATGAGGTATTTTTGAGATTATGGCCAGACTTTGATCTGAGTACCCTGTGGAAAAGTGCACAGACTGAAAAAGAAGAGAAACAATCATTCAAAACCCCATCTGTCTAAAACACAGGACTTTCTGTGCTGTGGCAGCATAAGAGGAAGGAAACTTTCCCCTTGCATTTGCAAATTATATGCACTGTCAAATAAGTTAGAATATTATCGCTGGAGGGAGCTTTCAGTTAAACAGTCTGTTAGCAACTAGCCTAGGGAAGGAAACAGGAATCAAGGAAAGGACCTGGTAAACATGGCAGTCCGTGTAGTGAAATAATAATGCAAAACCCTCTATGAACAAAGAAGTCAGTTTTATGTAAAATATAAAATTTTGTTATAAGGAATAGCCATTCATGACAGACTTGCACGCAGTCAGTAAAAATAAAAACAAGAAAAAATCAAGTTGGATGTACAAAATATGTACATTAAATACTGAATTTCTGAACAAAATTGTAAATACTAGGAGAAGAAGCAAAAATAACCCAAGTACGAGGTCTTCATTTGTACTGTTAACAGACTGATATTCTGAATGGAGTGTTCCCATAAACAAAATGTAACTGTTTGTGAAAAAATTACTAGAAAAGTAAATAAAAGTATGTCACATGGAATCTGAACCAATGAAGAATAGTTTTCCTGGTAAAGCAACATCTCTTTTAGAGTACTGAATAACCAACATGTTATTCAGAATTTAACTGAGACAAGGTGAAGGGGAGAAACTGATTTTGTCAAAATTAAAAGATAGTGATGAAAGTGCAACATGCATTGAAGGAAATAACAGATTTACCAAGTTAGGCTCCTTGGCTTTACTGGAGATCTTAGAGAGTTCCCTGATCTGGGACATACAATACAATGTTTTACAAAGGATACTTAAAAATAATGAAAAAAGATTGTGAAACAAAGTGTCTCAATTCAAGGAAGCTTGACACCAATGTGTGTGTACATTCTTTTATTCATCTAATAATATTGTAACTGAGTATTCTGCAAGAGCTTTGCTAAGTAATCATGGTTTTGAAAGATGGGAACATTTTTGTATGTAGGAAAACAAGCAACAGACCAGTTTGTTTAAAAATAAGCAGTGGATAAAGTGTCAAAAATCCTAACAAAATCTTCCAAAGTTTAATTAGAACCAGCAATAACTCTTTTCATAAGATGTCTTGCTTAAGTAATCTAGGGAATCCAGATTTTGGTATGGAGTAGCACTGCAGCCAGTGGAACTCTGCATGGTCAGCACAGTCCAAATGAACACAGCCCTCCAAGCTCAAGACTGGACTATATACTGAGACTTTGCAGCTAGATATAGAGGATGATGCAGACAAACAGCACAACACTATTAAATACTGAATTGTGTGTAATCCTTGATTAACCAACCAAAGGTGTAAATTTGCTGGATTGACAGGTCAGTTTGTGTTTCCTCTGTGTATGTTAATTCACTTTTATGGCTTGATGAGATTATAAATCACAGAAAAACTTAATCATAGAATGCCAGGTTGGAAGGGACCTCAAGGATTATCAGGTCCAAACTTTCTTGGCAAAAAGGATGGTCTCGACAAGATGGTGCAGCACCCTGTCCAGCTGAATCTTAAAAGTGTCCAGTATTGGGCAATCCACCACTTCCCTGGGGAGATTATTCCAACGGCTGATTGTTCTCATTGTGAAAATTTTTCCTCTTCTGTCCAATTGGAATCTCCCCAGCAGTAACTTGTACCCATTACCGCTCATCTTTTCCATGTGACTCCTTGTAAAAATGGAATCTCTATTTGCTTTGTAGCCACCCTTATAAAATACTGGAACATGGTGATAAGGTGTCCCCTATGCCTTCTTTTCTCAAGGCCAAACAGACCCTTAACTCTGGATTTTCCAATAGATAAAGACATGTACTACAACAAATAATGAGGAACAATGTAATGAAGTGAAAAAGGATTTACATCATTGTTATTTTTAATAATTGGGCAATAAATTCAAAATACAGTCAAATAAAACAATGTCAGCCACTATATTTCTGAATGAAGAGGAGAGCTCTAACACAACTGGACATGGGCTTCCGAATATAATGTCACATTGCTAATTACAGGCAAGCTTACTGAAGAAACAACCTTAAAATCACTAGTGTATTAGCAAAACTGAGTATGATATTGAAATAAAAATTAGAGACAGAATGCAAAGGAAAGACTGGTCAGTTTTAATTAGAAAAATCAGGTGTTTTCTTGCTTGACTTATTAACTGTTCCAAACTTAAAATAACAGATACATATTATAGGCTTACTAGTTATTGCTAGAATAGCAGGATTTTGTATGTGTACATATATGTCCTTTCCAGCTTCTGAGCTTGATTGCGATATATTGTGAGTCAACTTCTGTAGTATTTATGTTTTAGCAATTAGGTGTTATTATTTGATTCTTAGACTAGAGGTCTCTGTTTAATTACCTCTGACTCAAAGAGCCAGTAGAGTGTAGGAGTGGTTGGAAAATGTCTGCCATTTAACAAACTATATACAGAAAAAGGCTGCATTTTTATGAAGTCTTCATTTTGATGAACAGTAGACTACATCAATTATTTGAAGTCTTGAGGTTATTATTCCGAAAAGAAAAATAAAAATATCTACTGTATAAGGGAAAAAGTTTCCAACAATTCAAAAAAGTTCATAGTCATAATAGGATGCAGTTTATAACCACAAACCTCAATATTTTGTTGGAATTTTATATTAAAGTCAAACTCTAGATCTGATTCATGGATGGACTGTTTCTATCTTTCACCATTCCTTAACTCTGTTCATCTATCCCACGCACTGTGGATTTCAGTGTAAGATGGGGCTTATTTAGTGTAACATTTCTTGTGGTTTTACACCTGCAATTTGACAACAACAAAGAAATAGCAAATTTAAGGCAGGTAAGTTTTAAGACAATTAAGGAAAACAAAAGATAAGAAATAGACCAGAATCAGTAATGGCAGTGATCAAACTAGTAGCAGGTAGCTCAGCTTGTCAAGGGTGCCATGTATATTGTCCCTTTATGAAAATGCATTAAAATTACTTTTAAAAGTTGATCTTCTAATATAGATTAGTCATTTGAAGTATATTAAGCTAGACGAAACAGAAGGTTTTACAATGAGTGATGAAAAGCAAGAGTAGCAAAAGTATGACTTTATTCTAAGAAGCTGTAACACTTACGTGTAGGTCTTACAAGAACGAGGATTATGATCCTGATTTAATAAAATTATTAAACCTTTAATCAAGTTTGATATGACATGATTTGCATTTGATTAGTTGCATGCTTAAATTTTAGGCAAACTTATTTGATTACTAAGAATTAAAAGTAACTCAACTCCTTTATTGGAGTAGCAGGACAGCCATATAGTAATGTTTTGAAACACATTAAAAAAATATCTATAGCTGTCTGTGTTTATGGCTTGCCTAAACTGAGATAATTACTTAAAACTATACCCCCCCCCTTTTTATTTTTCCCCTACACTACTATCACAGTTCAAAAGATACCTGGCATGCTGAAACTGACTAATCCTTCAAGTGACATATAGACCATTATTAACTTTTAACTTTACTGTTCAGCTGGCAAGCTAATACAAGTATGTATCACATACACATCTGCTTAATTTTGGTGCTGAACTCAGTTCCCATCCCCTAGGTGTTTGATAATTTGTTTGTGAGGAATTTGTTCTTGATATAATCAGTAATTTTAATATATTATAGTTCACACTTGTGTAATACATTTAGTCACTATAGCTCTGTTTAGGATTCATTGCCTTTCCTCCTTTAATCACATTTAGAGACATTTAAACTATCAGCAAGACTAATTATGCACAGGTAACAGCTGCTTCAACTTGAAATACAGACTTGAGTTTCTTCATAGTAGCATCTACCCTTTATATTCCATTTGAAATACTGTTTTTTATAAACAGAGAAATTAAGTTTTTCTTTTAATTTTTGGAAGTAAGACTTAAAATACTGTAATTTACACTACTGGAAAGAAGTGACAAAGCAGCATTTTATCCATGAATCAGAGGAGATGTTGAAATAGTTACTGTAATCTGCTTGATTTGTGTGTTTGGTTTTTTTTTTTTTTTTAAATTAAAAACAAGAATAACAAAGTACTCAACTTTTATCTATCTTTATTTATACTAGGCCTGCACTTTTCCTAGTTTTTCTACAGGTAAGTACTCTTTATAAAATCAACCAGTTTCATACTGGGATAGTAACACAACAATGTAGAAAAAATAACTTAGGAAGTGACAAGGGCAATGAAAATCAGGAGGCTGTCTTTGCTGTCCAGATAAGTAATAGTAAAATATAAATATGACAGCATGTCCCAACAGAATACCATTTAAGCACAGAACACCTGTGGATGGAATAATTTTCTGGAAATGTCTTGTTCTCTCTGTCAGTTACAGAGGGAATTTAGGCTCTGAATTTAAGCTATAAGAATTATTCATCAGATATCTAAATTAATCAACATAGATGGCACAACTGAAGCCTTACTCAACATGTTATTTCATGGATAATGAACATATTTTTATAGAATCATAAAATGTTTGGTTTGGAAGGGACCTTACAGATCACCTAGTTCCAATCCCCCTGCCACAGGCAGGACACCTTCCACCAGACCAGGTTGCTCCAAGCCCCATCCAGCCTGGCCTGGGACACTGCCAGGGATGGGGCATCCACAGCTGTTCTGGGCAGCCTGTGCCAGTGTCTCATCACCCTCACAGTAAATTATTACTAGTGAAATATCATATTGCTTTATAGATGGCACAAAATATTTATCAAATTAAATTAATGGCAAATACACTACAAGATTATTAATTTGCTTTTAAAAACAAATATTTAAGTTCATAAATATGTTGTTATTGCCTATGTTAGCTGTCAGATTGCTTAGATGATAAGATTGCATGGAAGATGGTTTATCTCCATTAGTGAGATAGTTTTTAGTCAGAAACTTAAAAAAAAAAATGTAAAAATCAGGAACACCCAAAGTTAGTGTCATAAACCTCTCCACTATTACCTTTCTTGTACCACAGCCTTGGTTTAATGTAGTTATTTCAGTTTCTTTAGATATTTAGAGCAAAAAAAGGCCAGAGAAATGATGAGCAAGAAGACTGCCATTTTATACTCCAGCATATTTTCTAGTACCATAATCTAATGAAGAAATGAAGGCAAAACAGTGCTATAAAACATAGGATACATTAGAATGGAACCAAGGTATGTCTTTAAGGTGATGAGAATAAAGATTTGAGGAGATCACCATGTAAACGTTTTTTTTGTTAATCCTATCAACGGCTGCACAATTTTTTAATACATCTCAAAAATAAAGACAATGAATCTAGTATTAAAGTACTCCTGCACAGTGTTCTGCATCTTCAACAACATTCTTCTGACATGTAATCACAGCAAGAGCCAAGTGCCTAATTTGAGGATTTGCTGTGAGCTTTCTAAATCATATCTATATACGATTTATTTGATCATTTGTAAGAACTGAAATCCATGCACCTTTAAGGAAAGGAAAGTGAGAAACCAAAGTAAGTGAAAATAGGCTTAAAAGACAACTGACCTTTTTCCACTTCATTCAGATTAGCAGCTTGCAGTGACAAAGACAGAAGAGACAAGAGACTTTTTACATTGTAATACAACAGCATAGCACATTAAGCTAATGCACAACTATAGCAGCAGGGGGGTTGGTATAGCAAAATGAAGCAAGCTTCAGTGTCTCACCTACAGCAGAGCAAAACAAACAGAGAAGGTAAGAAGTACGTGCCACTGGTGGCATAAGAAAAGTTTTACTTCTGGATCAGTTAGATTTGTGGTCTAATGACTGATGATAATGAGTAAGAGAAATGATCTGTAATCTATAGAATGTACATAAAATGACCTGAAGTTTACTAGACTGAGCTTAAAATAAAGGAGATGATAATGTTAAAAGAATAGTGAGGTTAAAGAGTGCAGGACATAGTGAGGTATTTTAAATGCTTTTATTTCTCAGGGTTTCATCAGACACCCTGAGTGTTCACGGATTCCATTTGCTTACTGTTGTTTAAGTTACAGTCTATGTAAGAAAGCTCATAGTATAGTACAAATACCATTCTATGCCTTTCCACCTGTAACTGTGGATGTAATTCTAAAACTTAACGAAGCTAGAGAGAAATGGATTCCTGAGTGTTAAGCAACAAAATCATAAGCTTTTTTAATTCTTTGTTTTTTAAATCAAGACTACATACATGAGAAGTGTCAATTCTCAAGGGATTGTTAGAAAAGTCAGAATGTGACTGTTTGTTTTTACACTGCACCATTCTTTACAACATTTTGTTTAGGTTTTGTATGTATTTTCAGAGTTAATTTGAGTTCTAACAAGCCCTCCACATGAAAATAAAGCTTTACAGAAGAATGATTTACGTTTTATACCAGCAGGTTTCAGCTGACTTCTTCCTTATACTGTGCTGCCGAAATGTAAAACATATTTGTAGATAACCATTCACCCAGAAAAGTATCCTGGGCTGGTGCACATTCCACAGTACATATATGCTGTGACATCTTGAACATAGGCAATTTGAAGTATTGCCAACAGAATTAAAAGAGAACAGGACAGGCCTAAGGTGGTATTTTCCTGGTATGTATATACTGCCTCAATCTCCAGCAACTTGCAATTCAGGGACTTTCTGAACTAGAAATAAGTATCTCTCAATTTAAAAATCCTTTCACCTACTGAATATATAGCCTGTTTTCCTCACTGTTAATCTACTTTTGCCCAGCCAGTACATGAATTCATATAGTGAAAAATGTCATAAAAAACCCACATTAGCAATGTGCATATCTGATTGTCACCTGTTAAAACAGATAACAAAATCAATATGTTACAAAGTTCCTCATGAAAAATCACTGTATCCATAATGGACAGGGATTCTGTTATTTATCTTTCAAAGCAGGCTGTAGGCCAGAGCGGGGAAAAAAAAATAATCCTATAAATAATTTGGTACCTCATACGCACTTGAGGCAACTGTAAGATTACTTTATATTCTGAACACTACCATTTCTAGATCCTGATGTGTCCAGACTACTGTCAGCCTAATTCTTAGCACTGAAGGTTATTTAATTATTATGCAATATCAAGGATGACAGATGTGAAGACCCCGTGCCTAGCTCAACATTTTATATCCTCTCCTTCCAATTAATCTCAAAAATGACATAGGATCTCACAAATTGTGTCCTATCCTCAGATGCTTTGTCAGATATATAGTATATTATAGAATTCTGTACTGTATCCTGTGGAATGAAAAACCTGAATTTTCACTTCAATTTTTGCCAGACCTATCTATAAAATGAGTCGAGGCTCTAATGTTGTATGTTTAAAAAAATACACGTGTCTTTGTTTTTGTTAAGGTGTTGACAAAAATCAGATGAGACAGTGTAAATTCTCAGTATTTTTTGAAAAACAGAACAGCTAAACTTACTGATTACAAGTAGATTGTTTTGATTTATTTTAGAGCTGGTGAGAAGATTCTCACCTACTCACATGACCTACTGACTTCAGTAGTGATTATGAGTAGGCATTGCATCTGTAAAAGCAAAGCTCTTTTTCTGAAAGAATTACAGCTAGCAAACAAAAACACTTGCCATGTAAATTGACAGTATTTTCCTTTCAGAATTATGCAAAACTATGAATCAAATATAAAAAATACAGTTTCTTGTATTTTGACTAAAGCACAACTACAATAGAAACATAAACAATGTTAGCAAAGTTTGTTCTCTCCTTTTTGCTCTAACCATATCAATGCATACAGAAATGCTATAATTGCTGTTTCAATTGTAAATTAAAATTTACATTTCAATTACAATACCACAGAAATGCAACAGGCATACAATCAAAGTTTTAGGCAGGCTAGCACTTACAAACAAGCCTTTGTATCTACTCCACAGAATATTTAATACAGAACAGTACTTCCCATGGCATACTGTGAATACAGAAAGCTACTGACGCTAGCAATTAAATGCACCTAGAGCAATGTTTAAAATGAAGACATGAATGACACAGGTAAAAAACACCTGCAAAGCTGCAGAGGAGGAATGCATTTGCAGCTGAGGGTCTACTACCTAATAGATAAATGAAACCTCTTAGCATGAAGCCACTGAACAGGAATACTGGTCTGATGTAATTTCAGTTTTCTTTCTTTCAGCCTACACACTAGTATATCTGATACCATTTTTAAAGCAGATAGTAATTGATCCCAGGGGAGCTGAAGCTTGATTCACATATACCTGAAATATTAATTATAGGAGAAATAGCAAACACTGTCTCAACTTACTGATGCTGTTGGCTGTTATTTGTTTCTAAGGCTTGAACTGTCATTTGCTCTTGGGTATTAAGGTATCAGTACCTGGCAAAACAGTATTTTTTCTAAGCAGAAAATATGTCTGTTCTTCCAGATGTAGACTATCAGCTGATTATTAAATACCTTATTCTGGTCACTTGCACTTTCAACTTGTATTGCTATAGGTATTGTAGCTTATTCTGTATGGAGAAATTTCTGCCACACATTTACCCAGTGTAAGTACTGGATGAATATGTGTATTATATTATGAAGTTATATTTCTTATACTTGCAGTCCGTCATCTTCACTTACTGTGGGTTTCCAAGATTTAAATACTGACTTTAAATTTGAATACCCTAAAACATTTGAGCAATCCAATAGCCTGTAGAACTAACAATGAAAATACCTGTGATTAAAAAGGAGTTGGCTGTGCTTTCAATAAATGAAATTGATTAATGAGTTCACTTCTCCTCCCAGTTTTCCAGAATTCAGATTTGATTGATTGATTAATGTAAAGATATAGGATGACTGAGTAGAGTTAATGCCCAAGTTATGGTGGATTTTACATTTTTAAGCATTTCAAGTCATGGTTTTGTGAAATTAAGCTCTGTGTTCTCATAGTGGTAGACTAACTGACAGAAAATAGATGTCTTGTTAGAAAAACTATAAAACAGATCAATGTAAAAAATAGATCCTACTTATTCCCAGTGTTGCTGTTCTAACTATATTCCATTCCCACAGAGATGATGACAGCAAGCAAGAGACCCTCTGTCTCATAAAGAGGGGAATGCTTTGACCTGGACCTCAACTGATAGAAAGAAATAATTAGACACTAATAAGTTGTGGGGTTTTTCCCCCTTTTCCTTCTTTCCCCCTGTGCTAGAACAGAAAGTGTCACACTCTGCATTAATGTTTCTAACAGCAGGTGGGAAAGCATCCAGGGGTGCCAAATTCAGTTCCCTACTGTCACAGATCCTTTTCTGCCCTGTTAGTAACATAAATGTACACAGGGTAAAAGCAGAATCTTTTTTAGCTACAGAGGTTCTTCACTGAGTGTCTGGCTTCGGTGAAGACTAGGGAGGGACATATTTTGAATGATCTTTTAAATATCAAATTACTGTAATTTCAAAACTAACAAAGGAATTAATGAGCGGGTATTGTCTATTTTTGACTAAAAACCACACGGGAGAAAAATATGGAGGGAAACCTGGCTTTAAGAAAGTTGTAGAGTTGTAGAGACTAATTCACCTACAAACTCAAAAATATTACTATTCTGCTAGGAATTCTTGAATTACCTGTACTTTCTCTTATACTCCTACCTGTATATTCAGGTGGACAAAGGCAAGTATAGTTATTAATTCCATCCACACAAGTAGAATTATTTTCACAGTCATTGTCCTCACAGTCATCAACATTTATTTCACAGTTTTCACCTTCAAATCCATCTGCACAAGTGCACCTGTAATAGAGAAGACAAAACTAACCACATGGACATTTTAGCTGGAGAGCCCAGACAGGAAGATCTGCAATTAATAGGTACAATAATTCATAATCACTATCCATAAAGACACATGGCTGATACAATGTAAATAAAAAATACTGAAAGTTACCAAAATAGTTTTTTGTATATTTTAAATTACAGAAAAGAGACTTCTAAATTTGTCCCTTAATCTTTAGCTTAAAGATCTTCTTAAATTAAATCACTGAGGAATCCTTCTGAAAAATGTGCTACCTTTATATTATAAGATTAGATTATATTTTTTTATGGAAAGTGACTCTTTTGTTTTTTTAAAAGCAAAACACATGGAAAAAACTATGGAATCAGGGAGTAGTAGTAAGTAGTATTCCACTATCATTCAATTAAATGTACCAATATAAAGTTAACATGCATATTTTTTACAAAGCCTCTTATTATTATTAATATGTGTAAACCAAAATATATATATTTAACAAAAACTCTTCAAAGCAGTAATTTGTTCTGCTTTTAAGTATGTTTACGCAAAACAAATACACCAAAATATTAAATGTAAAAGATCACTCAATCATGACTACACATACATTTTCATGTAATATGCACTATTTATAATTTCTGTGGCTTTCATGATAATTGCTTTGATTTTCAAAATATGTAGTGTTTAAAAGGAATAAATGAAAAAGGTCAAGTTCTGAGAAATGACTATGTCACTTTAAATTCTAGAGGCATAGTATTAAGATGTATACACTTAATTTTTAATAGAAAACTATTTAATCTTTGGGCAGAATTTGGATTAAAAATAAGAATAATGTCATAATGAATTGCAAGATAATGAATTGTATCTTTTTGAAGTGTCACTTCTAACAAGCTTGAGGTGTTGATTATTAAATGACTAATAATTTCACATAAGAATGCTGAAGAACTTTATTTCATAATTCATGAAGTACATCTGGAGTAATTGTACTGTGTGATTAAATAACCCAAGATTAAAAATGCTCACAGCATGTTTATCTGCTGCATAGTGAGTTTCAAATGAATCATTAATTTTCTGTTTCATTGAGATTTACATTTCATCATTTACATGCTGTCTGTTGAAGTAATACACACAACAACAGATGAATTGTGAGATTTTTTCAGCAGGGATCTAGCTAGCTATTAATTAGCATAATGGAGTCAATACTATGTTGTCTTGACCTGATATGCCTCAACTAATCATAATCATTTGTTATTGTTTTTAAGTTTCAAAGCTTTATAAGCTTTCCAAGGATGGCAACATGTTCTGAAAACTTCAGAAGCACTGAAAACCTGCCTTTGCAGTTCTCTTACCAGCAAACACAGAGAATGCAGAATTTAACACTGAAATCTATTCAGCATATAAAACTCAGTAGTTTTCCACCCCACTGTTACAATTAAAAACTACCTACCAGAAACCATCTTTTTCTCCTTCTTTCAAATGACAAGTTCCGCCATGGTGGCATGGGTTACTAATGCAAGCATGAATGGGAATATCACAGTCTTGACCCTACACAGGGAACAACAATTATAATTTAATAATAAAATAAAAAAGTAGTGGAAGGGAGCCAAATAAAACTTAATGGTTGTTAAGGAGAAGCTTGCATTTCGATAAGCTTTTGCTCTTCATTCAGTACCTACCTTGAAACCATACGGGCAAGTGCATCTATAGAAGTCAACTGGATCATTGTTGCAGGTTCCATCATTCTTACATGGATTTGATAAACAGGGGTTACACTTAGCAAGAATATTAACATCCACAGGCCCTTAAAAATACAAATTGGATAGTCAGAAACAACTATTACTTTATATTTGACAGGATACATCTTCCACGTTGCTTTAAATTTTAAAAATAAATTTATATTCTAGACTTTGTGGTTTCCTATATGAATGGAATGCTGGACTGTCCTTGATTCTTTTGACATGACCAAATAAATCTGGATTTGGATTTTTGGTTTAATCATCACTTTTTTTAAAAAAAGAATAAATAAATCCACAACAAAAATCCTGACCCCGAAGTGATTTCCATATCCTCATTCTCTGAAATCTGTCTAGTTCTGATCAATGATAATGACCTTCCTTCTGTATTAACAAAATGAAGAATACAGCTTCAGCTTTTGTCTCCATAGGGGGTAAAAATTGCCTATTAGAAAAAGTGCTAAGTTTGCAATCCTGCCCTGGATGGCGTTACTGAGAACAGTATTTTTAACGTGGTTTTGTTTAATTTATTTTTTATCTGCAGGATCACAGAGATGGCAAAATGAACCAGTAAAATTACCTGTAAATTGGTTGAACATCTGTAAATGGTAATGAAATTGCATTGTCCAAGTTATCTCACCGTAAATAGCTCTATATTGTGCTTTGCTCCCTTATGGAGTCAGCCACAGCTCTGTGCGTTATTGCATTAGTTGAGCCCAGAGATAATGCAGACTGTACCATGAATCTATATGCAAATGAGGGGTGCAATCCATGCCTGCAGTCTAGTTCTTTATATTAATGATTATAATGACAGAATTCAGAAATGAATGTTGACAAAATCTGACGTTTCAGAAACCAGACTTAGAGCTTTGGCCTACATATATCCCTATTATATAAATATTTTATATGTTTATTTATTTTTCTGTTGTTTTACAATTTTAATAAAAGCTTTTCATGGTGAATTTTCAAGTTAAGAACCATCAATTTCTAAACTTCTTTTTTTTAAGCAACCCAAGAAATCACTTGTTATTTGTTAAAAATTAAAAACATTAGAAAAAAATGTGATTAATTTTCATACACTTCGTGACAGAAAAATGTTTGATTACTGTAACAGAAAATGTGTGACTTGGCCAAATGCTTATTAGGAGAATGAATATGCATTCTCTACTATCTACAGATCTAGTGTCTGATGACATACTGCCTCCAGCTTGATTTCGGTCTTCACCTATGAAAAAAAATCCTTCAGTTATCCACTGGTGATTTATACATTTTAAGGAATAACCTGTGATTTCTTCTAATTAAATGCAAACCCCAAACTCCTGAGACCGGTGGAACTGTCTAATTGCTCCATAACAAGCTTTACTCAAAATAAGCCAGACTGCAAAGTCTTCCAAGCTAACAGGACACTTTTACTGAGATAGGGGGTTTTGTATTTTTTAAAAAAAACTTAAGATTCCTTAACTTTTTTTCCTTTTCTTTGCAAAATTAATCTCAGGTAAGTCATTGTAAAGGAGCCAGCATGGAAAGAAGACTTGATTATAAGGATTCAGTAGGGGCTGTTAGATATGGAGAGCTTGACTTTTTTAAAAAATTGTTTCTTTTAAATCTGCAGTTGTTGGTATCCTTCTGTGTTACAGCTTGCAGACAAATCCAAAGGGAGGAACACAGTGATCTGTGACAAGATGTTTATTGGCAAAGCCACAATCTATACGGATCATTGACTATTCTTGTTTTCATTCCATTATTTTGAAAGAGAAATCTATACCTGATCAAAGTTGCTGTTAGACCAGCAAAAGCAGAGGTAGAAGAACTGAAACAAACACAGCAGAAGCAACATCTAGAAAGTCCTGCCTGTGTACTCCAGACTATTGCTGATTATTGCTAGAGTACATTAAGAGGCTCTGTGAAAATGAGACACAACAGGCACGTATTTAAAAAAAAAATAATAAAAAAAATAACACTTTACTGAAGCCTGGATGTCTATGCTTTCTTGCCTCAACTGATATTCTGAACATCGTATCCTCTTTTCTACTTCTCATGGAATAACATGCTATTTATTTGGCATGAATTAAAAAACATTCAGTAACTAAGGTTATTTTCCCAACCAGATTAGCAATCTAAATTTCATTTCCAAAACAGAGCCAGAAAACAGGCCTAAACCTCAACAAGATAGTAAACAACACTGTATCTGCTTTTATGCTGTAACTATTTTATATGTAGTAGCCAATAAAAACTAATTTTGATTTATCATTCTTCAGTTGCAAAATGAAAGAATGGAAATGTTTCAGACACTTTTATTGAAGTCTAGTGGAAAGGCAGTTCTGGAACCTATTTTCATTTGCACTGTACCATTCCTTTCCTTTTTCTGCTTGCATGTGTTAAAAGACTTGCATATGAGAAAGAATTGGGTTTGTAACCTATTGTTTCGTTTTGCATATTGGAGATATGTATATTCTTGGATAAGCCATAACTGGAAAGCAATCCGTAACATAACAGATAAAAAAAGCAGTATTCTTTTGTAAACAGAGAAAAATTAATGACATTTTATTGACAAATATATAAATACACGTAGGTTTCTAACATTTTGAAGAAACACATGACACAAACTCTCTCAAAACCAGCTTCTAGAGAAACCTGTTATGAGGAAAGCTTTTGAGCTCTGACATTTCATGACTCCTGTTCTGTCTTGCATATGGCCTCACAATCAGTGATTCACTTATACTAAAGCTGCTAATGAGATCAATTTGATGTAGTGGAAACAATCATTTCAGGTAGATATTTTTCAGAATTCAAACCCAGGCTTTTAAAATAACAAAATTGTTCATACAATATGTTAAATGATGTATCATGAAGAGTCAGCTGTGAATACATCAAAGGGGAAAACAGACAGTAAACATGCATGTCTTAGGAAAGAAGTCTGCTTGGGGTACACAAAAGGAAGGGCAGAAGGTCCATTCTTAATAAGATCAGCCATTCCAGATCTACTAATAACCTTACCTGGTATCAGAAAACCACACGGCCCTGGAATCTCTAGAAGCAGGGCATAGATAATAAAGGGGTAAAAGTAAAAGACCGAAAATCTGTTAGAGGGCACATTAAAGAAAAGGAAAACCACCCATAAAAGTAGAAAAAAACCCTGAAAGACAAAAATACTAAGGGATGAATCCTGGAGTAAAAGAATTCATAAAATTAGAGTAAGGTACAGTGATTTTATGGAGTTTTACAACTGAGATTTTATTTCAAAATGCTCATTTTCACTGGGAGCTATTCATTACGTAAGCAAAATTCAAGCACCCATTTCACTTGCAATTGAATCCAGAGACTGTTAAGAGGGAATTACACACTGCGCTTCCTGTAAATATACACACAACAGCAAGGCCATAAACAGATATTCCAAAAACAGTCCTGTCACTCATAGTGTAAAATTTTGGTTTTATTAGGAAAATAGCATCTTCTTAATTTCTATTCAGCAGTTCATTTTTAAGCAAAAGATAGAATTACTTATCTTTGAGTAAAAGACACATATTGTCTTACAGGGCCATCACGTCATTGAAAAAGCTGCTGATTTACAATCTGTATTTATAAGCATCTTCATAGGACAGTGGCAGGAAAATTATTTTCTCTCAAAGGTATCCATAATACCAGATCTCCTCTCTTGGAAGTGAAACAAATACAGTTCTTACTCTGCATAATAATATAAAGGATATTTTCTGATGGGCAAGAGGGAGTAAGATACACTTTCTGGATTGTCTGACAGAAACATGATTGCAGGCAGGGGTGATACAGTTTTTAAAACTGACAGATCTGGAAAATAACCGAACAGGCCCGTCATGTCCATGCAAATATTCTTTTGGTTATATCCCTACAACAGTGTGTAATACGAGCATTTCTGCAATAATGTTCAGTGGATGCTTGCAGAGAAAAAGATCAGACTGGCCAGCAAACGTCCTATCTAAAATTAGACTAAGATATCTTGCAACAGATGAGTGTCCTATGCAATGATCACTGGCAAGACCTCAGAGATATACTGTTAAAAAATTGCAAGAAGGATTTGGAGGGAGAGGCAATTCATTGACATGACAAGTAACAAAATGGGTTCCAATGTTTTTTCTTTACAAAAGTTTTTTTGACAGAAAGCCCAAGGAGAGAAAACTAAATAGGATGAATACACAGTAAAGAACAACCTTGGTGATGCAAACTCTGACGAAGTCCCATTGCTTTTTTAAGAAAGAAATTACAAAGGGATTAAGCTCACATTTGAAGATACATTAACAGATGAATAAATCAAAATAGCTTGAAGATTACCTAAACTGTGACAATAAGTTACTTTGACAAGCCTTAAGATCACATGGCCTCAAGTTGCAGTAGAGCAGGTTTAGATTGGATATTAGGAAAACTTTCTTCACTGAAAGGGTGGTCAAGCATTGGAACAGGCTGCCCAGGGAGGTGGTGGAATCACCATCCCTGGAAGTGTTTAAAAAACGTCTAGATGTGGTGCTTAGGGGCATGGTTTAGTGGTGGACTCTGCAGTCCTGGGTTAGTGGTTGGGCTTGATGATCTCAAATGTCTTTTCCACTTAAACGATTCTACAATCCCATGATTCTATATTTGTCTGATGCCTCAGAAAAGACTATAAGCTTAGTAATGTCTTACAAGTATAAGCACGCATGAATTCTGGGGGTTTTGTTGTTTTATTTTTTTCAGTTGGGGATTTCAATGTTTCTAGATCAGGACCATTAAAAATGAAGCTACAGCAAAAGTCTTATGTGTTTTCAAACTATATTTAAGAAGGGAGACATGGATGGAATTGAGGATGACTGAACAGTAAACCAAACCAAATTCTCTCTCCATGTGAGTAAAAAATAGTTTTCTAAACCAGAAAAATAATAAGTTTCAGAAGAAGAACTTAGAGATTTATAAGTTGCAATGTAAATGCCATCAATGTTGGTGCCAACATGGACATAAATATTATTGGCCCAAACCCTGAGAAACGTCCCCATATAATGTTTTAGAAGGAGACCTCTATAGAGGTAATCTATGGATTTTCTTGGGTTTGGGTTTGTTTTTTTTTATGTCACCTGAAGTATCAGAGGAAGCGTTTGGGACATATTGATGCAACTAATTGCAGACTGTAAGGATTATGGATGTATTTACACTTTTTACTGTAAACAGTCTGAAGGAAAAAGATATTCTTTGGCTAAGGGAAGTGTAGATGTTTAAACTGTAGTTCATGACTGAGAGAGTACCAAGTACCTATGTACATCCATGTACTAAGGAATACTGTACTGCAAGTCCAAAGACTTTTTTTTCCCCCCATAGATTTGAAAAGAAATAGGCACTGAAGTCTTTAAAATAAATACAGCTCCTGAATGGAACCAATGGCTACATTCCTAAGTATGAGGAAGAATGATGAAAAGGGTGAGTGAAGGTGCTATAATAAACGTATTTAGAGCACACAGGACTCTTATTTTACAGCTCAACTGTTTGTGAGAATGCAAACCTGACACTTCAAAGAGAAAAAAAACAACAGTACCTTGGCAAGTAAATTTTTTAGAAGGAGTTGTGAGAAGAAGTTTATCTGCCATTTCTCCAGGACCAGCACAACGTGCAATACCAGGTTCTTTGTATTCTGATTTTACCCAGTCAGATAGCCACTGCATGTTACAATCACAATAAAGAGGATTTGCTCCAATAGCCCTATGGAAAACAGACAAACAAAAAGGGAATAAAGGATTTAAATGATTGCTTTTAAAAAGAGAAGCCAGAAAACCTTCAAACCACAAACCTCCTCTCCCTCCATCAAACTGACTGTAAGAGCATGAAATGTCTGGATTTGGGTTCTAAATCAAGAAGTGATAGTTTTAGCAGTAAACCTGGTCCAGAAACCTAGCTATTCTTAGCTGCATGATGTGTGAACTTTGGAGAGCTAATACTAACTAGCTCTGTTTCACCGTTGGTACGTAATGGCCAAGATCAGCTGCATCAGCAGAATGAAACAGATACTGGGAAGCTAACTTAGCAAGAATAAAGTACTTCTTCCGAAGCAGCTAAGGCAACCCCACAGAGTTCCACCCCGATATTTTTACTTTTCAGTTTATGGCTCCTGGGCTAGTATAAACCATCTGTTTCTAAGCTTCCAAATTTGATTTAATTATTTCCTCTTTGGAGCTCCCCCACTGAACTCACAGCTACGTGCAGAATGCTGCAAGAGGTCTGTTGCACAAGTAAATAAAATTACATTATCCTAGCTTTGTGGAAGTTACATAAGAATTGCCTCATTATGAAAGCAAATCCATTTCTTCAAATATATTTTTTAAATTAAAAAATAATCTAGCTAGAATTAATTTCTATATAGGCCTTTTAAGCATCTATTTTCTCTGCTAGAAACTATAACTACTCCTAAAACTCTGAGGACAATTATATGTTTTGTAGTTAATTTGGAGGACAGAAGAATTGTACTATTCTATATAGATGTACTCGTATTCCTTTTAAGAAAAACAATAATGATAGAATGTTCAACAGATGATCTTGACATGTGCACACAGTGTTAAATAGCAGTATTAAAACATCCTCCTCCTCCAGATGTTTCAATACTTTTTTTCAAATTTTTCCACAACTTTGGATCAGTGGGTGTTCTAGAGATGCAAGAAAATCTTTGGCAGAAAAGAACAGTAGAGACTACCACTGCTGAAACACTCTTTTCTGCTACACTGAAGCAGGAAGCCCTCTCATAATTATTGCTATATACTTGTAGACAAACACAAGAAAATATATATACTTTTTCATTCAGGCTTAAGTCAGAGCAGTAACAAAAATGACACCTAGTGATAGGGAACTTCTGAACTTCTCATGCAAGGAGAAACACCCAGAATGTGTCCACTCCATATCTGCAAGGGTGGATGTCAAACTGAACTGCGATAACATGATTGCTCTGCTAAAATCAGAATGTTAGTGACAAAAAACTGGTAGCCATTAAGAAAAAAACGACAGCAACAACAATCAAATCTGTGTGAATTTTACCGATATTTCATGCAGGTAAGCTAGTTTAATAGTAGCATTTGAATGAATTATCAATGACTTAAAGCTTAATCAGTATCAGTAAATTTCTAAAAATGGCAAATTAAACGTAAAAGTTCAATACTGAACTAGAAACAGATAAGTTTTTTAATGACTGCAGCTGTTCAGAAACGTAAAACCCAGATACATCTAAAGACACTAGTCAACTTCTCAATTGCAAGCAAAGATTTAATAACTACCCACAAACCCAACAGGGTGTACAGATAGGTAACTTGCTCTATCTAGGTTCTCATTGAAAATTAAAAACAGGAAAAGAATGGTCTCAAATTATGTTCTGAAATCAGATGGCATGCATTTAATATCAACTTAACAGATACTGACACAGAATCATAGGACAATTTAGGGCACTTTGGAGGTCATCTAGTCTCACCTCCTACACAAAGCAGGGCTCGCTTCAGTCAGAGCAGGCTTGCTCAAGGCTGTGTCCAGCTGAGCTCTGAAAATCTCCAGGGATAGAGATTCTTCCGCTTCTTTGGGCAACCTGTTCCAAACCTGAACAACCCTCACAGTAAAGAATTTTTCTTTGTGTTCAATCAAATTTCCCTTGCAGCTTTGTGACAGTTGACTTACTCTTCACTGTGCACGTCTGAGAAAATTCTGTCTCTACCATTGCTATAACCCTCTCAGAGGCTTAAAGACTATTGGGTCCCTTCTTAGCATCTCCCCCAAACTAAATAAGCCCAGTTCCTTTAGCCTCTCCCTACAGCTCATGCGATCCAGCCATCTCCCCACCTTGCTTGCCCCTATCCTGAATTTGCTGTTTCATACACATCTGCTTTGTACCTGAGAAACTGAACACATATTCCAGATGTGGCTTTAGGAGGGCCAAGCAGAAGGGAGTGCCCACTATCCTCAGTCACCTGGCTGCTCACTTTCTAATTCAGCCCAAAGCATCTTTAGTCTTCATTGCTATAAGGGCACATGGCAGACATGCTCAGTCTGCTGCCCACCAGGAGTCCCAGGAATTTTTTACTGAGCTGCTAGCTCTCTGGCCAGTCCCCAGCCTGTACTGATGCATGAGCTTGCTCCAGAGCAGACCTTTGCAATTTGTCTTTGTTCAACTACATGAAATTTGCCAAACATCAAATAAAAAATACAGTTATCATCTGAATACTCACAGGTGTGATAATGCTGAAAGGTCATTAAAAGCTCCTTCAGGAACAACAGATATATCATTGCCATGTAAAGACCTTAAAAAGAAAATATACAGAATAATACATATGCATAAAAATCTGGTAAATGTTGCAAATTTCATCTGCTCTAAACAGTTTTCAGCTTTTCTTTTTTTGTTCCAGTTCCTCAATGTTTCCACCATTTCCATATTTTTTAAGATTTAACTGGCAGCCTACTCATCATTTGACTTTTTTTTAATCCTGAATTTTCTGAAGAAATGTTAATAATATGATTCTTTTTAAATTGAAATAATAATTGTCAGTAAAAGTAGGCACACTTCCGCAAAGTACTGGATTGGATTTAGGAATAGCAGAAGAGTTAGTATTCCTGACATTTTCAGCAATTCCCAAAAATTCCCATTAATTATGTTCATACTTTTTTCTAATCTTTCATGGATTTGTGGAAAATAAAAGCATCAACTGTTTGTTAAGATAAGTATTAGAGTTATTGCCCTAATTTGATAGCAAAGTTAAAGAATTAAGACCTTATTAAACATCAATACAGGGAATAGGGTTCTCTCTCCTGCAGCAAACCTGCATCTCTCCTTTTCTATAAATTCATTGTTACATGTATGTCTAACACATATAGAATTACAGTTCTTGAAACTATCCATAGTTATTTAAAATAACTGAAATTATGTGAGCACACTTAAATAATGCCATACGTGAGACATTTAATCCAACTAAGATATTAAATCGTTATAAACTACCCAAATGGAGGCAAAAATTACATGTTCTGCTGTGAACTTCTAAGAAATAATTTTTTCAGGCTTTTTTTTTAATGACAAACTGAAGCTGTAAACTAGACTGACTGTTCTTTATTTTCCTTTGGCCCTTTTTCTGCCCTTTCAACCATGTTTTTCCTAGTGGTAAAAAGGAAAGGTTTCTTGGAACAAAGAAGTAGTTTTATTGATTTTCAATAGTTAGCCATGATGTAATGTTTTTGGAATTACTTCCATATTAAATGAAACAAGAAAGAAATAAATTTATTATTTGAATTAAAATATTCAAAACTCAACTGCAAAACCCCCTCATATATACTGAAGAATTCATGCATATGGCATTTCTGTTAGACTTTAATGCTTATGACAAGGAAGAACACGATACAAAAAAGAAATACAGCCAAGATTAAAAAGCAGAAAAGTAAAAAGTGTATGTCTGCATATACAGTGTTGTCCAGGGTCACATAACTGCTTGTGCAGCATTTTGAGGGTCTACTTCCCCTGAATGAAGCCACTTACATTTTTAAGGCTATGTAATTATCACCTCTTCAATACTTGATAGGGTTTACAATCAAGTAACTTCCTACAAATTTGCTATCTGCTGTACAAAAATAAAAATTCTGGAAAATAGCAATAGTTACAAAATAATACTTACAACAACCTAAGTGATTTCAACCCATCAAAAGTCCTTGCAGGAATACACCTCAGGCGGTTGTAACTAAGGATTCTGAAAATATGTAAAATATTGTCAGCAAGTGTATCAGCCGTTCAGCAAACAATGCAGAGCATGACTAAAACCAGCTTTTGCACACATAGCTAGTTAGGAAACAAGTTATTTTACAGCCTCCACAACAAGCAAGCTTTAATATCAACTAAATGCCCTTTCCTTCCAAGACAAAAAACCCCACACTGTAATGCTTCCAAACAGTTACTGTTACATGTTTAAACTTACAAGGTGAGCAGCTGAGTCATGTTGCTGAAGCTCTGATTAGAAAGAGTGCTGATTCTGTTGTTACTTAAATCTCTATAAAAAATAAATTCAGAAATTCAGACCTTAAAATGACTGCCCCATTCCTGAAACATTGTAAGTTAAACTGACAGACACATTATTTTTATTAGTAGGAGTAGTAACATCATTGGTATCAAAATTTAAAGCAGCACATATTTTTATTTCCACATGCCATATAGAAGCCCAGCAAGTGTTTAGCTTGATCAATGAAAAGCATTTTCATTTCAACACAGATGAAAAAGCAGCGCAATGCAGTCTTATACAACAGCAATGCCCATCATGCTACTGAGTTAATAATGCAATCCTACATGAACCCAAGTACAGAAATGAAAGTGATGTTTTCAAGTGGAAATCATTCTAGTCATTTCCCTAATGACACCTGAATAAATATAATCTAATACTCTACTTAACACTCATATGCTGAAGACATCAAAGCCCAGAGCTATTATTATAAAGAATATTATCTAAGATTTACGGAGAAAGCCTTAACATCTTTCTTGGTGTTCAATATTCTAATGAATAAAATCTTAAATGTAAGTATGATGGAAGCTGGAGTGGTATGCTGGTAGCTTCAAAGAAGCTTTGAAGAAGCTATATTAAATGTGGACAGGGCTTGCTCTTTAGTCTCATATTTTGCTGTAGTTTTCATATTATGTTGACTGTTTCACTATTTTTTACCATATTTTATGGTGAAAGAGTATTTCTGAGGGGACCTTTATATTTTAACTTAAAAGTACTGTTGAACATCTGTACAATATACATATTTCTCCACTTTAAATTTCATGAAAGCATGTAGGACAACTAACTCATAATAATAAACAGACAAGTATAACAGAACAATCTATTAAAAAAAGAAATAAAAAGTTATAAATAAACATTTTCCCTTGTTAATCTGGAACTTGAGAGACTTGTATGTAATTCCTTGTTTGGCCACAGAAGAACTATGCTTAGTGTTTTGGTTTTCCAAACACAGCTGAGGAACATTTTCAATTCATAACAGCAGGGTTAGGATACATTCAGAGGAGATTACAATAATGTGCCCCACAGGTCTGATAAATAGAGACCGTTAATATTAATCTTATTTGCATTTTATTTACTATTTAACTATAATTTATTTTATTACATTTGTCTGCTAAATTGTTTGTGTGTATTTTCTGAGTAGGAGGTAAAGTTACACGATTTCTGGCTGTGTTTGTCTAAAATAGACCACGAGTACCTAATCTCTGTGATGGAAGCCTTGTCACTGTGCCTCTAATTAACCCCATCTTTAGACATATATCCAGTGTCCACTGTTATTGTTACTGCACACAGTCCATCCTATACACTTGCTTCTTGTACTGTTGTTCCAAAGTTTGGATGTATACATTTGAGAATATTGCAAGGGGTTTTCCCCTGTTATTTGCCAGATACAAAAACTTTTGGAAATAAGCTTTTTCTAAATTTGTGACCATGACCACTTTTGTCTAGCATGAGGTAAATAGAGGAAATCAGGTTCTCGTTTTTGAATGCAAACCATTTTTAATTTTTGCAGCAAAGCTCTAAAACCAGTCAAAAAGAAATTTAAGGGATTTTGTTACTCCCCTCCACTTTTTATTCTGATTATAATGAAACCACAAACTGATTTCAGAATGCTAGGCAGTTCAACTTCAGCTGGTATGAATTTTTATAGTCCTAACAAAGGCCAAGGAATTACAGCCATTTACATCAACAGTTTTGCTGTTTCTCTCCCTGTACTCTTGCAAGGTACAGAAATCTTATTTAAATAATTCATGAAGTAGGGGCAACAAATTTTAGAGCAGCTAGTGATTTGCCTCAAATAACAGAGTGAGACAGCAACAGTTGGGAATAAGGTGTTCTAGACAAGCTCTCTTCTTGAGTCATTAAACCATATATTGTGGGAGAAAGAGAAGGTTGTTCAAGTGTTACAACAGCTGTATGTACTACTCTTATGTGAGGCACACCATGGAGTGAAGTCTATCACAGAATGTTTCCTTTGTCAGTGAAATAATTCTTATTGGCATAAAAGCCTTTATGGAACTGCATAACAAAATGCTGCATTACTCTTAACACCTTACCCTAATTACTCTTTGTAAGATCTTACAGATTTCTTCAAGTTAACTGTATTTTCTGCATATTTACTTTGTGAAGTAATCACTGGAATGAAATACCCCTGTTTATAAAACATGACCAAGTATATTATACGTAGGATGTGATAAGTAGAATAAAATATCCGACATTATAAAATGTGGTTGGGTATTATATTTGCTAAAAGATATGATACA
The DNA here is from genome assembly GCA_035590215.1 of Microhierax caerulescens. Lineage (NCBI taxonomy): Eukaryota > Metazoa > Chordata > Aves > Falconiformes > Falconidae > Microhierax > Microhierax caerulescens. The sequence continues at coordinate 33,522,761 of JAVJGJ010000001.1, forward strand.
TTTTATGGTTGTTTTTTTTCTTATAATGAAAACCAGGTATAACGGAGTATTTTTGCTTTGGTTTGGTTTTATTATTATTCTTCATTCCACTAAAGAATGTTTCTCTAAAACTACTTACATGAGTGTTAAATGCTTGTAGTTGGAAAGCTCTTTAGGAACAAGAGTAAACTGATTTCCATCCAAATAACTAAAATAAAAAAAAAAAAACCCAACATAGAGCATTATTTTTGTCATTAAAATAGTAGCATCTTCATCCACTAATTTTAGAATCCAACAGTAAAGTTAATAACAAATGAATACATACTACTTCCTTTTTATAAGAAATCTTGCTTATAAATTTTGGGTTTTAGAGACACAACCAACAACCTTTATCCTGAAATCCACACGCCATTGTATCCAATATTACGAATATTATAAAGTAACGGTAATAACAACCAACACTTTTAAAAAATAATAGAAAGTACTATGTAAGACTCTGAAAAATGTGGTCTTTTTTATCTCCATTTCACATACATCTACAGGTGAAAGGTACATCTGACTTCTTCACATTAAGCATGGGCTTTGAGCTGTTGTAAATAGAAAGAGATCCTGACATTGCAGAGGCAGTCCTTTACAGTAGAAACAGCAAGGGCTGGTCCCAGCTCTGACAGCAAATTCATTTGTCATGCCTGCAGTTCAGGTCACCTTCCCTAATTTCTCCCTGTGTATTTCATGATATATCAGGCATGACATACTGCAAGCCTGTTCCTTTGGAGTATGTTAGGGCCTAAAGACAGTAATCAATTACCTTTCACTAGAAAAGTTAGATCATTTTTTTCCTCTTTGTAGGTTTACAGCTCGTGTAGTATATTGCTTGCTCTTTTTCTATGCTCATAATTCTCAATAACAGACTTGTTCATCCTTGGAGTTAACAGGTACAGAGTCATCAAACTGTATCAGCACCTGACTTACGGGCAAAGGAAGGTAACAAGCCTGGCCTAAAAAGTTTCCACTGTGCAGCCAGTCATTACAAAGTGCAAGTCGAGGTGCTCTTCATGTAACCAGGGCAAGTAGTTTAGAGATTATAAAAAGTGCTGAATTTACCCAATTCTCCAAAATGGAGCAGACAGTGGCAGGAAGATTAAAGGTTTTTAGTTTCTCAACTGGGGCAAGTGACTCGCTGATGGTAGTATGGTGGTATTACTTGTGTGTCCTGAACCCAAGTAAAAACTACAGCCTCATTATCCCTATACAAAGATGTTTTAGCCATCCAAATAGCTGAAACACACTTGAGTCAAAAGTAAACTCTGGTAGAGACATTCTTAGATCAATTTTGAGCTTAACTTCTTTAACTATGCTGCAGCATCTTTGGAAACTTTTGTCTTGGCTAAATGGATGGGATGAAGAAATACAGTTAAACTTAGTGAAGTAACTATCTAATGAAAAAAGTTTTTCTTTCCCTTTTCTCTCTCTTCCCCTCCCCACCCCCCCCCACCCCCTTGGACTATGCCATCCTTAGGGCTGCTTGCCAAATACAAAATATGTGTCTCAATAAGTTTTATACTTACACTATGTTAATGGCATTACATAAATGGTGGTGAATGGAGCATGGGCTCATATGCTTAATTATTAAAAAAGAAACCAACAACATTTAAACTTTTTGAAGAACTAAGTAATCTTATTCTGAGAAAATTATTTTTTTCGACAGATAAATTACGATATATTGCTTTAGACTCATTAGAACTGAAGTACAAGTATCCACTTGGCTGACAAAAATTCCTCCTTGTTTAAATGAAGCAACTATTAAGATATTTTATAAAACATGTGAAGAGTATATCTTGGAAGGCTTATGCATGCTAATGAACAAGAAGAATCAATCAGCATGCAACTGCTAACAGGAACCACCTCCATTATCCTTTTGAAAAATATGCTAAATTGCATGTTAGACACTAATTAAAGCATACAGAATTGTACACAAATGAGTTTCCAGTCACAGTCAGGGTTCCACTTACAATTCCAAAAGTCTCTTTCTTTAGCTGCTTAATTTTACATTGCATTGATGCCCTTACACTGTCAAATTGTATTTATTAGGCCAGACTATGTTTAATTAAGTCATCTTTTATTTGAGAAAAAAAAACAAAAACAAAACAACATCAAAACCTAATGAAGTAAGTTATAGGTTTACATAGCTGTGTGCTAATTTGAGATCTTAGTAATTTCTCCTCAATAATGACTAAAGACTTTTGGATGCTATTAAGCATCAAACTAGTGGTGGGCATTTATAATACCAAATGTTAAAACAAGATACACAGTTATGATGTCTTCTGAAAAAGCATTACATTAAGCACTCATTATGAGGCATTATATATATAGTATTAAATACTTGCCATATATAACACAAACTCCTTTTCTTGTCAATAATTTCTGTTTCTTTCAATCTTGTGACCTATCTGATCAAATTTTTAGGTTTATATTTTCCCCTTCATAATGCACAAAAATTGCCTCATCTAGTCCCGAGTAGCTTATTCAGTTGTTATATTCAAGCAATACATGAGTTAGCAAGGTCTTTTTTTTATACCAATGTTACTGTCCATCTGCATATTAAAAATATATTTTTTCATAAAATGCAATCTTATCACTTTTTCTCATATAAAAATGTGTCAAGAGATTAATAAACTATCCCACATTGTATAAGACTGCCTATATGAAAAGACTTTCTATTAAAACCAGTCTTTTTGAAATATCACAAATCCATGTTCAGTATGAAAATATGTAAATACATTAATAGATTGTTTCATTTTTGCTTTTTCACATAACTGAACTTCATTCCTTCCTAAACAGTGATCATAGACTAATCAGATTCACTGTTGGCCGTAATTTAACTAATTTTAACATGATACTCACATTCAGTTATATGATGGTTTAGTGCTGGGGTCATAAATTCTGAGTGTGATTACAGTTTTATATAAATCTAGTTTTAAAGCTTTTCAGTAACAGATAGTTCTTAGAGTGTTTTGGGACTTACAGAGCATTGCTAACTCAAACTTAACCTCAAATTTATCATGGTACTGTGCAAGTCTTTATAAAGCAGTATATTAACAAATTTCAACTGATCTACTGAATCCGATTCTTCATTTTCTTCTCCTCTCATTCTTGAACCTGACAATATAAGTCTGACACTTATTTTCATGGAATGGAAAAACCGTGCCACTTACAGTTCAGTTACATCTTTTGGGATGCCTTTAGGCAAAGCTTTTAGGCCTTTGTTGCTGCAGCGAACTACTGTGTCTAGACAAGTACATTCTGCAGGACAGCGGGACAGTGGAGAGCAGCTATTGTCATCATTTCCTGGTTAATAAAAATAAAGAGATGTTAAGGTTACTATACAAATATCACTTCAGTATTAGCAATAATATCCCACCTAGAATTCCTATAAGCACACGTGATATTTCTACATTATGGTATCTCTAGGTAGGGAAAACATTAAGTCATCTCTGTAAACCGTCACTCTTACATCGAACTTACATTTCAAGTTCCTTTAGTACAATGCTGTTTTACCAGATAAAATTACCATTATACAGGGGTGGGGGGAGATCATTAAAGAAAGAGCAAAACTTAAAATGAGAGATGAAACAAAATACATGTGGATTTTCCAAATTAATAAATTATTAAAAAAAAAACAGTCTCTTTGCGGAGAAGTTACAGCCTTGAAAATTGACAAACTAGTAATGCAATAAATGGAAGCATGTTTGAGAGATACAAGATAGCAGCTTTTTTGGTAACATATATCAAGCATTAAGTCACAAACTAAGAAAAATGGCACGTTATTTGCTCAATAACCTGAAAGTGCTTGATTCAAGCACCAGCATTTGCAAATATTCTTATCTGAACAACATTTGATCAATTTGTTTTATTTATATATTATCTCTAAATTCTGATTTACAGTCCTGAACATAGGCAAGAAAAACTTTTGAAAGCATATATACAATAGTCATGTGCTTGCGGATCACTCAGAAATGGGTGGAAGATTTTTAAAGTGATAGCAAAACTGAGCATGAATCACAGATGAAGTTATTTAAAGCATAAAACTTTGGGATCTATGGGAATCATTCAGCCATACATATAAAAGCTGAAAACATAAAAAGTTCAAATATTAATTTTCTTACCATCATCACATGTAAAATCCTGAATTGCCACATCCTGGATGGGAATCTCTTTGAGGAAGTAGGGTTTTTGGCAGCGAGGGTTCCCTGTCACAATGCGTTTCTTCCTTAGCCAGTCTCCAAGCCATGCAAGATGGCAGTTGCAGTTGAAGGGATTGGCCAAGAGGTTTCTGAAAAGCATGGGAAAGTTGATTTCAGATGACACCATTTTTTCATCCTAAGTATTCAATTTCTATTTTCCAAAGCTAAGCTTAAATACAGTTCTTCAAACAATACTATGTACAAACCATAGATGAAAGCTATAATTTAAGCTCTATGTGGTGAATCTTGATAAAACTCATTTAGAAATAATTTAAAACTGTCAAAGACCTAACTTGTTGTCAAGCTATTCTGTACTGATAACACAATAATTTCATATAGAGATGAAGGCAGATTACTTTACATTATTAGCTTTAACCTGACAACAGCTATTCCATTAATTTGTCATCTTAAGATTTCCATCTTTTATTTGCTCCAGAGAATAAGTTTCCTACCTGAAGTGACAGCTAAGTTGATTACATGCCAGTTATAAAAATGAATTTACTTCCAGAAGTCTCAGTACTTTTGGCATCTCCTTACTTCAGCACAAACCTATCGACAATTCCATTATTTATAAACATGTCATCCTTAATATGCACAAATTAGTCACTTGGTGCGAAGTGTCACTTTTTATATAAGAAGTGGATTAAGTACTTTCTTGAATGATGCTACCTACAAAAAGCATTTCTTCATTAAACTGAGTGGCAGCTTTGCTCGCCGTTTTCCCTTCCCTTAAATTACATATTTAAATATGTAATTCCATCATTTATCAATAGTCCTTAAGGACACGGTTTAGTGGTGGACTTGGCAGTCCTTGGGTTAACGGTTGGACTTGATGATATCAAAGGTCTTTTCCAACCTAAGTGATTCTATGGTTCTATTGTTCTAAATAAATAAAAGAAAAATGGATGCTTTGATAGGAAATGAGACTAAAGCTTAATTATAAAACATGTGTGAATTAAGATCCTAAGTAGGGTGAGGAAATTTAAGATAATAATTGGACAGCACAGGGCAGAACGACAGAAAAATGGTGATTCAGCCAGCTGTGATCAGTGGGCTTCTGGGCTGGGACAGGTCTGGGGGTGACATGGACATGAGCAGGACATTTTTCCTGCCTTCTCAGGCACTTCTGGAAACCAGTTCAATGCTGAATCAAAGGGCACCATGAAAACATAGTCTTAATGTGTCTAAGACAGTCCAGAAATAAACTTTCTCAAAAATCCGCCTACAAACTCTTTTTTCCCTTATCTTTACCTCATGTTGTGAAACTATATAGTAAACCATCAGCAGAAATGTCATCAGGTCTAAATTTGGAGGTTAGAGGTTTAAACATAGTTACGGTAAAACACGAACGTGACTTACAATGTAGAGAGGGAATGCAGCGTATCAAAGGAGCCAGGCGCCACAGTGGTGATCTGGTTGTCATACAGCGAGAGCAGGCGGACTGAGCTCAGGCCTGTGAAGCTGTCGTTTCCCACACAGCTCACACGGTTGCTCCTCAGCATCCTGAGAAAGGAAGGATCAGAATTTCTTAGCTTAGCCCAAGTAGGGGCTGGAGCTGAAGTGGAGGCCCAAGCAAGGGCCCAGAGGTATAACTCCAAAGGGACTGCACCTGGTGGAGGGACCCCACGTGCAGTGATCCTGTGCTGCCTGTCCCCTCACTGAGGGGACTGAGCGCGATCTGTGTGGAGGAGACTGGAAAACAGAAGGATGGGTAGGGTAGGTTTCACAGAGGCAAGGGGTATTGCCTTTATGTATTTGTGCACTTTTTTTTTCTTTCAATACTAGAATCAGTGATTATGAGTCTATTAATTGACAAGCGAATTGATTGAAATCCCTCAAATCAGAGACACACAGCAGCCCTTCCTCATGTTTCCAAACCTAATGACCTCAGAAATGCTATTTACATGGAGCAGAAGGTTGTACCAGCTGACCTCCTCCTCCTGAGGTCTCTCTGACCTGAATTTCCTTTAAGATAAATTCTAGAAACCACTTCTACTACATTCTCAAGCATTTCAGTTAAATGAAATCAGGCTATCCTGACTCCTCATCAGCATGCCTCTTAGGTTTAGTAAAAATTTCAGAATACTAAGCATGAAACACTTATTCTAAAATCTCATATTTCTGTAAAGCTTACAAGATTTAAAGTTTGCTGTTCTCCTATCTGTCAATCAATAAATTAATATTTTTCCCCAAGCTCTTGTCTAAGAATAGCTGCTTCTAACAATTTTAGCAGCTTTAAATACAAAGTTAGAAATTATAGGCCTGGTTCATTAAAAACACTTAATATCTATGGACAGCTGAGGCCCCAAGGACCATTTAATCTTGGCTGGGCTTTGCTGATCAGAAAGACAGGTTCCCTGAAGAAGGCTAAAAAGCTGTGGATTGTATAAACAGCTTTTTTTGAGTGGAAAGAGCTGAACTGCCTTCATGGAAAGAATTAAATGAGTTCAAGCTATAGTGCTTTTACTCCTCCCTTCACTGTTGAAATAACATTAAAAGTACTTAGGAGAGAATAATTTCCCACATCACAATATCCACCAGAATCCCTTTTCCTCTAGCAAAATTCCCAGCAATGGCTGAGGTGAACTGAATCAGCTCCATTACGTAAAAAGTGTAATTCTGTGCACAATTCAGTTACTTTGAAGCAGACTATTATTACCATTTCTGTTTCTGCAGTTGGGTGTTTACCTATTCTCAACTGCTTCATCATTTTAGAGGATTCGTAATTTCTGTAGTCAAGTAACTGCAACGAAAACATTTCAGCTACATTATATATGTAATTAATAATAAATGAATTCATAAAATGTGTTATAACTTTTTGTAAAATAGGAACAAAACCTAAGATAAGCTTGAATAATCCATACCTAATCTTCCAAAATAAAATGTTTTAGGACAGACAGAATGTTATTTTAAAAAATACCTGCCAGAAAGGAAGAATAAAAATACAGAAACAATTATACTTACAGTGTTTTAAGACTCTCTAGTCCTTTGAACATTTTGTGTCGAACAATTTCCAAGCGGTTGCTAGTGAGCAATAGTTCATTCACACCAGAGGCTCCATCAAATGCTCCTTCTTCAATATCTGTAATCTTGTTATTGCTCAGGTTTCTATTACATGGTAGCAGAAACAGAGAAAAACATGTTTTCTTTTTTAAATACCCAAATTATCTGTTAAATGCTGCAGACTGCATATATTTCAAGATACTGAGTTACTGTGTAAAAGCAACAAATACATTGTTCAACTTCAAAGCAATAAAAGCAAAATTTAATGCCTTGCAAAGAACTAAGGATTTTTAAAGCAATCTTTGGAGATATTTTAAAATAATGGAATTTCCCAGTCCATGCTGGCTGCCACAAAAGAACAACTTCTCCTAATTTTGAATATTGTCAGTGACTACATTTTTTTTTTCCATGTCTCCAGTCCTTGTAGCATTATTAGATGAATTAATAACAAAATGATACTGTATGAGTACCAGCACAACTAACCACTCCAATGTCTTTATTTCATCTCGGTAGACACAAATATAAGAAAACAGTATAAACAGCAACATATGTAAATGAAATGTGTGAATGTAAACAGTACATGAAATGTTAATCATTTATGACACTACTTAAAAAGAAAGGTTTATAAGTAACATAGTGCATTTATCTGCCATTTGCATGCAAAGCAGATCAAAATGTGGGGAAATGACCTAAAATACTGCCAAAATATGTAGTGTTTACAGATTTTAGTTGGAACACAGAAATTACATCCCAAATGTGTAGTATCTGTACGATGTATACAAAAGCATACATACACAACACACATTTTCTTAAAGATTTTTCATGTTATTCTTGCCTTTTGTTTGTTTCATAAATATATATATATTGCAGAAATACAAACCTACACACTAACTAGTGTAATAATACACTAGTGATTTTTCAAACGCTCTTAAAAATGCACTGAGACAAAATGAAATGAAGCTAAAACCATTTTATAAACCATTTTATTTGATGGAATTAATTGTGTTGGGAAGAAAACCAATTATTTAATGTAACTTCTAGAAGAGCATTTCAATTGCTCAAATCAAGAAAGATACTCTGTTAGAATAAAAATTCATACAATTGCCAGAATTAACTGTTTCCAATATCTAAGACACAGAAACCAAGGAGTTGTGGCTTAATCTCGAGTGCTGATCACTCATCTCTAGACTAGCTGTAATTTAATGTACACCTTGCCTGTGATGAAGGATACAATCACAGAATCATAGAATCATTTAGGTTGGAAAGGACCTTTAAGATCATCCAGTCCAACCATTAACCTAGTAGTGCCAAATCCACCACTAAACCATGTCCCTAAGCATCATAACTAGACATCTTTTAAATACCTCCAGCGACGGTGACTTCACTACTTCCCTGGACAGTCTGTTTCAGTGCTTGATAACCCTTCTGGTGAAGCGATTTTTCCTAATATACAATCAAAACCTCCCCTGGCCATTTCCTCTTGTCCTATTGCTTGTTACTTCAGAGAAGAGACCTACCCCCACCTGCCTGCAACAACCTTCAGGTAGTTGCAGAAAGCAGTAAGATCCCCTGAGCCTCCTCCTCTCCAGGCTAACCAACCCCAGTTCCCTCAGCTGCTCCTCATAAGACTTGTGGTTCAGACCCTTCACCAGCTTTGTTGCCCTTCTCTGGACATGCTCCAGCACGTCTACATTCCTCTTGAAGTGAGGGGCCCAAACTGGAACAGAGTACTCGAGGTGCGGCCTCACCAGTGCCGAAGGGGACGATCACTTCCCTTGTCCTACTGGCCGCACTGTTTCGGATACAAGCCAGGACGCTGTTGGTCTTCTTGGCCACCCAAGCACACTGCTGGCTCACGTCCAGCCAGCCATCAACCAGCACCTCCATGTTCTTTTCCACCAGAGAGCTTTCCAATCACTCTGCCCCCAGCCTGTAACGCTGCGTGGGGCTGTTGTGACCCAGGTGCAGGACCTGGCACTTCTTGTTGAACCTCATACAACTGGCCTGGGCACATCAATCCACCCTGTCCAGATCCCTCTGCAGAGCCAGCCTACCCCCAAGCAGATGAACACTCTCCCTGTACTTAGTGTCATCTGCAAACTTACTGAGGGTGTACTCAATCCCAGATTGCTGATAAAGATATTAAACAGAACTGGCCCCAGTCCTGGGGAACACCACTTGTGACTGGCCCATCAACTGGTTGTAACTTCATTAACCACCACTCTTTGGGACTGGCCATCCAGCCAGTTCTTTATCCAGTAAAGCATACACCCATCCAGGCCACGGGTAGCCAGTTTCTGCAGGAAATGCTGTGGGAAATGGTGTTAAAGGCTTTACTAAAATCTAGGTAGACACCATCCACAATCATGTCATCTAGTTTCACAGTGGAGCTGTTCAGTCTACTGTAAGGCGCTGCAGAAGACTAGAAGTAAGAAACTCATGATCTCTCAGCTCAGCTCACTTATCCATGTGAAGCCCTTAATTTCCTAAAATTTTATCTGTTCCTTGTGTAACATGCATACTACTTCACCTGCTTCTCAGGAATATTTTGAGAATTAATGTTGCATAGCTAATCAATGATGTAGTGCATACACATGCTTTATTACTGATGAACCATCAAATCAATTAAATATTTAGGCCTCAATTTTTCAGTGTTGTCTATGCAGAAAGACCTTTGCACCTATTTGAACCTCCAGAAGAAATATGAGCTCAACAGAAATACAGAATTAATTCACATTGGTTTCTCTGTAACATCACTACCTCACTGCTTTCCAGTCACGCTTAACCAGTCACTGTATTATTCTCTGAACTGAAGAATGTTGTAACAATTGATAACTGTATTAGGAAGTTATGGAGCCGTATTATTAAAAGCATTAACTTCTCATTAACATTTTCTCAATGTTGTCCCTCCTCAATTATCCAGATTTCAAAGCTCTTGGGAGTTCCAACAGACAGCTACACTGAGACTGATTAATATACTTCCTTTTCTTTCTTTCATCTTGAACACCCCCTCAACTAAAAAGTGGCAAATTATACTTAGATGACATGGAATGTTTACTAAGTTACCTTTATAGCCCAAAAATATATAATTACTGATAATATATTCCCTTTTACCCATTTTCCCTAAATATGAAGAACTGCTATATGTGTGTGCACATGTGAAAGTATGGAACACCAAGTATCCTATTTATTTCAGAGGTGCTCTGTAGCTGTAAAACATACTAATCTGAGATATTTTACAAATGCAGAAAAATGGGCATCTGCTGTGCTGTGCAGCACTGCTGTGCCAGACACTTTTACATTCTTTTATTAAGTATCTCAGCCCAATCTGAAGTGTCAAGGTGTAGTCAAGTCAATAGGTCAAAAGCAGTTAATTTTTGGTGGGGATTTTTATGTTTTGTTTTTATTTTTTAAAAAATCTTTATCTGTTAACTAAAAAAAAAATGGCAATAACTATTTAAGTAATTGTGATCACAACAGCTGCCATTAAAGATCCAGATACGGCTAGCAATCGTTTAAGTAATACTAATACTCCCCTTGAGATTTTGGTCACTAGTAACATAGACTGATATTTTACGAACGGTACTAACTTGGTGACTACAAAGCTGTGCATCATTTTCTTATCTATTTTTACTTGCATTTTTCTTCATTTACTGTTTATGTTTGGATGTATCCTGAAAAGACTGAGCACCGAGTCACTAAGTCTAAATGATCTACCCTTAAAAATGCCTTTTATATTGGCAAAAGAAAACCTTTTCACAGATTTATTTTTAGTAACAACTGCAACTGGTAAAATTATAAACTCCTGTTAGAACACAAACTGTGAACATGGTCTTACGTGGATGAGCTATCAAACCATTTTTTTCTCAGTCATTTAATTTTGGTATTTCCCTCATCTAATGACAATTTAATGAAGCACAGAATCAAAGGCATGTCTTGAATGTGCTGAAAAAGGTAAAATTGCTTGGTTAGGGAGTAGTATGGAAAGTTACAAAAGATTACTGGAACCTTTTTTGAGCAGCTTATACTGTGAGCTCCCTGCTGTGGCTGCATAACAGACCAGCTGGCTGGACACTGCAGTGAAGGTGCCTGAGCTGTAATACCATGAGAAGTTGTTGCTGACATGCCTAGTCCCATAGAGAAGAGCTGCCAACTCTAACCTATCTCAGTGATTAATTTAAACCCATTCTTGATTTTCATTAGAATATACTGAATCTTTTATAGATAAGAACTAAAAAAGGTGGAGAAACACAGCAAGGACCTAACATGCTATCTGAATAGACAAGGTCATGGAAGTTGCACTTACATTTTACGCAGCTGAGGAAGTTTCTTAAAGATTCCAGTAGCTTCCAGGACTGAAAATTCATTGTTATTTAGTCGCCTACAAGAAATGACATCAATTTAAGAAAACCATACTCAGGCACTGGTACAGAATGTTGCACATTAAGTGAACTTTTCACACTGATTTAACTGAATTGCTGGTGCTTAACTGGTAATTGAAGAACAATTCCATATATACTGACATTTAAAATTTTGATAATATCTGGGAGCGAACATTCTCATTAGTTAAACTTAGGCATACGTAGGACATACAAAATCAAATCCAGACAAAAAAAAAATCATCTAACTCAAGCTGCAGAGGAATAAAAGAAGATGTTTTTAATTTTTCTTTTAAGGGTAGAAAAACAAAAATGTAACTAAAGACGGATTCCATGGCAACTTATAAATAAAAATCTTTAAGTAGTATGTATAAACCACTGAAGATTAGTTTACTGTTCTTTAAAGAATATCAGGTGGGGTCTGCCAGACATCTGGAGATGCTCACAGAACACTATTTACAGGAATGAAATAATTACTTTATGCTCAATGCTTCTTTTTAATAGAGACTAAAAAACACTGCATAGGTCTTCCTAAGAATTTAAAAACACTTTTCTGACCACAGTTTATCTTCAGACCACTACAACACAAATATATTATGTAAGGAAGCATTAAATGCTGATTTTTAACACTACAAGAAGATATAAAATGAGCAACAAATACTAGCTGGATAGTGACCTTTCCTGCCCAGGTATCAAGGCTGTTGCAGGACAGTATATCTCTAGCAACTGCTAGGTTAGGGGACCATCCGTATTTCAAAACATGTCTGCACTGACCCAGTATTCCCTATTTCCTTTCTTGAAAAGAAAACATAAATTACAATTCTTAGATCTTTATATGTTTTTATGGAGTCATCTTACTAAGGAAGGGAGTCTGTCCTGCTTTTATTTAGAGATCTTAAATAGGAAGGAAAAGAGATGCCTGACAAGATCACTGTGAAATGAAATTCACCATAATTCTAACTCAGAATGCTTTTCAGAATTGCCTTATTGCAAGACAAGATTAAAAAAAAAAAAAAACTAGAAAAGAAAGCTGCTCATTTCTCCATGGTAGAAGGGAAATTAAAGTTGTAAATTTGAAGGTATGGCTGTATGATAGTTTCAGCACAGAACCAAACTGAGAGAAGAGAGGAGGATTTTTTTGGATATACAAGGAACATTTGTATATCACACTGAAATAAAAGCAGCATGAACTTCAAAAGATGTTACTACTTCTGAAAAACAGCTCAATGACTTAGTATGATTTTTAGTGGGACCATATAAAATGAATTTTTGCACAGTGTCAATTAACAATTAATTTTAATTGCAAACAGCTTTTTTTCCCTGTCCATCAACAACAGAAGCACCAAGAATTCTATAAATACTGACATTTTTAAATAATTTTCAAGTGCTATATCATCTAGTAGAATGACTTGTTTATGAAAACATTTATTGATTCCAATAATACTTCCTTGCTGTGCTTTACTGCAAACATTTCTAACCCCATTGAAAAAGGCAAACAATTTGATCCTTTCCTCTTTGCTAGAACCTTGTACATATTAACAATAATTTACTTTGTCTCTCAAGTTTGTCACACAAATGCATTCAATCTTTTCAGTTTTTCCTTTGAAGTCTTCTTTTCTAGATGATTCTTTTGCTTCTTAATTTTTTTCAAGTGATCCATATCCATCTTGAAAAGTAAAGTCCTTGACACAATATTCCAGCTGATATTTTACTAATGTTACATACAGTAAAACAATTATTTCATATAACTTACATACTACACTCCTGTACATACAGGAGTTAACTTTGTAGCAGTGCCCAATGGAACTCCTTCATCTTTAAAATGTATCGTAACACCACTGTAGCCTTTTATCTTGAACTACTTGCTGTTTATTTCTACCTAATGTCATATGTAGAATACTAAATTTTATTTTATTTAAAATAGTCCTAGTCTACTATTCATATTACAGAACAATTTAAAGATTTTGCCACATTTAAGAAGTTTCTCCATACTTCTTTCTGATGGAAAAGAAGCATGGGTTAATCACTGTACTGTGCTTTGTTAAAACTGTAGCACCAGTTGCATCTTCTATTTAATTTTGTGTATATGGTGGTATCACAAATCATGCATCATCACTAAGGGCACATCCACAAATAAAGGGGCATCAAGAGTTACAAATTATGGGTTTGTGGTCAGGGGAATGACCACGTGGATCACATGGCATTTCTATGGCTGGAGATTGCTGGCTTTAGATCTAGAATTGTTAATTGTGCGAGAAGTTTTCACTCTATTATCATGGTAAGTGATGCCACACACAGTGGAATCAAAATTATTACAGATGACTGGAAAATTTACAGCTGTAGTGGCATCTTCCTTCTGGATCTTAACAATAATAATTTTTAGCCCAGTGCTTTTACTGGTAAAGACAATAATGATAGTTATTAACTGTCAATCACTAGATCAATCCCTCACTACAACTACCTGGAAGCAGGCTGCAGGCAGGTGGGGGTCCTTTTCTCCTCCCAGGTAACGAGACAGCCTCAAGCTACACCAGGGGGGGTTTAGACTGGATGTTAGGAAGGGTGGTGGTCAAGCTTTCAAACAGGCTGCCCAGTGACGTGGTGGAATCACCTTCCCTGGACATGTTTAAAGAATGTGTAGACGTGGGACATAGTTTTGTTATGGACATGGCAGTCCTGGGTTAATGGTTGGACTGGATGATCTTAAAGTCTTTTCCAACCTAAATGATGATTCTATGACTAAAAATACTTGTGCCTGGTTTATTCAAAGAAAAGTACTGAAATAGAATCATAAAATGTCATTCTCAAAACAAAAAGAAAAAGCAACATTCGATGTAATATTGTTTCTCTGTTTTATTTGATGCTTTTTTTTATGCTTTATTAACACAATGGGTAAGATATTGGCATGTTTTGGTACAATAGCTGAACCCTCCTGGAAGGCTAGGTACTGCAGTGATATTCACACTTTTGAAAACTACCTTGTTAGGATCTGGTATTATAATAGCTATTGCGTAATCATTACAAAACCTGAACATATAAGGCTGAAATTGGTTTTATTTAGCATTCTTCCTGGACACTCTGGCTTGACTGATTTATCAAATAGTTCCTGAATTTTCCTATATATTAGAACACTACCCAAAAAATATTTTATTTCTGGGGTGCATCTACAGGGTCGTACTTTATCTCAAGTACTTCAGTGGCAAATTAGACAGGACTTTCACTGGTTTTCTAGAAGACTGTAAACAAGTAACGAAACAGAACAGCACTTGGCTCATTTATAAATTTGTTCACCTTTTACAATTAAATATCTATCTCTAATTGTATTATTATTATTTTCAGATTTTTTTAAAAAAACAACTACTCTGAAGATTTTTTTTTAATGGGATATTATTACTGTTGCAATCTACACAATCAATACTCTTTTTCCTGACTTTTGATCATTTCCAAGCTGTGTCTCCGCTCCAAACGCCACCCTGCAGAAAATAATCTAGCCTTCCTCATCACTCTAATAGAAGCATCAATGTAATGTGATGCTAACAAGTACCTTTACCTCAAATGTGGTGGTTAAAAGAAAACAAAGGCTAACTAGTTGCTCTCAGATATGCCAGTAAGTGTTGTGAACTGGAAATCACAAGAGTGGCACTAGAGCTAGACTGGGAAATCCCAAGAGGAACAACAAAGGCAGTGCATCAAAGACCAGGATTAACAGGAGGAAACAAGAGAAGAGGCCGTAACTTTTGCATCGGTGAGGCAAATACCAGAAAAGTGTAATTTAGCTAGAGCAATTGGATTTTTAGAGAAAGTAAAAAAAAAAATGTAGAAGTAATTCCTCTGTCCCCTCTAGAACACTTGCAAGGCTATTCAATTTTTTATTACATCCAAAGACTTGAAGAACAATCTGTACAGCTTATCACAAAGGCTGAATAGTGACTTTGTCACAGTTTAAGACCATCTTACTCGGACAAATGCTGGACAGAAAAGGGCTCTAACAGCAAAAAGTATAAAAGAAGCAATGATAGAAACTGAAGAGGCAGATTCCATCTGGAAGTAAAAAATCCCATTGTACAAGATTTTAACAGAAGTGAAGAGAGATGATTAATTTCTGTAACACTCTCAAGGAAACGGTGGAATTTTAATCCACTAATATGTGCAAGGAAGACTGGATGTTTTCTGAGAGAAGTGCTGTAACCAAACATTGATTAAAATTTGAGAGTTTAGGATACACAGCAGATGAGACTTTGTCACAGCACTCTCCAAACTAGCCGGCTGCAACAAGGTCTTTTACCATCACATACCAACGTACTCTTCATGCCAGTCCCTCCGCTGCCTTCTCTTAGTCTCTCCTCATCCCAGACATGCATTCTCTCTTTCTACTTCTCCCTCCTCTCTCTGCCTTGGCTGCCCAACCCCTTAGCAGGAACCAGCCACAGCTGCACCTTATCTACATCAGCCAACCCACCGCCCCTGAAGCCAGCTCACAGCTGTATATATCAATGTTAATTAACCCAGCTTCATTCCTCAACGAGACTTAATGATTTAGTTGTTTCTTCTGAATGTAATATGTATGAATCATAATTATAGAAAGAAAACATTTGATAGTTTAACTTCCACATGTAAATAAATGAGTATGAAACCGAACAATTAAAATACTAAATTAATATTATTATTTCTTCAGAGCAGAGAGAAATAAACATGAATCCTGCTAAAAATCAAAACAATTCATGCTTGTCACTTCAACAACTCCATTTCTCATCTCTTGGTTCAGTTACTATGATTTTTACAACCATTACTTTATGATCTCTTCCTCCACTTTAACCTGTTACCAATTCCATCAGTTTTTATTCTTCAAGTAATTCTACCTCAAAATATAGCATAACAAAAGATTTATTTCTCCTTTGAAATCTATCTCTCTTTACCCAAGACTGCATATCAATTCTTATTTCTCTGACACTACTTTATGAACAGTAAATCAACAGCGTGAGCATGGCCAAAAGCTGAGCTTAGCTTTTGCCACATATGCCACTTTTTCAACTGAACTTGCCATCGTTCTTGGCACAACTAGAATTACCACTCGTAATTAGAACTTCACTAAGTTCAACTCCTTTTCCCAGCTCATAAACAGGCAAAAATCTACATCTCTGTTTACACAATATTTCAGTTTCAAATTCCTTTTCCTGTCCAGCTATTTGAAATCCTTAACCATAGCCTCATTATTTCATACCTTCACTGCTGTACTGTGGCTTTGATGCCAGCTGCAGCCTGATTCTCTTTTAAGAGCTGTGCCATACTGTTGCTCATCTCACCCCTATGGGTCACAACTTGATCACAGTACTCCTGTCTCCACATCTCTGTCTCTGCTTTACTACATAAAATCAAAGTCCCTCTCTTTTGTCCCACAACATTCTGCCTTGTTCTTTAAAACGAATCTCCTAGGAAAAACAGCTATTTCCTCCTGCTTTTGCTCTGCCAGTGATGGCCACTTTCATCTGCTTTCCTGCTGATCCTTCAAGCATCTCTACATTCCCTTTCATACTATGCTTTGTGCATGGGAAAATCTTGTAAAGCTGTCTTAATTTTATCTTTCAATCCCTCCTTGAAGACCACCTCATTTGTAATGCCTACAAATCATTCCCGTATGGCACTTATTAAGCAAGTAATAACCTGTGACAACTTCTCTGCTCATCTCTGTTCATTACATTATTATCTCATCTTCTTAACTCAGCCCTGTCTTGTTTGTCTGCTTTATCTTCCTTTGGTCTCCTCCCTGACACACATAATGTGTGCTTTGCATAAGAAGAAACAGCTCTGTTTCGTTAAACACCTAGGCAGCACTTTTTAAGACAGAGCTCTGGCTACTGGATGCCTACTTGCTCTTATAGTTAAAAAGCAAAATAAACCCCATTACTTTTCAAAAAAATCCAAGTGGACTGCTCATAAACTGGAGAACTAGAAACATAGAACTGTTACCTTATTTATTTAACCTAAGTTTTTTAAGGCTACCTGGTACTGAAGTAATGCATATATAATTTTTATTAATAACCTGTCCTTTGAAGTGCATCACGGAGGTTACATTTATTTTTTTGTTGTTCAAAAAAGTAAAGTTGTGATTTTATATTTGAAAATTTTAGTTAGTTTTTCCATAAGCAAATAATGCTTTATTATCAGTTCAACTTACAACTCTGCTGTGTACTGGGGAATGTGATCAGGAATCTTGTTGAGTTTCTGATTGGAGCAGTCCACTGTGGTCCCTTCACAGCGACATTTCTCAGGACAAGCCAAATCTGCAAAGCAGTCTCCACTTAATTTGGATCTGTAATCTTCAGTGCCTGTGGAAGAGCCAAGTCAAAATACAGATACTGAGTCAATAAAGTATAAGATTTGCTTCTTGTGAGAAGGTTGAAAAGATGTCTGCAATGCAGATAACGGGTGGGCAACTTGGGAAATGTATGATAAATTTTGTGATACTGAACAGACACAAGGGCTTCAAGAGAGGGTTAAATATAGGGGCTTAAGATATGCTGGAAAAAGAAACTGTGACCAACTTCACATAACAGGATAACATTAACTTGAGCTTTTCACAGCTGTACTTTCTGCTGAATATGTTGTCAGCCAATCTAGTCTTGTTTACAGCTAATCACACAAATGCCACCGATTCTTTTAGAATTTATTTTCTTTCTCTGTATCAAGAATAAATAGATCCCGAATGCCACCTTTTCTCTTTCTCTTGTTACAAATTTGTGTTGTTGACTGGACTTCATTAACCTCTGTGATTTTTATTTTTTTTTATAGTCCCGATACTCCACATCATCTCAAACACGTAAGATTGAAAGCCCTGTTTTCAGCTTTAATTTAAAAAATGTGTGATCCTGACTTAAGCCTCAGCAGCTTGCCATGCTGTAGAAAGCTGCGTGACGTTCCATGGTGCTTGACAGAACCATGTTTTACTCATACCTCACAACCACATGGTTAGATCAAGCACAACAGAAAATCTCGCTACATTACCAAAACTGCATCCATTAGGCCAAGGATAAGAGCAAGGGAAAAGAGGAAGGAGTAGGTATAAGTTACAGAAGCATTTGAAATTTAATACTTGCTTACATGACATGGCATTCTTATTACTGAATGTCCAGTGCCACAGTAACAGTATTACTGTCACAGTTTAAATAAGTTTAAAAAAGATGAACCACATTGAAAGTTTCCTCCACCATTTCCCAGAGTCAGTCAAAGAAAACATCCTAAACATATCAGGAGAAAACATCCAGTAAGGAACTGAGGGTGGGTGACAAAAAAACAAAGAGAAGCTGAAAGGACCTGTGGGTTCTTCTTGGACAAAGGTGAAAAGACTGAGACTAGTAGAAGGTGCATCAGGGCTGGGAGGTACATTGTGATTTAGCTCAGACACTGAACTTTACTTACAGCCAAAATGGTGAACTCCTGCAAAAGTAAAGATAGCCAAGAAGGAAAGAAAGACAGAGTAATCCCAATTAAGACAAAAAATGAACTAAGCTCTCATGTTCTCTACTTAACTTTAGTTTGATTAGATGCTGTTAAAGGTGTACCATCTTCAGCAGAGAGAAAGAATATATCATTTTAAGTGGCATTAAAAAATGAAGAAAAGATTGGGGTTAATTACAGGTTTTGTGTAGGATGATAATGCCTCCCATGCATTATTCTTGTGATTTGAATGTAGTCTTTAAAAGCTACTCCCTTGAACATATATACATGCTATGCCACGTAAAACCTTAATAAACCAAAGAAACACAGGAGAAGCAGATTCCTCAAGGGAGGTGAAGAAAGCCCCAACAGTCATCACATATTATGTTATCTAGTGTTTGTAAATGTCTAATGACATAACTACATGGGCTATTTCTGTGAGCTAGCAGACAAAAGATGGGTTTTTTTTTTTCAAATTATTGGTTTAATATAATTAAATTTAATATAATTAATTGATAAAAAATATTCTGAAACTTCCTAGTGTCTTCAGGGCAAGATCTCCTAATGACATATTTAAAACAAATATATATAAGTTTTTAAAAAAATGCTAACATTTTTACAGTATTTACTGAAGTGTAAAGAAGTGTCTTTAGCACCTTAAAATACCCAGTAAGTGAGGCTACAAATACATTTGTTTTCCTGCTGTGTCCAGAGTAAATCAGTGCTGGCAGTGTAAAGTAAACAACTAAAATATTCAGGGACAAGTTCTTCAACTAAAATAATTTTATGCAGCATCTCCCTGACAACCTGATAGGAAGAGAAAGCACAGAAGCTGTATTTCAAGAAGCAAGTCTGTAGCACTGTTTGATTTAATTTTTTAATTCTCTAATTTAATTTTTTTTTTTTTCCCCTGCCCACCCTGCCCCAGGAACAGCATTTTTCAAAGGGTACGTAAACAAACCTAAACTGCATGTGTGGCCATATTATAAACAGGCTGTGAAGACATTTGCTGGCAAGGAAACACTTCTAACTCAGAGACAAAAGTTGTGCTGGCAAGGTTGAGTATGTCACTCTGTGGCAGGAATACAGCTGTTCTACTCATTAAGGAATTGTGTGGTACTACAGGTTTGAGAAATTGAATCCCCCTCTGTTTTATGCTACTTTAAAATACATTTTCGCGGCTGCCAAAGCTGACAAGTTGCTGCCTTATTTTGAATTTCATTTTGTCTTTTCTTCATATTCAAACTAATATATACTAGTAAGTATAAGGACATGAAGAACTTCACGTGATGGCTGCAAATTTAAGTGATACATCACACAGCATTAGAAGAAGAACTGTTAAACATACCAGCTTAAAAGACAAAGATAAGATCACTGCAGAATGACAATATACCTGTAGTACTTGAAAGAACAAGTGCACTGGTGTCGTAATCAATTATTGTAGGCATTTTTCAGATATTAAAGTATGGTAGAAAACCCTACTTGCAAATCACACACTGTAATTCATCAATAGATTAATTATTCCCCTGTTTATTTTGCCAATCAATAATTCATAATCTGTTATGAACATAATGGAAGTGCATTTTTTTTTTTTCATTATTATTAAGAAATCAGTGCACACACCTGACAAGCAAGGCAAAATAAATAAAGAAATATATTTCAAAGAGCTAGGGCCAACATCAGTAAATCTTTTGTAAAATATTATAGACTTATTGTAGCTTAAAGCAGTGTGTAAATTGCTGTTTGAATCCAACTCTAAAGTTGTATTTTCTTTAATGGAAAGCATTTCTGATTCATTGTATGCGTGTGAGCACAGAATGCCTTTAATGAAGAATATCATCTTTCTTTTCCAAGCATTCCACTGTGATTTCATAAACACAAGGAGGGTGAGCAAGCAGTAGCTGCAGCCAGTGTAGAGCAAGAGAGCAAGGCAAGAAAGCATTCATTTGTAAAATGTTTATTTTTTTAAAGTTGTACTAGCTCTTTGATGGTAGTATGGTTTCCTGTGTTTAAAAGCAGCTCAGGAGCTACATTTTAAAAACAGTAGCAGCAGAAAGGCAAGGTACAAGGTAAGTAAAGGTGTCAATTGAAATATGAACTAGCAGGTGCAACCTTCTAAATAATTTAAGTAAAGATAAAATTTTGGTAGGTTGTGTGCAAATTTGTGAGACAAAAAAAAGTAAATGGAGCTGCATGCTAAGCTCTTCTTATATTCAGAAAACAGAACTACTAGTAATCTACAAAGGAAAACTATGTCTTGCTACAGGTATTGACTAATGTTAAAACACATGCATCAGTTTCCTAAAAGCTATAACTGCTTTTTGGGGGAAAGGGAGAGAGTATCTGCAGTTAGTCAATCTTACTGCAGAGCCAAACCTACCTGGAATGAAATACTGTTCTTTAGCTAAATAAAGAGAAAAAAAATAGAAGATGCACCTGAATGTCAGCAAGCAAAGAATGAGTTTTATTAGATTAAGTATGGACTACAGTTAACTACAGATAATTAAGTGAAAAAGTGTGTATTCACAATGAGAGCTGATAAACAACAAAGTGTGAATAGTCATAAATGTATCCGGAACACAGATAACAAACAGTTCTCATTTGGCATTTGCACTTGAGACTGAATAAATTGTAGAAT
The DNA here is from genome assembly GCA_035590215.1 of Microhierax caerulescens. Classification (NCBI taxonomy): domain Eukaryota; kingdom Metazoa; phylum Chordata; class Aves; order Falconiformes; family Falconidae; genus Microhierax; species Microhierax caerulescens. The sequence continues at coordinate 33,544,438 of JAVJGJ010000001.1, forward strand.
GTAAAATGCACCTGGAACAGCTGGATACCATATGACAAAAGTTAGGATTTAGAAAAATGTAAGTAGGAAATGGAATAAGATTAGAAAAAGAAAACAGTAAATTTCAGTATGAGGTAAGCTCCCTGTATAAAATGAATATGTCATGTTTCCATATTTAGCTAGAAATTTGTAGATCTTTTACATACTCCAGAGCCTTGTAGAAATTTTACAAAATTATTTATGGTGGTGATACTTATAGTGAATAACCTTAGCATTTCATTCTGAAGTATTATATATTGCATTTCTTTTGTTAAGATTTTATTCTACTCAGAAATAGTGCCAAATGTGTTAACTATAGTAATGCTCCGTGATCCATTAGTCTATGACCTCCATGATTTCCCCCCCCTTCAGTCAAAGAACTAAAAAAGATTCTGCAATGTTTAATAATTCCGTAGAGAGCCAGGTGCCTTCACTAGAACTTCTATAACCACTGCTTTTGCCAATAAAAGAAAAATAGCAGCCAAACTAAGAAAATTACCTGAGCAGCGGAATTTCTTGCTTTTGATCTGGCCGATCCTTTTGTTTGCCAGACGGCGGGGGCTGGTGCAACGGGCACCACTGGTCTCAATGGGGTTTGTATGAAGATAATCCGCCAGCCACTTCAGATGGCAGTCACAGATAAATGGGTTCTGAGCCAAATGCCTTTCATAAAGAAAAAAAAATATAATTTCACACATTATTTCCCTTTGGTCTCAGCAGTTCCTGTTATTTTTAGTGCATTGCAGAATATGAAGTCATACTGAAGACAACCATAAACAAGAGTATACATACAAGGTCTGAATTGCACGCAGGGGTGAGAAGGTGCCTTTTGCAATGGTCTGAAGCTTGTTGTCATACAAAGAAAGAAGATTCAAGTTATGCAGATCTTGAAAAGCATCAACTCGCAGGCAATTGATCTTGTTGGCATTCAATAATCTGTTTAAGGGAAGACAATTACAAAATTGAAAAAATTCTCTTAGTGTCGCTGCAGCTTCAGCGTTTTTCACAGATAACTCTCTGTACATTTGTAACCAGAACTAGAGATGTAGTAGCAAATATTAATTGACAGTGGCATTACGCATTTCAGTGAAATATCTTATTTAGGTGATCTGAAATTATTCCTAAATATTTGCACCTTGGAGTGAAATATGTGGGTTTATTCAGCTAAAATCACATTTCTTGTATGTGCTGGTAGAACGTGTATGTGTGGTATTTGCCTGTGCAAAGAAACAAGTTTAAAAAATCAAGGATCTTCAAGGAAAACTAGTTCTTTGCCAAATAAATAAACAAACAAAAAGGGAACTGAACACTGTGTTCATTAGCTGGAAGAGATGTGCAGTGGCACTTTTAATTATATGTTACTAATCAGCATGCTGCCGCATTAACAGAGTTGTAGTAAAAACTGGTGGCATGGAATATATCCAAATCTGTCTTGGATCTTTTTTCATCTCCATCTTCAAAGGGAACCTTTTCTTCCCTGTACCTCCCAGACTTCTACAGTTAAAACAAACAAGCCAATCTAAACCAATTCCTTCATGCTTTTCAAGAAAAAAAAAAATAATAATAAAATGTCATTCAAGTAGATGCATTTTTATAAGAAAATACTTTTTTTTTTCCATTTCCAGCCAGAAAGGAATGGAATGGTGGATTTGAAAACCAGTGTTCTGACAAGTTTCACCATGCAAGCAGAAATTTACTTAGATTGAAATGTATTGTCTATGCAAAGTATATCAAAATATGGACTTTTTAAAATACAGAATAAACAGAAGTTCAGAGATGTCTCTTTTTTTTTTTTTTTTTTACTGAAAATCCAAAATATGTTTTTATAATTAAAATCTCTTTAAAGGAAAACAGGGATGCAAACCTCCCACTACTATATTAGTTAGTTACTAAAATCAAAATGTAAACCTCTAGGTGGTGCTAGAATTTACATTTTCTTTGTATTTACTGTTTTGCCACCTTCGTTGAATTAATAAGACACTTTGCTAATCACTACACTGTGAAATCTGGACATTAAATACTTTTAATAAGTGGGAAGAAGTTTTAAATTATTTTAGAAAAAGTTTTTAATCAACATGTCAATTATTGTGGGACAATTTCTTCCAAAACCACCATCGTTATTTTATGGCCTATTTCACAAATTTCTTTTCACAGTACAAGTGCACAGCCTTTTCTGCTAAATATCTACAATATTTGATAAACATATTACCATGAAATCCTTCTTCATCCCCAGTATTAAATCTAAATATAAATGTTTTATAAGATTACATATGGAAATTTCCAAAGTGTTACATGAAATAGCAGCTGGAGTTCACAGAGTCAAGAACTGTACAGAAAAGTGTGTCAGAAAATATTAAAAGTCATCCATGAAACTAAACTACATGAAACTATATTTGTTCTTCCATGGGTACAACTAGAAATAGAATTACATAGTATTTCCACTACATATTTTCTCCATATAAAACACACAAATATTCCTTCTATTGTTCCCACACAACTTTATATGTACTATTTGTTGTATACAGGGCAAGGCAGTATAATATCTGAAGTGTTTTACGCTTAAAAATTCCACACAAAAGAACAGTTTCATTTTAATAATTTTAGGGTGAGACATTGACCAAGATACGATTAAATTTGTGGATGAATGGCAAGCTGGCCTACAACAGCCTTGACTCCTTTGGCTTTAACATGATTTGTTTTTATTATTCTCTGATCTTACACAGGGGTTTTCCTACCAGTTCTCCATGCATAAATCTCTCATAATGTTTACCCTTCTGAGTTATCCAAAACCAGAATAAATATTAAAAAAATACTCACAGCAACTGCAGAGAAAAGAGTCCTTCAAATAGACCCTTTGGAAGCTCTGTAATTTTATTGCCATAGAGGACACTGCACCAGGAAATAACAAAGCAAACAAAGCCACTGTTATCAAAGGCATATACCGGGTGATTTTGACTTTAAAAATAAAGAATTTTCCATTTTCCTCAAGGGAATTTAACAGCAACAACTCAATACCTGCAAGATCCTTGTGGTCCTGTGAGGTACCAGGATCACAGGTTTTCCCCAAAGGTTTGTTGCCCAAAGAGCTGCCAAAGAGCTCTCAGCAAAATCAACACCTTGCTGTTTGCAGCCTTAACAAGGACCTTGGTAAGTGTATTTTCTGTTTGTAAAAACAACTAACTGGGAAATAAACTATTTTGTTCAACTCTTTGCCATGAACATATTTATGACCATATATTTTTAGTGTCCAGCTGTGATACAATATTGAATTATCACTCTAATGTTCTGAAAGTATTTTTACAGTTTTCAGAATTGATCAAATTTATGTGAAAATTCTGCAGGGAGCCAAAAATTCAAAATAATTTCACCATAAGAATATGAGAAACTTGCTTCTGTTTTTACAGGTCAAACAGATACCTACAGTGAATTGAGTGAACGTAAGCCCTGGAAAGCATCTGGAGCTGCTTCAGAGATCTGGTTATTGCTCAGGTCACTGAAATAAATACAATTTGATTCAATTAATTCAAACTGTTTTCAAAATAGCAAACATTAAAATAATGTGTAATTTGAATTAGGCATGGAAGGGAGAGAGAAATTATGATATTTATATGGACATTGCCAAAAAATTTTAATAAAAAACTACTAAAATTGCCAGTACACTGAAACAAAATGCATGGTTAAAAACAGACCTTTCAAATGCTTGAAAAATTATGACGAAAAGATTTACTCTTCCTAGCTGGTTAAGTACACTCTATAAAGAATTCTGTTTGCTATGACCACAGGACTCTACAGCCTGAAAGATGGCTTATCCCCATTAATTCCTTGTTTTTATAGTGTGTTCACTACACTAACATATTGCTTCTATGCAGAACCATATGAAATAATGTCAATACTTGGTAAAAAACAATTATTATTAATTTGACAAAGATACTATATGGTCTTAATAATCAGGCTGCCATATCAGTTAATCTTCCAGCAGTCAAACTTGCTTAGATAATCAGTTGTTGACTGCAGTTCCTCTGTATGACCTTGATTTGGTTTTTATTTTTATATAAATATATATATATATGAAAAAAAAATCTATATTATTAGGTACGTACATTCTTCGAAGCTTTTTATATGGTGAGAACGCTCCAGGAGGTATGACCTTGATTGAATTTTGTTCTAACCGTCTGCAAAAGAACAGCAACATCATAAAAATACAAAACCCAAACCACACAACAACCTAAAGCTGTAACAAACTAGAGGGGGCAGACTTTAACAAAGGCTGCTTTTTTTATCTTTTTCAGTATAATTTTGATCTTGAGAGACAAGGTCATTTTCCTCTCAGTTTTCATTTAAAAAACCCTTATTTTTGTCTGTAAACCCAAACCTTTTAACCTATAGAGTGTAATGCTGTAAATTAAAACCCAATCTTGATTTTGTATCATTTAAATTAACATTAAGCTAGAATTGTTATTAAAAATATCAAAAGGATTGTTGTTAATTGACTCCCAATGTATTATTCACATACAGCAATTTTTATAGTAAGTTTTATTTAGAAATGTCTAAAGACTTCTGTGAGCTAAACACTGAAATATGCAAACCATAAGAAAGGGCAGAGGAATGTTCCTACAGAACAAATAACATATGTTGCTACCTGCAATAAGGCAAATGCTGTATTTTTAAATATGCACACATGATTTCTTTAGATACAGTACATAATACATTTTCTTTAGGATATAATATTAGGATTGCACAGCCACACTTCTAACTTCTTTAAAGAAGTATTTTATTCTAAAATTGTAGCTTATGTTACTGGCTATCTTTGCTTTGTATATTTAGTGACTGTGACTGAAACTTGCCATTCTGCAAAATGTGAATTTCCTAATGGAAAGAGTTTTCCAATGATTTTTTTTAACTTCCAGAGCTTTCCATATGGGAAATCTATGCTGATACAGACCTGTGGCCCACTTGCCAAAAAGTCAAAATAGGTTCAGCAATAAATACATTTAAAAGATACTCCTTCACACCCCACTGTATTTCATGGCTACGGCAGTGCAAAATTTGTTATGTAGACGTAAGGATTGAAACTATTTGTACTAAAAAGTACAACCAGAAAAGGCAGTATTATTCAAACTACACAACATACTTATCTCATAAGCTTTCTATTTCCCTCCTTCATGCACTTACTATAATCTACATAGAGAAAGACAATGCCGAAAACCTATTTCATATAAGGAATCAAAATTCTGTAGAATTTACTGCACTATTTTAAATTACACAGACATTGACTCAGAATTTAAGGTCAAAAAGCTTTTTTAAATCCAGATTTAGGGATATTAGCCTATTTTTTTCCTTTTATCCTTGTCCTATTAACTCTCCTCTGTTTTACTTTTGCTCTGATAAAGAGACCTGAGTCCATGTGTGTGCAGTGTAACTAATAAGCTCATATATTCACTTTGAGTAAGCCTTTCCAAAAAAACAGTTCTTACAATTGTTTCTTTTTGTTAAGTTTCTCCAGAGATCACAGTATAGCTGAATTGAAAAAAGATTTTTTGCTGCCTTTGTGATGTTTTGTTCAGATGGAGATATTTATACATTTAATACTCAAAATCTCTTAAGTCTGACCATACTTTACCTTAGCAGAATTTGTTCTTGAATGGCATATAAAGAAGCCAAGAAAAAATAAAAAAAGTGCCTCAAAAAGTCTTCCTGACACACAAAAAAAATCTATCTCACTTCATCAGAACTGTTTTAGACAGGGTTCACGCTTTAAAAAGTCCTTAATAAGCAAAATGTTGCCACCTTGCTACAGTTTTCAGGTATATTTTAAACACTGCAGGGGATCCCATGGCACAAGACTGTTAATTTTTCCTTAAACAGTGTTTTCTTTCATATGCTTTCTTTGCCTTTGCTGAGCCCTTTGGACCCATGAAATGCATTTTGCATCAGACCAGGAGTACTGATTAGGCTATAAAGGAACAAGGTCACTCTTCTCCAGTACACTTGAGTAGATGCAGAAGGCAAACATCTGAATAAGTAAAAACTTGCTTAAGTTAAAAGGCAACGCCTAATTAGACCAAACTAAGGTATTTACGTTTTTAGCTTAGTTTTCCCAGAAAATAAAATTGTGCATGTTTATCATCTAGATAGTTTTCTATTCAGCTGGCTAGGTCAAAGAGAGATAAAATCTTAAGATAATAAATTTCTAAAATTTTTCTTACTTTAGCAATGGGAAGGAGCTGAGAAACCAAATTAACCCAGCCATGAAGGGAATGGCTGCCATCCATCCATTCCTGTTACACACTCTATTTGGCAGCAACCAACTGCCTAACCACCAGGGATAGCCTGACCAGACATTTATCAGATGTGTAGCTTTGAAAACCAGCCAAAGAATATCTTGCGCAGGGAAACACGTAGGACATACACAGAGGTGTGGAAAGGGGAGGGAGGGTGAAAAAGAGAGGGCCGTAAGGCCATATTACAGAAGAGGACTTGAACTTCTGAAGAGAGACACAATTGGGGAAAAATGTGTATATGGGAGAGACAGAAATTGCAGTGGCAATGTTCCCACGTGAGGTTGTTACAAGCCTCATTATAAACGCTGCTTATTAGCCTACGATGTAAAGATTTGTAACCTAGAGCTGGAGGGGCTCCAGTCTATGTTCACCTATCTTTAAACATATAATGCTCTTACCTAGACATGATATGGCATGTAACTCGAGAAAGACAAGGTCTAGTGTTAAATTAAGACACAAAGTATTTTCCAGTTTATTCTTTTAATTTAAAAATATATTAGTTCTGTAAACTGAAGTACCTTACAGGATACATGTATGCCATTTTTTATGAAACGATGGAATAGCAGATTTAATTTACTGCTGTCCAATTTGTCTACAAATTATATATGTCCAAAACCTGAAGAAGTCTTACTACAGTATATCTCTGAAACCTAATTTTCTAGCAGTTCTAATAGAGTTAACAACCAATTCACTTGTGGATATGAAAATGAACTCCATGTCAACTTTACCTAACATTTCCTTTTAGTGAGAAATATATAGTCTAATAGACAGACTGTGTAGTGCTGGGCTAAATTTACAAGCTCTTCTGGATAAATGATTTGTTATAGTAGCATCATCTAAATATGTCTTTTCTTAACTCATGCCAAAGTGTAGACACTAAAACACATCACATTTTAAAGAATGATTAGCATAAGAAAGGAAAAATAAGATTATATAAATACAGAAGAAAAATTTTTATAGCCCACTTTGTCTGTAAAGAAAGTAAATCAAATCCACATTTTCAAGCTTTGTTATCCTCTAATCTTCTGTTTTATCTTCCTAGAATCAGCTGAATTTCACAGAGTGCAAATTTGCATCCACTATTCCAGAGAAAATCTAATTAGATATATTCCAGGGTCACAAAGCACAGATAGACTAATATCTAAAGGAAATTTGCATTCTACTGATAAAACCCATAGTAATTAAAAACTCTTTTATATTAATTCCTCATATTAAATGAAACATCTTTCATTCTGGAACAGGATAGGTTGTAGTTATCTATTACTGAAAAAATCAACTATTAAGTGCCCACAAATGGCATGGCCAGAAGCATTATTATATTACAGAAGAACAAAAAGCTAGTATCAGTATTTTTCCATGGAACTTGTATTAAATTTTGTGCACAACATCTCCTTTCAAAGTCATCCCAGAAGTCATTCTTTATTATAAACGATGATCTATGTATCATAAATAGTGCCTTGGTGGTTTCTTTTTCAAAAGCCATAGTCAATTTCAGTAGCATATTTAATAAGATAAGATAATGGAGGAAGACAGTTAAGTACATGCTTCATCAAAGCCTGCACTGCCTTATATATAAGTAGTACTCTGCCCATCACCACACAAACACTAATTAATGCTCTTAGTATTAAGTCTCCTGCTCCATTTAGTGTTTCACTTCAAAGAAGTCCTGCATCAATACATAAGTGGTTTACTGTCTTTTAACAGGGCCAAACTGGCGGAAACCTTTCTTGAAGACTATTCCCTAATCTTTCCTATCTAGGAAATATACTGTGGACGTTTCTTTTCTGAATCTTTTCCCCCTGCTTATCCCTGAAGACGCCATAATGTACAACCACCTACTATTCTAAGAAACAAAGGTGCTTCTGCAGTTGTTTCCAACTTCCAACCTAATCAAATCAAATGTCCCCAGACAGTAGATGGAGTCTTCCCACCCAGTCCCCAAAGAGCCCTGTGACACGTAAATCACTTGACACTTTCCAGGAGGATGCTGTTCTCTGCTGTGAGCCTGCAGCACACCATTACCGATTACTACTTCCGCACTTACAGAGACAGACAACATGCTTATTTATACTGACACTTTTAAACTAGTTGATTTTCCCACTATAAAAAGTCATTTCTGTGAAAGATTTCTGCACGAGGAAAGAGGGCAGACTGGGAATGAAGAACACCCTGCTCTCTACAGAATCATTTTTATTTTAAATCATGCAGATGGGGTATAATATACTAAGCCTGCTTTGTAGGGAAAGGTAAAAGATAATGCACAGAGATGTGCTGCACCTAAGTGCATGCTAATGGGTCAGAGATGTATCTGAAAAAAAAAAAGTATTTTGTAACAATAAAATAAAACATCTTCCTTAAGAGCACACAAATTTGAATATGGAGCAGCAAATTACCCATATATTTTATACTTAAACAATCAGAACATAACATCTCAATTAAGTACATTTGGTCAATACAATAATGGCTTTAGCAGTTAATTAATCTATACTTTTCCTTCCAGCATCTACTAATTTACAAAAAGACTGCAAGAAGCTTATCAAGAAATCCCAGAAGAATTTTTACTACAGAGAAGAAAGTGTAAGCTGTGCAATGAGTCTGATGTATTGCACAGATGCTGATTATACATGGTAATAAAATTGACAGTTCTTCTTTGCATTTTCCCCATCTGCTTTTAAAGTAAATGGCAAAAACAGCTGTCAGAAAACAAAAAATAGATTTCTGTGATGGGATTCAGCACAGCTCCTGAATCCAAAGAACTGCAATACACAGCCAATACATCTCTCATCATATGTAACATCTGCCAGGTTTGGGTAGGCAGGGGTTTGGTTTGGGTTTTGGTTTTTTTGTTGTTGTTGTTTGTTTTTCAAATAAGGAAAATGTAATGGTCTCCCTTTGCTACAGAAATCCTTGAGGCTATTAAACAAAGTACCTTTTTTTCTTTCTCAACAACTGCACCTCCAGAGTGCTTATATCCACTAAATGTCACTTCTAACTTTAGCAGCAAGAGAATTCTGTTGAAATCTGTGGTAACATCCATGTCTAACAAAACAAAGGATGTATTTTGAATGACTATATTACTTGCACTTTAGAATTTCAGGCTTTAATTCAGTGTATTAATAAATCTGGTTGACAGTTTCCTAAATAGTTGCATATAAAGAATCACTGTCAACGTTGCCCTGAAGCTTGCCAAATTGTTAACAACCAGTCTAATTGTTGTATCACATATTTCCTCATGGGATTGATTGTAAATGACAGATGATTCCTTAGTCTGCATTACATCAAAAAAGTAACAAGAATTGTAATTCTAAAGCTATTAAACAATTCAACGCATTTACTCAAAAGCAAGTCCCAAACCTGCATTTGTTTAATTTTTCATCACAGAAAGGGCCATCTCATGCTCTGAACCCTACAGCACCATTAGTGATGATAGGCTTTACATTCCTTAATTGTTACAGATTCGGGTTGTAGGCAAAATTCACCACGTCTTTAAAGAATTATTTGCTCAGTGCTTTGGCATCTGTCAGAGTGCAGCTCCAGTGCAATTAGCCTGAGTCACCTAGAGTCAAGTTAAAGCCCCTCCAATTAGCCTATTTTTGATGACAGTTGTTGTACTACAAAAACTACTTGAGCTGTTCAGAGTAACTGTGTTAAGTTCACAACAAAATAGATATAATCCTGCTACTCTTGGCTCATCACAAGCAGTGACTTGTCAACCTGCTGTCATTGAGCAGAAACACTTGCTTGAGAATCGCACCATTGTGTGAGCTCAATAGTGTGGCAGGAGTACTTAGTACCTGCTAAACAATACATTGACTAACACCCATAAATTTGCTACTAAAATCTAAGTGAAGTTTTTTAACTAAAAATACTTTTCACAAGCGGTTGCTGCTTACTAGACATGTATTTAGCAACAATAGTAGTAAATAATGACAAAAGCATTAAATTGACAATGAATCACCAAATAGGGAAAAGTCAGTAGCCATAGTTTCATTTACAGTAACTTCACTCACATTATTGCTGAGGGAGAATTATCAGCAGTGAAAAGCAATATGTGAAAATAAAATCTAAGAGTAACATCACCTTTGGAGTGTGGCACAGCTGTCAGAGATCTATGAGGGTTTTTCTGGAAGAGCTACATGGGCCTTCTCCAGCTTCCCTTCATGCTGTATAAAATATTCATTTATTCCATGCCTGAGTTATTTTCTTTCCCTTGACAGAGTCACAGAGGTCCCTCAAGGTGCCTCTTCTACTTCAATACCCACCAGAAACTTGTACAAAACCCCAGAGGTGGAATGGTGTTCATTCGGGCCAGCATCTACATCCAGTGTCTCTGGAAACCAGCACTGGTTTCACATATTTTTTGTCCAGTTGTTTTCTGTATCTCTACATCCTCTTGACTGTTGAAATTGTCCTCTGAATTTAATTAGTTTTTAAGACAGGACACGAGGGCATGAAGAAAGCCAAAGATGTCAACAATGGCAGCATAGAACACATGCTAATAAAGAACAGATTAAATATTCTACCTACTGTCTGACAACTAAAATAAGAAAGAACAACAACAAAAAAAAGGCATAAAGCCACATGATTTACCAGTCATTTTCAGATTAGGAAGATACTTGAGTAGGAGCATGACAAATCATTTCGCTCGCGTGTTAAGCAGACGGGATTAGCTATCAAATTAACAAAACCATCTATTTTTGAGGCAGTCAAAAGGAATCTCTTTCAAGTTTTGCCTGAGAAAAATTAAGGTAGGAATCCCCAATATAAGTTAAATGTAATTCAGTGAAATCTGCATTGGCAAATTAAATATCTTAAGGTAAAGAAGATAATACCTCAATAGATTCCTTTACCCATTTTTAATTTGTTTCACATTTACTCAATACCTTGCCTCACAGATAATGCATTTTTCATTATTCACATGTAATTACCATGTTCTTATATGTATATATCATGTGAAATAAGATTTTAGCAAATTTCTACTTTTTTGATAAAGCAAACAAATCATTCTGTTTTATATTGCAATGGACATACATACTGTTTTTGCTAAGAAATAATGACCTTCCCAAAGAAAAGTATATAGAGAGAATTGTATTCACATTATTTCTGCTACAGCTGAACAGTCTAAACTCACTGTCACTTACAACATGGAGCAGCAAGTCATAAAACCTTTCTAGTAAAATTATGAAGTAGTAGTAGGATTATTTTCATGCAAAAATTTTCAGAGTTAACAGCCATATTTGCATTAACAGACTCGACATAACTGGGGATGGCATTTAAAATTAGGTGCTACAGAATGTGGGAAAGTTCAGTCACAGTGTATATTGATACAAAAATTTTAGTTTCATGTCAGCTATTTTGCACCAGATATTTCCATTTCATTAGGAACCTGTTTTGGTCCTCCTCCCTATGTAAAGCCCTACTCCTATGAATTCTTTTGAACAAACTTGTAGGGAAAAGATAAACGTATAACTAATACATTATAACTAATAATAATGCATATAAAAATCACGTAGTGTTATTTGAGGTATACATTTCTGGACATAAAAGTGCAGTAACTTTTAAGCAAAATAGAAGCAAGAGCTCTATATTTCACTGAAAAATCAGAATGCCTCTCCAGCCTACTGGTAAATAAATAAATAAATAAATAAATAAATAAATAAATTTGAATATCGAGTCCAGTGTGTTAGTCAGGAATGGCCTTAAAAACCTTTGGGAAGGGAAGAATATACAAGAAGATTTGAAGAAAAGTATTCATGAAGTACCGCTGAAGAGAAACATATAAGAGAAACATTAATTTTAAAAACAGGGCAGCTATATGAAGTTGCTCAGAAGCTTGGAATGTTAGATTAAGAGCTGAGAAAATATTAGCCAGATCATGTAAATTTATCAAAGACACATTTAGCAAATAGCAACATCTCTACAAGGTACTTACTTACGTATCTTTAATGCACTATATTTCAATCCACCAGTTTCTGAAAATTCAAAAACTGGCACATTTTTCTGGATTAATACTGACCAAAATATGTATCAGTACTGATAAGCAACTTAATACTACAATAATTATTTTAATTTTTTATCCATAAGTAGACATCATCCTTTCACTTGACACCTGCATACACTGGCAGTATTGCCTGCTGGGAATTAAGAAAAGATTTTGATCAATCAGAAAGGTTTCCAAAAGAGCCATAAGATCAATGAAATGACTGTGAAATATTTTATAGTGAGACCAAAGAGATCTATTTAGGGTAGCATCAGAAGGTTAACATGTATTTTCTGGAAAAAAGATAGATACAGTTATAGAGGATTCTTGCAGCCTACCAAAAATCTTAACAATACGTAGTGAAACAAGACCAGTGACTACATATAAATATGTATAAATAGAAATCAACTTGACAAAACCTTTCCAGAACTTCACTGGATGTGCAAGACTTAGTCGCTAACACCCTAACTGTTTAAGAGGTAAATTATATTTATGAGCTGATATTCTGTCTAAGTCCTTAAAAAGACCAACGTTTTGATTTAAACTACAGAGCAGGAACAAGCAGAGACCCTGGAAAACAACTACCAATTTAGTCTTGTAACTTATTGCACCCTCCCCTCAGCACTCGGACCCATTCCTTTCAAGCTGTGAGGATGCAGGGTTTGCTGTCATTTCCTTCAGGCTACCTTAGATAGCCAAATCACACTTTGAGCTGCTAAAAATAGAGAAAGCTGCCTTATCTCTGACGTTTCAGAGATTTGCTGCTATTTGAGTCTTTGAAGTGTCTTCAATAAATGTGTCTAAATCCTTCTCAACTTACTTTTCTCTGTAAAGGGTCATCCTTAGAAGCACCTTTGCATCTCAGTATAAGAATCTCTCTGTTCAAAAGCTATTTATTTGAGGCTGTACTTTCAAATTTTAGGATGAATTCTAAAATACAACAGAAATGGTGAAACTGTACACATGCCAAGCTTAGCTCGGAAAAGATACATACATGAGCTCCCAGTTCTCAATCAAAATTCTGCATTTATCACTTCCCCAGTTTCTGCAGTGTGATCAGGTCACTTGGCACTCTATCTTGGTTAAGTCCATCTATTAAGTTCAGTTCTCTCAGATCTAATTTTGTTTCCACTCTTTTCCTTCTTCTTTTCCCCTTTTCTTCGCTTTCCCTTTCATTTGTTCCTCCTTCTCCTTTACTATAATAGTAATTTGAGTGTTATTGTGAGATGCAATCTCAGGAATTTTTAATCCTGCTCAGTATCACATGGCTCACAAAGTTGTAGTTGAGTGCTTGGCATAATACACAATCATTAATCAATAGACTTATGAAAACGAAGTATGAGGGAGAATGAGATGAAGGAAGATGAAAACATGAAGAAAAATAGTAGAAACCAGGAAGGTAAGATGAGATGAGTCTGAGGGGACAAATTAGAAGGCTCAGGGGAAATGCAAATAAAGCTAACATGAAACGACCATACAGCTTCTAATTTTGGCATTCCAGTATTAGAAAGCTCCATTTGCAAGAAAGAACAACTTTATCTTGAAGGCCATAGTAATTAAGAAGTCAGTGACTTTTCACTACACTGGATTATGAAGGTTAACTGTTAAAATTCTTTACTACTGTATGGCTTTTTCATTTAATGTATTACGTGGCTTAGGGTCTTTTCTGCCCCTTACAAAGACTAAAATGATTTATACACTGTTGCTTAGTTAATAGTGGCAACCCTCCAGCTACCCTCCCCTCCAGCAAACCTTTCTCCTCCCCAAAACGGCATCGTAGTGACTGCTATCCTTCAAAAAAAGAAGGAAATTTAATTAAGTCTTTCCTTTGATTACTTAAATGTTTTTAATATGAACAAAAATGGAGAAAAAACCCCACTTTAATTCCATGCATTTTTGCTTAAATAGTAATTTATACAAAGCTGTGGTCATCACAGCAAGTAATTCTATCCCTGCCCCCCTCCCCTTTAGAAGCATTTACTGCAATCATTTATTGCAATTGTATTTTGCGATTGTATTTATTTTCTTTTATTCATAATACCACAGTAAGGAAATAGGTTTTAGAACCACTTTGACTGGTAGTTCAAGCCACAGAAGAGAAGAGAAAATCAGAAGAATGTAAGAGCAGCATTTTCACGAGGTAGTCTAGCTCATTAATGGCTTTTTGGCCTCTTCTTTTGAAATAAGAGCCTGTCACTTACTTACACCATTCTGAGAAAAGGTACCAGTACAATTAACAGAATTGCTGCTGGGTCGCTATTTGTAAGGTTTCTGATAGTCTGTTTGAACACGTGCCAAAAAGTCTCTATTCAAAGGGACCCAGAGTTATTTCTGCCTATCATTCAAAGAATTTTCACACAGAAGGTGAATTCTAAAATGCAACCAAGTGAAAAGAGATTAATGGTGCTGAAAAACTAAAATGTGGAAGGAATGCCTGCATAGAGGCTGATAAATGCTATCACCATTAGAAAGGCTATACTTTCTAAAACCAATTAAAGTAATAGTTTTGAACCTTAAGAATGACCTTTAATGCTTTTAATATATGAGCTGTATGACAAAGGAGGAAAGTGCTAGGTGCATTAGACCACTGCAGTTGGTTAAGCTCAATAGACTGAACATGCCAATGAAAGAGCATCCCATAAAAAATTCTGGAAAGGGGATAGGTTTAAACAACAAATCTAAATCAACTTAAATTACAATGTTTCTAATGAATGAATAATGTGTCACGCTTTGCTTAAGTCAATGGAAAAAGGCTAAAGTAAGGCACACTAAATAACAAAAGTTAAAAGACAGTTAATAAGTAATATTTATTGGCAAAGTATTTTGCCTCCTGTTTACAAGAGAGACATTAAAATAATAGGGCTATGGGAATTTTTTTTTAAGTTGCCAAAATGTTTCCTACAGGTCACTAATGGTATGAAAACTTTCCATTGGGCCCAGAGGCAAAGGTGCAGCTGTGCACCTTTTTAATTCTGTGCTTCCTGCATAATTAGTAGGTACACTAGAACTGGGGAAGTCTTGGTGCTCAACCAATTATTTTTTTTTTAAAGTATTTATGGATATGACGTATTTCTCAAACAACATCACATTGATTGGTCAGATCTAAAAAAAAAAAAAAAAGCTTAGGTATTCTTATTTAGCTGTGTGTGTATTTATAAGAGGAGAATTAATTGTGCAGGAAGGTTGTAACTGGTACAGATACAATTGTACTAAGTCAATAAAGATTAAGCATTACATTTACTGAGATGCCGAATACTTAATTTTGTTCTGAGTTTATCACACCAGAAAGGAAAAAGAGAGGACACCACAGGCTTTATTCTCCTTCCATTTTCACTGGCAGCTACTTGGAGATAAGCAGTCCTGTTACCGAAGGCATCTCCCCAAGAGGCTCTTGGCAGACAGTGCGTTGCCTGCTAATTGACTTCACGCAACAGGAATTGTTGGTTTTAGCCAACTGACTTCCATACCAATTGAGAAGTCAGACAGAGCACTATGACAAGACCCTCTCAGCAACACCCTGACGGTTACCAGTAAATCCAAATGCACTGGAATGAAGTAGCATTTTGGCAACAAGCTCTGCTTCCTCCTGCTCCCACCATCACAGAACATTCCTCAACCACTTCAGCTTCCAGTGAAAACTCATTTTTCTCAGTGGTTTAGGCTATCAAACCAAACTCAAGAGACAGGAAGGCCGCAGTGCAGTGCAAGCATATACTCTCCATGCCAGCTCTGCCACAGAAGCGGTATCCATCAGCAGAGAAGACAGCTCCTACTGTCTTACAATTTCACCCCAAAACCGTCGTCCAGCAGAGCTATCAAGGTGATGTGAAGTTACAATATCAGTTTTAGGCTCTAAACAGAAAGCCTTTTCTTTTACTTTTCCCCAAACAGCTAACTCAGAGCTTTAACATGCAAAATTTTACTTAAATGAAACTGACAATATTTAGTACTTAAGAAATCCAATATTCCATTTAAAGGGGGTTTTAGCACATTATTTAGGTACAGGGTAATTTATCAACCCCCTTGGGGAAAAAAAAAAAAAAAAAAGGCATAGAATTGTCAACATGGGATATACACTTTAAACCTGCAGTTTAATTATATACACCAGAAGGACAGAGAATGACATTAATGCCACTTAGATTTTATGCAGCATTGTCCCACATGGACTGACAATGTAATGGATACAAAGTACTTTCATGCAGAAACAGACCAGACAGCATTTTATTTAAAGGAAATTTCTGATGAGCAAAGAGAAAGAAATCAGCACTTCATAGGGTACTGAGGAGTTGAATGAGGTCAGGCTTTCCACTGAGAGAAAGCATGGAAGAAATGAATGGAGAACGTGGCAAAACATCACAAAACCATAAGCATGTGTTGAAGGCAAATGGAAGAATCTCAAGAAAAAAATAATGGGATTATGTACCTTCAAAAACTAAATATGGATTATATTCTTATTAAAAGTAACTTTCTATCCTTATGAACAAATAGGAGGCAGAAATGGATTGAAAAATGAAATCTCACAAAAATAAGTTGTCAAATTTCACACAGCTCTGTAAAGGACGGCTGACGATAAAGTTTAATGTCAGCTTCATGGAAAAAGGTTATTCACATGAGATACAATAAAACAAAGACAAAAGGCATGAAAGATGTAAGCACCAGAGGTGTTTGTGAACCATGAAGTTGGCTGAAGTACGTGACAGGCTGGTCACATACCATGACAGGCTGGTAGCATTCAGAACTGGATTCTGCAAATACAGCCTATAAAAAGGTGACAACATTGTAAAGCACATAAATTTGTCCAGAGTAAGGGAATTGGAAAATATGGATTTTTCAAATGTTCCTGTCAATGAGGTATGTTTAAAAAATCAGACAATGTTCAGTTGAGAATGCAGAAAGAGACTGGCAAATATGGAAAATTACTGACAAGATTGGACATCATGTGGCACATGTAAAACAGAAATATAATGCCAATTTTCTGTTAGTGTGCACAAGACTCTAGTGATGGTAGTATTATAAAGATGAGTGAATAATTAATAATATGGACATTAACACCGGTACATCCTTCAGAAAACAACAGGGAACCAGCACATTTCTTTTTCCCTCTCTCCCTGAGAACTGGTGAGCTCCTGCCAAAATGTGCTTAAATGGTGATTATGATAATAAACCCATGTGTGTGTGAACTGTGTAATGGTGGTGGAAATGCAGTGCTCACTGTGACATTCTGCCTTGCATTCAGCAGCTCCTCGGCATTCTTAATGCTGCTGTGACAGCATGGTCTCATCTTTTCAAATATTTAGTCAGCTACCATTTTGGCATACTGACAACATTATTGCATAAGGAGTAACTGAAAAGCCAGATTATTTTATGGGATACAATCATTCTTTCTAATCTAATCTCAAGGGGCTGCTATAAGCAACGGTTGTAAAGTACTTCTTAAAAAAATGAAGCTTTAAAACACTTTTTATTATTTGATAACAATACAGGAATGTCAAAATCTTTCTGCATGTTGAAGCTAGTTGAAAGCAGAGAAGACTTAAGTATTTCACAGAGCAGCTTTAAAAAATAACATACAACCAGATTCAATGTTCAGAAATGTCTGTGGATGGAATAATAAGATTATGTCTATGAACTGGTTCCTGACAAAACTGTAAGAGCTAAGAAAAAAGGCCTAGGACGCTTCATGGATAATTCAATGGAAAACATGGTGCAACATGTACTGGCAGTTAAAGAAAGCAAGTGAGGATTAGGTTGCAAAACGCAAAGGAAAGAAAACTAAAATTCCATTAATATAAAGTGATGGTTCACTACCATCTGGAATATTACTTTCAAGTCTGGTCATTGCAGGCCAAAAAACAAAAAAATAGAAAAAAAAAAAAGAGTTCAGAGAAAAAGGAGGAAATTAATTAAAACATGGGAGGTTTGGAATCCAAAAAGATGGAATGAACTTGGAACAGTTAGTTTAGAGAAGAGATGAATGACAGTGGCATGCAAAATAGAACATGGCAGGAGGAATTATGAACCTGAATGCATTTTCCCTCCCTCCCTCCACAAAAACAAAGGAAAATTAATGATTTTTTTTAAAAAAAAAATCATTATATTTATTTCATATAATTTAAACTGAAAGGTTTTGGGCACAACCCCCTCCATCAAAAAAACTATTAGCTTATAATAACATGAAGATTAAGAACACAGTAGCATTTAAAGCAGACTTGATGTTTCAAATAAAACCTCTTTTCCTGGAAGATATGAAGATTTTCAGGTTTCAGAAAATGAATGAACACACACATTGGGAGGAAGGGAAATATTTGTCCTATTGGTGTTTTACTTCTGAAGTTGTATATTGCTGTTTCCAAAGCATTCTTCAGGGACAACTGATGTGGACTGCTCGTTTGATCCAGTAGACTTCCCTCATTTCAATATTGGTAAAATCCTTTTTATTCCATAAACCACTCATTCTCTTATCTATCTATCATTCTTTTTGACGTTAAGATGGTAAATATACCTGCCACCCATAACAATAATAAAAGAACTATCACTAATTATTTTCCTCACATCAAAGCAGCCAGTACAGCATAAAGCTTTCCCCATACAAACATTAAAATATACTTATTTGTCAAACTGCAACTCCTCTTCAAACTATTGACAAGGAAGCAGCAAAGATCATGTGATTCTCATAAAAGACTCACAGGATCCTGTACTCTAATTCTTCGACTCATTTTTTTCCATAATTTTCAGAGCCTTTCATGTGACTTACTTTATTTCTTTATTTTCCCATACATTTCTCTCCTTACCTTCCACTCAGCTGGAAATTTTTGCTCTCACTGTACAGTAAGTGCAGCCTACCACTGGCTCAAATCATATTTCAGCCCTTCTGTCTCCTTCACTCAAAATGTCAATCACTAAAGTTCCGTTTTCTTGTCACACTGGTATTCACTGGTATGTGCCTGTTTAATATAAACTAATTACTAGAGTTTGGCTTTCTGATTTTTTATCTCTTCTTGCACCCATTTTTGAATAAATGTATATTCACATGTCTTATGGCATCAGTGGTGTTATTTAAGCATGAAAAATACTGTGATCTGCATTTTTTTTTAGCCAGCATTACAAACTAGATAAAATACAGAGAGGTAACAGCTAGTTTATGCTGTATCACTATAAACTATATGCACTGTAACAGAGTATATATACTGTACATATTTATATGAGCACACACATACATATTTATCTATATTAATGGATTAGGGATCTCAGAATGTGAAAAGGCCTCACTCTGGGATTTGAACACTGCCTAGCCTAGCAGGAATCACTGAGCTTCAGTTTGCAATCTGTCAAATGCTTAAAACTCAAGAGCATTTCTTATGTAGAAAGTATAGTGGACCAATTAGCGGAAAGCATCTTTCTTTTCTGTAACTTCCCATTTGCCTTTACCTTACGCTCACTTCCTTTAATAATGGATTAAGTCAGCTAGTAACTCCCACATCCTATCATTTCTTTGGGAGTGATGACCTTTAGTAAAAATTTAGGAACAGCCTTGATATCACTGAATTTCTCAAGGAAGTATAGATGTTAACAGCATGTACCCCTACTAAACTACATAGGTCTAGAAGATGATGATGTAAGAATTGGTCTTCCAGTGTCTGTTATCACCTTTCAGTGGCTAACTCCAGTGGTTAGCAGCAGAAATATTGTGGGGAATGTTTGAGACGCACTCCCCGCTTCTTTCCTGCAGTATTTTTCTTCCTTCTCTATGCACACAGAAGTACATATGCAACTAAAAAAGACAGTATACAAGCAATTAAATATTAAAAACAGACCGTGCAGCCTTCCTAGGCACTGTGCATGGATTTTCTGAAGTAGTCACTTCATTTGCAAGCAGAGGGATTTTTCTGAGAGGGGTGAAATGTAGAAGAGGTGTTTGTATTATATAGCAGAATGACTGAATTGGATCAGGTAGGGTCAGCCAGGTCAGTATTAACAACAGTAATAATGAACTGACAGATGTGATTATTACTCGCATCCTAAGAAGCAACCACAATAGTTCCAATTCTGTGAAGTTCAAAAACACCGGTCAGGTATCAACAAGCCATGAGATTGCTTTAAAATTGTTAAATTCTACTTCCTCTTGTAAAATCTCATTGTGGAGGCCTGTTTTCAAACTTTCAAGAAAATGTACATCCTTATGTAGAACAGGATGTATGTTCAGGACACCGCTTCCCTTTCACTTCAGGCATCTGTTCCCCTCACCATTTTTATTGCAAATTCTTAACATAATTTCATATCACCAATGTGCTCACAACCTTTTTATTCTGAATACTCTCTCCAACTAATTTACTTCTAGCCAGACTCTTCTCACCAGGTTGTTGGCACAGCTACTTTCCCACTGTTTCCCTAAAGGGAACTCCCAGCCTCCCTTCCTAAAGACTGTCTCCACCGTCTCCAGCATAGAAAGATTCTCATGTTGCCAAGTCCTGCCCGTCTTGTCAGAAAGTTGACCTTTTGTTTTTGTTCCTCCCCTGCACAAGCAGACCAGGCAGCAGTAACTTTCCTTCTGTGCCCACACAACCTCTCAGCCACGTTGCTCTTGAGGCCTGCAGGTCCTATTGCACCTTTGATACAACCCTGCTCTACAGTTAGGACATGACTGTACTTTTTGTAAATGTTTCTGCTGTATATATCATGTCACACAACCTTATCAGCATGCATGCTTTTCTGTCCACAGATCCATGGTATCAACACAGTGACAACACCACAGATCCCATTCAACCACCTTACTTTTGCCTTCTCAGACTGCCCTCTGAGGGTAACGCTTTAGCAGGACACTTATGGGTGGTCTAGGCTGCTGATCTTTCATGCAAAGATATGCTTCTCTAATAGGGAGTCTGATGAATAGTGACCAAAGGTGAGTGTCATGGTTTAACCCCTACCAGCAGCTCAGCCCCCCGCCAGCCACTCAGTCACCACTCCCACAGTGGGATGGAGGAGAGAATTGGAAGAGTAAAAGTGAGAGAACTCATGAGCTGAGATGAAGACAGTTTAACAGGTAAAGCAACAGCCGTGCACATAAGCAAAGCAAACCAGGGGGTTCATTCCCCCTCCCCACCGGTGGGCAGGCCCAGCCACCCCCAGGAGAGCAGGGCTCCAGCACAGTAACCGTGACTGGGGAAGACAAAGGCCATCACGC
>JAVJGJ010000001.1:33566015-33668169 GCA_035590215.1 Microhierax caerulescens
TGCTGGTGCCCCCCAGCCTGCTCGCTGCTGGGGGGTGAGGGGCAGACACGGCCTGGGCGCTGGGTCAGCGCTGCTCAGCACCCACTGGCACCTCCCTGAGCCACCAGCGCTGCCTCCAGCACAGATCCAGAACATGGCCCCGGACTGGCCACTGGGAAGAAAAGTAACTCTAGCCCAGCTGAAACCAGCAGAGCAAGCAACCCTGACAGCAATGGAGTTTAGAGCCTGCAGTGAAAAGCCACTCACTTGCAGAAAAGAATTTCCAAACTCTTGCAAAACCAACTCAGAATGCAGTTTTAACTATGAATTTTGAGTAGCACATAAAAACCTAACTGGTAAGAGAACATAAATGTCTTAAATATTTTCTCATACCTTCATATTCCTTTATTTCTGAATTGGAATGTATATTCCAAAATTCATACCCTATATAATGCATGAACTCATGATATAAAGAAATTATATATTTATGATACAAATAAAAATGAATACATAGGAAAGAACTGTTTTCTGTAAGTTCATTTAAAAAAAAAAAGTCAGATTACGCACATTTCAGTAATAGTTTCTGGAAGGTTCGTTGGGATCTCAGTGAGGCCTTTCCCACGACAGTCCACAATGTTGTTACTACAAGTGCACGCAGCAGGGCAATGCAAGACACTGCAAGATGGAGCCATGAAGGACTGGTGACCTGCAAAAGAGAAGTTTCTCCTAAAATTGCACCATACTGTCAAACAGTAGTTCAGTTTACCTCAACAGTAAAACATGACATTTTACACTTCCTTAAAAAATTTAGGGCAGAACTGTATAAAACAAACATTGTAGCCTATCAATATTTTTGTATTGCATTAATTTAAATACCCAGTTAATGCAACATGTTGATACAATACTGAGATGAAAGACAAATGTTCAGTTACTGTACTAGTATTATATAATTTTTCAACTTCTTCAGCAACTTGCAAAGTCTTATTAAAGAAGACAAAGTGTCTTCTCAATTTTTCAGGTATATTTTTATTCTGTGGTTTTAAAAATCAATTACTGATTTATTTAATTTTCAGAATTTTGTGTACTATTAAAAATGCATGTCAACAGAAATGAATGAACTTTGTTACGAAAACTGAAGGTGTCCTGCTAGTTATGATCTGTTCTGCAATTACTTATTTGAGTACAGTCCTTCAGTTGCATATCACTTATAGACACTTTTGGAATTATGACATTTTTATTCAAAAATAAATACAAACTTTGACTTCACAGTTCATACTCTCACTCTTGTGTTAGCTCAGCAGATTTCTTCGTCCCACAGTCTAGCATTCTTACTAACTCAGGTGTCTAATTTACACGACTTTCCTGCTCCTCCCCCCCAAAGCTCTTGTGCTGTATGTCAAACTTGGCATTTATAATGGTATTTAAAAATAATCTTATCATATTTAGGTATGTTTTAGAAAGTAAAAAACTTATTAATTTTCCTGCAAATAGAAAGATTTCACATTTTATTATATATGAATGAATTCTTTCTTGTATCGATTTAATGATACAGAATTGCTGTTTTGTAATGATACAGAAAGGCACAAAGTAATAAGAAAGGCATGAAGCCTTTTTTCTTCTTTTTTTTTAAGGTAAAAAAAAGCTACAGACTGTTTTGAAATTCTCAGGGGAACACAACCTTCTTGACTATGAAACCACAACTTAATCTCTCTCTCATTACATTTAATGTCATATATAAACATAGGAAGGGTGCACTGACAATATAAATTGCAACCAGTGCTGTTCTTACTTACAACTTCAAATAACTGCTCATGTTTTAAATTACTGAAAAGGTTAGTCTTTTGAGATAGTAGTTTACAATATAATAATTTGATTTCACATTTATGTATTTGTTATGAAAGTACAAACAGCTGACAAAAAGTAGTAACACATACTACTTTTTCTATATTAATGGGCAGGAAATATTTCACCTGCTTTTATTAAAGAAAAATATAGTGATCCAGGGAGAAAACATGATTATTCCCCTTCCTCAAAATCAGCATTATAATGACCAAGTTATAAAACTGTTCTTGATGCTTGGGCTCTGAAGCCATGCCATTTACAAATAAGATACATGAGGTGATCTTGCTAGGAGCCCTTTTAAGTGTTCATAAAGGCAGAATTAATGGTAAGAATACTGTTAGCATTTGCTATGCAAAGATGCAAGTGCCTTACACTTTGATGTCAGAGGCTGTTTAATAAGGAAAAAAACATTGTGCTCCCCATAAAACTCTTTTAAAAGCATAGATCTATGAAAATTTTGGAATACTTGGCAATAGGCTTCTGGGGTTCTGCAGAAAATCAGTCAGTAGAAACAACCCTGCTGAATCACTGAAAAGATAGAGTGCTGTATTTCATCTGTTTTTTAATGATTTTGAGGAAACTTGAAACAGTAGACAAAGTTTACAGAAAATTATCAATCTGAGTCTAAAAATATTTAAATAAGAAAGATAAACTTGCCTTCTTCCTCATCTAGAAGATACAAATAAAGGAAAAAAAAATTGAATAGAAAAAATGTGATTAGTAACGAACTGTTAGTCATTTCATTATTTCATATCAGAAAATAACCTGATGCACTAAAGCATGCCAGTAACATTCAGAAATTTACTTAGCAATTCAGAATATTATTTAAACTGCAGAAAATAACAAGAAAAAGCAACAACCTGTAAAGTTAAAAAAGAATAATCCCTTATTACTAAAGGCCCTATGTTCTCAGACAGCACACCTTTTATTTTATTTTCTGTATGTCTCCCCCGTAGTTATACTTTTAGAAGGTTATATAATCTATGTGAATGCATCATTTACACAAAATTTGTAAGGACAGAAGCACACCTGTCACACCACACCACCCTCCCCGCCCCCAAGATACAAATCACAATAAAAATTATTAGTTTATTTTTTAATAAACATTAATGCTTGGGTTATGCAAAAGCTAGCAAAACTCAATATGCAGCACTAGCTATCACTGATGAGCTGTTGGTAGGTGTGTTGTAAAACAGGACTTGGTGCGTGAATTTGTTTCCCTTACCGCTGCAGACAAACTCCCGTTTTTGGACCTCAGCTACGTTGTGTCCCCGTAGGTGGGATGGCCCCATGCACTGGGTGTAGAGTCCGACCCGTGGCCGCTGCCGCAGCCAGTCGGACAGCCAGGCCAGGTGGCAATCACAGTAGAGGTTGTTGGAGTGAAGACGACTGCATGGAAAGAAACACACCAGTACCTTTAAACAAGGAAGAACAAACAGAAAAGCAACCAGTTTTCCCAGCCCCCACTTCAGCCAGCAACTATGGCGATTTCTTAATAAAAATTGTTAGTGAGGAATCAATTTTTCACATCTTTCATTGCAAGTCTGGGAGTTAAATGCTAATACTTAAAACTATACAAGCAGCAAAATTACTTTTTATTTGTGGTCTAATTAATCAGAAGGAAAAAGAGGGCTTCCTAGTAAAGCAAGCTATCTGTAGTTTCTTTTCTCTTGTCTAAAAGAAAGAGGTAAATATACAAGAGCCTGAAAGCTGCCGTGGGAGCCTTTAGTCCAGATTTGTACAAGTAGTGAATAAGACAAAAATGTCTAAAGTAAATTGCCCTATAGTGATAATATACTGTCAGAAAAAAAAGAGTTAATAAAAAAAATTGGTTTCCAATTAGATATATCTGTAAGTCTGGCCATTATTAGTCTCTATAGAAACAGCCTGCAAAATCCCTTTAACAGGTCATATTCATTTTCTGCTAAACAAGACAAAGTAATAACTCAATATAAAACACCTTCTTCCACATCCTTTTTCTGATTTCCTCTCTTTTTGTTTAATCACAGAAAGGGGGATTAGCTGCTTTTGGCTCCTAGGGACCTACATTCTAAGCAATGCCTGAAATTAAAAGACCAAATGGCAGCAAGCAATGGAATTAAGTAAGTCGCCTCTCTGTTGGCAGGCTCTGAGACAAGAGCCTTGCCAAATGGCAAAAAAGCACTTTGCCATTGACAAAATATCAGACAAATGCATTCACTAAATTAGGTAAATTACTTTTCTCTGACTCTTACATTTTCTCAAACTACAGAAAAGGATGCCCACAGCTATAAATCAAATCCTTACTCAGAATCATGCATAACATAGTAATGTAATTTTGGTTCTTTTTAGCTGATGCGCTCTATCCTAACCAAATAACTGGAATGGAAGGGCAAGAAAATCAGCGTTTAGACAAGGAATCTAATTAATCCATTAAAAAAAAAAAAATCTGTAAAGCAACATGAAATGTGCAACCAACATAAACAAATGATTTTATTTAACTCACTTTCCACCACCACGCCCTAAATGACTAGAAATTAAAGGCAATGTATTTTCTGTACCAGTTCTTGGGTAGGTGCTTTGAAAATATAGCTCACAATACAGCACACTCAGTCAGTACAATCTGTGGCCAGCTGTAGGCAAGAACACCATTGCAAATCAGAACTAATGCCGCTGAAATCAATATGGTTATACAAGCATATTCTGACTGCAAATGGGATATTACAGCTATAATCTAGGAGTCTATGTGTCCGTTTTCTTTTGTTGCTAATTTGATTCACTGTAATTCGTGGTTCAGATTATAAACTGTATTAGAAAGAGTTACGGACATTCCTGTTTTCAAGTCTCAGACCTGAAAAAACAGAATTAAATTCTATTATCAAAATATAACCAAAGCCACCAAAAGCCCATGGCCAGCACTATTTAAGTACTCTTGTATTTGTCCAAATAAGAATAGTTACAATTCTGTTATGAAATCAACAGGACTACTCACCTGCATGAAGTTTCTTCAGTTATAGAGGGTATGCT
Organism: Microhierax caerulescens; assembly: GCA_035590215.1. Classification (NCBI taxonomy): domain Eukaryota; kingdom Metazoa; phylum Chordata; class Aves; order Falconiformes; family Falconidae; genus Microhierax; species Microhierax caerulescens. Next base: position 33,570,843 of record JAVJGJ010000001.1, read on the forward strand.
AAGTTGAATAGGCCTACTGATATCAAAACCGTTATTGTGTAACCCAGCACGCCCAAAAGAAAATGGGCAGGCTCTTTGTAAAAGTAGTTTCTTAACAGTAAGAGCTACTCTTGAACTCTGATAGAAACACCCTGTTCATTTTTGATTCCCACTTCACTGGAAAATCTGTTTGAAAGAGAGTCTCCAGACAAAACCTTGATATATTCTGGTTTTGCCAGTCAACACAATATACATTTATTCTTAGTTCAGTATAAACATACAAAAGAAGTAACAGCACACTCTCACTGGCATACACACTCTTTTGACTGTGTTTTGTTTTAGAATTGTGAAGTGTTCTTCTGTGAAAGTCATAACCTCAAAAATGGGGACCCTGTTGTAAATGCTGACACAACTTTAATTATAATAGCACTACCGGATGATGCTATAATTTTATGTTACAAAGAATGTTGGAGAGCCAGTTTAGTTTAATTAGGTCTGCTAGCAATACAGTAATAAAAGCATAAAGATTTCCCATTTATCACATCTGACATCCAATCAAAGATTCTTCCATGTTCCTAAATGAAATGTGACCCATTCAATTGCTCAAAGTAAAACAAATTTTTGACTTTCAAAAAACATCTATTTCCTTCTCTATACAGCTGTAATATATAACAGAGACATCTTTGCTAGGAGGTGATGCTTTTCTGTGCCTGAATAAAGCACTATGGAAAACCCAGTTGGGAAAAGGCCATGGAACTATTTTCATAGGCTTATTCATCCCAAATCCTAAAAAACCTAATGGAAAAGGATGCAACTACTTCTTTATCATCTGAGCCCAAAGTATCAGCCTTGGGGTCAGTTGTTAGCTTTACCTTTCAGAATTAGTCGCCACACATGCACACACAGATTTCATGCTCGTCAGCCTCATGATACCTCAATATATTTTTAATTGAGCTTATGCTTTTTTTGCCTATATACGTATCTGTAGACCACTGACAAAATTTGGTAGGGATAAAAATTATATATTGGACCAACAAAAATGGCAGCCAGTTTCAGTGGGACTACTTACAATGTTCTGAGTTTGGGCATATGGTTGAAACTCGCCACTGACAGTCGAGTGATGTTGTTGTTGTTGAGAGTGCTGCAAATACAGGAGGAAGCATATTAACATGTTACAGTTATATCATATCTACTACACTTTTTAAAGTATAGGTAATGAAGACCGTGGTGTACTGTGTTTAGGGATAAGTATCAGGGATAAGAACAAGCTTTTAGATATGCTTTTCCTCCCTGTTCAATGCGGTAAAACACTATGGTTTGACTGTTCCTTTAATAATTCTATGTCATATGAGGTCCCAGTAACCTATGATTCACTCAAACTGAGCTTCCACCAATGTTGAGAACATCTAGGGCAGGGGTCCTCAAACTTTTTAACCAGGGGGCTGGCACGCAGATTAAGTGTCAGGCAGTCATCTGTGGCTGCTTGGTTCCCGTCCCCCCCCAACCCCCAGTGGGGGGGGTCTGTAAATACCGGGGGGCGGACTGAGGACCCTGGGGGGCTGTATCTGTCCTGCAGGCCGTAGTTTGAGGACCCCTGATCTAGGGCATTCAAGCTAAGCTTGCCATCCTGATGTAAAAGCGAGAGTTCTTGGAGAAAATTACTTGATTCTAGGACTCAGTTTTCCCTTTCTAGTATTTGAGAGTCCATATTTTTTGACAGAGGATACAAATACAACGGCTGCCTGTTTTTTTCAAGAATTTTAGGAAAACAGCTCTGGGCTGCAATTAGGTTTTATATGGAACAGAATTCCTATAGATGATCCAGAGCTGCGTAAACGATAGGGGGAGTTTCTGCTATACAATGGAAGGAGTCACAAATTTTAGTATTTCAGTAAACTAATAATTTAAATTTTAGACAAGATCCCTGGAACTTCATAGCAACTGAGAATAAAACTTAGCCAATTTTTGGTTAGCACAGACCAGTCATACTCCTTAAGTGTAATTTGTAAAGATAATAAGATTTATGAATGATCCTACAGCTAAATATTGTCTTTAGGCTGTAAATAAAACACAAACAAGCTTGACTCCAGAACAAGTGACACAATTTACGGTTTTGACTTAGAGATTACTTATTTGAGTAAAACAGAGTATGTGCTCTGAGATTTTAAAAATATAAATATGACACTAATAAATAGTTCCTACCGACCAAACCTTTTTTTCCCTTTTGAAACAATGTTTTACTATTTTTTTTTATTATTTTTTTTTAAGTGTGATTTATGCTCATTTGGAAGAAACTTTTAAGTACTCTCTGATTCTGAAACACAGAAAGGTAAATTCACAGCACCCTGAACAGGATCGGTCTATACACCTCCACATTAACTAAGCAATTAATTACTGGTGTAATGTGCTGCATTTCACCTTTGTGTGCTTACTCATTCCATGTCCTAAATGTTTTCCTCACTGTGCATAAGGCATCTCCCCTGTGTGCTCCTAGGGCTAAATAAATAAAGAAGAGAAAAACAAAAAGAAGAAGAAAAAGGGAGAATCATGCCCTTTTTCAAAACAGAACAAAAATGAAAAAATGGCCAAGTGGGTATATCTGCAAAAGGTGTCTTAATGAATAAATGACAACTGGTAAATCTTGGTGGGATTTTCTTACAGTGTCTACATAGTATATGACAGCTCCCATAGTTGTTCTCGCATAACTTCTTACAAGGTTTTAAAATCATGTCATTTCAGTAAAGGGAATGAAAATTGGTACATATTTCCATAGCTGTTAGCTGTTTAAAGAAGGTGTATCTACAAATGTTCTAATTCTCTATTTCAGATGTTTGATGTTTTTCTTGCTATTTTTTATATGTGAGCTATTACTTTACTTTTTGCAAGGGTACAGAAAACTATCAGGAGTAGATATAAGGGATACATAAGGAATTAAATGATTTTCATGACTATTTCTGTCTAATGATGAAAATGCTTGATGTCATTACAGAGATATAATTTAAAAAAGTTGGCTCAATATTTTTATGAGTTACACATGATTGCAAACAATGTAATGACTGAAAGACTTTTTCTCATTTGTTAGATACTTTATTTGTTCTTAAGTCCTATAGTTTGTTTCCCCACTATAGCAGATTTTCTGTTAAAAAAAAATAATAAAAAAAAGAGAAAAAAAGGGTAAATAAAATTTCACAGGAATTCATAGGGAGGATCATACCTATAATTGCTTTCATCTTTCAGAATTGTCCAGATCTCTGGTTGATTTTGTTATCTTTACCACTAACAGCCTCTAAGAGTCTGCAATTATTTAACCAATATATATGAGACCTATTACTTTGGTAAACATTTCAAACTGTCACTAAACAGGGTTACAACCTATTGAAAAGCTTTATCGTATTCATGTAGTTTGAAGTAATATACACATTCTGTGCTTAGACAGAATCATTAAGTCCAAATGAAAACAAAATAGGTAGTCTTACTTACTACTCAGTGAATATAGTATGGTCTAAAATACATATCTTTTATCCTTTAAGCCAAATTGGAAAGGAAGCTGAATTAGATACAAAATCCTCAGTACTGTTTGAAATATGTGTCTCCATTTTTAAAAAACTTAATCTTTAAATCATTGCTTATCACATAACATAACTGAAGATAGCGAACATTTATGTATTTGAACATGCTAATAGTCTATGTATATTCATTCACAAAATTCTAATTACCTGCTTTTTCAGTAGACTATCATTTTAACAGGTTTTTGCCTTTTTTCCATTCATTGAATTAGATGTGAAAATTTTACCACCGACTTCAAATATCAAGGATTACCTTTTCAGAACACTAAAAATTACAACCATTAACAATGCAGAAAATACTTATTATTTAAATAGACATTTAACACTTTCACTTGTAAAGAAGGTCTTATATTAAAACCCATAATAACTAGATTAAACCATCACTGAAAAAGTTATTCTGTCATATTTATGAGTTCCAAAGATAAAAATCTCACAGAACATCAGGTTTACTGACAACCAACCAACAATTGATCAACTTCGCAATTAGATGCAATATTGAACCTCTGGTATAAATCCATGTTAAATGTACTGTAAAGTTAACAATAGGGTTTTTATTCTATGATTATGGAGTAAAAAAAATAAATTAAAAAAATCAAATTTAGCTGTCAGATTCATTCACTCATAAGTAAAACCAATTATTGCTTAATAACAAAAAACTTTACCACCAGTAGCTCACATATTCTTTAGTTGGACATACAGACACTATCTATTGCCAAAGAAGCTTCTTCAGAGTCTTAAAAAACCCCACAAAACCAAAAGCAACAAAACCCCCTCCCAAGTGATTTACCAACTGTGATTCAAACTAACATGAGGTAACTCACTGATACACAGTCTTTCATTTCTCTTAATGTAGAAAGCCCAGAAAAAATATGACATTTTGACTGACAGAGCAGATACTTTAGGAGTGTGTCCTGTGCCTCAGATTCTTTGGTAACTGAGATACTTTGCTCATTACAGTAACTATTTTCAGGTCAGGGGTCACTAACGATAATTTTGTTACCTTTAACCTCATTGATGGCCACTCTGAGACGGTGAGAAAAAGTATGCAAAAGAGTACTGCAATACTAACCTTCAGTGACATAAAGACATTTTTCTAGACGTATATATATGTATCTTTTTATTCACATAAAATTTTAAATGTTTTTAAAAAAGCAATCAATGTGGACATGTTAATGTCCATAACACATAATGGTAATATTTGCTAGCAAAGTGCCTCTTTGAAAACATCCAGTTTGTCAAATATATATATATAATATTGTTCTTTAAACAGCATCTGAAAGATCAAATTGATGTCAGAGTATACAACAAAGGCAATTCTGAAAATGTCCAGCACTTCAACAGTGACGGATACTTTACAAAATTCACTGGATTCATTAATACTGCCCCCCCCCCATTTTAAAAGGAAATATATTCTTTTCTGACAGTATCTGCCACCTGCTTTTTTTTTTTTTTTTTTTTTAATTGTGTTTAATGGCTGTCTTGCAGAGTAAAGGAATATCTCCGCCTCTCCACATCTTTTTGCCATTTTATAGCACATCACAGTGGATTATTTTAAGACATCTTTTCACGAGACCAACCTGACACCAGGCTGCAGCTCCTAGATAAGCTTTTACATTAGCACTCCCCAGATACCGAGCTCCCGCTACAAGTAAGAGATACGAGGAATACTTACAGCACTTCCAGGTCACGCAGAGCCCTAAACGCCCCGTCTTCAATACAGCTGATCTGGTTGTAATCCAGTTGTCTGTTAAAGAGATTAGGAAGGTATTCTTAAGGGAGACGAGCGCTGGCAGCACTGGGTGCAAAGGCAGCCTGCCGAAGGGCCGGCAGAGCTAGGCCAGGCAAGCCGAAACACCCTCGCAAAGACGCTGGTAAGCTCGAGACTGTCACACGGCATGCTGGCCTGGGTGCTGCCACAGAAATCCCTTTTTGTTCTCAACTGTCTGCGCAAAACAGCGGCGCTGGGAAAGCTCCAGTAAATAATAACCGCACCTTATATTAAATGCCAAAGGAATGCAATTTCATTACATCAAGAAAAGCTATCCATTAAAAGCTCTCAGCGTCATCTTGCTGAAACAATTTCATTAAGGTAAAGGACGGTAAATCACTTAATGTCACACACATCCCCTCAGTGACCTAACAGAATCCATTTATCAGAGCAGCCCAGCTGCATGTTAATTCCACCTGCCGTGGCAGTGACCGGCAGGAGACACCACTTTTTGGGGTCTCTCTGCGTGCCTGCATGCCTGGACCAGGTGGAGGTGCAGGGGCACTGCGGGGGGGTGGGTGGGGTGTGGGAATTAAAATAATTGCTTTCTAGAATATTTCTGCATGTAGACAAAATAGTGCCCAAGGTATTTACGTACTTGGATATGTATCTCCTCTATTTCTGCCCCAAATTAAACTAGTATTTCTGCTGTAACCTTCAGTACATGGTTTTCTACGTACTCTGTGCTCTCCACAATTATATGCAGGTAGGATGTTGGAATGGAGCACTTGAATTCTGGACATAAAACTCAGCAATCCATCCCATACATTATTAATCTTAAGTATTAAGTTATGAAAAATTTACATGTGTTTCTGTGAAGAACATTGTTACCTTTTCAATTCAAAAATTGATACAGTACACACCGCCCAATTAAAGAAGTCTGCTGAAACTAAGAACCATGCAAATAGAAAATCCCAGTTTCTCTGCTGACAAAAGGTTTTCCTATAAATACTGCCACACGTCTTATGCATTTCAGTGCATGACTTGCAAAACAAAAATGATACAACCTCACTTCCAACAACCAGATCTTCTCCAAGCTGATAACTTGTCAGTGTCAGACAATATATATGAGTAAATGTGTGTGAACAACACTAAGAAAATGAACAAAATACAAATGAACTCTGCCCTCCTGTCTTCAATTATATATTAGCTAGCAGGGCTAATGAGGCTTTTACTAAAACATTTTCTGCGATTCTTCTGAATCTATGATAACATTTTACTTCATTAATAAATCATCACACCCACTGTTGAATGTAACGTACCAACTTCTATAAAGTTCTTCTAGTTTCATACATATTTTTCGTCTGAATTAATACTACGCAAGAATAAAATTTGTCATAACTGTAACAGTGCCCGTGTTTCTGTGTACTGAAAGCTAAATGCAAACTATCAATTCCTGAATATGATATTTAATCATTTTGATGCAATGATACAGCACCAGTGCTGCAGTGTTACTTTCCCAGGCTCCTTCAATTTTTACTAATGAATTTCATTTAACAATTAAGTTAATAGCCTTTTTTATTTTAAAGAGGTAAAATACATACACAGTACAACTCTCTAACCTCTTGAACAATTTATCAAAGCTATTTAAATTAGTACAATGGCATGAAATGTTACCCTTGACACAATACAAAAGAGAAATTGTTTCCAGACAAATTGGAAAAATCTTTTAATGCCATCAAATTTGCCTAATGCAGTCTGCAGGTTAATCTGTAAAAGGGTGAGCTGTATGTTTGCCCATATCTTATTATCCTTAGCTGTCAATGTATAAATCAGTGCTGACACAGCTTCTTCTAAATCATCCATATTATACACAAAGGAAAATCCTTTAACAGTAGAGAAAGCACTTGAGCAAATCTTGTCCTACACAAACTGAGAGGCAGATTTCTTCCACTAGACTGGCAGCAGTTGTGGTGTACCTGAAAACTTTTGGACTTCTTCCCATAATGAGTCACCATGACCACTACCTTAGTGAAGGGTGAGTTGTTTTAATTTAATCTTCGTGCCAGAAAGGTTACTTTGTTTGCACTGAATTAATTAGTTTGTTTTAGTTTGGGGGAAGGGAATTTTGCTGGTGGGAAAAGAGAAATATGTCCCAGTTTTATAAATTATTGTTTTTGAAAGATACTACCGTCTTTATGTTTTAGATGATCTTCCATCCGTTATGACCATGATATAAACCGATCAGACACACACCGTGAAGAACAATTGGCATGATATATGTTTTTTACGCTAGGAATGGTACACGACTTTGAAGATTGTGTGTCTGGCTTGAATAGCAATTTATGACATTTCTGTTAGGGTAAAGATATCCAATGCATATATAATCCAAACAGAAAGTTAGACAGTATTTCACATTAACTTATGATGTCCCTCTAATAGATATACTGAAGCAGCATGAATTTTTTTGGATAAGGCTGGTTCCTGATAGCAAGTTGTGTGAATGCTATAAGACATAAATAAGAATACTAGAGAAAAAAAGCACATATTTCTCTAATTTTAAATTATGTTTTATAATTTGGTTTTAGCATATCGGCTTTCAAACCACACATAAAAATCTACAATCCTATAATGAAACTTTTCTCACCACTAAGTTATTGATCACACCAGTAATTCTAAATCCACTTTAGAAAGCTTTTTTTTTTTTTTTCCCTCCCTAAGAGTTTTTTTTTATTCTTTTCAAACCATTAAAACACCCTAAGAACTGAAAGTGACCAGACATGGACCAGCAACTCTGGCCCATCCTCATCCTTCCCCTAGCCCCAATTTCCTTATCATCTATCCCCACGCCCCATCTCCATTTTGGGTGTTTTCTATGTGGGATCTCTCCATCCTTTTGGAAAGTCACTCTTTGCTCCTGCCTCCCCTTCCACAAAGCAGCTGAGTACCTTCAGCAGTGCCATTCCTGGGAAGCTTATAAAATGCCAAACAGCAGCAGTCACAATCAAAATCTTTCCATTGTCACAGAGAATTAATTGGGTTTTGCACCTATATCTGCAGCATTATCTGGGTATTTCATATACCTATTAATCTACTGCTATTTAAAATGTTAATGTTTATGTGAGTTCAGCTATAAGAACTAGTAAAACCTAAATAAAAAGCATTCAACTAACAACAAAATGCCTGCTTTAAAATATTTTTTATTTATTGTGTTTGCTGATACATCTTACACTGTAGAAACATGTTGCTAACTTGTATTTTCTTCCCTTTTAGCATATGTTGTCTACCAGGCAATGATAAATAAATATCTAAAAATAAACCTTGTCATCCCACAAGAAGAGCATTTAATGACTAACAAGATGTTGCATACGTTTGAAAACCACTGCCCTCATACAGAAAAAAACCTGTTAATCTGATTCTGACAGAGAAAACTTTCTTTACTCATTCCTAAAGGCTATGTTAAAAGTTGGGGCAATTTCAGTCAATCTACCTGCTTCACTCTCCTGTTCTTCATGGCTTGAGAACACTTTGTGGCCCCGTGCAATAGAGATACTGTGCAGCTTTACCACCTTCTCCTGCGCTGAGAAACGATTACATTCTCCACTTGTATCACCTTAATAGTAAACATTTTTTAAGAAGTCATCAGAAAAAGTCAGAAGCCTTTCTAGATCCCTACAGGAGCTTCCTCCCCAGTAAAACATTTAGAAAATGTTTATAGTTTTAGCATTCTATGCTGAATTTCATATCATTAAAATTTCACCCTGGGAAAAGAACAGAGTGCATGATATTTATCACTGCAACACAATTTTTGGGAACAGTCACTGTTTTTAGTATCGCTTTGTATTTTTTACAACAGAACTGAGTTTCCTATTTCTCAATTCACTTTTCAATTTCAAGAGGAATCAATAATTTCAGAGGCATTAGTTGAGAAAGATGTAACAAAATCATGTAAGAATTTATTCAAAGGTTTTTATCAAACTTCAAAGAACTGCTTGTTTCCCATAACTATTACTATTTATTTTGATTATTCTTCCCTCTGGAAGTCAAGTGCTTTTTTTATACTTGCAGCTTATTTTAAAAATGAAGTTCATTTTGCTCTTTATTAAATTTTCCCTGTAAAACATTTTCAATGAATAATATTTTTCCTAATATACATAATGTAGCAAATGATTAACCTTTTTCTTTTATCCCAAAATTAAAAAGCAAGACTTGCAATAATTCCAGCTAAGGCATACTTGCTGAATAAACTAGAAAAAAAGGGAGAATAGATCTACAGTTCAATTGCTCCATTCCCTCAAAATTGTCTAGCACTCGGCTCAACTCATGAGTATCTTCCATGAGCAAAATAATAATAATAATAAAGAAGTCAAAATGAAACAGAAGAATTCTGTGAAAAGGGGGATGAACACGGAATGAAAAATCTTTAAGTTACGTGATGTAAAGATATTATCACATCAGTATGACTTCACAGCAACAACACGATTTATCAATTAGATGACAAACAGTATCAAGACCATAATGACACGAAAAATATGCCAATTCTAAATTATTAAAGCATGTTTTTGACAAGCAATGCATTTGGATCAGTACTTTTACAGATGAGCAGACAAATATACTTCCAGCTGTGTGTATATATATATATACACACACATATATATACATATATACATATATATATAATATATATATATATATATATGTATATATATAATTCCAGTGGAATTTTGTGCGTGATCTGAGAAGAAATCAGCAACTAGAACATCTTCAGCATGACTCCGTGGTTTTTGACTGCTAATAAAATTGAACTTCAGAAAAAAAGTCCAATCATTGCCAACAAAGATTAACACAAAATTCAGTCATGCCTTCAGTGACAACACCCGTTCTAATTCTTTCACAATCAGTACAAAAGAGGTATCAAGGCAACATCAAGTAATACTAATCAAGGTTCTGGACATAGTTTAGTGTAATGGGAAGGACTTTGATTGAATGTTGGTGTCTGCCTCTCTCTTCACTAATTTTCCATTTTCCCAGCCAATTTAATCTGTGAAGCTACTATGTTGCCCTGCAGCCTTTATCCTTTGGGTGACAGCTACAGTGTCCACCACTTGTTGGGAAAAAGTGAAACCAAATGAACACAAAGGCACCAAGGAAGAGACTATTTGAAAGAAAGGCTACACTGCGGCAAGAGAAACAGGGCATAAGATACTTGCAGGAGACACAATGAAGAAGTTTCTCAGTATTTTTGGTATCATTTGATGTTGCATATATTTAGCATCTTAATTCTGCCATGAAGTTGGTGTATTCCTTACCATCCTCTGCCAAATACTGATTACATAGTGGGAGGGAAAGTTGAAATCTTAGAAAAATTTGCATACTTCAAATGGAAATGTCATAATATAATTTGATAAAAATCATCAGACTGAAGCCAAAACCTACTTCTACAAAACTGAGCATAGCACTATTGTTCTTTCAGTGGTGTTTCACATTTGTTTGCTTGTTAAGCTGTTATTTTTCTTCCTAGTAACCAGATTCAAACAACAACCCATCCAAATCTATAATCTCCTCTGCTAAACATTTTCTTACTATCTTAAATAGAAATAAAATTTCTGAGGTTGGTCAGATTTTAAACATATTTTATATCCAGTGTAAGTACTTGCATCACCAGGAAGGGTTATGAAGCCATCATTAACATGTATATTAAACCCCCCTGTGTTTAATTTCGAACTTATATGATAATTTCTATTTACTTTTTAAAAAGTGGGCACCACTGTGTCCTCTGAAGAAACTAAGTTCTTATTTTTCTCCTTGAAAAAATAGCAAGCTAGGAGTAACTATCAGAATTATATTTCCAGAATTTGCACCTTAATTTTTGTCAAGTTCCACATCAGCAGTTATACTAAATGTGAATTATTCTTCAAGTCATTGCCCTTGAACAGGAAAATCATGATTTCAAGGCAGAGCAGCCTGTTTTTTTTTCCTATATGTGAACTGCTAAAACACTGGACACTGGGCTTCCAGACTGGGGAATCTGCACAAAATAAGCTTCCCTCCTTTTTTGTTGCTTTTTCTGAACCAGTTTGTCAACAATTGGGCTGTATTGGTAAGAGTGAATCCAGAATGTGCTCTGTCTGGGATTTGTGAGATGATATCTGTGCACTGCATCTAGTTTCAGTCTCCCCAGTAGAAGTCTGACACTGATTGTGCTGAGTCCAACCAGGGCCACCAAGATGGGAGGCCTGGAGTAGGTGACCGCTGGGGAGAGTCTGCAAGAACTGTCTTTGTTCAGCCTTAAGAAGAGAGGGAAAAGGGGCTATCTTATTGCTGCCTACAACTGCCTGAAGGGAGCGTATAGACAGAGCCAGACTCTTCTCAGGTGTAATATGAGAGGCAAGAAAAAAGTTGGAAAATGGGAAATTCCAATTAGATATAAAGTAGTGGTTTGTGGGGCCTAATGGTTTTTCAGGTTGTTTTTGGTTTTTTTTTTTTATTCTGATTATGACAGTGTGGCAGATAGCCTGGGTTATCAGTTCTTGTAATGCCTTCCCTATTTTGCTTTTGTCTTCTACAGAATCTATCCTGTGAACATTACTAAAAAGATGCCCAGGAAGGAAATATCATGGCCACGTTTTATGGAAACTAGACCAGTTCTTCTAAGAAACACCAAGAGGACTCTAGAGCTAACATATTAGCAGGAAATCAAAAGATAATAGTGGTATCATCAACCTTAAAGGAAGCAATTTCCTTTAGATGATCTGAGTTAATACCTAATTCCTTTTGCTCTGCAAAGACTAGAAGAATATACAATAAGATGTTTTGCAAAATATTCTAACTCCTGATTCAGAAGGGGAGTAAAAGAACGGTGAGTTTCCATTCAGGAACATAAAATATGTAATGAGGTCAAGTTCTGTAGGACTTCTTAACTGTCTCTGAAACAGTTTACTAAAGCTACTGTATGGCATGGCATAAATCATTGCATATATATTTTTTTTAATAGTCTAATTTATATTGAAATTGATGTAATTAATGTTGTTACACAAAGCATATCTTGACTTTATAATGTGTTCTAATACAGGTTTCTTTACTCTTTGTGCCTTCACCTATCTGTTCCGTAAGTCTGGTTAACATTTTTAACATTATGCATTAACTGGCCAATTACAGAAGAAATGCAGAAATCAGAACAAATATTGAATTATGTTCATGACAGTTCTTAACTATATAAAAATGTTTGGTTCCTGAATGTTAGGTTAATCCCCTAATAGATGGCAAATTCTTTCATAGAATCATAGAATCATTTAGGTTGGAAAAGATCTTTAAGATCGTCGAGTCCAATGGTTAGCCTATCATTGCCAAGTCCACCACTAAACCATCTCCCTAAGTGCCACATCTACACATCTTTTAAATACCTCCAGGGACAGTGACTCAACAGCTTCTGTAGGCAGCCTGTTCCAATGCTTGATAACCCTTTCAGTGAAGAAATTTTTGTTAATATCCAATCTAAACCTCTCCTGGCACAATTTGAGGCCATGCCCTCTCATCCTATCACTTGTACTTGGGAGAAGAGACCAACACCCACCTTGCTACAACCTCCTCTCAAGTAGTTCACTTCATAGTTTCCACTGTTTGCAAAGTGATGTTTTCTATACCTATCACTTATAAACTGTCTCCTTAATTTTCTTGAACAATAAAATAAAAATAGCAAAATCCTTGCCATCACCCTTCTGTAAGTGTAATGTTCAAGGCGAGATGGAAGGCTAGGGTTCATATCTCATTCTTGTCTAGGCTTCTGGAAAGGCAAAACAGCCTGATCTAATTACATAAATGCTGTGCTAGAATCCACTCAACTCGCCCCACAAACTCACTCATCATTCTGATCCTCACGTCTATATCTCACAAAATATAAGGTGCTCTTCCTTGTAGGAATATAAGTAGCATTTACAAGACTGAGAAATATATTTATTAGTATTTTCAACAGTAGTGGGATCATATTTCAGTTTAGGGGTTTAGTGGGTTTCTTTCCTCTTTTTTTCATTCCCTGGGATCACCAATAAAGGATATCTGTAGCATTTATGCTATAACAATAAATTATATGCCACAGAAATGATTTGGACTTCATGACAATGCTATGGCTTTTATGATTTTTTTTTAAATTATGTCCCAAAAGAGTGAGGCTTTAAAGAGCAGATTTAAAATACTGCTCTGACACTAGAATATCCTCAATGATGCTGTTATTTTTACTACCAAATTTCCTTTCTGTAGCTGTATCAATTTTTCAATATAAAAGATCATGCAGAAAAATGCAGGCTTCTCCTTGTAGCCAAATCTCTTTTAGACCATGAGAAATGGTGGGAGCAGTTCTGAGTAGAAACTCATAAAATGCCAATTAAACAAAGTAACAAAGCTACTTTGAGAAGTGCTTGCATATTTTCAAACATAATAGATTTGAATATAATAGTTTTTGCACTGAGATGTGGTAGGATTTCACTGTGGGGAAGAACTGTATCACAGGCATGGTTAAATAAAAAAAAAAAACACAACATTTTTTTTTTTTTAAGTATCATATCAAGTAGGCAAAACTCTTGGGCATTCTGTTTGCAGTGCTACAGGCAGCAAAACGAAGTGGAGTCCACCATAGGAAGACAGAAATGCAAAGAGTTTCCCCTCCAGTTGCCTCCTCCTGGGGAAAGAGCATGATGTCATCCATCCCCTTTGTAATCACCGAGCACTCCATTTTCAAAGTAGTACAACTAAAAAGTTCATCTTTCTCTTGACAGTGGCAGCTTCAAGTAATAAAAAGCATTTCAATAGAAATTACATTAAAACTTCATATAATGCCCTAATACTTCCCTATTTTTGTTGATGCCACATAAAATAGCAATTATATTTTTTCACAGCTGCATCACACTGGCAGCTACATAGTCTTTCTGGAACCCACAAGAGTATGTCCTCTCTTTGTTGGTTGTTTATAAATGATGAGCCCTCAGCCTACAGCAGGGGTTACAGCTTCTTAGTGTATGACCTTACATTTTGTACTACACAACTTCATCACAGTTTTCAAGTCATTCAGCTCTTTCAGTCCACTAAACTGATCTATCACTCTAAACAGAGAGTCAAAAAGTTACCGCTTTCCTTTGTCTTGGAACTCACATATTTTCACATTCAGAAGCCATAAGAATTCAAAACCTGCCCATGAACTTCAGGGTTACTATCTCCAGGAAAGTATCTGTCTTTTAGAAAATACTTATTTTACCACAGAAGAAAACTGTGTAAGAAAAGTAGTCACTCAAGTACAAAAATAAACACTAGCAAAACTAGGTAACAGCATGATTTTTCTTTCTTTTTTTTTATGCAAAGGGCAAACTTAGAACCAAGGCAAAATGATTTTTCCACATGAAAACAAAATGTTTAAATTTTGTGACATTCAAATATTAAACTCCAGTTACCATAAACAAATAGTTATAATGCCTTGTTGTATTTAACTTCATTTCAAAGTTTTAGATTTCATATAAGGCAATTTTAGGATGCTTAAGATACTTTAAAGTATTTTGCCAAAAGAAATGGTAAGCATTGGTTTTATGCAGAGATTCCTTGAGCAGCTATAAAAGTGCTCAGGAAAAACATATCTGATACAACAAAAAGACACTGTACTGACAAAGCCTTATCATCAGAATATATAGAAGATGAAGGAAAATACTTACAGATTTTTTATGTCTACTGCTCCTCGGAATGCCTTCCTTGGTATCGCCTGAATCTGATTTTCACTAAGATCACTAAAAAAAACCCCAAAAAACAACCAAAAAATCAAAACTTAAAATCTGCCATATATATTTAGTTTTGTGTATAACAAGAACATACAAGAAAATAATTTCAACCATTACAGTTTAGCCATTGTTTCCAAGGAAGCTTATTTTATTAGGTTAACTGATTTGTAATTGAAGAAAAAAACGCAGCAATAATAGTCAAATAAGTTTATCCATGTTGCACTAAGTAGGTCCTTTACAAAACAATATATGCCACACAAAACCCAGAAGCATTACATAGTTTAACAATGAAAGCCAAACAGATTTAATTTTTATCTAAGTGATTTCACTTTTCAACCCATTCCAAACGCATAACATCAAATGTTTGATAGTATGTCAGCTTTGTGCAAGGAAGACTGCAACTGCCAAAAAGAACAAGTAGCGAGCTCTTGAGAATTAACTATCAGGATGTTATACATCTGAGATCAATATATTTGTGAAGTTTCAGATTGGCAAGTAACATATATTTTTAAAAGCAGTAAAAAACATCCTGCAGCAGATATCTAATACTCCTCCCCCAAATCCTCACATAACCAGCTGTACCGCTCTATCTCAAACTAGCATCTTTTCCAAAAGAGAAATTAAATTAAAATTCTTACAAAATTCTTAATCAGCAGTATTTTTTGCTATCAGTATAAACAAAAAAAATCTTTTTTTCTGAAATTTAGAAATATTTTTGGCCTTCAAAGTTCCATACTGGAAATAAAATCAGGAGACCTGAAACAAAAGCAGTAGCAGAAGAGACAGGAAAAAACCCAAAACAATTCCAAAACCAAAAACTAACCAAAATGCCAAACGAGAACCCAGGGCTTTTCATTCATGCTATACGCTATTAGTAAGTAATGCAGCGCAATAGGAGATGAACAATATATTAAAGTTGGTTTTGCTTTATCCATACCACGTAGTTTGGAAACTTCCCTTCAGACAATAGTTTTATACCCTGGACCAAACACACCTACCACACACACAGTTCATAATTGTCTGAAAGCCTTCAAAGGGACATATCTACTTTGGTGTCTTAAAATTATGAAATCAGACCTTCTTTTAGAAGCCTTTGGAGATGCATGTATCTATAGACAACAAGGGGAACACCAGAAGTTACACGAAGATGCTTGCTTGAGCACCTGAATAAAAGTTAGAAAAACTCAGATGCATAGAGGCTGTTCTCTACACCTGGATTTTCAGCCCGCTTGCAGAGCAGTTTTGTTGTGGCTAACCAGATTTCATTTTGCTAAAACCAAATCAGGAGCTTCAATCCAAAAGCACATTAAATGTAATCCAACCCCTAACAAGAGAAGTAAAGTTTTGCAATGTCTTACTTTTTAGAGACATCTTTAGATGGCCTTTTCAGAGACAGCTTTTGGAAGAAACATTGCAAAATGGTGCGTAGAAATAAGAGATCTAGCTCCAATGATGTGAATAAGCAAGAATCATTTAGTTGATTAAACATAAACAGTCATGCTTTTGACATATTCTTTCCCTAAAACGTAACCTAGCATAAGCTTGTATTTCCAGTTATTAGTAATCTCTCCTGAAGATCTTTTTCAGATTTATGAATTTTAATTAATTTGAGGAGTTTACCACACCCCACACTGCCTGACTTAAAAAAAAAAAATAATCAAATTTCTTTTTTTAAAATAATTCTTCATACACTGACAACAACTTTGGTTTATCCAATTCGTTGTTAATTTATGGGAAATCACATTCTCTTCACTAAATCGTTCGTACTTTGTGTATCCAACTGCACTGCAGTATCTTGCAAAGTATATTTAAAACTGGACCCAATTTTACTATTATTAACCGTGTGTGAAAAAAGAGATCTATGAGCTGTGATTTAATTTTCAAGCCACCTAAGTAATCTTGAAATGGGATATGACTGCACTGCTCTGACAATAAATTCAATGGCAATGAATGAAAAAGCAGTCTTCAGCATTAGTTACAGAAACATGATTTAACAGCCTACTTCCTTTAAAAAAAAAATATTATAAGTATAAACATCAAATATCTATATTTACACTTCTGTTTGACCAATACATTTTACCTATATAACAACTGTGTGTAAAGTAGTTAAGTTAGCAGTAGTAATTTATATCATGATCAATGATTAGTTTATAATACAGATATAGGTATATATCTATGTAAACCACTGCCATGCTCATAAATACATAGTGCAGGAGGTAATGGGTAATGGTGCATGACGTTTTTTATGACAGTTAATAGATTATCATCATTCACCATTTTACATAATTTAAAAAGTGGAAGATGAACCAGACTGAGATAGTATGTAGATTATTTTTTAAAAATCTAGTAAAACATATCAATGGTCAAAATCTTTCTTTCCTTCACTAAATGCCAATCTTGGCACAAATGCAAGGATTTACCTATTGAGCCAGGTTCCTCAATAAACAATGCAGCAGTTTTATATGTGCATATGTACATCTGTGTGTATACATGTGCAAAAGGCAGCAGACTAACTAATTGCATGTGGGATTTACCACTGGGTCCACACAGTCAACACCATTTCCAGGTTGCACAGGCTCATGCAGACTAAAGTGTTCCCTGCTAATTTTAGCACATTTCAAATGAAAACTACTTGATTGCACAGGTTCCCCACCTTGCTGTGCAAGGCACTGTTTAAAGCATCCCTCTAAACATGAAGAGCTAAGCAAGGCTGGCACATGTCATTTTCCAATTTTTCCAAATTCCAAAATTTCACAATTTTTCTGCAATGCATCTGTTGGTTTGCAAAACTTTCTTGGAACTGTTTATGTAACAAAAGTGTAAGTTACTCATTCATGTCCACACTGCAAAATTCTACCTCTCATAAAAAAAAAAAAAAGTACGATTTTCAACACAGAATTTATACCTACTTTACCACTATAGGTTTTTAGTAATTATTTATTGATTGCTTCAAGTTTTCATCTGCTTATGTTAAAAATGTTTCCTTATAAAAACCTTGAGGGGCTTAAACAGTCAACTTTTTCTGTTTGCATAAATTACACCTACATTTCACACTGCAGACTTAGGACTCAGAAGTTGCTGTGTGGTCTTTTTTTATGATGTTTTCACTCATTCCACTACAATTCTTAGACTGGTGGCTACAGAAGGCCCCAAGCAGCACAGGGTGCATAGTGACTTCTGGGGGAAAAGGGGCAAAGATTATTTTGTAGATGAAACCAGACAATTTTGCAGACCATTATGTTACATTGATTTGACTTTGCGGCTTATATTCTGCAATTAATTAAGGTGTAAACCTTCTTTTAAGCCTGATTGTCATTGTTTTTCTGCACTAATAACTATGTGAACTTTACCTCCCATTTCAAAACCAGGCAGAATTTGAATACCAAGTATAATTTATGATGTCACTTGGTACCCTTAAAATGAAGGAGGCTCAAAGCATTTCAATACGATTTAAGCCACTAAACAACAGAACATCCTACTCTTACAAGAACAAATCGGTATTTTTGAAAGAAAAGGCATGAGCCTATCTTCACATTTGAAACAAGCAATGCTTTCACTGGAACAAATTATTCTCTATTATTATTACAGCCCAAGATCTTACATCAAAATCCAGCATACCTCTGGAACAGCAGAACTGACTAAAAACTGTTTTGTGCACAGCTACAGTGAAAAAGCCAAGTCTCTCCTAGAGGTATTTTACTTTCTTTTATTAAAGCATAACAGTCTTGTAAGATGTTTTGATGAATTCATCTTTATGTAGATTCTAGTCGTCCTACAGGTCTCTTTCAACTAAATTATTCTTGACTCTATTATATCGTTCCTAGAGAGATACATTCTAAATGATTAAGTCTCTTCTGGAGTACCTTAGACATTGACCCCTCAAGAAAATTCCTTAGTGCAACTTTGTGGGCTTCATTCATGTAATCCACCGGCTGGCAGAGCACCTTCAGCCACCCAGCCTCCCCGCAGCCCCCCCGCTCATACATCACCAAACCAGTGCTCGGGGCCAGAACTGCCATACAGAGCTTCGGTCTCTTCTAGCATGAGATGTCCTCAAGGAAAGCTCTCAGGCTTTTCTCCTCAAGCCAAAAGGTGCGACATTAATATTGGGGTTAAATGGCAGCTTCGCACACAAAAAGCCAGGGGACAAGTTAGGCCGGCACAGATGAAAGAGGCTCTTCTCAGAGAATGCAGAGATGAGCGCCTGTGCAGCGTTAGATGCAGCTGCACCACCCTGTCTACAGTGCTCTGACTCAGATGTGTTTAAGTTGTGTATATGTCAAGCATTCTTCTGAGTTGTAATATTCTGGCAGTAACCCCTTTTTCACAAAAGTGAAACAAGAAGGCCAAATCCATGTACCAAAGCTGAATCCCACTCTGAATGAAGATACACAGAGAAAAATGTACAAAAATTTCTAAAGTTTTGCCCAATTATAATGATTCTTTGAAAAACATGCATACTTTTTTTTTTCCGCACACAGGTCAGGTGTGTGTTTCCAAATCAGGGACTAATTATGCTGCAGCTAAATATTATTTTTTTTAACATAGTATATCCAAATACTCAAACTCAGCACTAAAACCAGAGAAATACTATATGATCAAGATCAATCCATGATCAAGTAAGTCCTGGAAATATTATGCTTACATAAAATATAATTTCTTTTTAAACAATTCAGGTCAAGGCAATATACATGCAATGTATACAGATAATCACATATGTCTCAGTTTTTACACTGATTTCCATTATATACCACATTATATACTATCCATTAGAATACCACTGAATTCTGGTATTTTCAATGACACTACAGTAGAACTTGTCTAATTTGAAATTACGTCTGAAAGAATGTAGATATCTGTATTTCACAAACCAATGACATAGGACAAAAAATAGTACCAAAAAAATCCAGTCAAATCTCTCACACCACCCTACACTAAAAATCAGCTTCATTTTATGTATTCAGTTCTTTTTTTTTTTTTTCCTGTTTTTTTTGTCTTCCCCCTCCAGAATATATTAGTAATCATAATGCATTGTGCTTTGTGGAAATAGCAGAAAGACCTTGCCAAAACTTTGCTACTACCAAATCCTTCCTCAGAACAGATTGGAAATGGTACATTTCTATTTATTGTATTTACTGGTTAGTAGATAGATATATATCAGGAAAAAAAAAAACAAAAGCCACCAACCTAAAATCCTACTAAATTTGAAATTCATACCAATACAATATAAAAACCTATTCCCACAGAAAACCTCAAAAGCTTATAAATGCTGTTGCTTTTTTATTTGAGGATAGAGCCCTCAGATAACCTGATATTAATAAGCCTGATAGAGTGCTACAGCTCTTAAAAAATGCAGACAGTACTGCATTGCAGCTATTTTATTACTCACCATGTATGGTTCCCAGTTGAATATCCCATTTACCCTCAAAAGGAGTGCTAAATTTTTAATTATATAAATTGAAATACGACATATAATATCTATATCATACACTGATAAGGCTGTATCACAGTTTTCTTCTGTGGCTAAAACCATTGTTTGTTCTGAGATAATAAATCTTTTGAAGATGGCAAACCTGCTTGTAAATTTAATTACTTTTAATTTTATTTTCCTCTACGGTTTAAACTCCCTCTGTGTCTGACCAGCAATATCATAAATCTACACTGCCCTTCTCTACTTTGTAAATACTGAGTACTGGGAATGAGTAATGTGTCCTGATTTTTAAAGGAAAAGGCAGAAATACTGAGTCAAACTAGTATTGAATACTTATCACTTTATTTATGCCAGCTCATAAAAACACTGAGAAAGTGGCTATTCCATGATCACATCCTTAATAATTATTTAAATATATCTGACACTAATACAGTAAGCCTTGCTTAGTCCTTCTCTCTTACCGGAAAACAGTTTTAATACTAGCTAACTATATTCTACATTAAATCGCCCACGCCCATCCAAGGTGCAAACGATCATCATAGATGATGAGACTACAGAGCATTCACAGAAATAAACAGAATTTCTTTACATTGTTTGACTGTGAATCAAATATATGAATTTGGACATGGAGATTTTCACTTGGAATACAAAACTGGTGAAAAAATATATACATATTTTAGAACAGGATAGGATAGTTCATTTGCAAGGGACCTACAATGACCATCTAGTCCAACCAGATGATTTTGGTGGAACAAGTAACGGCTTCTTTTAATGAACATAAGCATCAATTAGATATGTATCCCAAAAGAAGAAAACTAACTAAACAATTCATTCATGAATATCAAATGGTCCTCTCCTTTTCAGCTGTTTTCACTACGATTTGCTTTTCTCTCAGTCTTATCCATTGTTCCTACAACGTATTGGTATCTGAGTACACCTTAGAAAGTACAGAAATTTTGATGGCAGGGAGAAAATAAATGCTACTTGTTCATTAAGAACCTCCTTGCAGACAGAGCCTGTAAAGGCTGTTCGCAGGATGCTGGACTTCATTAAGATGTCTATGAGGTCTTGCTTTGCCCGAGACACTTCTCCAGCCACAGTCGCCTTAACAGGGCACGTAATCTAAAACCTTGAACCTATTCCAGAGCAAGATCCAGGTTTGCAAAAGCTATTATTTATTCCCCTGGCTTTGATGTCACAGAAAATAAAATACTCTGCCTCAATGGGAGGTACTGAAGACACCACCAGTAAAATCTGGGCTCCTGGAAGGTGAGAACACGCTGTGACATGAAAGCGTAAGAGAAGTGAGCCACAGCTCCAGGTTTCAACTGTGTCTTGATATGTCTCGAGAGAAGGATGGAAAGAGATTATTTCATGTTACCATTAAAGCTGGCAGCTGTCTCCATTTGCAAAAGCTGCTATGCATAAATTATATATATATGTATATATATATAATTTATAGAGAGAGAAGTAGTGGGCTTTCCAAAGCAAAGATGACAGAATGAAATGGCAAAGTAGGGTGGGTTTTTTTGTGTGTTTCACTGGATCTCTGATTTGGATCTCACTCTTAAAATGCCAGTTTTCTACTTACTAATTTTGAGTAACAAATATGTATTTTTACTCTCTATTAGGTGGCTTGCATTATAATGGAAAACTTTTGATCAGATTGTTTTTACTGCTCATGAATCTTCATTTATCAACACAGAACCATACTCTTAAATTACAAAGTTGCAGTATGACTAGGAATTTAATCTAAGACCTTTTATGAATGCTACAGAGGCACGCCTTGGCAATCACTAGATTTACTGTATGAAGATAATGTATGTAAGCATGAAAATTATTTTCAGTACTATGTAATGAGAATCAAACCAAAGTACAAAGTCTTCAAGAATATAGATGCTGCAAAACTACTACACTATGGTGTAAATGCAGGGAGACATAGTTCCTCTAAAATTAATAGCTCAGGTGAACTGAACCTATTGAAGCATATTTGGAATGCCATCATGGTAGAAATATATCATATTGTAGTGTGATACATTTCTATTTCATGTTCTATTTCATGTTCTTACTAAACAAACATGAATGTTTTAGTCTATAACACAACAGGTTTTTATCCTATTGAAGCAAATGTATAAATATATACAAATAAGTATGTACCTTTCCCATCAGTCAAATGAGACTTACCCAGTTAATTGTTACGATATTGACATATGTTTGGTTTTATAGAGCTACTGTATAACAAGTTACAGTAATGCATCATTTATATATGAAGATAATCTTACACACAGGCAGCTTCTCATGCCCTTTTAGCAAGGCATAGCTTTTTGGAGGGTTTATTGATCAATTAAGTCAGGCAGAATAAGGAAATGTTTTTTAAAAATTAATATATAACATATAAACAAGTCAGTCTAACCTCTTGTTCTGAAAACAAAACAAAACAAACCAACAAACCAACAACCATAACACCAAAAAAAAACCCAAAAGAAGAACTCTGCCGTGCCATTATTATCTAACTATGAAATAAACAATTCAGCCTTCTATGAGTTTCAATGATTTTTATCTGTTCTTCAGTAAAACATCCAATGCAGCTACTCCTCTTCATAATCAAGGTACAAAGGGAGTCCAATACTATCAACAGTAGCCAATACGTCTCTAGGCACATATTTATCTCCTTGTGAAGATCAAGAATACGACTTACAAATTCTGTCATTAGTTCTGTAAATCATCACTGTTCGTGTCATCATTCCAACCCACTTCCCATAAGAGGAATAAAACTGCATGTCTGAGAGAGGTACTATTATCCTCCTTTTACAGATGGCAAAACCAAGGCAGTATGTATCAGTGGTAGTATATATCAGTGCCATGCTGAGACGCACAAAGCAGATGAGAAAAATTCAGATCACTGAATTGCAGGTTCTCTCTGCATCACTAATTTCCATTTGCTCTGTTGACTCCCCAGCGATTCAGATGCTGTACATAGTAGACACATAATCTATTCTCACACCAAAGCAGGATCATGCCCTATGCCATGGTATGCTACATTGCCCAAGTGAATATTTTATATTTCACAGCGTAGGGCAATCATCACTGCAATATGGACAGAATTATGTGAGTCACAGCAACTCCTATGGTAAGGAATGAATCTCTTTTCTAAGGATATTCAGACTGAATTTCCCTGGTCACTTTCATCTCTCACTTTTTAACGATACCACTTTTAATGATGTCACTGAATTTTTTTTAATTCTTAATTCTATAGGTTTTTTTTTAAATGCCACCCAATTATAAATCTGTAATTGAATCAGAACGTATGTCTTATTATAGCTTTTGATATATTATTATTTGTATTATTTAAGCAGCGGGTATTTTTATCAATTTTATCTACTTATTTATTAAGGCAGAGGTGGAGGTCATGTATGCGTACAGTGCAGAACATACGCAGCAGAAGAGAAAAACCAATGCACTACTCAATAGGAGTACTGGTAGCCTGGTTACCTCCAGAGTTTATCAGCACCATCAGCCTTAATATTTAGACATTTAGGATAAGTCATCAAAAAATTAAATCATGGCAATTAATGCTAACCATTGGGGTTTTTTGTTTGTTTGTTTGAGAAACAGCCTGACTTCTCGTACCTATCCAGTATAATATGGTATCAACTTGTTTATAATGTTGCGTATTAGTAACTGGTAATTTCTGCAGAATGAAAATAGCACAGCACGCAAGTACTGGGCCTTCTTACATTTTAATAGGATCACATTTTGGGTTTGGAACAAGCCAAAACCTCCAGTCTCAGTCTTGGCATAAGAGTTAATCTATGGGCCGCAAAATCAATTCTACTTTACAATGTCTCCAAAAGTGCACTTAAATCAATTTGTATACTCTGGTACCCTTTGAAAATAATTGCTTAAGGAGATTCACCATTTATTCTTTATTGTGCTAGAATGTCCTAGTGTGGCAAATGCTTAATTGTGAAATAAAATAGGAGTATTTAGGACCACACATGTAATTTACTGGATTCTTAGAAATTATTTTTGAAAAGGAAAGCAGTCTTTATTAGTCTGTTCTACTAAATTAATATGTAATTCTCTTTTGTTTAGGAATAATAATTAAAAAAAATAATTACATGTTGTAGCTCCTAAGAGGAAAGGACCACCCACAATTTCAAAGAGAGAGAATTGCAATACTACTTCAAATTTGGCTTCAGTGTAATCCTTTTGATGGAAAAAGATCTTTGAAAGAAAAGCTTGAAGCTCTTAAGAACATCCCCACTCCCCCAAAGAAAAACTCGCCAATTCTTTATCCCCCATAGAGTCTCGATTTGGTCAAGCTTAAGGAAGGTACTGAACAACATTTACTGACTGCTGCTCCTCATGCATTTCTAATAGCAATACCGTTCCCCTAACGGTGCCCGAGACAGCAGCACAGCTGTGAAGTGTGAAGGCATCGCTGACCTACAGCCCTGCTTGGAGTTCAGAGTGGGAGATGACTTTTAGCCATATAGATATATAGCTTGCCTTTAATGTTTCAAAAATGGTAATTTAGTCCAGCCAATAACTTCTAAAGCAATATATGGGTTTTGTTCATGCATTTTCCCCCTCCTCTGTATTTAACCAGGTTGCAATGCAAGGCAAAACAGAAAATAACTTTAACTTTTTTATGTTATTATTTCATACAAGGTCACAAATGACCATTTCTCTGTAAGGGAACAGTGAAGATTCTGCTATTTTAATTCCACTAGTTCTGATAGGTGATTTGGTGATGAATTTTTAATCAACTATTACACTTGATAGACCTGAAAATGCACTACAAGTTAAGGACTTAAAAAGGATAAAGCAAGATGCTGCCAGGTAACTTTCTCTTCTTCTGGTATGTTACACACTCAGCATATGCATGGCTGACACATCCATTTGGCTTGGTTTGGGGATCCGCTCACATTAAGAATAGATGAGATGGCATACTTAACTTTCCAAAAGACCTCTTTAACAGTATCTGAAAAATCTATCACTACTTTTCCCTGTAACAAAGCTTCTTTTTTTAGCAGGAGTTTTCAGCTGTCAACATGTCTTTAATATTTAATATTGTTTCATCTGCTTTGGAATTGAAACCGTAAGCACTTTTAGGAAGTGATTGAAAGGTTGTCTGGTATGTTGTCTAGTTTCACTACACAGTCTATAAGCCTGTATATTCTCTTCTGAAATATCACTCAGCGAACCATGACAATTTCTCTCTTTGCTCAAAACTGAGCAGAACGGATTCCTGATCCAGCCCCACGACACATAGCTGTTATTCCAATACAGGCAAGTAATAATTACATGCCCGGACACAGCCATTTTTCATCGAGTATAGCTCCAAACTGTTAGCCTAATAATAAGCTGAACACTCCAAGTGCTTCCTAACAGTAAAACTAACCTTGAACAGTTTGTCAAGGGACAGCCAAAATTTGCAAAGTAAACTAGAAATGATCTTGCAGATCATTAATGTTGAATGGCACTGTGCTCACTCTTCCTTCACTTGAGTTGAATGGTGCAATTTGGGGATTGTCTCTTGAGACAGGCTGATTGCTTAACAAGACAGATTTATTGTACAGTCTTAGCTTTATACAGTATGTGTGTAGTCACATAATATATGTTAGGCACTGATGCTTCAGGCTTTGAGGCTGTTGCCTGTCAGTGCCAAAAAATACGCCAAGAACAGTGAAAGAAACCAAAGCAAATTAGAAAGGGATTACCATGGATGATTAAAATAATTGACAACAGCTAAGCTACCGTCATAATTACTGCTTATCAAGATGACCAATATTATATCATTGTTTTCCCGGGCTTCACCCATCTGGTTATAGCCATCTGTCATTTCTGATACTATAATATTTTTCACAGAAACATTGTTTTTGTTTTACGGGGTGCTGGATTTTTTGGTGGTTTTACTCTGTGTTTGTACAGTGCCCAACACCACTGGGTTTCTGACCCAAAGCATGAGGACTTTAAGCAGTTGTATGAGTAAACTAATAAAGAAAAGGATGACAGAAACATGTGTGTTCATATCATCCTCCACTTTACTGATAACGAAATAGAAGACAGTAAGAACAAGCTGAATTATCTAACTGGATCATTTTGGGGGACTGGATTTTTTGTTTATTTCTAGTGTGTCATGTATGTTCTGGTTAATCAAGGTCCATTAAATTCTCTTCAGAAAAAAGGCAAAAGAAATTGTTGGGAAACTTCAGGGCAATTACCGATATGAATATTCAAGTATTCTGGAACTAAAACTTCCCACTGACCAGGATTAAATGACATTAACACTCTAGCTGAGCACCTCAGAAGTCTCAAGTTCTTGTTCAAGGGCTCCAGGCTTCTTTTTCTTCTTGAGCCTGCCTTCTCTTTCTGTGCCTGTTCCAGCCACTTTAAAATCTTTTCACCACAGTCTCTTTCCTCTTAATGCCATGCAAAGAATCAGAATTCCAAGAGATGGTTTCCTGTTGTAAAAGGACCTGAGAATACAGCAAAGGCAGTACAACTAGTCTGTAAAACAAGAGCAGTGTACCCTAGCTGAACACCGGAGCCATTCAGAATTGAACACCCTTGTAAAAATGGTAAAAACGCACATAAGCAATGAAAAGAAAACTGGTAATTCCAGAATGAACCGATCACAACCAATTTATTCGCAATCTGCAAACTAAAAAGAACAATCCAGGGCAAAAACCTGGATCAGTGCTCCCAAGTGTAAGAATGTGCAAAATCCCAATGTATGTTATAGCCCTAGCTGTACACCATTGCCACAGTATCAGTATGTAAACTACATTTAGCGCAGAAACTACATTTAAATGTTCTATGAAAACTCATCTATAAAATAACCTATGCAAAGTTGGATTTAATATTATTTAAAGAAAAGATTAAATTGTATTGCTACTTCTGCCATATTCACCCTTCCCCTCACCCCCGTCAAAGTCACAAAAAAGCGCAACTGCTTCCACTACAACTAATTTACATTCAGATATTTTTTTAGAGCTTAAAGTCCACAAAGCACAGATTTTCTGTTCCAGGACTACACTTTTCCACTGACAGTGTCAAAGAGTGTCTGCTCTTAATGGCACTTTAAAATCTCATCTCCCCTCCCTTCAGACCTTTTTCCCTATCTGTAGGTTTTCAAGTCTTTTTTTCCAAATTGCTTCCACACAAAATTCTTTCTCTTCAAGCATTTTCCAGACTCTTCTAAGTAGCTGATGGAGCTTCTTCTCAAGTAAATATCCAGAAAATTCCACCGAGAAGACCTAATAATTAGGATAAACAGCAAAAGTACATGTGGTGTGGTGTTTTTGTTGTATGAGAGGTTCTTTTAATTAAGGAGGAGGGTTTTGCTTTGCTATTTGGAGGCACAAAGGTAGTTGGATAGGATGGATAGCAGTTAAGTAATTGCAATGAAATGAGAGCACAGCGTACCTAGGATGAATAAGGGGAGCACTGATGTCTCCATTCCAAAGCTATCATACACTCTTCATGGTGCGTAAACAGATGACTTCAGGACAGAGAGGTCTAGGTAACCATGCAGAGACTAACGACAATTACGATAATGGAAGCAAAAGGTATTAAATGTACTAAGAAAACCCCAAAAAACAATGCATAAGCTTCCCTATGGCTTGCAGACTAATACTGAAATATACCACAAAGCATTTAAAGACATAAAACGGTGGCATTCTGTTTAAAGCATAAATTTAAAAAAAAAAAAAAAAAAGGAGATTTAAGAAATAAGCCTAAATGTCAAAACACGTTATTGCACTGATATCAATAACAGCCATTAAAGGGAACTATCATCTCGGCACTACACAGCCAGGCCTGCTGCTAAAGCTGTCTGTGTAAATCCAGTTGTACTTCTAAGGAATTCAGCAATAGTTTCACTGGCTCAAAAATCCTAGGACATGTATCTTGCAACAACAAGCGCATGTATCTGTACTTACTCTTTTAGCTGAGTAAGAACAGATCTCCTCTGAGAATGGGACCAGCTCAGAGATCTGAGATGATCGAATTTAAACGATATTTACACAGATAGCTGAGAAGGTGTGAGTATTTGCTTCTACACAGGCTCCACTGCACTTGCTGTCTGCTGCAGTGTGGCTAATTCCCTCTCATGCTTATTCTTCTGTTGCAGTTCATATTACAGCGCACTGTTTTACAGACCTGCAGCTCGCAACATCTGTAGTGAAGGTCCCAGAAATTGATTTAGAGGCTGAAATACAACCATATCCAATCCTGCCTCCACACAAGGCTATATATCTTTGTTGGAAGACTGACACATGGTCCCCATATGCACTGGTGATAACGCAAACCTGCCAGGCACAGGTGTACTTACAGCTCCAGATGCAATCTAATGATGGATAGGAATAACCCAATCATAGGAACATTTATATTTGTAAACCCTACCTAGTGCTACAGACAATATGTCTACATTTCAGTGCCACATTTCTTCAAGAATATCAAGATGTTCCTAAGGTATGAGAAGCATATGATGAAACTTGATGGTATATGAGATACAGAGACTGCTTTCTGAGGCACAACTTAAGAGTTGGAAGTTTTAAAAATTAATTGCTCTTCTGGCAAACCCAAAGAAAATTAAATTAAATTAGATACTGGAACTTTTTCATTAGAAGGCTCTGGCAAAATACTTTTAATAGATGGAAAGCTTTCTGCAATTAAAAGTGACAGGTGCATTGCTTTCTCTAAGCTTTTAAATCACATCTGTCAAAAGGCCTACCAAAATGCATTTTTTAAGCCAATCTATTCAACATTTATGAATCAAAACACTGTAGAATTATTGAAGACACATCACTTAAGAAAGTCACAGCTTTATGGCAGTAAAGAGCTAAAATTTCTATAGAGTTATAGGTCTAATGTATTTAGGACAATGTAGTAAATCACACAGTAACTCTGTATCCCGTTCCCATTCACTTCATTTGTCAGCATGATTTTCTGCTTTAATTCTTAACCAGTGCACGACAAATACACAACTTGATTTCCCTAATTTAAAACCAAGATGTTTGTAGTAAATTCAGGTTAGTCAAAGAGTTGTTTTAACTATCTAATCCGCGCGTTTAAGGTGATTTGGAAGTGAGATGGATCTCATAGAAATTACCTGTCTTGAAAACAGGCAAAAAAAGTTTGATTTCAGGTGCCCCTGTGCCACAGAAATCTGTTTTCCATAAACAATATTCCAACAACGTGAGCAAACCCACTTATTGCACATCTCTCCCCCTATCCCCAGACATGCCCGAGCTTATCCTTTACTCAATCCTCACTCACAAAAACAGGGAGTACTTAAATCACTGCTACTATTTTTTGACCTTAAAGGAAACCAACAAAACCAAAACTCAAAAAAAATAACCAACACCCCCCCCACCCCCACCCCCACCCTAACATCCTAATGATCATTTCAGGGCTTTTTTGTTTGGCTTTGGCTTTCACTTTATTTGGGGGGTTTATTGTTGGTTTGTTTTTTTTTTGCTTGTTTGGGTTTTCTTTTGTTTTGTTTTAAAATAAAACAACCCAAAAGAAACAAACTAATCAATTACCCTATTTTGATAGGTTAGGGATGACGTATTTTTCAGGGCAAGATCCTCATCCCCAGCAATTCTGAAAACAAACAAAAGCGTTACTCTTCAAAGCTCTTAATTATTACATAAATAACGTAATGTATTAGGGACTGTCACAAGATGAAGTGCCTAGGTTGTGGTACAGCACCTTCAGAGATGTAAGATGGGAAAGTCCACTAACACTGCTAAACATAGCTCTTACAAACTGCAAACATACAAAGAACCTCATCCCAATTCAGGAAAGCACTGAAATACAATTTAAAGTATTTAGTTAAACCCCACTTAATTCATTGCAACTAGTCACACGCTTAGGGTTAAATATGTGATCAAACGTATCTTTGAATCACAAACTACTTACTGAAAAGCAGCAGCAAACACATTTTAATTACAGATTTCCCTGATTTAAGTGTATATGAACAAAGACAAAATACACCTTAGAGGGAGAGGCAGAACAAGAAAGTAAGAAAATAGTTTTCTTTTCCATAATCATTCCATAAATTATCCTCTTGCCCCATGACAAACTACATATAATATTTTGTGTTTATATAAATATATACTTTTATATATGTAAAATAATGTATTTTATTTATATATTTATACTTATATAAATACTTAAGGTAAATAACACGGCAACTGGACCACATACATGTCCTTAACAAAATAATCTTTTATATTTAACAAAATTCAGAGGTTTGTTGCTGCTTTTTGTTTTTTCTTTGGGGGGTGGGGTTGGATCTTGCCAAGTTCTCGGTTTCCCCCCTCTATAAAAATAATTTTGAAATTGCATAGTCATCACACGTTTCTCCCTAGCACTCCTTACGACCACATTTAAAGGATTTTTCTCAGAGACAGAAATCTCCTCCAGCTCTTGGCCAGACAGAAGAAAGCTTTGGGGCAGAAGGTCAGTATTTCAGGAGGACTGGCCATTCAAGACAATACTATATTTTAAAATTTTGTGTCAGGTCTGCGTCCTGGCAGAGCAACACAGGAATTGTGCTACCGAGGACAGCATGATAGGTGGTAGGCCTTCTGGAAAGAATCAAAAATACTTAAAATATACACTGGAAGAGCTACAGTAAACACAGATAAGGATTCATCCCTGACTTACAACTGAGTAATTCTGAGAGCTGGATTACAGTGGTACTGTATGCTTCAGATATGCAAACTAAAAATACACTAAACACCAAAGGAACCAAGAAGTCATGAGGATATGTCTACAAATGTTTGCTCCAAACAGGGATAAAAATATTCAAATATTTTCCCTTAGTATCAATTTTAGCTAGACTGTGAGTGAGAATGAAAGGTCTGCAATATGTGAAAATAAAAAGATCAAATTCAGCATTCAGTAGTAATATAGAATATCTAATTCAGTCCCTGATCTGCAGTTGGTTGTTTGTGGGGTTTTTTTTGCAGTTTCTTCTTCCCTATCTCTTTTGCCCTCTGTTAACTATCTTCCCATCCATGTCTATAAATAATGAAAATAAGCCAAATCTTCCTTACTGATATCATGTATTACACAAATATCTCAAGGGAAAATATGCCCAGTAATGTTTTGATGAGCTGTACTAATTGAACCGTTTATCCAAACACAAACAATCGTATAGAAATAAAGACTTGAAAAGAGATGCTATATAATCCCATCCTAAACAGAACTTAAAATCCTGGTACTCCAAGGAAAAGGACTTACCAAATTCAAAGCCAGCATTCAAACCAGCATGGCCATACAAAATAAACCATGAGTTTTTGTCAGTCACAATGATTTTATTCAGGTGTTAAGTCTATGCTTAAAAATAAATGGTCTGATGAACTTGAAGATATATATTTTATTATCTTGAATTTCTGTTTTAACTTTCCTTTTCCTTTAACCTAGCTGAAATTTCATTATGGATACATATTATTTGCAATACTGACTAACAATTCTTTTTATATAGAACAGAAAGAAGAATCTTCTATAGACTTCTCCTGCATACCTCCAGCAATTTCTACCTGCAGGGTTTTCTTGTTTTGTTTTGTTTTTTCATTAGGAACACACTTCTCTTCCTGTGGGAAATTACCCTCCATGTATGTAAACACATGTGGTAAAATGCCTGACCTGAAGAACCAGTAAGTATCTCACAGGGTCTGTTTTCCACAGTATTTTCAATATTCATTATTCCCTTTTCCATACATACAGTAATAAGCAGCACAAAATAGAGAACCCTAGCTGAGGCAGAGGTGACATCTTAGCTTGCAGTCGAACAGGGAATTGCAGAAAAAGCATTTAAATAACAAAGGGAAACTGCCAGGTTCTTTAAAAAACAAACCCAGGATAAAACTCTGGGGTAAATGCATTAATGATGAAAATCACAACAGCTAGGATTACAGTATAAGGATGTCATATTACTACCAGGTATGTACATGTCTAGTAGTGAACGCTTTTGTCTTTTATACATTTATAAGCAGATGAAGATTACAGTAATAAATCCCTATGCTGAAATAGAAGCGAGCTTAATTTTAAGATTAGGAATCTAATCTCCATCAGAAATAAGATATAGGAGGTCAATTTGCTACAGGCAATGAGACATTCTGTACTGTACTTAATGCATACTCCTGCACTGCAGCTGAAGTATTTAAAATTTCCAAGCTGACACAAAAAGCAACAGATGGAAAGGAAAGTTTCATTAAAAGAAACAGAAGATGTCAGCAACCATCTTTGACTTCAGGTTGAATTTTGGTCATAGAACTCCCTGGTATTCTTCACTTCACTTTCCTAACTAGTTCCCCTATGGATTAACCTCTTCTCACCTCTGGTTGTATATACACTGCAAGATGGAGCTGCTGGCCAGTTCATTAGAGCAGCTCCTGCTGTTTCTTCCACAGAAGAGGAGGCACCTCTCAGTTACCATACACAGGCAAGCCCAGGTCGACATGTCTCCTAATAACTTCTGGCAGCTTTGATCAGGCTGGTGGGTAATAAAAGTTTAACGGGGCAAAAAAAAAAAAAAAAAAAAAAAAAAATGCCAGGAACTTTGAAGTATTTCCTGCTGCTCCTTTGGAAACCAAGTACCATCACTCAGTAATTCACGCACCATAGTGGTATTAGCGAGGGGAGAGAGTGGGGGGCTGGATTTGGGGGCTTTTTCTGTGTGGCACGTCTTAAAGCAAGAAAAGATATCTTTAAATAGAATGCTTCATCCCACTGCCAGAAAATTTATGTTTTACATAACTCTGCTAGATAGAGGTTCAAACATAACATTAAAGTAAGTTTCCTGATTCAATACTTCAGTTGCCCGTCTCTTTCTGAGCACACAATCAAGCCCAAGGCTGGCGAGAAGCTTTGCTTTTACAGCTCCAGCTCTGTAAAGCACTTGAGGCTGTGCGCTTCAATTTTCCAGTGTTGCTCTGTGTGGTGCAGTGGCAAAGAACGTGAAACTGCATTTAAGCACTTGAAACGGATTCCTTGGTGTCCAGCAACACTTCCCACTGCTCGGCTCAGTCTCTTTCCTTGACATCTCTGGTGGCCAAGCCAAAAAAGTCAACAGTCTGCAGTAATGAATGAATACTCCAAGACCCTTTCATACTGGTATAGCTGATTGTGAGAGGCTTTACCGCATTTCCCACACATTTTCTGACCCATTTTGTCTGCCTTTTCTCAGAGGGGTTTTGCCTGTTATATTGTGGGCTAAGCAATAAACTAATTATCTTGTTCAAATCCCTTTGCAATGCCTCTAATCCTATTAGTTATAAGAATGTGTGAATACTGATTGCACAACTTTAAAAAGGAAGCAACAAAAAAAGAGAGAGACAGGAGGGAAAAGCCAAAAAGCAGGATCCAGGAGGATCTGCCAGCCACTTCGCCCTTTTGAGAGCTGTCAGGATGCTCAAGATTCCTGTCCGTCACAAGACTGGACACTATACAGGACAATTTGTAAGGTTCATATTTCCATTTTCCATCTGTCTGTCGCATCTGCCCCAGAGCTGCCGCTATTATCTAAGGCAGCTCCAAGCCCTTTGCTCACAGCAGAACTTGCTGACCCTTGACTCCAGTTAACAGTTACATTTTCTCTTTCCCCTTTCATAATGAACATTTTAATGAAGGGGATGACAATATTACAATGTGTCAAAGAAGCCATATGAAGTACAGGAAATGAATGAATCTTAGCGTAGGAACCTATAGGCCCTATGAGTCCTATTTCTTTTCTTCAAAGAAGCCTCACAAGTCTTATTAAAGAGCCCTCTCGCCCTCTTCCTCAGCTGAAGATACTGGAGCGGTTGCCTCCTGCTGTCCAGTACAGAGTGAACTTTAATCACTTTTCCTATTTTGTTCACACTGGGGAAGGAGCCAGGCTTCAGTGAAAAGCCTGCAGTCACAGGCGATGTTAAAGAGCATGAAATTTATCTGACTTCCATAAAAGATGAGCTCTGCCCTTCCATTCCTGCTTTTGCTAAGCTGGCTGCTCCGGGGACAGCCATTCTCTCCTCCAAAAACAAATATTTGCTTTTAGCGTGGATGGATGCTGCTGCCTAGGAGCGCCTTTTCCCTTGCTTTTTAAACTGTAAACTTAGTTGTTTTCACCTACAAAGACGACTTGTGGTCTTGGGAAAGAAATTTAACTTTATCATTTAGACATGCTGTTTTGCAAGTGAGGGTTTTGAAAATGCAAACAGTTCCTGTTTTACATGAGTAATAAGCTCTGGCTAATTGGTTACCATAGAAGCAAAATCACCAGAATTCTCAGAGAGCAAGAGAAAGATTTACCCTTTTTTTTTTTTTCCCCCACTCCTTCCCTGCAGAAGCCTGCACATCAGTGAAAATCTAGCCCTTAGGATAAAATGCAAACTTTGTTTTCTCACATACTATACTTGGAGATTTGAGACACTGTTTATCTAATGAAGATTAAAATAAATTGTATTATTACGTAGCATTCCATTATTCAATTAAAAAGCCTTAACATTTGGAATTGGCTCTACCATCCTTGGAAATCATATTTTCATTATTTGTGCAACGCTTGCTTCCCTTACAACAGCAAATTAACAACACATTTGTGCAGATGTTGGAAGGATAATTCTTACAATACGTATCTTTTCTAAGGATCAACACATTATCAATGAGTATTTTACAAACAACTCACTGTGTGACTTTAGAAACAGTACCGCTTTTGTGCCATTTCGTTACTTTACTTAAATATTTCAAATACAGTAGAGAAATGGAATGTAAAGAACCCCAAAACAACTCCAGAAGTGATTTATGCCCAAAACATTCTATGTATATAAAATCCTGAAAAGCAGTAACAAAATTGTATCTGTGGGCTTGGTAATAAAAGGGTTGTGTTAAAAAGAAATGAAAAGTGGTACTGACCCACTGACCATCCGCTCTGCAACCCATAACCCCATCTAATCCCCAATTGATACTGACAACTGCAATGACAAGGGCTAAATTGGAGCCATAAGTGGGAGTAATGATAGACTGCCACTTTAGTATGTCAACCATTTCCAGATTAAAATTAATACCACACATACACTCTTCAGTGAAGCAGAGACTTAGTAAAGCAAGAGCAGCGCTTCTTTAATAGCAATGCCTCCCAAACATGTGCCACAGAAGCCAAAACCAGCACCCAGGGCCAGCAAGGGGTTTGCTGGCTGACAGCAGGAACAAGGCGCGCAGGGAAACCCGTTCGTGCTGTACTTTCAGTCGCGACCACCTAGGGGCACTCAGCGTCCTAGAAATGTATCGCAAATCTCAGCCTGATCCAGCACCGTTCTGGCGCAGAGCACAAAACATCACCTCTGTTAAGCATCCTGCCCATACTCTGCTTAACAACAACGATGAGTATTGCTTATTGATACTTTATTACTGGCAGATAACTAGCCAGACAGCCTCGTCCCCTCTAAATGCTTCTAAAGAACTTTTTTTCTGATAAAGGCTTTAATATACCGTGAAGGTTTTCAACTAATAGGCAAAAATACACAGACCATATCTTTTGAGAAAGTGATTTCACATTTTGAGTCTGGACTTCTTCCAAACTGCAAAGTAACTACAAACTTCACGGAAAGCTGTCTGGAGGGAATTCTCTTAATTGTAATTCACTACAGCTTCGAAAAGAACATGGCAAAAATGGAAATGAACGTAAAGCTGAGAAAGCAGCACAAGGTCAAGAGAATTGCAATTCTTTCTTCTTCACATACATTCTTCCCTTTCTACTTCATATTGTATATATACAAAATTTAAACACAAGCAGAACTGTATTCCTATGTTTCGGGATTCTCTGAATTCTTTTTAAAAAAAAAATATTTGGTATAATGAATCTTCCAAATTTTCCTCAGAAAAACCTTATATATGTTCATTCAAGCAATCAGCAAAATAAAGTTTTAGATCGAAGCAAATGGTTCATTTAGGCTAAACTGTGGCAGCCTACTAGGCAATCCTATCTGATATTTTATGGTCAAGTTTTATAGCATGAAAATTCTGACTTTCTGCCACATTTTTTTTCTGTTCAAACAGGGTTCACTTAACAAGCAGAATGCAGACCTGCTGCTTTCCCTTGTGGCCAACTTCACTTGTTCAAAGTCTTTGAGAATCTTGGAACATAGCAATAGCTCTTAAAGGAACTTTGGCCTGCAGCTGTTATTAACTAGCTTTGGACGTATGGACCTCCGTTGACAAGCACCTCATGTGGAGAGGTTAAAAAATTGCTACCATATGCTTTCAGCTTTTCTAACCTACCATGTAAAGGCTGAAGAAAAAAAAAAAAAGAAAGAAAGAAAAAAGTGGTAAACCCCCCCTTTCATTACTTTAAAAATACAAATCAATTTACACATAAACTAACACTTCTTTCTATCTTATACTGCCTTACAGTTATGAAATATATATTTCATTTTTACTGTGGTACTGTAGTGTTTCAAAGGCAGGAGCTGATTTCAATGAAAGGAACAACCGGTTATAGGTATAAAGATCTCAACAGGCTTTATTACTGGACACAAATTAAAAGCCACCACACTTAAAACCAGCGTTATAGAACAATAAAAATCTGTGTCATGAGAACTTTTCTATTGCACAGAAAAGCATTGTCTCCTTAATGAAAGCTAAAGCTAGCACTGCTTATTACTTTAGCCTTACGTGCATATATGTTACGTTAGTTTTCAATTATGCAATCCAGCTCAGATTTGGAGGACCTGTATACCCAGCTCTTTGTCCCTTTCTTACAGACAGATCCACTGCTTTACCAAAAGGTATTATCTCCCTGGAGAAATACAGCCTTAGCATGCGAGTAATACTTTCCAGAGAACCCTGCTCACTCCCCGAAGTACTTGTACCAATCCTTGTACCATTCATAGCCTGAAATGGATATTCAATATTTTTCGCCTTCTTTAAATGAAAAAAAAAAAAAAAAAAAAAAAAAAAAAAGTTGTTTGCTGAACTCTTACATCTCTGTTGTATAGATTTCCACGTAATTCTCTAAAAATACTTTAACAGTGTTTAGTGAAGAGCTCAGTAGGTCTCAGTTCAGCATACATGAGAGCTGAGTTCACAGATTTCAGATTCTACAGCTACTGTACAGATTTCCTTAGCTACTGGAGAATGCCACTCAATATCAACAGAAATTTAGGTTTTAAGTTGAAGTTATCAGTGGGTTAAAATGGCTATCTAGACTGGTAAAAATACTAGCATGTAATCAATCACCTTATCCAGACAGTTTCCCCATTCACGCTGTAGCCAAATATTCTAAGTAGTAATCAACAATAAACCAGGAACAAGTTTCTGAATCCAAACTACTGTTCTAGTGGATGACAAGAAAAACCCAAGAGACTTAACTTCTCTTCTAACATAATGAACTTCACCTTCATGCATTTAAATCCAGGCCACTTTTCCCAAAATCCTGGGATATTCCATGTGTCAGGCACGCTATTTCTCAGATAACAGTATCTGCATTAGGAATATTATTAGACTACCCAGAATTATATTTATAGGTGCAGGAATACAGCATTTCTGTCCAACCCAAGCAAACTGTAGATCTATAAGAAATGCAGCCACTACAGGATAATTTGCTGTCTGTCTTGAGTACCTGCTGAATCCCATTATCAGGTTGCCCAAATACATATTTCATACTTCTATAGCAAAATAATAATAAAATAAACATTCATCCCGCAAAGTATATAAATACAGTAAATTCATTTTAAGAAGAGGAAGAAATGGATCAGTGCCAAGGGACTAGTAGTGGGAGTCATCTGACCTGTCTTCAGCCAGCTGAAAATCAGAAATCTAGTCTTAAACTGGTGTCTACAGAAAGGTGAAGTCTCCTTTAGAAGGGTAGCTTTGTCTTTATCTCCTCATTTCAGAATACAAGAGGTTTTGAAAGTGAGCTTGAACTCCGCACTTCAATTTCAGGAAGGTCAAGCCAGAAATCCCGCCAGAGTGACCCTGGCATGCTGCCTGGCCCAGGTCACGAAAGCAGCCCATGTCAGTCATGTAGTGAACTGATGTCTCCCAAATACCAGGATAGTTCCCTAAGTGTTTGGACGTTATTAATGATGCTGGTTTATCCAGGATTTTTCTGAGCAGTGGAAAGAAACCAGCACTCTGCCCTCCTCTAACCAAACTACAGGCGTCTCCTGAATTCCACTGACTGCTCCAAAACACAACAGAAGGACAGCCCGTATTAGAAAACCCATGACTGCTCAAAGCTAGAGATCTTGTCAGCTACCAAAAAGTCTTGCTCCGCCTCCCTCCCAGACCTTTAATTGAGAACTTTTAAATAACAACCAGCTCTATATATCTTTGTTAAATACAAGCAACATGATCTACCCATTCCCCAAGAGGTGGCCGGGATTAGCATCCTGTAGCATTTGATATTGTTTACAATTTAGACTTACGCTTTGGTCACCAGCACAGCCAAAGTTTTCATTTGAATTAATAGCTGGATCAACAAATAGTGCTTGAACCTGCAAATCTGCTGACCACTTCAGGCTCAAAAACATTCCTTTTCCACAAACTAATTCTACCCATATAATATGATGAGAAATTGCTAAGACTTAGAAACTATAGCGCTATTGAATGTCCACGTAAACTTTCTTGTGAAGCTGGCCAAAAGGGCTTCTTTTGAAAGAGAACCTGTTACCCATTATTTATATTATACTGAAGCATTTGTTAATTTATGGAAGCACTTCTGATGAAACTGCAGTAAAATGTGGGGGGTGGGGGTGGGTGTGAATATCAGTCGGTCGTGCATTTGGTTGCTTTTGTATGCTTGTTTAGTTGTGGGGCTTTTTTACTCTGGCTTTTGGACAAATGCTTAGACAGCCCATGTCTTCCAGGATTACACAGCTTTACCACAGAGGTACCCCTGAAGGGAGCAATCCCCATTCTCCACTACCCACAGGAAGACATAACACAGGAGGTTCACGGGAGTACTCCGTCTCTGTGAACCCAACCTGCCCTGGCACACGGCCAGCAACCTGACCGTCCTGGCCCAGGGGAGCTCTGGGGATGCTCTGCTGGAGCCCTCCCTGCCTCCAGCTACCCCAGCCACAGCCCAGGAAACCTGCTGGGAGTGGGGCAGCCGTGGGAGCCTCCACTCTCCTGCAGAAGAGTCAAACACAAAAGTTTGAATATTTCCAGTTTGGAAAAATGTTCAGGGTGGACCTTCCAGGAACTACTTCAAAACCTCTAGCCTATGGTTTTCTCTTTGAGGAAAAAAAAAACAACCAACAAAACCAAAACCAAACCAACATAATTAAAGTCTTTCAAAATAGAAGATACAAGAAGTTCCATTAACATGAAAGTCCTGAAGTGAACTTTCACTTACTGGAATTTTCCCAATATCTACTAGATAATACTCTAACATACTTTTCCCTTTATTTTCATTCTCTGTACCATCAGACCATTTAAAAATTAAAACCCACATACTCAGGAAAGAAAAAGATACATTTTTATTTAAAATATTAACAGTATTTCAAAAATGTATAGGCAACTCTAACAGAAAAAACAGATACTTTTCAAACCTTTCAATAAATCTCATGTCATTTTCCAAAAGAAGTATCAACCAACTAAAGGAACCAGTTAAAACTTATCTGCCCTCCCATGCTGATGTATGGAGGCTACATCATCAGTAAAAATACCATTCATATTCTGATTGGCATTCCTCCCCATAGAGTATAAGGATTTAGCTGATAGTAAATGGTGTAAGTTATCTCCCTTTATTTTTCAAAAACACTTCATTGGTATTGGAATTTTGGAATAGGGACCTCTGTTTTAACAAAAGTAAAAAAAAAAAATCTCCTTTCTATACTGCTGTCTTCATATGTTTCTCTATGTAACACTATTGAGTGACTCACAAATATTTCAGTCTAAAAAGTTGACAGTATTCACAGTAGTCCTTTACAATTTCTTCAGTATAAGTAACCCAATAATTTTAATTAAGCTTGGAAAAATAGGCCACAACTCTTTACTTAAAATTCAAAGTATTTTGCCACTGGTAATGAGAGTGGGAGAGCCACAGAAGGGCAAAACAACATCTTGACTAGTTTCATAATATTTTTATATTTTAACTAAATGTAGGTTTGAACTCCATAATGGAAGTCTCAATGACCAAAATATTCTGTCTTCAACCTACTTGCAGACATGAAACAGATAACAAATAACTACATTGTGCATCACATGTAAGATGTAGTAAGCAAATAGTCAGCTTCTTTAGAGGACAGACCTTTTTTATTACAATGAGAAATATAACACATTTCCTCCATATGATAGTAAAATGTATATTTGGACAGCATCAGAGCTAAATATAGGGGGATTTAGGGGGAATATTTGTTTTATCTGAAGTTAATTAAGACACCATGGCCCAGACACAGCTCTGTTTTCATCAGTGAAAGCCACAATAAGTTGAAGTTCAGTTACTGTAAATTTAACAAATTTAATGAACCCATTCCATTACCTGAAACCATGTTTTTTTTGAAAAAAACAGGATTGTTAGTTTAGACCAATTTGTTTAAAATTCTACCTTTCCATTCATGTTTTGAAGTAGTAGTACCATTTCTAAAGAAATTACGAAAAATTCTTTAATTCATGCATGATATAACATCAGTACAAATTTGCCAATACGAACAGTTCTTGAATGAGATGAGACGATACAGTTCTTTAATGAACCGGCATTCTTTAATGGATTATTCCTCTGTGTTGTGTCCTAGGTTCAGATTTGAATCAGGGTGACTCTTACAGCAGGCGCCTCCATTCCTGGCAGATGTTAACTCTGTCTCATGCAGCTAACCACCATGCAGGCTTAGCCTATTTATGTGA
This sequence comes from Microhierax caerulescens, assembly GCA_035590215.1. Lineage (NCBI taxonomy): Eukaryota > Metazoa > Chordata > Aves > Falconiformes > Falconidae > Microhierax > Microhierax caerulescens. The sequence goes on from JAVJGJ010000001.1 coordinate 33,612,135, forward strand.
ATGTCAACAGCACCGTACAGTGTCACACAACTGACTAAGCAAAGATTGAAAATCCACTATTCAGCAATCATGACTCCATGGTCACTTGCACAACTATTATGTTTCATGCCACAGATATTATAACAATTGTGAGAATATACTTTATGGGTAACCAACGTTTTTCAAGTAAACGCATCCCAATTTCCTGTTCCAACAAGCAATAGGAACTTATTTCACAGAGAGGTGATGAGTAAATATCATTAAGAAAATTTATGAGGGTTTTTTTCAATAATTATTGTTTTCCTATGTATAATTCTTTTGTTACTTATTACATGTTAGCAATCAACTTTTCAAGGATCCTGGCATGAAAGCTCTTTGGAGATTCCAGCAGTACTGCAAGGCATAATTATCCCTTGTATCTGCACAATGTTAAACTAATTGCCCTCAAATTTCAAATGCAGTATCAGAAGCCATGTGATGGTTTAAATTGAGCTCTGCCTTGTGACTATAGCTCTGCCCAAAGACATTGGCAACAGTGTGCTTATGTCTTATTCCTTGAAACTCGCTTTCATAGCTCCATGATGTTGATTCGACCATTTATGAGAGAGAAGGAAAAAGAAAAGAACTAGAGTCATACCTACATGTTCAATAACTGTCAGGTATATTCTACTTCATAATAACAAAAGTCTAAGTTCAGCATATATATCCACAGAGTTAATTCTTGATAAAAACAACAAAATTTTTAGAGGAGTCATCACTCTGAAGTTGTCAGAGAAATATGAATGACAAATACACACAAATGAAAATAACAAAACTCCAAATTCTGACTTTATCCCTTAATGTGCTCCTTTAACAGTCACAAACTTTGATGGGATACCAACAGGAACACACTAAAAACAATTTCTGCTGGATTCTGATAAGTGTGATCTGTCCTGCATTTGAAAAGCCAAGTAATCATGAGTTTTGAAATGACAGCAAAGATGTGTCATACATGCCATAAGGGCACATGCAAGTTCTACAAAAACAGCAGAAGAAAAAGGAAACTATGCCACAGGGAATTTCAGATGGCTTCATATCAACTTCTGTCAGCGGTAGATTTGATATACTGCATTACTGAATCACAAGGTGCTTATCAGCTTAAATCAGGTTTTCTCTTTCCTGTCCACAATAGAAATAAATAATCTTTTTATCATTTTTGTTTCTGAAATCTTTGGAAAAATTTACACCACTTGAAACAAATGGAAAGCTAAATGATAAACTGAAAAGGAATATTTCTTATTTCAGTCCTTAACGTCTCTCTCTCCAAGAACGAGAATAGAGTGTCACAGACATTCCTATAGATTAACTTAATTATAACCTTTTCACATGCAGGGGCCTAGAGACAGACTGCAATCAGTACCAAGGTTTCTGATCACATCTTTCTGTCTACCCAGTCAACCCTGTTTCCCACATACTTCAACCCAAGAGTATTTCTGCTAAAACATTTTCAATTTAAAATTTAGAGCAGAGCAGAGCAGCAGTAGCCAGCCTAGCAAGCGCTGACCCAAAGGATTCAGTTTCTAGTAAGATAAATAGTTCAAACTGCTAAACATTAAGAAAAAAAACAAAAATAAGTTAGGTTTGAGGCTTGATAGCGATTCCAAGGACAGCATGTATGCATATGTAGAGAAAAAAAATAAATTGAATACTAAATAAAAGTAGTTTCAAAAAAATAATATCAAACTCTTTAAACATTTGCAATCTAGCAAACTATAGAATGCTTCACCAACTGATCTCTCAGCTTTATTCTCGTTTACTTAAAGTTCGTTTAAAAAATATTAAGAGATTACATAGTACTGAAAAATTCCATGCAAATACATTCTAGATGACTGTGATATGCTTCTCTATTTCACAAATTTAGGAAATATTAAAATTCATTATGTAACTGCAATCTATTTTAAAGAGTACTGTAACACCAAGAAACAGCAGGTTTTGAAATTGTAGTTGAGGGTGGAGGAGAGGAAGGAATAGCATGTATCTGCTTCTCTAAAAAAGGAATTTCCATGCAACAATTTAATTCTTGAATGTCTGAAGTGTAACATGGTGAGAATGTAAGTCACATGGGAATTTTTCATCATACAATTTTGTGCATGATTTCTAGACATGACGTATTATTTTACTGAACAGTAACTTAAAGAAAACAACCCGAACCTCTACTGCATGTAAAGCCATTGATAATTAGCCTGATTACTTATGTCAGACCCTTATTTGGCTGAGTTGTAATCATGACTTATGGCAGTATATAGATTTGCTGAATATTGACTGAACTGTTTTCCTCAATCTCATAAAATCTGAGACAGAGAATAGAAAGTTAGACTATAAAATACATATTTCAAATCCATATGAGATAGTCCACCTGCTCTAACAATTACGAAGATGCAGAAGACAACAGATTTGAACAGTGTTTTCAAAAGGTTTTAGTGTTTTAGCAAGTTGCATAAAGTCTCAAATAGGGAGATCCCCTCCCTCTTACAGGCTATAAAAAGGGCTGAGGAAAAAACATGGATGGAAAACCAGAAGACTCCTGAGAACTATCTTTCTGGCTTGTATTATTAATGAAAGACTGCTCCTACGATGCAAAATTTAGAAGCAGATCTATCCCCCAGCCTTTGAGTCTACTAGTTCTAGTAGTTAAAGTCTCTTCTACCTGGGAAATGATCTTGAATGGAAAACATCTGAACTGCCAGACACCACATAACTCTGAAAGCACTGAGTTTCTAAATCAGAGTCATATGGGCTGTTGGTGTTGAACTGAAAGCAAGCCATGCCCGAATCTGGCACCCAAAATGGCAAAGAGATCAGACAATTACTGACCAGCTCTGAGAGTCTGAGAAAAACATTCAACGAAGTATGATTATGCATCAACACATGACCATAATTAAACCGCCTACACATGTAATCAACAGGGACCTTATACATCTTATTTGCATCAACTATAAAACAGAGACCTGACCAAACCTGAGCTCTTACAAGATGCTGATGTACTACTGGTAACTTGTAGGTGTTACTCAAAGAATCGAGACATTACATGACTGCTATTGTCCCAATAAAACTTAGGAAAACAATTTGAATCAATATTTTTATGAGGATGTAATCAAGGCCATTCATCAAAATGCCATTTCAACAGAGCATTAAGGCTCCGTTGACATTTCCTTCAGGAGCCCCAAGATCGCTAGGGAAGAGGAGAGTATACTACATTTCTGTATTTTCTCCTTGAAGCCTAGATTACATCTCCTGGAAGTGCCTGACAAAGTAATTAATGACTGAAAGTAAATTCAAGTTTCCTGTATTTGTTTAAAGAAACTTAAACAGGAAACATGGGAAACAAATTCACAAACAAAATGTGTCCGAGGGAGAGAGGCATAGATTTATCCTGGAGGAGCTGCTGAGGACCACAACACAGAGAGAAAAGGGAATCTTTGAGCAGGGCTGTGGTTTATAAGCTCTCAGGAAACTTCTCGGGCCAGAGATGGAAAATGCCAGGACCGTGGCTACCAGGTCCTCAGAAGTAACAGCTCTTTGGAGGATACTTACAAGCCCCTGAGCACTCTTCAAAAAGCTGATTATCTTATAAGGGAAGAAAGTCTTGCAAAATACACATCGTTCCCTAAAACAAGCCTTAACTTCAGATTTCATCATGCTGTTGAGATTTCCCTTCTCCCTTTCCTGAGGGTGAAATGAGGAGGAAGGGAAAATGGGGAAAAGCACATGCGTCCCTTTGCAAAACTTTCCATGGAAATCACTTAAGGATAGCTGTCAGAGTGGCTATCCGAGCTGTCAGAATGCCTCCTCATATATCAAGGTGGGAATGAAAGCAGGTAGCAAGGAAAACTGTAACAAATTCCTACTGGGTCAAGCTATAAATTTCCATACTAAATTACACAACATTTTTAATATTACTTTCCCTATTACAAAGAGTCGTCCCTAAAAATAACTAAGATATAAAATAAAGTCCTTTCTTGGCCGTTATTAACAGTCTTCACAGTTATGCTCAAAAAAAAAAAATCCACATGGATTTATTTTATTCTTTAAAAGCAAAGAATTTAGTTCAGTAAGAGAATACTCATCAGATCCTACCTTAACTTAAATAAAATTTTAAAATGTCATGCCAGTGCAGAATGGAAATGAGGATTAATTTCCCCATGGAAAATACTTAACATACATAAGATAGCTAGTGGAAACAGAACGGCACTAATGTATTGTACGTTCTGAATACACATACATATGTTATTACTTCACACTTACATCGTGCCCCTTATCTGATAATCGTCAAATGTGTTTAAAACATTAATGAATTTATCCTCACAGAAGCTCTACTATGTTGGAAATATTTTCCTGTTGATTTTATGTCCCTCATGTGAGCTCTCTGGGCACACACTACTTCATTGTATCTGTCCAGACAGTGCCTATCAATACCACGGGGAGACCATCATTAGCAAATTCACAATAATTAGTAAGTCACTCTGGAACACTGAAATTATGCACTGTGTACACACCCAGAAATTACTTTTATGCCACAGCTATTATACAACCATACCATATTCTTTCCTGTTTCTACCTATTTCTAACCTTTCATAACTCTACACCAGAGCTGGTTTTACTGTTACACACCACAGAAAAACTACCATGGGAAAGAATTTGGCCACTACTTCAGAGAATTTACAGCTGAATTTAAAGCAAAAAAAGTAGGCAAGAGAAGGAAGACAAAACACAATGTGAGTATAAAGCCGCAGGTTAGTGGTATTTATAATTAAAGCTATTAAGACACTGGCAAGTTTTCTTCTGTCCCTCTTACAAATATCAGTTATGTGTGAAAGCCACTTCACTTGCCTAAACAGCTAACTCAAGGGACCTTGAACAAGACAATAAAAGCCACTTTTTGACAGAAAAAAATGCTTTGGGATTACACAAATTGTTTAATAATATATGGTCTCTTTATATGGGCATTATATAGACTAGAAAAGGAATTTAAATACTAAAAGCATAACAGTTTCCCAGCATATAAGTAAGGCTTTTCTAGAAATTATTAGTATATTTAAAATTTACATTCCTTCTCACAGCATTATCTACATAGGTAGAAGACACTGGAAAAGTTGGAATTGATGAACACAAAATTTCAGTCTCTAGGAGGTTATCTCACATCTGGCTTTCAGTGCACTTCTTGAAAACTGGACATAAATGGTTTCAAGCAGCACTTGGAAGGCTTTATTGAGCAGCAGCTCTGGTCAGGCTTTGTAACATAAGCCTTCATTCTCCACTCATGGAGTCAGAGCATTCATCATCTGAATCTAGATCCCAAAAACTAAAAAAGCTGAGAATTGTCCAATTATATTAGGTTTGCACTACCACAGTTACTGTGAGTATTGCCATGCCTTCAAAGATCAGGAAATAGTATTACGCCAAGTATTCGAAGCAAGCATTTCATTGCCAGTCCCTGGGAGCTACAGCAGAGTTATTTCTCTGGCTCAGCAAACTTCTGTCGCTTATACATATATGTGAATTAACTGGAGTAGTGCTCATTATGCTATTTAGATCTGCAAGTGGGTACCTGAGCACTTACTGGAAATAAGGAATAACACATCTGTTTTATTAAAGATTAGGTAAACAACTTCTAAAGAGAAAGTACTTCATACTTTCTAATGTCTGTGCTGTATTGTCTTTGTGTTTCCATATCAGTTACTGCACTGAATGAAAGAAACGTACACTTTCAGCTTCAAAATTTCTTTCTCGTTTCCTACACTACAGCCTCACTATATCAATTCCAGCAGTACATATTGTGACGGATTTTTACCATGTTATTAAGTTTATAAGACACAAACTGAGGCACACTGCACTTATCAAACCCTGGTCATTCAACGAAATTCCAAAGACCCTTCTCTGCTGAGGCACTGAATAGGTAATGAGCGTGAGCTAATATCAGGAACAGCATCGCTGTGTGCTAGGAGGCGGCAACACTTGATTTATCATAAATGGACCAAGCGATATCAGGAGGCAAGGAAGTGACTTTGGGGGAAAAAAAAAACACAAAACACCCACATTCCCGTGCCCTCAAAAAGACCCCAAAAAACAACAACAATCTCAACAAACCCACACCAACAAATAATCCAGAAACTCATTATTTAAGAATGATTCTGCACTGTAAAACACAGTGTTAAAGTTCAATACACTTTTATATAAGATACCCAATAGCCTATAGTGACAACCGTTCACAGACCAAATCATTATGGTATGCTTTTCCACAAAGCAGCACACAGGCTTTGAAGTGCTGCGACTGTTCACTACAGCAGATCCATGACCAACTAAATCACTTAATCATATACAATATTTTCCTGTACATGCAGGTGCATTAGTACGTTTGTATTCAGCATGTCATAAGACACGGATATGCCTCAAATGGCTCTAAGATAACTTGCTCCAAAACCTCATGGGAACACACTTGAAAATCTAAAATTCTTACTCTTCTGCTTTCTATTTCTAATCTGCTCAGACAGAACTGTACTTAAATTATTTAATCAAATGAATATTCTACAGTTCTTGCTAAGTCAGTCTTCAGCCATGAGTCATTTGCTCCAGTTTTCTTCAAGCTTGTTCTTGGCTTCAGCTGTTACATAATAAATAATTTACATAATCCATAAAACTGCTTACCTATAAACACAGTTGCATGAAGGGGTTTTAGTAAAGCCTCTGCAACTGCCCACAGATGAGTTTGGTACAAATAAAAGAAAACTGTCTATAAAATCAATTTCTGCGGAAGAAGAGTTGAAGAATACTCTCAGAGTTAAAGCAGAAGCTCTGAAGCCAGAATCTGTTTCTATACAGAAACTACTTTGACAGCATTTGTAATCTTTAGAAAGTTATTTAACACACACAACTTTGCACCATAAGCAAGATGCTTAAGTATTTGAGGCTTCAATAGTGGTGGGGGGGAAATGGACATGCAATACGTACAGAATGCTTTCTTCATTATATAGCTTGTCAATGCTATCCTGGAGAAAATGTACAAACTGATGTCCTAAGAAATGCAGAATCTGCATATTCTGAAGATACCGAAAAGTATCTCTTTAAAAAGGAACAACATAGGCAAGGATGTGACCATATGGTCTCTGGCAATCATCTACAGTAAGAGAGGAGTTTTAGAAATACTAATGACCTAGGTGTCTTGTGAGATGTACACAGAAAATAGTTCTGACATAACATAAATATATTTCACCCAAGAAATTATTATTTAAAATAGTTTCAGCAAAGAGAAGCCCTCACCTGGCAGTGAAATGAGTTAGATGACTAAACACATTCTCCACTGCTGTTTTCTGTCATTTTAGTTTCTAAAAATATAGATTAATTTGGACAGGAAGGGATGTTCAGAGGTCACTAGTCCAACTCCCTGCTCAAAGCAGGTCTAATTATATCAGGTTGCTCAGAAACGCACTCAATCGGGTCTCAAAGACCTCCAAGGAAAGAGATCCCACAACCAGTCCGGGCACCTACTCAAGTGTTCAGCCATCCTTCAAAGTGAATTTTTTGCCTCCTAATATATAGTCAGAATTGCACATATTCAGCTTCTCTGTTGCCTCTTGTTTTATTGCTTTGCACCTCTGAGAAGAGCATGGCTGCATCTCCTCTGCATGCTCCCATCAGGTTGCTGCAGAGAGCAGTAAGTTCTGCCTTCACCTGCTCTTTTCTAAGCTAAACAGTCCCAGCTCCCTCTGCCTCCTGTGCTCCAGCTCCCAACCACGGCGGTGGGATCTTCTTCTAAGGAGGAGCCCAAAACTGAATGCAGGTTTTGGATTATTTAAGAACAGATATGAAAAGACTGCTGACTGAAGTACAGCTTTAAAACATATCCTAAAAGGAAGACAGCATTAGTATCCCACAAAATTTTTGAAAATATGTATCATCTTCCAGATTTTCAAATACAGAAAAATCTGTATTTTCATAATAAGGCATTTTAAAGATTGAAATCTTATCTAAAGAAAAATTAAATTCTGATCAGAATTTTTGAATAAATTATTATGTATGGTCACAAGGGATACCGTTCCAAACAATGCTATGGATGGCAGCATGTCAGTAGAATTCAAATAAATCCCAATTCTACATCTTTTTGGCCCTAGGAAGTTAGACATTAAGATGACCATTCCACAAGATACTATGGATGACACACAGAATCTCCACGGAGACAACTTCAAAGGCCAATTTCCCGCATCCATAAAATCAAGTTTAAATTACTTGTGTGTGGGTTTAAATTTAAATTAAACAAGTTTAAATGTTCTCTGTGTGTCTTTGTATGTTATACTGTTACCATGGACAATCAAATTCCATTACAGATCTTTGAGCAATTGCTTTCCATTTTTTATGAGAGTCAAAAAATATGCTCTTTAAACAGATTGTCATTTTTCTTTTGATTTCACGATATTAATACTGATAGACATTAAAGATTAGCTGAAAAGGACTGATAGAGCATTTCTATGTACTTTTATTTCACTTCAGACTTAGGACATGACCTTTAATCCTGGTACCTACAAAACTTCCCTTTGCAACTTGTTATTTTGTCTATGATCAAAAATTGCAGAATCAGATCTATTTTGAATGTATTTGCATTTTTTTCTTCGCTATATCCAGTTTCACAACTGTGATGAATTCACTTTAAAGCAAATAGTGAAAGCAATGCATCTGAGCTGTCACTTCCTTGGAAGTCAGCTTACATATTAACAGAAAATAAATGAAATTTATTTAATTATAAATTACTGGTTACCAATTACAACTTACTATCACCTCATTAAAAGAAGAACAAAGTAATGCTCAAGCCTCATTATTTGTACATTCTGGGATTTGTTCTTAAACTGTTTTCTCTATTGCTCATGATAAGTCAACTTAAATGGAAGTAACTTCTCAGAACTACATACAATCATGAAACAAGATGGAAAAAGGGAAAGCATGTGGGACTTGCAAGTCCTTTCAGTACAGTTCAGTCTTCTTTAGGGCTCTGCTGAAGAAAATAAAGACTGATCTTTGACAACATAACTTTATATGAATTTACACCGAGAACTTTCAGCAAGAATTGTCAAATTTTGCAGATTTTCAGATGTCTTTCACCCCAAATGATGCATTTCTTCATGCACCTGGAACATGACTAGGATTTAACTTTAAAGGTCACTGAAGTTTGATACAACTTCAGTTAGGCCAGACAAGGATAAATTAAAAACATTTAGCTCTTTCCACCTTCAGTGGCACCGGCACTGCTTGCAGCAGCATTAAGTACACGATTTTTCTAAGAGCAGGATAGAAAAACTAGGCATTTCCAGTGAGTCTGGTAAAGAGACTGGTGAAGAGGCCAGGTCTGCTAGCCTACTGCCAGGCTTGTATGAAAAGTGACACATTTTCCATGTGATACTTCAGTGTGTTTGCATTTAAGTTTTGTAAACAAAGGAAAATCTTTGCTTCTCCTGCTCTTAATGGAACAGTTGTAACACGAATGTCCAGGCAACATTTAAGGTTTCGGTGAAGTATTGCAGAAAAGTTTGATCATGGAAGTGGAGTGTTTCTTTTAATTCCCATTTAACTTCAGTTGTTTAAAATGATTTTGTCTTTTTTTAGGGGCGGGGGGAAGTGTTGAAAAAGAAACCATATTTAGATTTGGTTAACTGGATTACTTCTTTACAAATGCTTACTCTAAAGAATGCTGGACACCCTGTTATGGCAGTCAGTCACTCACTGAGAGCCCAAGAGCTACAGCTTTCTCTGAGGTCAACAGGAACAGTGAGTGATCAGTTCTTTGAAACTCAGGTCAGGTTTTTCTCTTTATTGTCTGATAGCTTTGAAAATGTTTACTAGATGACAGATACATATGACTTGATTTATAGCACCTTCTGCCCAAACAACCCCCACTTTTTTTCCCTGCAGTACGATTTCTTTACTCTCCCTCCCCCCATCATTCTATATCCTTCCTCAGTAAACCAGCAATTTCAATATGCAATTCTCCGAGCTACAGAAAATTGTTAACTTGCATGCAGTACTATGGTGAATATACGCTATAGCAGATTAAGTAGATCTTTGTATAGTAAAACATTCAAATACATGCTGATGTTGACATTCTATGAGCATGAAAACTTACAGAAAGATGTTCAACTTTTCTAAATATTTTTGGAGCATACTAAACCTGGAACCATTTAATTGTATGCACCCAACAGGACTTCTGTTACTAATTTCAATAGAATCAAGATTTTATCCTCTAAATTCACAGCAGTTACACTGGATTAATCATAGCAGCTATTTTAGGCACCTACACATAACTTTGCAACAACAATACACTAATTAGTATTTAATAATGCAAGGATTTTTGCAATTATTTTTTTTTTTTCTAAACAGGAACAGAATAACGAAAAAGCACATTCACTTTTGCTTCCTCATTCTCTTGGTGGTTTAGTTTCAGTCACAGAAATAAATTGCTTTCAGCAATACTTGTGTGACTGGATCTGTGCAGGTGTAACAGGTCATGACTTGCCGAAACTCTATTACAGGAAAGGATGAGAGAAGAAAATTTACAACATCTCTTTTGCAACCTAATTTCAATTTTCTAATCCTTATGTTTTTGGAAACTGTTCTAAACAATAAAAAGATAAGCACACTATACTTTTCCTGCCCCCCCCCACACACACACACACTTTCCTCTCAAAACTAATGGGGTAGATTGCCCTTCCAGTCAACTGAAGTTTTTTCATAAGTTCATGTTGACTACCTCTTTTTTCCCAGAATAAAGTTACTATCCTGTAGAACTATATTTGCTAATGTGCTCAGCTTAGTAAACTTAAAATGCATGTATTTCTTTTACAAAAATGCTTTTCAGTTTTTCCAGTGACTGTGTTCAGTGCATATTTTAAAATTTTCAAAAATTTGATTTCCTGAAATCTAATAAGCTTGTGATGTTAGTATTCTCCTAGCCAATTCCTTGGAATGCCAGTTTTCAACTGCTAGATCCCCATTTTCCTATTCTCACATTCTCAAGTTTTAATAGTATGCAGAACTAAAAACAAACTTTAAGTTGCTGTAGATCATCTCACCGAGTTTATGCTTAAATTAACCTGTCAGTGGGCAACACTACTGAACTTTCTGACTTGCAGAATACAGCGTCTAAGTATTATTTCAATTGTAAAGCTATTAATTTTCACACAGGTGGGCCATTCTAGGGCCAAAATTTGTGTCACACTCATCTGGTGTCATCTTGAGGGCTTCCCACTCAAGATGTAACTTTGCTTGCTCAACATATTCTTTCATGTTCCCTCAAGTGTTTGCAGCTCTCATTCTATCCAATATCATTTCCAGGGCCAAATTTTTCACTCTACTAATACAACCACCTGTGACATCTTACCAATACTTTCCTTTACCCTCTACATATGTATGGAGACCCCAAACTGCTACTCTACTCACATATGCCAAAACCCACATGAACTTTCCAGAATCTTCCTCCTGATCCTGTTTCTGTCTCCAGCTGCAGGTTAAATTAACCTCTTCACTACTAATTTATGTTTCAAGAAAGAAGTAAGCAGTCCTTGAAAATCTGCATGAATAAAAGGAATGTTATTTTCACCCATTTTCAGCTGAGTAAATGAAAATAAATTTATAAAATGCATCAGTAGTGTTCTTCTTTCCTGCATACTCAGTGATCTCTATGGTTGTACTCATCTGAAATCATAGTACTATCACTTACAGGAGTAGATGGATATAACTATTGACATGGAAAAAAAAATGCCATATTTTTTAATACAATATGAATATGTTAATTTCTTCCCTAGAGCTAATTAGCTTTCTTATTTACAAGGCAACACCATGTTCTATTACCATGAAAAGATTGTTACTTGGGTAAAATATCAAACAGAATGGATTTGTAAAGGTGTTGTAAATATTTTCTCTAAAAATAACACTGGATAAGTTTACCTTGGATGCAGCTAAAAGCTTAAATGGACATTAAATTAACATTCTCTGAAGAGTTACACAAATGTTAAAATTTCTTTCAATACCTGTGGGAAGCAAGAAAATAAGCACTGTTATTTCTGTTTTATGGCTAAAGAAACACAGACAGAAGTTAGTGACTTGCCCATAGCAATGCTGTGAATCAAGGTCAGTGCCAGGACTAAAATTTATGAGTTCCTTTTTCCTACCAAGAATGCTAAGACACACATCGCTCTTTAAAATATATACTATTTAATATTTATTACTATAAAAATATGCAGTATGCACCTGGAATTGGATTAGTACAAATATGAGTTAATGGTTTATAGTCCTTTGCTGTTAGGTGAGTTGGTAGATGGATAGAAATACTTAGTTTGGCCACTAAATTACAGTTTTAAAACTATGCATTTTAGGTCAAATTAGTTTTCTGCTAATTATTTGCCTTGCCTTGCCTTAAAGATTCTCCCCTCTTAGCTGAATGAGGTTCAGTGACAATCACTGGCATTTGAAAATTGCTGCACTGGGTGGTCTTGATTCCTAATGTAGCTATATGTATACTGGATATTTCAAATGTAACCCTAAGGTATCTCACTTCTGCTTAGATCAATATTCCTGTTTATTAATAACGTTGTTATTTTTTCACCTGGATCCAAGTTGTATTTGGAGGCCACAACTGAAAGGATGCCAGAAATTCCCTGAAGCCCTTAACAAATCCACAGCAAGAAAGGGATTCAGGTACATGAGAGAAAAAAACGTAAAGTAGCAAGAGCAAAGAAAATTGAACTTGTTTATGCCAGGAGTCTCAGTGATGATCAGGAATTCAACCCTACTTTTTATTGATGCTATCATTGCTTAATAGATAGCTTTGCCCCTAAAGTTGTAGGCATACTTCTCCCCTGAAGGTCCATGTTTCAAAATTTCTGTTTGACCTAGGATGGCCCTCTCCAGAGGGTAAAATACAAAAGTTCAAAATGAAGTTGCCTTTGGCAAAGTTGTGCTTGGGTAACTCTCTAGTGCTGACCTAAAGCATCTGTGCAGTTCAACACATGTATAACAAATGTTAAGCAGCAAGAAGAAATTTATCAACAACGCAAAAAATGCAAATCCAGGTAAAAATGTAAAGGAGCCAACAAAATTCTACCAGTACAGAAAAAGATAACACGCATTACTATGTCCAAAATTAAATCTACTTCACTGCATTATCCTTGTAATACTTCTCTCAAACACACACTTAAAACAAATCAATCTCCAACATCGAATTATTTCACATAGCAACTGGCACTTAATGGTGTATGAAAATGTAACTTGGAGTTTAAATAAAATCTTGTTAAAATGCTTATCTGAGTAACTTACCCAATCAGCTTGAAACATCAGTTAATCAATGAATTTGTGATAGCACTGTTCTCTAAGTACAGAACAACCTACCAAAAGTACAGAAAGCACAAGATGGAACAACCTGTGGGAACTACCTATTTCAGCAGGAACGAGGAATATTTCTGCAGGAACTTGATCTTGCTACAGGCGACACTGCACATGACATGTAATATATTCCTGCAGATCAACTAAGGAGGATCTTGTCAGGACAGAACAGAAGGAAAACAGGAGTTGTTTAAGGGAGGCTGAAGGAAGAGATGGCAAAGAAACATGTTCAGTTCAAAACAAAACATGCATGAAAATCACAACAAAAAGTCTCAAACAAAAGAACACACACGCCGTCACAAATTTCTTTCCTACAGTATAAAAACATTTGAGCAGTTTTGCCTGTCCATGCCACTTTGCGTGAACTCAGGAATATTTCCTGCTTGAGCACTACACCTTTTTACACAGCACAAACTCTAAATAATGACAGCAGTAATATCTATTTGTACTTAGAACAAATAAATTTAAAACAGCTGCTAACTTAGTAAACGTGGATTTAAGCTCATTTTGCCTTTATATCTCTCTCCTCCATTTCTAAACCCCTTCTTTATCAATCATGCCAAAAATCAATAGACACCAACTTAATATAAATATATAAATACATAAGAGTAAGTACTCTAAGAAGCAGTTCTCTCATCGTTGTTACATCAGTAATGCCATTTAGATTATTTGGTTTTATTTGTTTATGAAAGGTTAGCCAAAATGTCTATACATCAAACATCTAAGAACTAAGAAAGTATCATTGGGGTTTGCTATATGAGATTTGACTGAATACTTACAAAGTTCATAGAAGTGAATAAAAATTAGCAGATCATTATATCCAAATGGTTTGAGGATGACCACTCTAACTTGGCAAGGAAATAACGTTAAAGAAGCACCTATACAAAATGTAGATTACGAAGACTGCCCACTCTGGTGTGGGGCTGCTTCTGTGGGTCCAAAGCCTTCCAAGCAGAGCCAGTGATAACGCCTCAAGGGAAAAGATTTGTCACACTACAGGGCTGTACCTGAATGAACACAACATGACTGTGGTGGAGTTATTCTGACCAGTCTCCAAAGACTTCACAACTCTCATGAGTGTGGTAAATTCACAATACAGCTGTTTTATTATATATAAACTAATCACGATGTTGCTAACCTTTGGCCAGTGAGGCAGGAGGGAAGGTTCAAGGTAAAAAAAACTAAACAAGGTTGAGGTGGATGAGGGGAAGGAAATTCCAAACTGAGAGTTAACTTCAAATTAATAAGAGAAAGGCAATTATTTGGGAATTCCCCTGGATTGAAAGATTCTCTTATCTCCTGTATCAGCTACAGGAAGAATCAATTACAGGAACTCTGCTAGCTCTGCATACAGATGATTCACTTCAGAACCACACAACTACATTAGGATGTGAGTTACGATTAATGCTCTCTATGAAAATATTTTAAAATTTCTTGAGGCAGAAAGCTATAAAAAACAGAGCCCAGTAATGACAAGCTACATTGTACAGATGGTTGTGTAGCATCTTAAAAGTCCTCTCAGACACACTAGCACTCACACAATTTTAGTACTTTTTTAAAAATTACATCATAGGGTTTTTTTTTTTAGCAGGAATGCAATCCTGTTTTACAGATGAGCTGGTCAGAAATGTAAAAATACTTTTATATGAAAGGACATTGCAATTTTAATACACTTTTATACACATTATAAATTACCCTCTCCCCTTTGACTTCTTTCAAACCAGCAGCATACTAATCCTCAACAATACTGTTATAAAAAAAAAGAAAGAAAATATTAAACATCTGAAACAAAAAATTGTTGGCAACTTTTACTATTACTGACATTGACCTTACAGGAACACAAATGCCTGCCACAGAAGGCAATGCAAGTATCCCATGAACATGAATAATTTATTCTTTTCACAGCACCTCTTGAATACAGTTCTTCACCTCATTATGAGGTGCTTCAAATTTAATTACTTCACATTTTACGTTATTTTTTCAGTTATAAGATAAAAAGCTATTTGGCATGCTGCCTGCTTTGATCAAAGTATCTGATTTAAAAGAAAAAGGAAAAGAAAATTTAATATTAAATTCTTTGGCAACAAAACTTCTTGTGTACATAAATATACTGGATTTCTTAATAGCATCATTTACTTTAAAGTCTGTTCTTATACAATAGCAAGTATTTGCCTTTATTTTTCCTTTGTAATTTTTTAAGCACCTCTTATGCTGGCACCTGAAAATTACTGGCATAAATTAAAACACAATTACATTGGAATTTCAACTAGAGATTTCTTCCGCACCAGGGAAAACAAAAAGCAACAACAGCAGCAAAAAGAGACAGTTTAGAAAATTCCATCACATGTGCAAACAATATTCATATTTCTCAAAGCTCTCTACACAGAGGTTTCTTGTAGTTTAGTGTATGTTTATTTTGCACCTCTATAAACCAGCCACGCTGAATGCAGAATATAGAATGAACTAATTACCAAAAAGGAAAATGTCCCTGTGGCTCAATCAGGGTATCATAGAAGTGACATACAAGATTTTAATTTGAAACAGTGCAGTACTGCTAGCCAGATTCTCAGTCTCATTTCAGATTTTCCAGCACACAGACAGATGTATTAGGAATACTACTGCCTGGGACAGAAGCACAGCCTACACAACGGCTTCCCGAACTTTCACCAAGACCAGTCATGCCTTGGAGTACCCACCATTAAGGATAATTAACTACATTATAAAGACATCATTCCGCATTCAAATGTCTAATGGTTCACCCACAGACTAAGCCTGAGGATCTGCTGATCTCAAAGGGGTATTTTGGATTGTGAATCTATTTGCCTGGGAACTTGGATCATTTATTTTATTTGGCAACACAAAACCTAGAGATAATGAAGATTTTTATGAAACTGATAAATAACTTGATATAGGCAAAAGTTTTGCTCCACGTGAATGGAGATGTACTTGTCCTCCTTCTCCAGGCTGTTCTACCACCCCAGGAGTTGCTGACTAGGACTGGGTGCATTGAGGAATGGGTAGGGCAGTTAAGCATCCCTTGGCTGTATTATTATTATTGTAAGTAATTCTTACTTGGCTAAGGCAGAGAATGGCCCTGTCTGTAATGGAACTCCTGTTGACTGGTCAAAGCAGGGAACAACAACTCCAGTTACTCCCCGAGAACCCTGGAAGGCTCCTGCCTGCATCGTAGTCTGAGTGGAACAATACCATTGGTCTTGGAATTTTTGAAAAATTACTGACTTAGGATGCAGCCAGGATGGAAATTTACTGTTGACTATAAAGACAATCATCTTGTAGCCTTCTAAACAGCAGTCCTAAACTGAGACCCTCTTGAGCTCTCCTGGACCTCGGTGGGCTGTGACCAGCATCTCCCTCTGAGCGGGATGCCGCTCACAGCTCACAAACCACCAAGTCTCCAATGCTAGGGGGTCTGTCACAAAACTGACAGCGGGGTCTGGGCTGATACCCCTGCTCCTCAAGGCTCAGCCCTTCACCTGTTGAGGAATACAAGACATTAGATGTATTTCACTGAACTTGAGGGCAAGTTTTAACAGGTATACCTCTGTTGCAATATGCATTGCAAGCTTAAAGTAGTTAGGCTATTTCTGTGATTTAAAACAAATCTTATTGATTTGCTTTGTTGCTAAAAACCTATAGATAATCTTGAATTGTGAACAAACTCTCTCTCCCCCCCCCCTAGATACAAACCATTTCCCAAGTCTGAGGCTAAGATTGGACCTAGCTGCACCTAAACTCTGTGAGACTTTAGAAAGCAAGGGGGTCTACTCCAAACCTCGTGACTCAGCACAAGAGTCTCCCTTATTCTTTACCCCACTCTCTCTCCCATTAGACATAAACCACTCTCCAAGTCTGAGGCTAAGATTGAACCTAGCTATACCTAAACTCTGTGAGAGTTTAGAGAACAAGGGAGTCCACTCTAAACCTCATGACTCAGCAGAAGGATCTACTTTTCCCTCTTGCACCTTTGATCTTTATAAACTATTTCCAACCGTATTCCGATGTGATTTCAACTTGGTTTACCTCTGTGCATTTACTGCATGCAATATGTATGAGACTGAACCTTATCATTGAATCTTGTGCACTTACATTTCCACAAATTCATATTAAATCTATTTTGCTCAAACCCTTTCGGTGGTGATTCTTTAAGAGACCTGACCTAAACCACTCCTTTCACAACAACCTATTAAAAATGGTGTGCATATATATATTTAGATACATGTGTATACACACATCCACAGACATCCACATACATCCGCCTTCTCCACAAAAAGTCTCAATTGCCAACCTTCCTAAAATAAAAAAAAGAAATTATCTGATATAAATGGATTCTCAGTCTAGGACAGATACATTTACTAAGCTTCTAGACATGTTTGCTCAACTTTCCTGAAATGAAAATCTTAAAAGACATTCAATGAATTGATCTAACAGGGGACTTGCTCAGTTTTGAAGCTTCACAAGAAGGGGATGAGAAAAAGGTAGTTATAAGAGTGAAAACCCCTTCTAGTATTTACAAAACTGAAGTGAATTTCCTCCTACAGCAGATCCACTGGTTTCAGTAAGACTGCACTTACCAGTGTAATTTTCTACATGCATAATTTCTGCAACCTATTCCTCACATGGAAGACAAAGAAACGTCATATTTTATGAAATTTCCATTCAAACCTGTAGAACATGACAGGAAATTTTTTTTTTAAGAACATGATTAGTGGTCCACATATAATTCTGTATAACTCGGGCAGGGAACAACTCTTTCATCGTGTCCAAAGATTACCTTCTTGAGATGTTTGTCTCCTTTGAAAAGAATGCTTGCCTGTGTGTTGTATTCATAAATCTTTGTATATACCACATTATGGAATAAAGATCTACTTAGCCAAAAATCCCAAATATAGAGGAAGTGGCATAACCCTAACCAAAAGCTGTCCGCTAAATTGTTGGAGGGTCTTATGGTAAGCATTGAAACTCAGCAGCACAGACATAACCATTTGGGATAACAAACAAGAAAAAGAAAAAAACAATCAAACACCATACACCTCAGGATCACTAAATTACACTCAACAAAATTCTAATCCTGTCTTCTGCACTACAGGCAGTTTTCTAGCCTTTTCAACCAAAGAACTTTTTCTGATATACTCCTGCTTTGAAGTTTCTGTATATTTTACGGATGAAAACCAGGAATCCAAGGGAAAGAGAATGAACATGAAACTCATAGAATGGCTATCTACAAATTTCTGGAAATAGTACTCCTTAAGCTATAACATCTAAATAAGCACATTTCATTTAGAGCCATAACCAACAGGCATGACAAAATAATGCTGTGTTCCAGAAGCTAACCCGTATCGTTATTCACTGCCTTTGAAGAAAGTTGCATTCTGCCTTCTCCAGCAATACTAAAAAACATAAGGCCCTTTCAGACACAAAGATGAGGCTGGCCTTGCTTGCCACCTTGTCCCTTCCTTCCCTTTTGCTTTCCTGCACCCACAGTGCTGCATTGCCCCATTTCCTACCTCTCACCCCGCCTGGCTCTTGCCCCCAGCACAGAGGCTGGCACTCTGCACATCACCTTTATGGTGATGGCCAAGTCAGTTAAGTGCCCTCTGGGGACATTTCAGTATTTTCTGTTTATGTACACACCTAACGTTCAGAAATAACGTGGAAAGATTATAAAAAAGCATATCAAAAATAAATTAAAAGAAAGGGGTGTTTAGAGACGTCTGTGTTTTATAGTTTTCTGAGAAAAATGAAAGCACTATTTCACTTCAGAACTCAACATCACATTAGCAAAGACCAAATTCAGGGCCAGGAGTAAAAAAATTGAGATGGCTGCTACTGTCTTTCTACTGATGGAGGTAGGATCTGCTCTCCTCCATGACAGCAAAGCTTTCCCTCAATAAGCTGTAGGGAATACCTTGCTGTTCATACCAGTATCAGTCCCAGACCCTCTAAAAATCAGTGCAGTAGAAATCACACAACACTGTAGATTATTTTTACTTCATAAGCTTAGTAATACGAACTTGTGTCAAACAAACGTAAAATTTGATTCCTCCCTGTGAATTTCATTTTATTATGAAGACAGATTTGTATACCATGGATACGGTCTCTCTACTGACATTTTTCCATGGCCTTCAGCTTCCTACAGTAGATCTAAAGCTATTACTATTTCAAAGTTATTATTACTTCAAAACGCTAAATTTCACAAGAACACAGAGAACATTCACGCTGAAGACACTGCCTCCACATCAAGATATCTTTCTGTAGTAGAATTTTTCCTGCGCTTTTTGCTTTGGAATGTGATATCCTGAAAAATCCCTGTCGGCTTTAAATGTTGAAACAGCAGAATTTATTCACTGTTTCCTTAAGAAAAAGCTAGGAATTCTTCCTTTCAGTGAACAGCTACAAAATCCCTGTACACAAAAGTGAACTTGAAATGTCTGGGGAAAAGTAAGTCTAACAGTGCAAAGATAAAAAAAAATATAGATTTATTTTTAGCATATTTTAACAGAATACAGTTTTGGGCCAGGAGAAGTAAGAGGTGTGCAAATACGTGTTCCCTGTTAAAAAACAAACAAATGAACACAACAAAAAAAAAAAACAAACCCAAGAACAAAAATAAAAACAACCACCAAAAACTTGACAGCCTTTTTAATAATAAGATCACATCACTCTCTTAGGATGTCAGCACACAGAAAACTCCAAGGGCCGTATCTTTTCACAGATAAGTATAAACTGCTCCAAGCAATTAGTGTTAATTGATGCTACTAATTAAAAGTCTAGACAAGCCAGCCCTCTCACCCTGGGATGTTTTTTTGCCAAACAGTGAATACCTGCAGACTTCAGCCTTGGTGATGGTCTAGTAACACTTGACAAGTTCCCCCGAATACAGTACCTCCAGCTTGTTGAAGCTTTGTGTTAACTTTGCACCTGCACGGGCCCCCAGCCGCCGGGAGGCCGTGGGGATCAAGTGCTCCTGTAACTGGGGTTAGTCATCTGTATCAGAATCGCAGCAGACTCCCTCCTAACAAAGTCTCTTTTTTGTTGTTAATTAAGACAGTACCAAAAAAAAAAAAAATAAAGTTACTTATTCAGTCATGAGGGCTGAATGCTCCCAGTAGGTAGTCTTTTCACAATTCAGTTTCCCCGATGGGACTCGAAGAGGAAATGAAACAACAAATTGTACTCCTGATGATCTAAGCAGAAGCTGCAATTCCATGGGGAGTCCTGCTAGGTCAATTAGTTCATCATGCTAACAGAACAGCAATCCAGAAACCAGTGTCCCATCAAGAATGGTTTGAAAAAGTGAAGTTCAATGCCCAGTTTTAAGGCAGTCTCTGGTAGATATTATTGTTAGGTTCGGCAAAGCACATTTACCAAGTATAAAAAGATAGGGCAGCAGTACTGAAAAGCCAGGGGGATAGTCTCATACCGCTAGATTAATTCATGTGAACGCAGCAGAAGCAGTCCACCTTTGTAAGATCTCTAATGAACGCTCCTTGTACAAAAGAAGTTCATCTCATCAAAATGTCTCCTTCCTAAACTAGTTATTGAAGAGGTAAGTACCTTTAATAAAGCTTTTTTTCTGAAAAGTCAAAGTGTAGCGCTGCACCTGTTGGTTTTTTTTTTTTCTTTTAAAGCATTTTGGTATTCTTCAACTTTAGTATTATTTTATGTTCTGTGCTTACTGCATAGCACTCTTTTGCAAATATGTGGCGAAAATTATTAACAGGACTTTTTTCTTACAATGACATCCAATAATACCGTAACGTAATAGAAGCATTTACATTTCATTTTTAAAGCAGCACTTGGAGCAAATCTATCCATCTGTGCTTATTTTTTTTTTTTCCTTTATAACTTGAATTGGAACTTGATACTCCAATGATAATTTTATAAATGGCAAGCACTGGTTTTGATGCCATAAGAATATGTTTCAAAAGAAACGATGGACTAATAGACTGCTTAAACTCCAAACTTTCACCTGTAATCCTGTGAATGTCCCCAAAATACTCAAGGACCCATTTTGTTTTCTTAACCTACAGAATCTGAATTATGGAACCAATTTTTACCAACCCCGCAGTGGGACTCTGGGATTAACAATTCTTCTGAGTTAGGGAACAGAAAAGACTATGAATTCCAGGCAGCTGTACTCTTTCCATCTGCATATATTTATGCAAAATAGCTGGTTTACTCAAACAGGTCAAACATGAGGTAGTTAAAGTAGCAGATTGTTGTCAATCCTGTTATGTTTATAATCAACTACTGCATTTCCTCCTGCAAAGCCACTTTAGACACCCAAGGTTTTTTTAAAAAAAAAAACAAAAAACCCCACAAAAAAACCAAAAAACTTTTACATTTTTTTTCGCCATACACTGGTCACAGTGGTAAACGAGCAAGTTGTATAAAGAAAAGTAAATTATTCAGTTCTAGCTTACTATATTGGTATCAGCTACTGCAATATTAGACCTTGATGCTTTATTTACAGAACTCCCCACTGACAAAAGATAGCACTGCATAATGAGTACACAAACGCATTTCAAGAGCACATCTTGAAAGCTGTTTTTGTAGAACACCTTCTGGCTGCAATACTTGAATGTACTGTATGCTGACAGTCAGTAGGGACAACAACACAGATGTGCTTTGTTTGGCTCCTAATGGATTAAATCCCGAAGAGCATTAAAAAGAGAGAGAGGGAAGAAAATTTAAGCTTTACCTTTTTATGAAACTCTGATCAAGCACCCTCTTTCTCTTTGGCCACGTGGATTGAAATACGATGGAACAATAAACGGTCTATTTAGGAAAGAATGAATTCCTGTTTCTTTTGAAAGAATGATTAAAGCCACAATTTCTATTCACAGAAAATTACCATTATTCTATGTAATTTTATGATCTTAAGAATAGATTTAATTTAATTTTAGTTTAAAAGCATGCACTGAAATGTTTGTGAAGACTCTGCATTGTTTGTCTAGAAATGACACTTGTAATCATTTATCAGTCCTGTAGAGGTTTTAGGCATTTGTTTTACTTAATTAGCTTATTATAATTTTAAAAGCCTTTATTTACTTGCATAATAATAACTTGAAATAATTTAAGCTTTTCTACAGAGCAAGTTTATGTAACTGTTTAAAAGAAGTCAGAGAAGATGATGTATCTTAAACTCAGCACTAGCAGTAATGATATTAATGGTAATGCTGTTGCTGGTAAGTTCATCATATAGAAGGTATCAAAGCAAGCACCTTTGGACACGATTATTTGCATATTTAATATTTGTTAATATAAATATTAATAACTAATATATATGTTAATATAAATATAAATAATATATAATAATTATTATATTGATAATAAATGCAGAAATCTGCATTTTGATCTAAACACAACCAGAATATCACCACAGAGATTTGATCAATTATACAGCTGCTATGATACAAAACTGAAACTAGAAAATAAGATAATCTAGTGGGAACAACTGCTAACAATCACATTCCTTGAAAAAGTGGTGTCTCTGAAGTCATTTGTTGTTTAGAACAGCTCTTACCTTTCAAAGAGGAAATGCTGCTGACTTCAGTCCCTTTGTAGGATGCTCTGGCAAGAGAACCGGTGTGACAACGCATGCAAGATAATGAGTGGAAGGTAAGCCTGAGCTAGACTACAAGGTTAGCTCCTAAACTTACATGCTGTAACAATTTCTTTTACATGCCTAGGCACCATGCTCTGCTGTCAACTTCAAGAGACAGAATTAGGTGGGTCTGAGAATACAAGCCTGAAGTGTCTCACATGTATCAACAGAGAGTATGTAAATATAATACAAACATCATAATCAGTCCTAAAGCTTTCCAGATGCCAGCAAAGCAGCAGAAGTAATGCCACAGAAACTTGTGTGAAACATCTTGCTAATAGCAGGTTATACCAATAATTCATCAGATGATGGCTTACACGTGTAAATATGGATATCTGATCTTTTTTTCATACAGTGCAGTAGAAAGGATATCTGATCCCTTTTCATATAATTCAGTAGAAAGGATGGAAAGTGGAATAGTAACCTTAGGTTAGTTACATTCATCCTGATAGAAACAGTTCTCTTCAACTAAAAAAATCCAGTACACGAAACCACTAGTTCTCTTCTCTACCAATTTTCTTGAATCTTTTTATAAAAAAGAGAGATTCAAGAAACTACAAAAAGGTGGCCCTCCTTACTGTAAGAACATGCAAGTGTCCTTTACAACTGATGATACTTTCCTATGACAGCTGCCAGGGCACTAATTACTGCCCTATAGCCTTCACATTTGTGTGCCTATTAACAATTATTAGCTCACCAGACTTCAGATGATCGCTTTATTTCTATCTACAATAGATTCCACACTCAAAAGCTTGGTCTGAGAACGACTCAAACAATGGTTTGAAAGCATCTCTCATAAATTTCAGACCAACGTTCAATTGCATTTGGCATAATTTTAAATGACAGTTAAACCATGCAAGTGGATAGTTGCTCTAAATAATGAGATAATCATAGGATGTTGGCTACTTAATTAGAAAACGCTTTTGGTCCTAGATTCTCTGCTGTTTAAGGATGACCACAACTCCACCCGACTGGACTTCAAATCCAGTCTAACATACAGAGAAATTGTATATGAAGAATGCAAAATGATGAATGCCCACATCAGTGGACTTCCCTGGAAAAAAGTTCTTGTCAAAACATCCTGCCTGATGGACTCATCAGATCAGTTGACAAAGATAATAGCATTAATACAGGAGAATTCTGTGAACTCTGTGTAATGCAGACAGTGATATTACTTTGACCTGGAGCATAAAAGAAACCCTTCTGCAAATACACTATTTCTGCTTCCAACATTTCTAAAGTGTGTTCAAAAAAGAAAAGAGAAAACTAAATTAAGTGAGATCTAGAAAGCAGGCTCTGTAACAACAATACTTCAGATATTCGAATTGCATACTCAGCGGAAGTTTTGAAGGTTAATTAAACATTGTTCCTATGAAGAATTTTAAAAAAGATGCTATACTTAGAATGTGAAGATAGACAATGCATAGAAAGCAAGGAACATTTTTAATAGTAAACAACAGAAATTGGAAAGTCTATTGGGGGAAAAGCAGCTTTTCATGAAGTCCATACACGCACAAAGATTCTTTTTTTTATAACATTTCTTTTTAACATCCCTTTAGAAAACATGCTGAGAACCACATAGGTACTTAAGAACACTCTACTAGCTGATTCTGAGATTTTATGATCCTTGCCTAAAATGTCCAGTAGAATTGCCTTTTATAAACAACCAATAGTGGACATATAATGAAAAATGCAATTAACTTCTTCAAGAAACTGTAAGCATTATGCCAAAATGTATTATTTGTCACGGGTTTTTTTGGAGCAATGAGGCTAGTGGGATTTCACTTGGTGGTCTCAGCTTTTCTCTGTTTTCCTGTCTGCTTCATGTCCATATCACACAGTGTTCCTATTGTTCTCGCAAGACATTTCATGCATCAGGAACATTGTGATGGTTCTTGGATGAGTCAGTATATTATACTGGTTTACTTTAAGAGAGGACTGAAACATCAACATAAATGACAGCTTGGAATACAGACATGATTTAATAATATAATTATAGAAAATATCTGCTTTTGTTATATGATTATCATGCTACTTGTGTGTGCAAAATACATTTCAACAAAGGGTCCAGAATCAGAAATATTTTTTAAATAGTCTCGTATTTTAAATTTTGAGCCAAAAATACCTCCACAAAATTAGGTGTGTCAGAGTAGAAGCAGAAAAGAACCAAAACCCAATGTAAAACATGAATAACATCTACACTTTCTGCAGCTAACAATGAAGGAGAGTAACAATTGATGTGCTTTTTATGATTTCAATGCAAATAATCTGGGCCACTGGATATGCCACAGGCAAATTTCATGTCTTACTCATGCCCATCTCAAACTGGATTTACGCAGTCTTCCTGCGGCCAATGATAGAAACACAGAGCCATGTAATTCGGGCCCTTGTAATCTTCAGACAGCTTACTGTATGGAACTGGTAAAACCCTCCCTCCTCCTTGGTTTTCATATATGCACTTGTATTTTCCTTTCCCCAACAATATAATCAGAATTCTATTAAATTAATGCAGAAGATTACTGCTTTTCAGAGGCACCCACACTGCCTTTCAGGAAAGGAACCAGTGCATCGATCCAAAACTTTTCACAAGATATTTTTAAAGATGCAGAAGGAAAAGGAAAGGATTCTAATACTAAGTGTTTGACTTTGATTTTACTTTAAAAGAGTTAGAGCAAAATGCTCAGCACTAATGCTAAGTAGTGGTTTAACACAGAAGTGTCAAAATACTTTTAGAATTCAGAAATGTTTGTGGGTGAAGAACTGCTGAACAGAACACTACACTAGTTCCTTTATTCTATGCATAAGTAGCCCCTGCAGTGCCATAGCAACTTTTTGATGTATTTTTCAAAAGGTTTTCAACTCAACCTACCAGGTGGTTTTAGGAACTCAAATTCATGTGCTGAAGCTGTGTGCCAGTAGTTATCAAAGAATGCGTGGCATGCATCCTAATATTCTTACTGTGCGATCAGTCTGTTTCTGTATTTGTGTGCATATGCATGCATCTTTCCATATTCACGGTCCAAATCTTGTGACACTGCAAATTAAATGGTGTAGCATTTTACTACATTTACGTATACAGCAGTGTCTCACCGACTGAAGATTTTCAAGGAAAAACATTAACTGAATTAATCAGAATGGTTCAAAAAGTAGGCTTTCCAGTTTTGACTGCTATAACAATAATGCTTTTTCCAGAAGAGAAGTGAAGTTTGGTTTAACTCCAAAACAATTGGTGCACGTAGTTAAACAGAGCAATTGTCACAGGTTTGTACTGCTACACCATAGGAGGTTTAAGTTAAAAATTTATTTATTTATTTCAGGTAAGTAACATATTGAGGAAAGCACCAGCAAACATGAGTATTTGTGTACAGGCTTTACAGAAGATTCTCTAATTCTGTCTGGCTTTTCTTTCTATCAAGAAATGGAAAAGGGAGAGAGAGAAAAAAAACCTAAACTGCTTTTCCTCCACTATGGGAAGTGGGTGGAAGATTATCTCTGCTCTCTAATTTTAGTCTGTTGTTGACAGAAAAGAAAAAAAGTTTGATCTTTTCTTTCTCTGTACCTGAAGTAGCCTTAGCAGCAAATGGCAACTCAGTGCCCTTCCCTTAAAAGAAGAAATCCTATTATTCATGTGAATCGGGTGGTCATTACATACAATCACAGAAGGGCAGTACAAAAGCCAAATGAGAGCTTCCTGAGAGATGATGCCCTGAGACTTAAGGAAGAACAGAGCTAACCTGTCCTTAGTGGGAATCCCCAAATAGAAATTTCAGCCAAAGCTGAATATACTTACCAGCAAAATTTATATTTGCTCTAAAACAGGTTATAACATAAAGAAAGATCATGTTACCATTAACTAAGGCTTGTGTATCCTTATTTAAATTATTAAAAGAAAAACATCAAGTAGTCTAGTATTTAATTCTTGAGTTCATGTAGTTACCTGAGTTTCCAATAAATGTATTTACAGACATTAAAACATTAATGACACTAAACATGAAAGGAAACCTTGGTCTATCACTGGATACTGATCAACTTACAAAAAGTAATTATTATAACCTACTTGTAACAGGTTGGATTATCCAGTTACAGCCAACAATCAAACCTCATACAACAAATATCTAACTCTCCTCAGCTTCTATCTGAACAGGAATGGGGATGG
Organism: Microhierax caerulescens; assembly: GCA_035590215.1. Taxonomy (NCBI): domain Eukaryota; kingdom Metazoa; phylum Chordata; class Aves; order Falconiformes; family Falconidae; genus Microhierax; species Microhierax caerulescens. The sequence goes on from JAVJGJ010000001.1 coordinate 33,639,299, forward strand.
GGGAGAGCTCCATGATGTCACATCAAGGGCATTAAAGGTTGTAAAGCTTCTTGTTGCTCACTCTGCACAGATTCAAGAAACTGAAAAACTGGGTATATTCCGTAACAGTGCAACCTGTGGTACAGAATACAGCACCTCTACAAGCAGCAGCAACTACACCAGGCAGCTTTCTCCAGCAAAGGTAAACTCAGCTCCCTGAACTTCTTAAAGAACAGCTCACAGTTAAGCCACACTATAATACCTGTGCATTTGCACTTGAAGTTTTAACTGCATCACTAAGCACCTGGGATCAAAATTTACTGCAGCACCTATGTATGTATGTATGCCAGTTGTGTCTTTGCGATTTCATCAGTTGATATGAAAATCCTTCATTTTAATTTATTCAAGTAATTTAGTTCAATGACCAGCTCTGGACAACTAGAAAATGCTTCTTTACTTCCAAAGCTGCACTAATTTGAGATGCTGTAGGACAGCACTTGCTAGCTCTAAAAGCTGACAGGACAGACCATTCCGTACCCAAACCACTATGACTAAAACACCTTGCTTTGCCAATGTTTACTTTTCTTTGTAGAGCCAGTATAAGGTTTCTACTAATAATTTTTTAAAGCTAGTTTTCTGCATTTTAATACAAATAACATTTTATCTAATGTATTACATTCAGGTATACCTATTACTTACTGTGTGCAGAGTTAATGTATCATTTTTGGCAAAACGTGTACAACTGCAAAGATTGAGCACTACATTTCACATAGCTTGAAATTCAACAGGTTTGAACTATTACTGTCAAGTAGTTTCAAGGAAGACAGACAAAACCCATACACTGGAGGATAAAGTCTACACCTATAACTGCAAGTGACGCCGCTCAATCCCATCCACCTGCCAGCCATGCCTTCTGTTGTTTCAGGCAATTGCCCCTAAGATTTTTACTTCTTGCCAAAGTTCATTAATTATCTCCAAGTATTTTCTCTCCCCTCTGTAAGATACATAGTCATTTCAGGCTAATGACAAAGACTTCATGAAAACCGGCTGAAGGTTGGTGAAGGTACACATAGCTGACCTAGGGGAATCTCCACTTCTAGCACATAAATCTGCTTTCCACTGTCAACATTTTGCTTGCCTGCAGTCACCTCTTAACAGTTGCAAAGCCAGAAGGTAGTTTGGAGGCCATACTTAGGAGTAATGATTTCTCAATAGGTAATAATTTGAGGTCTGTGAGGGTGTGCTCCAGAGCCAGGTTGAGTAATTAGATCCAAAGAAACAACCACTGTTAAGCCTCTTCCCAGCGTTCTTATCTGTGTGCAGTCATTCTGGCTTACAAAGCACCATGGAACAGGAAAATGGAAAAATCTAATGCAAACCATGACTAATGCAGTTCTTAAAAAAGAAAAATCAAACTATGGTTAATAGAAAGTACAAGCTTATAGGGATGTGTAGGCAGAAATATAAACATTGAAAGTTCTGTGTAAGACTGCTTAAACAATTAAGTATCTCTAAAGTATAAAAGTACATTGATCTAGCAAAAAAAAGCTCAAATAGGATTAAGTCAAAAATTTTAGTGGTTAATTTCAATTTATAATAGGACAGAAGCAGGATGATTTTTTCCTTGTTTTTTTAGCAGCCTGTCCACCATACAGGTCCCCCTAGCTTAACACCAATCCTGATAAGCACTTCCACAAGGAATCATTTAGTTCAAATATTACCACATATGCTGTAATGTATGCTCTGAAACCAAACCACAATTTTTTTAAAAAATAACACAAAAGGCAGCACACATGTACATACTTCAAAAACATGTTGAAAAAGTAGAGGTGGAAAATTATGTATCCCACTTTCCCTTTTTTGTTAATGCATCAACTGAATAACTATCAATATGCAACACTAATTAACATATAATTCAGAGCCATTTAGAAGTGGCTCAGGACCATTTCCTTTCAAATTTCTAATATCCTTTACCTTGCTCTTTAAGCAGCCTGAAGAATGAAACAGGCACATTAAAAATTCCCAATATTAAAAGCAAGTTTTTGAAAAGCAGTTGTTCAATATTTATACACTGACCTCTGTTCAGAGAGCACAAAAGACCTTAAGATCCATTTCAGTCTTATTTAGACAGCAGAATTTTTTTTTTAAAAAAAAAAAAGAAAAGAAAAAAGTCATGCTTATTTGAGCTCTCTGCATTGGATGACTTTCACAGCTATGCAATTTTTTTGAGTATCAATCTTGAAACCCTATTCTCACCTAATCGTTGCAAGTATATATAGATGTATACAGTCTGTATGTACAGCTGTGCATACAGATATCCACAATCACCACCCGTTCAGATTTCACATCAGTAGTGCAAAACTGAAGGAAGAGACACATGGATGCACAAAAATAGCTTATCTGCATGTTTACAGAATGCTAATAAAGATAGTAACTGTTACACTGGGATGTACTAATTTGCAGCTTTTGTTTAATATACAAACAGAGAGCAAAGTTTCACAGTATGCTTAATCCAGTCTCACTGTGGACTGCTCTCTGAAGTGGCCACCCATACAGGTACAGCCATCTCCCCTACATCACACCTAGCAAGTATATAGTCAGTCCTATCAGACTGCTGATCCTGAACTCAAAGGAAAAATAATCACGTTTTCTTTTGGGTTGTCTGCAGATCCAGCTCAGCGTGTGCTACCCTTTGTGCACCAGAAGCATAGCCACAGGCTCCAGAAGCAAGAGGAGCAGCACCTTTTAGAAGCAAAATGCCTTTATTTCAGATTCACCACCACGGGAAATTACATCCCCAGCAAAACTGAAGCAAACAGCAGACCAAATCTGTCCACAGGAATATGTGGTAGTAAATCACATGAACACAGGATCAACTACAACAATGTGCTAATGCACACTGTGCTCCTAACGTTATCCACGGAAATGCTATCCATGTAAGCATCTATTAGAACAACGTCATCCAATGTGCTTCAAGACCACACAGACTTCCATCCTTTCCTTTCTGAAATCAACTGTAAACCACATTATTCAGGTAATACTAGCAGACCCATTTCTCCCATGAGTGTCTAACCTGATCCAGCTTTTACCTTGCTTATGCCTTACCGTCAGAACCTCTAACAGGTTTTAGGTTTTTTGCACAAGTACCTACAATGGATGTTGTGAACTGGTAATATAAATAAGCTATTGATATATCATTAATATATCATAATAAGATATTGATATATCATTAATTTCGACCCCTGAGAGTCTGGATTTAAGCCAGTATACTCATGAGAAAGACTTTATAGAATAATCAATAAAAAGGAGTAAAAGACAGCGCAGCATCTCCTCCAGGGGTGAAAACAGAGGGCACACAGTAATTTAAAAACCATGCCAATAACAAGAAAAGAAAAACTGAAGTGGAAAAGGAAACCCAAAACACATCCTCTGAACTAAGCTCCCAGCAGAGTAGAAGACAAATCCACAGTTTAATTTTTGGTATCCAACTGAGATGCAGTAACAAGCTCTCTGTAAGCACTCAGCGCTCCCCATCAGCTAGCTACAGAACAAACATAGCTGTTCCCTGTAATCCAGACAGACCAGGTGAATAGTAACCAAGTATCCAACGATCTGCAACACAATCAGCTACCAGCCTGTTCTGCTGAAGGAATAACCAGCATGTCCTACTCCCCACCTAGGCAGGTTAGCCTCTAATCACAGAACTCCCCCCCGCCCCCCCCCCTTAACAAACTGCACAGGAGTTCTGAAGCTTTCTGTCATGCACATCATGTTATTCTTCACGGAGCTGCCCCCAGCTGTAACCCCTGCCCACACCCCAGGCATTTACGAAGGGCACACAGGAACACAATTCCATTACCACTACTGCCCTACCTCCCAGAAACAGAAAGGTCGTGAAACTACTCATGTAACGCGCACACAAAACAAATATGTGAAATGACAGAAAAGCTTATCAAAGCACCGGGATGGTAATAAGTCATTACAGGCTGCTAAATATAGAGAGGGTCACACTGCAGTGAAATAACTAACTTAAAAAACGTGGCGCTTGTTAACGCGTACCGTAGCAAGCTTAGTCTGTTTTGCACTCGCAGGGTTGAAAAAGGGAACGCCATGACGAACTGTCAGAGCCTAACAGCACACAGGCACGGCACGGCTGCAGCAGAGGCCTCATCCTGCCTCCAGTTACGTTGTGACACAGCAACATTGGTTTTAAGGGGCTCAGGGTAGGACCCCAGAAAGAGTTCCTGTCACCACTGACCCAAAGTAGAACTCAGTTGCTTTGCTGGAAGCAAAAAGCTTGTGTCCGCTAATTCCAGAAGCCGTCCTTCCTACACTAATGAGATTTTCAGGGACATTTTCTATGTACATATGTCTACTGTTCAAGCCGCACTCCTCTTCAGATGTCTTTAAAAAGATCAACAAACTTTCTGTATACATAAAATTATAATCTTCCTATGAATTTTGTAAATATTGAAGTCTTACATTTCAAAAATATTCTGCAGGATTTAAACATACATCATAAATTATTCGAGAACCCAATTCTAAAAATAAACACTATAACAAGGCATTTCAATCCATGTGTACTTTAACATAATTTCTCCAGAGTTAAGCTTTCAATGCACGCAACACCTACACAAGACTGGTGAATTAGAAAAAAAAAACAAACAACAATACTTACTTCTCTGATTTTGGCCATATGTTTAAACAATCATTACCAGTTTTCATCATTTAAAGATCTAAACTCCTGAAGAGGTACAATGGAAATACCCAGTACTCAAATGTAATCATCGCTCAAGTAAGGATTTAACAAACTGTATTTCAATGATTTGACGTCCCAGTACAATGAACAAACAAAATGAAATTATTAACGGAGTTTTTCACAGTTATTTGTTAATTAATCATTGTATTCAGAGACGAAAACCAGTGCCACAGGACATTACCAGAATACTATATCTGATGCATATGCATCTTTTTTTCATAGATTCCTTGTGGCAGTGCTACCTTTTCAAATCCTGCTCATGTTTCATATCACTGCACACCAATGCACAACCACAATTGTGCTATTCTTTGTACATACTAAAGGACATAGATAAAGCCTATACAGTAATCTTCTGGTATTTTTTAATATTACAAATTGTAGAAGGAAAAACCCTACTGTGATCATTGAACCATGTCGCAATCCTTCCTAGGAAATCTCTGCAGAGATAAAGATAACACAAACTAACCTTTAGAAATCAGATGAGGGACACAGTTCTGGTAACAATGGTAGCTGAGTTCAAATGCTTAGTCTACAGGGAATAAGAATATAGCATACTCTACAAATAATTTTTAATTCTTTATTTATTTAATCCAAGTGGAAATGGCCTTTTCAAGCCTCCACTTGAAAACTGGAGCAAAAAAAAAAAAGCAGATATGCTTTAGTAGCCTTTACATTTCCTGATTTTTTGGAAATGTAAATTGAAAGATATTTCTAAGATCTCCATTCAAATTAAGAGATCATTGCTGTACTAACACACAACAGTTTTCCTCACTGTGAACACAATTTAGGAGCAATTTGTACTTAAACATTATTATGCTGGAGACTAGCAGCTTGCAGCAGAAGCATAGGCTTCTTCTGCCTTCTACATACTTTCAGAGACCAGATGACACATCAGCAAGTATAGGAGCTCTGCCTGACCTTTTTAAAGCAAAAAATGGCACGGAAAAAGCAGTCAGTTGATTCTGATTTCAAAACAGGAACTGTTTTCCCCACAAGCTGATCCCCTAAAAATGCAAGATCCCCAGAAAGAATATATAAAGTAGGCAATCTGAGATGTTTTTGTATGAAATGCCCAGGGGTGGGGTATTAGGCAACCGTATGAATGAATGTGTGTGTGTTACACTTACAGACAGCCAGAATGAGCATATCAGCAAACATAAATTGCTGCAGCTACATTACTTGACTCTGAGTTGTGCTGTGTATGTGCGTGCAATGAATGCAGTCATAAAAGATGTGACATGAGAAGACACAACCAGTTAAATAACTTACTTGGCATAAAATGCCAAAAAAAAAAAATCTTCCTGTAAATATGCAAAAGTGTCTAATAATTACAATCTTGGGGATTTTTATATGTGTTACCATCAATTAGAAATGCTTTGCCTTGTCTTAGCCATGATTATATTGGCTGTCTCCAATACAAATCCAAAAGCTGCACAAAAACCTGGTTTAATATCTTAACCTTTTACCTTTATTAATATGTTAATTTACCTTAGAGCACTGAAAGATTTTTTTTATGCATGTCCATCAGCATATTTATAGCTGCCTAAATATAAGCAGCTTCAGGGGCTTTTTTTTTCCATAGCACCAACAAATCCTTTGTCAGCAGCAAGAACTCAGTGTTTAAAAGATAAATAACTAAAAGATACCTAAATTTGGTTTCGGAAATAGCTTTCATAATGAAAAAGTCACATTATTCTATCTAGAAGCATGCATTTGAATAAAGTTTTCAATTTAGTAACAGAAATGCTTTCCCCCTGCAATCTTCTCCTAGTAAAGGATATAGATAGACCATGAGTAAAACGTGAGCTGCTTGTTATGTGCCTGGGACTCTGACTGACTGACTCGTGAATGACTACACCTAAAGGAACCCTCTTTAGAGAGCAAAAGGAGATTGCTTTCTTGAAGAAAAAAAGTATCATTATCATAGAGCAGAGAAGTTAGTACAAGTTTTAAGAACCTTCGGCAAGGACAGGTATACCTGTTTATACAGCACGTGAATGTCTCCAGGAGAAAAGATTAAAAAAAGTCTCAAATTATGTATGTGCAAGGTCTTCTGGTTAGGCATTCCTACTGTCCTGCTGTCCTTTTTCCTGAAACTATGATGTCATGGGTTTTAAAATTTTCACAGAAGTCAAAATTACTTACATAATTGAGCAATACTGCCAAAAAAAAATATGACATTTTTTATTAATTTCTTTGCAGGATCTCACTTGCACACTTATGAAGGAGCTTATGGTTGTCTCCACTGCATTCATGAATACATAAACGATGTATTTAAGATCTCAGTAGATGATCTGAGAAGAGCTAAAACAAAGCATGAAGCAGGAAAAAAACAAACTGCATCTCATGTTACTGTGATGCTGAAGAGGCCTCTTGGCTATCTGAGGCATTCTGAATTTTATTAAATTTGAGGATGTTTTGTCAATACAGTTTGCTGATAACATAAAGACTGTAGACGCTTGGTGAAAGGAATCTTACGATCTTTTAAACAATTTAACTGATGTTGCTCTACGAGTATTGCAACTAATGAAATTTTCACTGGTGAAAACACATTGGATTTTTTTTCCTCAGGTCAGGCAAGAAGCTCAGGTCCTATAGGAAGACTTATCTTCATCTCATAGAGTTTTCTGGAGCTATGTCAATTCATACACTCTAATGATCGGGGGTGGGGTGTTCATTGCCTTTTTTTTTATCGCTGTGGTAAAAGAGATTTCAGATACAAAATTGCTTTTAACCCCAAATTATGTTTTTGGGGTAGAGTTTACCTCTTCTCCCATACTTTTCATCACATCGTTATAATGTTTTGTAAGGCTGCCAGATCCACACAGAGATGAAGATCAGACAAACCTCAGACAATTAAGCATTCTTTGAAACACCATTAAATAAATTAACTTAAATTGACTTTGAGATAACTATAGGACAAAGATCCGCAAATCATTAGCACGATAGTTTCAGGTATCAGACCCTTTCTAATTCTCTTGTTCACTCTTCATCAGAATGAAAGAAGTTAATAATTAGTTTAAGTGCCTTTATTAAAAACCCGAGTCTTCCATGTTCTTTCTATGATCCTGAAGCACAATCTCTCAGAGTATAAAGTGAAAAGGACCATGTCATCTCTCTCTCTCTTCCATCACCATCCACAGGATTTACTTGCAAATTGCATAATCCTAAGGAGAAATGCCACATAATTTTAAGTGCAAATCCATTTTTCCTTTTATAAATCAGCTTGCTTACCGCAGCTTCCTAGTATTTCATGAGGTATCCAAAAGCAATAAAGCTCCTCAGCAAAATAAAAACCCAAACTTAGATGCAAGTAATCTGTACTTGAAGATTTAAAATGCCTATTTTTAGCAGCTGTAGCTTACTACCATCCTCAGGTATCAATGAAATGAAAACCAGGTTGTGATCATCACTGGTTTTCTGGTGCTTAATGAATAAGGTAAGACATTCTCAGTTGGGATTTGGTAGGTAGTAGCAACCATTGACCACTGTCTAATATGACTTGTAGCCATTGTAAAGCACAGATTTTTACACTTTTAAGATTATTTGCTTCTGAACTGCCTGTGACTTGTAAACATGCAATGTCATTTTAGATTTAGAAGGCCACTTGCTGTCTCTTTTGCTGACTCTATTCTGGGTCTCTGGATCATGAGTGTTAAGTTTTACCAGGACAGAAAGATCACTTACAAAGGAGCTGGGATGTGAGGAAAGTATTAATCTCCTTTTGTTTCTCCCCAAACCAGCCTTCAAAAGCAGCAGCAGCCAAAAACTCTCGCAGTGGAAGCTCCTGTGAAATAAGCTCCTCGCCCGGCCCCATTTCAATGTTAAGAAGCGCAGAAGGATGAAATGAATGTGTCTAGCCTCTGTAAGCTCTTTATCAACAGCATCAACCTATTCACTGTTGAGCATGTCGATAACAACGAGGCAAGGATGTAATAAAAGGTCAGTCATCACTTTACAAACCTTCCTCCCTCCCCAGAACTGCTGGCAAAGGGGTTTTCTAGTTAACAGCTATGAATACCATAAGAGAAAAATGTTTTTGAAAATATCAATAATAAAAATCAACATACAATAACCATGAAATGGAACAGAAACAACATTAGGGTTAAAGGAAACTGGATTTTGCTGGCACAATATATAGAGCGTGGAACTAAGAGCTGATTAAGTAAATTAATCACTTATGCAACCAAGTGGAACTTTAACTATGGAGCAATAAAAACACCTCATATAAAGGCAAAGGCATTCGGGATATCCACTAATTCAAAGACTGTTAATCTTCAAACTTGATAGTTAGAATGAACCTCCCCTCTTTAAACCCTAGGGGTTAGATATAGCTCATATGAACTGCTGAAACGAGAAAATGCAAGGCATGTATTAAATATCCCACAGGCAGCAGTACTTAGACCTCTAAGAGGCATTCAGACTACTCTGTATACCTGAATGCTCCAGTGAGTTCTTTGTGTGTGCGATACTAGACGGTATTCTTAACATGACATCAACAACTATATATCATCCCTCTTTTTCTCGTCCTAGGTGGACTCCCAATTTTCTGCACTCAGTACAGATTAATCTGTAAACCTTTTTCTAAAACAGTTTTCGTTCTCTTCAAGAAGCAAAACAAGGAAGTATTCACTGTGTTCTTTTTATACAGTAACAAGGGAAAAGTTTAAAACAAACTAAAAAAAAAAAAAAGTCAAGTTTATACAGAAACTGGAAAACTGATGTGTTGTATGTCAGATCAGAAAAAAAACCAAACCAACAAACCATACATTTATAGAGGGAAATACGACATCTAAGTTCAATAGGATGTTTGGTTATGAAAGGAAGGGAGCAACAGAGGTACCTCACTAACCAGTGTATGTAATGTGGAACTTCTACAGGGTAAGTAATCTATGCTTCTTTTATAGTCAGGGAGAAACAGAAATATATAGGATGATCAAACCATTTTCAGATTTTTTCAGTATCAGAAAAATTATACCCATTATTCATGTGTACATTTGATTCTTTTTTCTAGCAATTTACTTAAAGGGAGCTTAGATGAATAACTTTAATTCAGACATCTTCACCGCAAAGAACAACTCTGTTCCTTAGGTTTCATGGGAGCCTGCCTTTCCAATCCAGCAATTAAATTCAGTTGCAAAGGACAAAACATTTAGTTATGGAACTTTTATTTGAATTCAATAGGACTTTGACATCTATGTGTCTCAGTGCAACCACACTTCCAGACAACTAACTTTATCAGCTCCCAGATCTGTTCAGTGCCTTGCACATGCAGAAACAAAGACAGTACTATTCAGCTAGAGAAAAGTGCTAAGAAGGAAAAAACTGCCAACAAAACAAACACCTTTATATCACGTTTTACCTACCACTCATCTGGACTAAACAGAAGTTTTACATCTACTTTGAAGGGTAGATGAAAGGATATATGTAGAGTACATTAATGACCAGAGGTTCTCCTTTATAACCTGCAGATACAGAAATTCCTTAAATATTCGAGTTTTCATGCACTAATCCTAGCAAAATCTCAAATAAGTTAAATACATTTAAGCTCATGGATATTTATGCTATATTTTTTTAAATCAGTAAAGAAAAGTAGGTCTTAATGCAACGAATTCTCACAGCTGTTTTAGCAGCAGCCAAATCTGAAGAGACAGAGAATTTTAAAAATGCCCTAAAACTCTCTCAAGATGTGTTTGCTATTATCTCCTATATGAAAACACAAACCACAAATACTTAAATATAAAAACATAAAACTTCGGAAGATTTCAAGAGTAGGGAGAGACAATAATACATAATTTCTTACTTAAAGCCAACCTCAGCTCATAAAAATAATTATCAGTATAACTGATACTTTCCTCATTACCTTCTCAGGAGGTTCAATGTCCTGTCATGCACAACTTTGAGAACAATTAATTACTTATCGCCTAATAACAGATAAAGACGTCTAGAAGTATGGCGCAGGCAATCAGATCTCACCCTGTAACGGTTACCCTCAGTTACCTCCATAAAACCCCTCTGTAAACTCACTAGAAAAGATGGGAGGGAAATTGTGGGAAGTGACTGTATTTCACTGAGAAACTCAAGAATTTCCAGTCACCAGCCCTACATAGATACACATCTGTAAGGATTAGTGAAAGTAAAAATCACTCTCCACCAATGCTGTTTATGTTTCTTGCAACCCACAGATTAACCCATCAAATAAAATTATTAGTTGACCAATTCTTCTCCCATAAAACCACAACAAACAACAAAAACCCCACCCAAACCCTGTATGTACTTAAAATTTAAATGAGCAAAACTGGAATAAAATATTTCAGCAAAATGGTGTGTGATCATGAGTATCAATGAAAATAGAGTTTAAATTTTAACATTAATCAAAGATGCCATTTATCACCCAAATAAGAATTAGTATGAATTTTAAAGATGACTGTAGGCTTTTCTGAAACGTTTTGCTATCATTTGCAAATGCAAAAATGTATCTGAAAGGAAAGCAAATTGAATAGCAATGTACAAAACAAAATGGAATTTTTCCACGTTACAGAAAATTTTGACGTTTCAGCATGTTTTACATCTTTATATTCATGTTTAGGTAAGCTTCAGAATTTAAAAAAAAAATAATTAAAACATTCACAAGTATTCTAAAGTTCCCAGTTATCAAACATTTGCCAAGTACTTCAACATGAAGAACTAAATTTCTTCCCAATTCATGATTTTTTTCACACATGGCTAATCGCAACATCCAGTCCTGAGGACAAGATCCTTTTCTTCAATAGTTTGCTCACCATTTCTCATGACAGAAAACAGTGTCATGAAGAGTGAAATACACCAACTGGCTGAAGCTGGTACCTTAGCAATTTCTATTAGCTATGCTGCAGCTGCCTCAACATCCTGCATCTCATCTGATGCAACAATTAATCAAAAGGAGCCTTGTAAGAAAGATGGAGGGACACTTTTTAACAAGGCCTAAAGTAACCACACAAGGGATAAGTTTGAAACTGAAAAAGGGTAGATTTAGACTGGATGTAAGGAAGACTTTTTTCATGACAAGGGTGCTGAGACAACTTGTGGATGACTTGTCACTGGAAGTCTCTGAAATCAGGCCAGATGGGGCTTTGAGCAACCTGTTCTAGTGGAGGGTGTCCCTGCCCATGGCAGAGGGGGTTGGACTACATCATCTTTAAAGGTCCCTTCCAACCCAAACCATTCTGCGATTCTACAGAAACTGTGATTCTCCAAGAAATGACAATTGTAGGACAGAATGGGAACAAAAACTGCAAAAAAAAACCCACCCTATAAGCTAAAGTTTGAATTTAAAAGTAGTTTTCGAAAGTATTATTTTAAACTAAAACCAGCTTTATTTAAAACAACATTTGAGTGGTTTTGATGGGTAACTCAGATTTTCAGTGAAATTTCAGGAAAGTTACATACCATACCACCGGTGCACTTTTGCATGGCAAAGTTCTGGTTTGCCATGTGATGGGATAATCAATCCTTGTCTTTTTAAGCACAGTAATTTTGAAAACTATGTTATTTATGATATTAGGAAAAAAATAATCTCTCTTTCAACTCACAACAATTTATCTTTTTTCTGCCTTTAACTCTTCCTGCTCTCTTCCCTCCCTCCATGTTCATGACAGTAGCACTACCTGACTCCTTGAGCTTCTTTCTTTCCTTTGAAAATGATGCCCAAGGTACAGAACTACTCTGCGAAAAAGAGGAGCAAAAGACATGCATGCAGTTGACTCGCCGTTCCTCACATAAATATAATACGCATATGACTCCTCCTCCTTTTTATTTCCTCAAGGGAAAGGTTTGCGTTTCAGACTACTAAAACCTCTCTTCAACAATTGTCATTTACATAGCTTTAATTTTTAAATAAATATATGGTTCTATATGAATTCTTGCATAGGCCGTTTAAACCTCCTGGAACCAGATCAAGTTCTTCCTTTCCATGAGTGATTTTTAGTAGACTGCCTTTTTTTATGGAAGCTTCAGGAGATGAGAAAGTTGTTTCTTCGCTGCATTGGCCAGGAGAAGCCTACAATCCATACCGCAGAGTGCCAAGGAAAGCCTTCTCTCATACCCACTTGCAGCTCAAACAGCCAGGAAACACAAACTACCACATGATATCCCAGGAACCCTCTGAACGTTATCTGCCCAGCCCAACAGCATTCTCAAACAGCCAACTTTCTACCCAACATCACCTCAAAATATACCCCATTGAGTTCAGCAACTCAAATACCCACTGTGAGGTTTAGGATGGGGGACTCCAAACCCCCCTCCCCAAGCAATACCCCTGTTCTCAAATCTTGCCATTTTGGCAAGTTGTGAAGGCTGAGCGCTTCACTTTATACCCTTGGCAACATAAGAGCAAGAGAATCCAGGCCAGTCAAACAACAGACTTTGACAGCATTTTTAAAACACCCTGAATCTTCTGTATGGCACTGCACAAGCTTCTTTTTGAAACATCACTGGTTTCCACCATAACCTAGCCATTTTTGTAGGTTTTTCCTTGCCACCTAGAAAAAAATAGCAGTTTGTTATTTCATTTATTTATTTTTTATTAACTCACAACAGCTTGCCCAAATAACTCTATTAGGAATACTTGCATGTTGTATTACAAACTTAGAGAAACTAAAAAGGGCCCAGTGGAAAACAGGTGGCCCCAATTTTACTCATCACTCTGGGACATAACTAAAACTCAAGAGAAAAACAAAACAAAATTAAGAAAAGCAGATACGAATTTGTCCCAGTTTATTTTCTCTGCTAGCGCAAAATCTAAAGCAATAATGATAAATATATGACCCCAATTCTTTCCCAGTTTTCTTTCTATAGACTGGAAGATTACATTTTTTTTCCATTTTTTTTTAAACCTACAGAGTATGCTATACATTATGCAAGCATTTTACAATATTAAAAAATTACCACACATATTGGATTCTGTTTTATAGTATCGTGGTTGTTTAGTCTGTACAGCTAATAGCTCTCTAATATTTCTCTCTCACTTAATAAAAGAACTAATCCTAAAGATTTCCTTTTATTTTTAAGCGGAACATTTCATACTCATATAAGACATCTGAGCAACAGCTATCCAAAAAGTTTCACTTTATTTCAGTGTTCATAATATCCATTTTCTAGTTGTTTTACATTCATATGCATTTAAAGAATTTTTTCCAACAAATCTGCACTGCTTGTATTAATCACCATCAGAAAGCTTCCTTACTGTACCAAAGCTGACAATAAAAACAGAAGTATGAGATTAAAAAATTCAAATAGGGTCCAGCTAATGGAGGCTAAATCCGAGAGCAAAATCCATGGCTCAATTTTTCTTCACTACTATTTGGAATCTATATTAATGTATGTTATTTTTTTCCTCCCTTACATCTTTTGATGGCTGAGAATCTTGCTTCCCACTGTTTCAGACAATGGAGGCTTAGAGAGCAGAAACAGTTTCAAGGGGTGGTACACATTTAACTACTACTTCCCAGCCCTAAAAGCACACACTGGCTTTTCTCTTCGTTTGGACAAAAAGACAAGGAGGCTAATTGAAAACTCTTATCTTGGCCCATTTCTACTGCTTTATCTCAGTTAACTACAAAATACAGTTTAATGCAGGAATCACTTCATAAAATTCTGGTCTCTGAATACAGTTACACTTAATGACAATTCTTTGGTCTGGCCTTCGACTTCTATTGCTCTATTTAAAAATGAACACTTTAATTTGGCACTCAATGAATCTTTAACTGCAGTTGCATTTTAGAAACAGAGCTTTAACGTAACTTCATTTGTAACTATACACAGAGTTGTTATTGCCTGCCATTAAACTCTTCTTCTCCCCTAACAGTCCAGAAACTCTACGGTTTTGGGTGCAGAATGACTCACTTTTCTTGCAGAAAGATTCCATATTTGTAATAAATAACCTAGGGTTTAAAAGATTTTATTTCTGAAATGAAATTCATATTATTCTATTTGATTTTTTATGCTTTTTGGTGATAGTCTGATACTTCCATATGACATTTTATCCCCCATACTGTTCATACTAATCTGATTTTATCTTGCAAGGATATGTGACGTATCCATTTAGAAATCAAACCAGTAGTGCAGGTTCAAGCTTACTAGTAAATTCAACAACAAGGAAAACCAGGGGTAGATTCTACTTCCAAGGATTTGTGTGTATGGGAAGAAAATAAATGCACTAACTGGAATTCCCTATTTTCTGTGTTGCAATATTCCAGCTTTTCTTTGTTAATTGACAAAAAAAATGAGCATTTTTTTTTTAAATGAGCTATCAGTGATTTCACTCCCATTTACAAAACCATATTTGATTTCTTGTCAGAAGATTTTTTTTCCTATACAAAAGAGAACTATTAACTGTTTTGTTGAAAGTATTGCTGTATTAATCCTTGCCAGATTTTTTTTGTTTGTTTGGTTTTTTGTTCTATGTGATACCTCGGCATGTTTAAGTAATCCTACTGGAATCAACGGAATAAGACCTTGTGCAACATCAGTGCAACAGGACATTTACTGAAACGCAAGACTCCTACTGACAGACCTCTCTGTGCTCAGGGCAGTGACCCTGATGCTTGTTCCAATCTTTGGTGAATTTAAGGACTGAAATCTGCTTGTGTTTACTTGTACTTCTTCAACTAAAAGGCACTGCATATCTATTCCTGCTGAACTCTGAGCTTGTCTGTGGATGCCATGAAGCACATACCATGTGAGAATTTCACAAGTGTTCATAAAGTGCAATTGAAGCCTCCTTGCACATTGTTAAAACTTTCCTACTATGTCTTAATAAATTATGAGAAACAAAGTTGGCTTGTACAAATATATACAGTACTGCTCAAAGGTTGTATTTGACAATAAAAGTAAATTCATCGAGGGACTATATGTCATTTAAGACCTAATACCAGAAAACTAAAGAACATTTATAGCAGGAAATTCTTAAGGAAACTCAGGCACATATATATATATATATATATATATATGTATGTATATATATGTATGTATATGTATATAAATCATATAATATATTGTACATTACCATGAGAATAATAAAAGCAAATTTTTAAAATAAAAGACCTAAGATGTATGAGATCATGGTTGAAAACAATCACTCAATGCCAAGATATTTTTAGGGTAATGACTAAGTTGTGACTGAAAAAGACCACCTTAAAATACTGGTTTATCTTGCAAACAGGACTTCATTCCTATGCCATACAGCTGGGCAAAAAGAGAGATTTTCCTGCCTTTTTACACAGATGTGCTGCTTTTATTCTTATGTGTTTATACATATGCGTACAAAGCAATAAAAAGAAATAATGGTCAATGTTCAAAGCGTGAGTCTGGGCACTGGAAACTACAGCTTCCTTTCTGGGAAGTCACAAGTGACTCAGCTCCCAACGTAAAACGGTACTTCTTCCCCCAGCACTCACAGGGTTGGCTGTATTACCTCCTTTTTCTAATTCGTAGTTCATTAATATCCTTCCTCTCACGTATACTGTCATTCTTTCTGAGTCTCAGACTTCTTTTATTGTGTTCTCCTATAGTCTTATATATGTCCTTGTCAGTTTTCCTCCTGTACCATTCCTGTCTCAGTTGTACCTTGGTCTCATGCACCATCCTGCCTCTCTTGTAGATACACAAGGAACGTTCTCTTCTCACCCACAGGGCATCACTAAACTCTGGGGTGAAGCCTTTGATACCAAACGTATTAGTCTGCGCGGTTTATACAATCAAGTCATCCCAGATATTCTTTTAGTAATTAATAATAATGATAGATCCTGAACCCTGACAATTACTTCAAGAATGACAACATATACAATGTGTCAGGTTAATCAGCAATCTGGGGATATCCCCCCTCTTTCAGTTCTTGCTTGTCTCTAAAAGCGAATTCTCTTAAACAAAGATACTTTACATAAGCATCTAATCTGTAATGTTTTGAGTGAGTCTGGAGGAAAGATATGCCATTTTGGTATGGAATCTCACAATTGCTGGGTTTATATAAAAGTCCAAATATAGCCAGTTTCCTCTACTGTATTTAATTTGAAAGGTATGGGGTTTTTTTGTGAAAAATCAGGTGTACAGCTCCATTCTTCTCACAGACTACCTTTTGTGGAAAAAAAAAAACCAAAACAAAAAAAAAAAACCACAAGAAGAAAACCCAAAAAGACAAACAAATACTCAGAAAGGTTGCTGCAAAAACCTGAAATTATATTCTTATATTTAGCTTTCCAAAAACTTTTAAACAAAAAGGTATTGAGGCAACAAATATTTGTGAACACAAATTTCATTTTAACAGCAGTGGATTTAATAGAAGAATACTGTTTTGAGAAAAAAACAACCCTGTTTTGCAAGGCAACAATCTATATCACCTTAAGTATTTGTTGCAAGAAATTTATTTTCTATTTCTGATTTTCCATAAGTATCTCTCACTTCCTCAATTTTAGATGCATGCTTTGAGATCAAGAACTTTTTGTTTCCTTGTTGAATGACAAATTCCTCTGCATCAATTATTTCCTTGTTTTATGTCACAGCATTATCTCCTTTGACTAATGCAAACACTACACATACGTTATCCTCACTGCTCCTTGACGATCTTTCCAAATTCTTTGCCTGTTCTATTTTCAAAGCAACTATGGTTCAATCCCTGTAACCCTGTTGAACAACTAATCTTATTGGATGACAGGATTATATTACAGTCTTTGCACTGTACTCCCGTCACTACAGTTCTTTGCACAGCCTCCAAAGCAGCAATGGAAGTACAGCAAATGGAGCATCCATGAGATGCCTGCAGCTCATATTTCCCACTCCCAGTAAGACCTGCCAGTCTACATTTCACGAGTAGTTTTCTTTTTCCCCTCAGGAGTAAGCCCCTGATTCACGGTAATGGAGTAGATTTCCCCCTTTTAGCCCAGCTTCTCCGCGACGGTTTCTGGGTCTCAGAATTACTGGTTCACATTTTATGTACTAAACCGCATTTAGCACCTGCGGGTTCTTACAGTTGGAGTGAACAAATCCTTCCGAGTTTTCTCACAATGTTACTGTTTTCCTCCAATCAAAGTATTATCCAACTAATTCAGGAGAAAACAGAAATAGAAAATGGCTAATCTAGATGCTGAATTAAACATGGTTACATCCTATAAAGACACAAAACAAGCAAAGAGAAATAGGTGACCATTTAGGACTCCTAACAAGTACCATTTAAGAACAAAGAGGTCCCAAATTTTATAATGTCATAGTTGCTCTTTCAGCTGAGCACAACCTGCTTTATTCACAAAGTTGTCTACAATTCTACACTGATACATCATTTTCACAGTGCCTAAAAGAACAGGAAAAGGACTTAAGTAAAGATTTTGTGTGCTTTTCTCTACAACAAAACAAACTATGAAGATGCTACTACAGTTATACACCAACAACACTAAAATCTACAGTCAAAGTTGGCAGAATTAAAAAAAAAAAAAAAAAAAAAAGGAAGAAATAAAACCAACGAATGGCATTTTATCCATACACATTTACAGAAATTGCTGGTTATCCTGGTAACCTGGAGCTATGCTCCAGGCAATCTCTCAGGCAGTAGATAACAAAATCACTTTGGGATTCTTACTGACACAAAAGATGTTCTTATAAGACAGCCTTTTGATTTGAGAAGTTAGAAGTATTTGATACAACAGTGTAGTGGTTTAACCCCAGCTGGCAACTAAGTACCATGCAGCCACTCACTCACCTCCTCCCCCCATGGTGGCATGGGGAGGAGAATCAGAAAAAAAAAAAAAAAAAAAAAAAAAAAAAGTAAAACCTGTGGGTTGATATAACAACAGTTTAATAATCAAAATATAATAATGATGAAATTGTAATTATATATATATATATGTAATTATAATTATAATGGTAGTAATGAAAATGGAGGGAAAAAAAAAAAAAAGACAGACATAAAACCCAAGACAGACAAGTGATGCACAATACAATTGCTCACAACCCGCTGAATGATGCCTGTCCAGTCGCCAGGCAGCAACTGGCTCCTTCTGGCCAACTCCCCCCAGTTTATATACTGAGCATGACGCTCTATGGTATGGAATATCCCTTTGGCTAGTTCAGGTCAGCTGTCCTGGCTATGCTCCCTGCCAGCTTCTTGTGCACCCACTCACTGAGAGACAGACCATGGGGAACTTGAAAAGTCCTTAGAGTAAAAGCACAACTTAGCAACATCTAAACCATCAGCATGTCATAAACCACAGAACTGTACCAGATACTAGGAAGAGAATTCACTCTATCCCAGCTGAAACCAGGAAAAGCAACTGTGAATCTCATTCTATAGCAAGAATGAACCTGTTCTGCTTATGGACCCCCATGTATATTAAATTGCATCACAGCACAAAGTTTCCAGCACAATAGCAGTGGGACAGGTAGCAATGCTATATTTTTATAATTATTATTCTAACATTTTAAAAAAATCTTTTGTTTCTCTTTTACATGGTTATTGGCTTACATATGACTAGACTTTACATATGACTATGTAAACATAGTTTACTTGGGTTAGTCAGTTTTCTCACACTGTTACTGTTTTCCTGCAATCAAAGTATTCTCCAACTAATGCAGGAGAAAACAAATA
The DNA here is from genome assembly GCA_035590215.1 of Microhierax caerulescens. Lineage (NCBI taxonomy): Eukaryota > Metazoa > Chordata > Aves > Falconiformes > Falconidae > Microhierax > Microhierax caerulescens. The sequence goes on from JAVJGJ010000001.1 coordinate 33,658,648, forward strand.
CAAAAAGGCTGATCCAGATGCTGAAGTAAACATGGTTACATCCATAGAAAGCAGTTAACCAAGTCACAACCATTATTCTATTAGGCATGATGGAAAGAAACAAGCACATCCTAAGTATAGTTACCTCTTTCATGTTGTGCAGTGCTTATAACCAGGCCAGCAAGTCTCTGAGTCACTCTGCTCTTTCTTTCATATCCCGGAGAAGTCTTACTGTTTCAGGCCAACTTGCTATCTTAGGTTTACCACTGGACTTAATTTCTTTTGGAAAAAGACCCAATCCCTTTGCTTCTGTGAACTAATTGAAAAGTCTGTGTACAATAACTGATTTAACCTGTAGTTCCAATCCTTCAAGTGCTACTCATCTTTTTAAAATTTCAGACCTCAATGCACAGTATCATGCAGTGTTCCTAAAATATTAAATTAGGGATGCATAACAAGCACACATTTGCCAGTTAGATCAGTAAAGGTTTAGCCTTAGAGGAAAGGAGAAGAAAAAGGCACAGGGCAAATATATTCCAAAGAAACCAAAACATCCTGAAGTCTGTGCCAACACGAAATTATTTCTGAAACCTCATGAAGCCAAGTCTGCAATGACATCCTGACACACAGGTCAATGTATATTTATAATGTAATACCTAAATCACTAAATCAAACTAGTGGGAGAGAAAGAACTGAAAACCATCAGAATAGGAAACAGATTAAATTATCAGGTAGGAATAGCAATCTTTTTTTTTCCACCCACAGATGTTTAGCTCATGCTACTGGGAGACCAGCAATTCCCTGGCAAGAAAATACAATACCAGCCAATGTTTTACCTAATAACACTACAACACAGACTCTATATTCTTTGTATTAAGAGGAGATCTACCAAGAAGAAGCCATCATCCATGCTTGGATGGTGCACTTCAGCATTTATCATATATATATATACACACACACATATATATAAAACATGTTTATAAACCAATTGAAAAGATTTAGCATACTGGCTGCTGGAAACAGCCATTGGTTTAACACAACAGACAACAAATGATAGAGGTTATTCAGATGACTTAGAAACGTGGGTCAAAGTAAATGTTACAAATAAGCAAGGGGTTTGATTTGTCCTGTTGACCAGCTTGCTCAAGATAATAATGACTGATTCACTCTGAAATGCTGTATCAAACACAATTGATTTCTGCAACGTGAGAAAAGGAAACAGCATTATAAAAGGAAATGCATGTTAGGGAAAACCTAGGTATATTGAGCACTGGGACCAGACTATGTTGGTTTAATGCTAATTACATACCACGTAAGACAAACCACCATAGCAGAACTTAAAAGGTAATGCTCTTCTCAATGGTACAACCTAAAGCAGAGCCTACTAGTTAGGCTTTTTCCTTATTCCAGGATTTTTTAAATCATCAGCTAACTGCCTTTGTGGGCATCTGATGATGTTCCCTCCTGGCTGGTGCAGTGTTTGTTTTTTAGCTAGATAGTCCTGCACGCTACAATATGCAGCTACATTGCTGCATTTAAGAGGTCATTGGTTTAGCATCAAAAAGGTCACAAAAAGCAACCACACTGAGCGTGATCCTCCTCTGAATCCCTAAGCACTCAACTGGTATGACTTGGGAGGTAAAGGAAGGTGACTGGAAGGTTTTACTCAATAGAAGGTTTCCAAGCAACCTTGCACAGTTGAGCAGCCTCAAGCAATGGGAACAATGACTATCTCTGGCAAGGATCCATTAAAGGGAAGCCTGCAGCAACACCGTTGTATTCCCATTGCCAGCGGCTATAAATACAGGCTACATTAAATAGGGTAAGAAATAAAAGAGAAAAAAAAACAGGAATGGTGTGAGCAGAGGGCTGTGCAGACTGACTAATTTTTGGCATTGTTTTAACTCCAATTCTTGCAGAATATAGTAAAAGGATGAAATAGCATTGCTTAAAGCACAAAACTTTGTACTGGAATATTTCTAATACATTTGAAGTTTTGGTCTAAGCACACTCCTGAAATACAGCAAAGATAACTACCTGTTGTGAAATTGCCAGTCTCACAATGCATTACCAGTTCAACCCCCTTAAAGCTATAATTTAGATCCTTGTTGAGACATTTTAAGGTAGGTCAGGTTTGGTTTTTTTCACATTCTTATCTCATGCATACAGAGGATTTCACAAAATCTAAGAAATCCAGCCCAGACTGATGAGTGAATTGGTGGTGGGTTTAAAGAGATGCAAGTTGGATGCCAGGCAGCTACTCAGTGGTTTTAGACTACAAATTGCAAGACAGGTGGAAGAATTAAGTGGTGGAATATTTTTTTTATTATTTCTTACAGCCATGTTTTTTAATGAAACTGCTAAAAAACAATTTACTTTTAAACACTGCAGTCAAATTATTTATGTTATGTGGGGCAACCTGATATGAAATCCTATAATTTTCTAACATTAGCATTTATGATCGATTTGCATAAGCCTTAAAGCTTGTCTCTTTCTTGTTAAAAAACAACCTGATGTTTTAATTGAAATGTTTATAAAGGAAATTCAGTATGTAGAGAAATACTTTAGAAGATTTCATTAAAGAAATTAATCTTGCCATACTTCCTTTGAACTCGTGCAGCTTCTATGCAACTGACTTTCTTTTCAGCAAATACCCAGCCATAATTAAGGATTTTTTGAGCTCTGCAGAAACACAGAGTCTTGTAATACCAAACAAACTACTCAAAATTTGCAATATGTTTGGTACTACTGTTAGTTTCATATTTGGCATTAAACAGTGTAATTTATTTCCTACAATGTCAATGCAATTATATTTGCAAGAATAAACCATCTTATGTCCTGTTTTCAGCAGATAATTTTTTTGGTACATCTTACCAGAGCACTAAAAAGCTTGGAAGAAAGGGAAAAAAAAAATGGGAAAAGTAGAGATTGTAAAACAAAAAATATCACTGATTCTCCTTTGAAAATAAAATAGTGGACTGTCTGTCATGCTCTTGACAGACTTAGAAAAAGCATAAAGGAACAAATTACTCAGTTGCTGTGCAGCAAAAATAATCTATAGATAAGTGAGGCCAATTTACAAGCTGCGGTTGAAGCATTGTTCTTCTACCAAGAAAGGTGTTGAGCAGTACAATTCAACATTAAGTCAGCCAAAACAAATACAGCAAGACATGTGCAATGCTGAATAATCATACCTGTTGCCACACAATTTTTTGAAAGTTCAATAAACTTTAAAAATTTCCAGAGGGGGAAAAAAAAAATCAAGTAATTTTAACACCTATTTTCTTATTTTAATCAAATCAAGATAGCAGTTTATAAAATATTTGTCTTAGCTTTTAGAAACATACTGGGCAATAAAAAGCATAATTTCTGATGAGTTTTCCATTATGCAAACAAGTTCTTCTTGCATAATAAATGTAAAATAATTATTTTTTGCAGTATTCCAAATAAAGGTAGAATGTATCTTTCTCTACCTTTCTATTATCCTGCTACAGCAGATGGTGATGACGCATAATCAGATTTAAGAGTCTCATTCAGATCAATTTCTGGTTTTTCTACCATCATTTAACCATTTAGATTGTTTGCAAACTGACTTTAATATACAGAAAAGACATTTGCTTCAAGCTGTGCTCATTCAGGCACACACAGGAAAGCTTTACACAAACTGAAGCTATTGTACAGCCAGTTGTTAAATTATTATACTTGAAAACTTGTATAAGTTTGTACCTAAGTTTAAATCTTTGTCTAAACTTAGGACATGGGGCTTTTTTTTTTTTAGTGTCTTTCATCAGCATAAATGATTATTGCACAGTTGGATTTCACCCCCCCCTCCCCTTTTGAGCTCTTACTGTCTAATCAGCCCAGAACCCAGATTAGGACTGTCATGTTGCATCAGGAGTTCACAGTGAGTGCTCACTAGAGTGCCTTTAATCCTCCAAGGTTTACTCAAATGTCACAACCATCTGGAGGAAAAGGAGACTCCTTGCTGGGTTCTACTGACCACAAATTATTTCTAAGGAGAAAAAAAGACAATAGAAAGCAAAATGCTAAATATTTTCTCCCCTCCCCCTCAAACACACCAAAACACACCCACAGAACTACTTTTGATATCATGAACAAAACATGGAACAACCTCACAACTTCACTCTAACTACTAAAACTTAGTAGATGTGTAAGGTCATTTTTGTTCTCACAGACCCAGAAGAGCAGATAACACAATATAATGAGAATACTTCAATGAAAACTCATCTTACATCCTTGTAATTATTTTTACAATATATAAACATCTTATTTGGACTACAGACCCAATATATCACGTTCTTTGTCAAACACTCTGAAGTTACATTCCCTGTTTGGAAAAATTAAGGATTTTTTTACTCCATACTTTTTATTCTATTGTAGCTCAGAGATACTCATAAAATCACTGTGAGAAACTTTAAATTATATAATATATGTTAAGTAACAGGGAGCTCATATTCTCTTAATCAAATTACAAAAATGTAATGGCAGCTTTACCACAGCTTTTATCAGAAAGTAGAGATCTGGCAAAGAATAAAAATACAGGCACTACAGCTTTGCTCATAGCTTTTACTTCAGGGCAGGGCAGTGGTGGCGGGAGGGTACACCCAATGCAAGCTCTTGCTGTCTATAAGGAAGAAATCTGGATCTAGTTTTCCTTTCTCTTTTAGAAGATACATTCCTAATTGTCTTCTCCAAGGAAAGCCACTTCCTTATCTGGCATGGACAAGACTGGTAAGCCATCTGCATCCCGTTCTTTAAATAACTGCATCTGCAGCTGTACTTACTTTCTATGCACCACTTCAAAGCACTTGCCTGTGTTTAAGGTTAATCTTCCTTTTTAAAAGTTAAGAAAAATAAGGAAAGAAAAAGGTATTGTAGGCACTTTTGCTCCACTTCTGCTATACTTGTCAAAATGTCTGGCATTCCTGTCACTACTTGCTTCCTCTGCACATTTCATGTTTTAAAAGTTAAACTGGAGTGTGAAAGTAATAGAAGTGGGGAGCTTCCCATGGTCATCATCAGAACTGGAAGAGCTTTTTTTCCAGTTAATAAGTCATTGTCCAAATTTTGCCTTTTCACCCTAATAAGTTACTTAAAAAAAAAAAAAACAAAACCAAAAACAAAACAGCAAACCTTTTCACAAGTAAATGCCTTATTGCTTACAAAGCATATGTCAACAGCATCTTTAACCATTCATTTTCTGTAAGCTCTCTTTCATGTTTGCTCATTTAGATTCCATGGTATCGTTTCAACTCCAGAACTGACTAGCTAAATATTAGGGTTGATTACTCAAGGTGTCACTGGATTACTTGTAATGGCAATGGAGTGCCCTTGTTTCATAGCAAAATTTCAGCCAAACCGTATACTTTTTGCAATATGTCCATTTAGTCATCTAAGCTTTTATTCTTTTAATTTATTCTTGATCTCCAATATTTACATTCACGTCCTTGTAAATACTGCAGCGAAAGAGAAAAAGTACCTCATTTCAGAAATAATGACAACTAAGTCTCACCAATTCTGTATCTGATTTTGCTACGCAAGCTGTAGGCACTACTTGAAATTAACTTCTGATACTTCACAATGAACAGTCCTTATGCACCGTGTAGGGCAGAAAGCACAATTTCTTTTCTCACAGACAGATGACATGTTCAGTTCTCATTATAAAAGAAGACATGCCACTTTCATTCTGGCCCATACTATATTACTTACTTTACTCCTAAGGAAGTACTATCTTCAGAACTGAATTTAAATTAATCATTAAAGCCAAAAAGTGTTTTGTTGTAAGAAATATGAAAATGTCAGCTGAATTCAAAACAAGAAAAAACAGGGTAATGATTTCAATGCTTTTTTTTTTTTTTTTTTTTTTTTGTACTGAATATGGGAAGATAACAATTCCGTCCTCAGAGCCTTCAAAATAAATACAACAGAGGTTTACTTTGAGTTTTAAATCCTATCTTGCAAAAGTCAGTTTTACTTATATTCCATATTCTTTCCCCAGGAAGGAAGTGCTATTCTTTACTCCCTTGCCTTACCTACCAAACATCAGGCAGCCAACTCAACCTGAAGAGTCAGACATGCTAGGCCTCAAAATTGTTCCAAAATCTAAAGCTCTACAAATGCACAAAATTTATTTTCTGCTCTTTATAAAAAATTTTTTTGTTGTGATGACACTCCTACTTCCCTGCTTCTTGCATGTGACATGGGTTGGCAAAGGGTGCTTGAGTCTGGTCAGAAGTCGGAGTCAAGTAATGAGAACTGATTGATACTTGCTCATTTCTGTTCTCAAACAAATTTACTTTCTAAAATTGAGTAAGCACTATGACAAGATACCATAGTTCTCAGAATTCAATAAAGCTATTAGATGCTATCAGCAAGCTTTTAAACTGTGTTAAAACACTGAAATACTTGTATCATTCATTTGAATCATTTAAGAATAATAAATTTTCTTTTTCTAATTTGACAAATTTGTATAATAGCCATTATCTTTAGGCACAATAGCCACAACTCATTGCACATACTAACAAAATCACACAAACTTTTTAAACTTTTACCTAGCAAACCTGTGGCTATCTATAGAAAAGGTAAAAAAATTATTTTCATCAGAGAAGAAATATGTATTAAATAACACTTAATCTGCTGAAAAAGTAAAAGCAATAGAAAAAAAAACAACCTTTCCACTACATTCTGAGCAGGAACTGGCCAGGTTCAGCAGAGCAAGAGGAATGTGAGCCATAGCAATGTTATTTTTGAGGTCTGTGAACTGACACTAAATACCGATCACTCTGGAACACTGGTTCAGTCAAGCACCGAAAGCTGGAAGGAAACCAACACAGAACAAGCAAACAATAATCTCACACAGGTATCATTTCTTTGTGAGTATGTTGTGCCAGCAGCAACTGGGAGATCATTCAACAGATAAGAGCAGATGGTATGTCCTTTGAATTTTGTACTAAAATTAAAAGTTATGAGCAATACAAAAGTGATAGCCCAACATAATGGTAGATACTATTGTCATGTTCTCAAAGGGGCAGTAATGAAGAAGGTTCAGAATCTTCTTCCGTGGATAAGTCAACATAAAAAGTTCATCATCTTTTCTCTAAAGCCTGGTGATGGCGATATCGCTATTAAGATGTGCTTTAATCCAAACAGTGTAGACAGAAATTACATCAAAAGTTATTTTTGTAGTAGGGCCCTTTGTGTATATAATATAAACATAGATTACAGGGATCTCAATTTAAACAAAGTCAGTATGTGCTTCATTTACACTTTACTAGAACAATGTAAGGCTTTGGACTACTCTGTGACAGAGTACAGGAGACTGTGAAGCCTCATCCCCCAGACTTTTAGTTGTTTGGTCATGCACTGGGCTCACAAATGGGTAATTAGGAAACAAAGATCCCAGCTTACAACATGTCCAAGTAAGTACTGACGTTTCAATACCAACTATAGATGCTTGTCACAAGGGTCACATTGAAGGATAAGGTTGTGGTTGCACTCACTAAAAAGCAAACTACAAGCAACAAATATTATAGTTATTTTTCACAGAATAGATGACAGTGTGTTCTGCCTTAAAGTAAGTTTAAAATTTCCAGACAAGAGAGATGGGGCAGCTGTCTCTAGAAGTCAGAAAGCAACGCTGCCAGGGAGCTGCTGATACAAGCCAAGGAGATTAAAAGAGTATGCTTTTCAACAGGCCTCCATATTAAAACAACCAGTAATAATTAATGCAACGATAGGAAGCTTTAGAGGATGAAGCAGCACATTTCATGTGGAGGGCCTACACTAATGAAGGCTCTTTCTACATACTACATTCATAAAGAATGTGCATTCCCCAAACGTGTACCGACAGCAGTAGAGAGCATCACTACTCACAGCTTCCATGACCTGAATAGAGAAAGACAGAGCAGTCAAGAAATTCAGAGAAAAAGCTGTCTACCGAGTCCACAAGAAACACTTGCTGGGTGCTGGGAGGGGGGACTCAATTTGAATAACTTGATACAATTTAGGAAGCTTTATAATATTTCTTTGAACAGGTGACTGGGAGGTATGCATGTTCCTCCAGTACTTCATACTAATATGATTTCACTTTTGAAATCTATTCCGGGGACTGCATTTACCTGCATATCCCAGATAAACCAACATGTTTCTACTGTAAAATTCTTCAGTTTCTCCACTTCAACCACTGTTTCAAATGACTTGCTCAATTGCTTGAGAATCAACTGTAAGTATGATATGATTAAGCTTCATACACTGAAAGCAGATGATAAAAACACAAAACAGTGCACACACATCTAAATATTTACAATAATTAATGCATAATATTGAAATATATTTAAAAAAAAATATTTAGTGTCAGAAATGTTCAAACAATTTGCTAATACGTCCTGTTGGCTTTGAAATGGAAACAATCCCAGATGTTTAGCTTTTGATAATGAACATCTGATATAAATGAATATCAGTCTTAAATGTATTTTCATACAACTGGTTTAATTAGATTGTTTTATAAATCTCTTGAAAAGGCACAGATCAACAATCAGGTTCATATCATCAGTCAGGATCAGATGATTACAGCATTAATACTTTTAAGTCTGTTTAGTCACCAGATTCACCATACAACCTGTCTGCTACTTCAGGTGTACAATAAAATACTCAATCATGTCAGCCCCGGTAATACACAGTGCTCCCTTCCAGCTGTCTCAACTTATATAAATAGAAGGCATTTTAAATAAAAACCAATGTATCAGCGTGAAGATATTTCTACAGATGTCTATTAGAAGATAGCAAAGATATACAACATTAAACAATTAAAGCAAATAAGGATAAGTGCACTTGGGATTTATATGAATGCAGAAATAAAACAAACATGGTTGGCAACTATACTGAACTATATGTCATATACATATACCGAGTACTATGTACTGTAACCAACTCCTCATAAAAAGAAATTCAGGATTCAAAAATTCTTAGATTTTTTTCACACTTCAATGAAAAAAAAAACCCTTATGGTTTAGGAAAGACTGTGGTAGACTGACCATGGCTGCATACCAGGTGCCCGGCAAAGCTGCTCTATTACTCCCCTCCTCAACTGGACAAGGGAGAGAAAATACAATGGAAGGCTCACGGGTCAAGTTAAGGACAGAAAGAGATCACCTACCAGTTACCATCACGGGCAAACGCAATTCAACTTGGGGAAATGAGTTTACTTTATTACCAATAAAATCAGGGAAAGATAAAATAATGAGAAATAAAACTAAATTTTAAAACACCTTCTCCCTACCCCTCTATTATTCCTGGGCTAAACTTCATCACGTTCTTTCTGCCGCTCCTTCCTCTTCAAGGGAGGACTCCTCATACTCCCTGCTTCAGCACGGGGTCTCTCCCGTGGGAGACAGGTCTCCGCAAACTATTCCAACACGAGTCCTTCCCACATGTTACAGCTCACACGCTGCTCCAGCGTGGGGTCCCTCCCGTGGGTGCAGCCCCTCAGGCACAGCTGGCTCCAGCCTGGGTCCCCCGTGGGGT